>BJKM01000239.1:0-600000 GCA_015082035.1 Chaenogobius annularis | reverse complement strand
CTGTCCTTTCCCAAAACGTAAACGTAACTCCTCATTCAGGGTTTACCTTCAATAAAACGTCGTACAATTAGATGCAGATGGAGTTAGTGCTGTGCTTTTGCAATATAATCTTAATGTGGTCGACGAGGCCGGTTTCCCCATCTTTAAGAACGTCTTCGTCTTCTGACCGCACTGTGATTAAACGCAACGGCAGCTCTGAAGGGGGCTTGTGTTTCTCAGTTGAAGTGATTCGTTTTGCTCACTGGGGTACAGTACTTTTGAGGCTCGGCTTGACTCTCTGTTGAAATACAATCTTTGCATGTTTAATATTGCACAGACTGTGACACTGGTTCGGGTGTGTTTCCAGTCAAAGCGGGATTCTCCAATGCGCTTCTCCTTCCTTGAACGTCCTGAACCGGGCCATTGTCCGCCGCGTCAGACCCGAACGCTCGCGCTGAAAAACAAAACCAAACTCATCGCCGCAAACTTTGTCCGAATACAAACTAAACCAGGGCTAAAAAAGAGAAAGCAAAGACGAAAAACTAAAACAAAACACAATCTCGAAGGGCCGGCTTGCTCGTATCCACGGTGATGTTATCTGTGTGTGTCTCGGTGTGTCTGTCAAGCATTTGTTTCATGACGCGCGTTTTTATTGATCAAAAATGCCTGGGAAAAAACACGCGTTCTTACTGTTGAGTGAAGTCGACTCTCCGCAGACCTGACCCGTCGAAAGTCTTTAAACTGTCAGAAAAATGTGAAATATCTGTCAAATGAATCATAAAAGTGCAGAAATATAATCTTACATAGCCTTATTTGAAAGTTTATAATATCATTTTGATATTTTTTTATTTAAAATTAGCTTTTTTTGCAGCATTTTTAACTATGAACGATATATTCATTATTTAAATTTTGCACATCTTCAAAACAGCATACACAATATTGTTATGTTTGCAATTTAGTTTTTACAGATTACTTCCGCACGCTCAGGAGGATTAACATTTCAGAGACCAAAAGATTGAAACTAATAAACGCAATATTGAAATGGTGCTTATTCGGTTTATTGCCCATTTCTAATCAGATGTAATGTTCCGCCAGAAAAGTGAGGCAGAACCCCTCAAGCAAACGCAGTCTGAATCGAGTCCAACACTAGATTAAAGCTGCGTTCACACTTAAACTGAGCTCACTTCAGTGCTATTGTGGACTAGTTTTTGTTCTGTTTTTCTTATTGTTGGGTTGAGTCCCAGTTTCAAGTGTGAACCTGGCTCTAAACCAGTCCCAAATCGTCGCACGATCTCACTCAGAAGCCCGTTTTGAACCTCACGTTCGCTGTCACTCGCGTAAATCGCCGCTCATTATCAAAATTAGCCCTGATTCGACGCTGATTTGTTTGCCTCGGCTGCAGAGAGTGTGGCTCCGGGTCGCGCCCTCTCGCACGTTTGAAACTCTTACGCAACAAAACACAGCCGTCTGTTTGTTTTGCAACGACTTACGGCTTCAAAATATTCCCCCAGCGACTCTCCACGCCCTCTTCGCTCAACAATGAAGGCATTCTGCGATTCGGCCTAAAAACACAAACATCTGGCGCTATTTACACATGCGAGTTCGCGTCATTTCGTTGTATGAACTGTTATATTGTCATTTTACCAAGAGAAAAACCACAGTGATTACTTTACCGTTTGAAATCATTTGTGAATTTTCTTTTTGGACCTTTCCTTTCGTATCCGTGCAATTATCGGGCCGACCCGCGTGAAACAGAACCCGGCGCAAAGTCCAACGTCTTCTCTGTCGACGCAAATGCACAAACGTGGAATTGTTTTTTCACAACGGCGTCAGAAAGTGGTGCCGTTGTTCAACGCTCTACAGCTCGAAACGTTGTACACGCAACAAATATTGAACCGCAAAATATATCGTTCCAGCTTTCGATTATTGAACGAAGGCTGTCACTCAGGATTATTTTTGTAGTCGACTGGCCAAACAATTATTTCTATGGAACATTGAGTCTTTTAAATACATTATCAATCAAAAAAAGGTTTAAATATGGCGACTGAAGGCTTCGAGATGGACAATATTTACAAATAAATAAGCGGATTATTGACAAAAATCAGAAAGGGTTTACTCTTTATTGACATTCTGATTCAATAATACCGCTGTCTTTGTTATAAAAGTATTTCTGTGTGTGATTTAGAGTCAGTGCAGACCAGATAACGATTCCGATGATTAAAAAAAAAATACGATTCCGTTTATTTTTGAGGTAATCGCAGCCCTAGAGTCGGTCAAGGAAGAAGCGCATTGCCAATCCGCTCTTGTAATCTTGTAATCGGCCGTTTCTGTGTCGGGACTAATGTGTTTTGGCCTGTGCATGTGCGTGTTGTGTGTCTGTGTGTGTGTGTGTGTGTCGCTGCAGTCTGCTGGGCTCCATTTTCCCTATGCCTCGTGTAATCTATGCCATGGCCCAGGACGGCGTGCTTTTCAGCGCTTTAGCCCGAATCAATCCCAAAACGAAGACGCCCCTAATCGCCACCATGAGCTCCGGCGTGGTCGCAGGTGAGCGCGGCGAGCCGATTTCTGCCAGAACCTGCCAAACCTGTGTGACAAATCATGCTTTTAATCGATGTATCGCTGTGTTTCCAGGTTCATTTGTGGATGCTGTTCATGTTTTTTGTGTTGGTTTTTTTGGCCCCGTTTCAAAGAGCAGGTTCAAATAAACTCAGATTACAATGGATTATGCAAATGTACGAGGCTTTTATAACTGGGAATGTTTAAATCAGTTGTAAGTAACTCTCAAGTCTTTGTTTCATCCGACAAACTCAAGTTTTTCTGTCAAATCTCACCATTATCACCCGACTTTAAAGTGCTTATGACGAGTTTTTATCATTTTCTAATTTTGACTTTATTTGGTGCGTTTGTACCTGTTATAAATCTAAATGATAGTTTTACAACAATCAAATGGCAATCTGTGGAGAAAAGTTAAAAACCTGTAGAAAATGATTACAGGAAGTGACATCACACCAGAGAAACTAACTCCATCCAAAGTTTATGCAGAATTGACTCAAAACAAACAACTTTTTGGACGCTCTAAACATTAATTCAACAAAATAAAGTTGCTCACATATATTTTTATTGGTCAAATAAAAAAACAACTCTAAAACGTATATTTCGTATAATAAATAAGATAAAGTTCTGTGCAAACCTGACGTAGTAATGGTGGGAATGACAAAAATGCATTAATCCCAACTGAAAATCAACCTCTAATTAAACTTTTTGGTTGCCTCGGTGAAGACCAAGAGCCGTGGGAAATTTTAAACTCCACCCAGACTGAACCTGTGCACTCCGGGTCGTTTGAACCTGCTCATGTGACCCAGGAACACTGCATTTAACCCTTTTTCATGTCCTTTAACCTGACGTCTTCTCCTCTAGCCTGCTGGGGTCCATGTTCCCCCTGCCGCGCATTCTCTTTGCCATGGCGCGGGACGGTATTCTGTTCAAATTTATGTCCAAAGTCAGTAAGCGCCAGTCGCCCGTAGCTGCCACCATGATGGCCGGTACCACTGCCGGTAAGCTCGGCCCGAGAGCCGCACCGCCGCCATCTGTTTGGGCCGATTGTGGATCTGTCGGTGACTGTGACGCTGCGATATTTTGGTGGTGGTTGCATGCAGAAATGGGTGTTTTTTTAAGTGCATGTTGTTTTGATGCATTTGCAGAGTTCATTTGCAAACACAGATATTTAGAAATGCTGCTGTTGTTGTTCTGAAGACATGCAATATAAATGGTAATAATAATAATAAAAATAAATCAAGTATATCGTCCACGTAAGAGCTGTTAAAAGGCTGCAAAAGAAGCAGTTTAAGAATAAAAATATGACAAACTTGCTATGTAACCTTTAAAATGAAGAGAAGAACAACATCATTATTTCCCTTTTTAGGTTAGTTTTACAGTACTTTAATGTTTTAAGCGCATTGTCGGAATATCGTCATCAAGATC
The DNA here is from genome assembly GCA_015082035.1 of Chaenogobius annularis. NCBI lineage: Eukaryota > Metazoa > Chordata > Actinopteri > Gobiiformes > Gobiidae > Chaenogobius > Chaenogobius annularis. The sequence goes on along the minus strand of BJKM01000239.1, from coordinate 596,040 downwards.
ATCATTTTTCAAGTTGTTAATCTCAACGAGTTTTCAAATCTGGTTAAATAAGGGCCAAAATAATGTAATTTCAATACCAGCTTTTACACATATGATCAAGAAAGGGTGGAAGAATAGTTTTCTTTGCACAGTTTTTTTTTAAAGTGGCACTTATCTGTTTTTGCAAATGAACTCTTTCTTTGTTGTGTGAAATGTTTCTGTGTGAGGTTTCAGCCACTTTTTTCAGACCAAAAAGAAACCTGAAAGAGTGAAATGAAGGGCTGCTCTCTGGGTTCCTGTTAAAGTGTTTGTTTTCCTCAGCGAAGAAATGTGCCAATGTAGAATAGTCTTTAAAGTACACAGATAATTTGCTTTTTCACCACTAAAATATGACACAAGTTCTATACTGTTTCTCTCTGGGTTCCTTGAAAACGATGGATGAATTGTGCAAACGTTCGCCATGGCACTGAACGTAGAAAAGCTGACGAAGCCTGCGCATTTACTCCAAAACCTGCCTTTTCTTTTTAAGATAACACTTCGACCTCAGATAAATGTTTGTCACATCATGGTTTGTGTGCAGGCTTCGTCTTGTTTTCTCAAATCAAACACAAACCAATAAACACACGACTGACTTAGACCCGAGACATTTTATTATTTGTTCTCTTTAAGGCGGGACACTGCAGGCACAACTATTTTTGGGTTGTTTTTTGGTCCGTTTTCTCTCTCAACATATAGGCTTTCACATAGAAACAATAAAACTGTCCGATTTGCTACTAAAGATGTTTTATTCTTTCATTTAGTCCACTTCATCCATGGAACAATTTTGCACATTGTAACGTCGAAGACTGTTTACGTTGAAATGCATTTTTCTCCCGCAGAAACATAAAGATCGGCCCTTAAAGCAGCACCTACACACACCAAACTTTACACACAAGATTTTGATGGAGCATACAGAAGGATTTGTTGTTATCTAATTCCAAGCCTGATGAATTCAAGTTTTAAAACTAAAAAATTGGGCTAAATTTGAATTTATAGGCCAAATTTCAACCAGATCTAGTTTACTCAAAAACTAAATAAGATATGCAAAATCCACTCTTTTTTTGTTGTTGCTTTTTTTACTAACATGTCAACAAAATGAACCAAGACATTTAAACATGGCTCTGTCCATTTTTCAGATTAAAATGTCCCAAATATGTGCAATTTTTACACATAAAATATATTTTTTCTATATAAAAACACGACATGATAAAAAACCTGTAATACATTTTTTTCTCACATTAATGTGAGTAAAAGACAGGAGAAGTTTCATATTGATATCTTTAAATTCAAGTTTGTTTCTCCCATTCACCTGCAGCGTCTCGCCTTTGCATGACGCTGAAAATGCTTTGACATTTGTACATTTTTTGTGTTTGTTCAGGGTTCCCACGCAATGTTTCACAATGTCACACTGAGTTGACAGGTACACGCTCACTCCCAGTTTGAGAAAGCACACAAAGCTTTTACATACTTGAAGTTACGGTTGTTTTAGTGCCATCGCTGTTTTTACTGGCCTTCATGACCCCCACCTTGTCCTTGTAACTGTAAATGTAAATGTTCTTCTCTAGAAACACGTACAACATATTAGAGATGATTCGATATGGTTTTTTACTAGTCAACACTGCGCCGATTGTCTGGGTGGCTCGAAAACGGCTTTGGAGTCCGTCTCTAGAACGTACTTGCAGAATTAAACACCCAGAAAGGTAAAATAAGACAGGCACACACATTGAAGTAAAGTTGTAGTAAAGTTTACAAGTTTACAATCTGTGATGACATACAGACACACATTTAGGTGAATTACCTTCAAATTTCACTCTAGACTTTGAAGAGCCAAATCTGATGCACCGAGCACAAAGAAACTGGAGCCGCTCAACATGTGGACAGCCAGAAACGCGTGGGGACCCTGATGTTGTCTTTCATCATGTGTTTATTTATCGTTTCACTGCTCCGTAGTGATCGTTTTCACTGCTCCGTATTGACCGTATGTCCTGTGGTTGCCGTAGCGATCATGGCGTTCCTGTTCGACCTCAAAGCCCTGGTCGACATGATGTCCATCGGGACGCTGCTCGCCTACTCGCTGGTGGCCGTCTGCGTCCTCATCCTCAGGTCAGTAAAACACAATGACACCTTTTTCTCCCCGGCTCAGGAGCGACATCTTTTTCTAATTATTACTTTGTTTGGTGGGGTTGTCACTGTAGTAAATAGTTGTCTTACTTTTACATCAGTGTGAAGAAGAGCAAAAAAAGAAAAAGAAAAGTTGAAAAGTACAGGAAATAGAGCTGAGTTCAAAAACAGGATCCCTCTGTGATGTCATCAATACGCGACATCCCAGAGACAATTTACTCACAAAAGACACGTTTTTCTTCCTCGTCTGTGAAAGCGCTGACCGATCATTTCTGTGTCTAAGTTGTCTTTTTATAGATCACAAATGTCGTGTGGAAAGGCATACGTAACAATATTTTTTTTGGTTGACATTTCCTTTTGGTTGACAGATGTTTTTTTATGTCTCTCTTTATTGTACATTCTCTTGTTTTATTTTATTCCTCTCTAAAGCACTTTTTAGCAGATGTGAAAGGTGCTCTATAAATAAGGTTCTATTTTACTTATCAAAAAAAACACACTAAATACTAAAGTAAATGTATGACACACAAAAAAATCTGTAATATATGCAGGCGGCTGTGTCAGGAGGGGCATCTGACACAAATGCAAGTCCCACGACCGGAGTGAAAGCAGCCGCGTCGCCGTGCGCTCTGCTCGGCCTGCGCCGCGTTATGCCGCTGACGCAACAGAGGCAACAGTGCTGAATGCGCCTTTTGTGCGTCTCTAAAACACGGCTGAGTGATCGGGACGTGTTTGCGCAAGTTTCCGCACTCGCTCACCAACTCCGGGCCTTTGCTCAGCGCCGCTAATGGCAACGAGCTCCGAGTCACGACAGATGGGGGGCCGTAAACATGTTTTGAAGTGAGAGGGACAGAGAGACGGAGAGCTTTGGTAGCATACTTCTGGAAAACACCCAAAACATGTGCGAGATGTTGTTTTTTATGTATTTTCAAGCAATAAAAACATGACTAAATGTTAAACGTGATGGATGAGTTGATACTGGTGCACTGTGGTAGAGTCGCAAACCAGTTTAATCAAGTATCTCAAGTGTTTACTCAAATGTAAGAGACATAATATCAAATTAATTTAGCTAAAGTCGAAATGCAAAGTTAGGGGTTCCAAGAATTTGCTCAATTAAGAGTAAAAAAGTTTGCAGAGAAAGTCCAGAATGATATCTTTCTGTGCTTTTTATGCAGATTAATATCAGTCTTGGTCTGGATTGACAGGTGGATTAGCCAATCAGGGACAGGCACGGTCCGACTACTCTGTGTCTAAACAAACACGGCCGCTCACGAGGGAAAAAGAAAGGTACAAAAAATATCACAGGGATTGAAAAATGTTTTTTTATTCTGAGGTGAGAGAAGTTTCATTTTGTTCTAAAAGACAAACGAGCTCCTCCGTTTCACATGTAAATAAACAAGTCTGATTGCACGGTTCTGTTTGAGTTTGACCCGACTCACTCCTCACAAAGAGTGCGTTCTGGAGCTATTCAAGAGAAACTGTCTGTAATATCTGATTTATAATTTGAAGTTGATAATTGGAAGGACAAAACGTGAAATAAAGCACTAAATATGGTATTTTCAAATGATAGACCACGAAAATGACTTTCTTCTTCAAACTAAATATTACTCAAGTAGGAAAACTACTGTGAGAAGTACATTTTCAGTCAAATTGACCTGAGAACCACTCACCTCCGCAGTTAGCACACCCGCCTCCAAAAAAGTTACACAGTTCATCTTTAAACCAGTGAAAGAGTTTGTAAAGCTTGTGTGGTGTTTTATAATCATAATAAATGTAGAAAGGCCACAGTTATTATTGTTTGAGCTGACATGGGAATAAAACCAGAAACAAACCCATTTCAGAGTCTTAAACCTGGGATCTTCTGGTTCAAGGGCTTTATCTGTTAAACTGCATGTTCTTTTATTGACATGTATGTGATGGAACAGAATCCAGTTTCTGTGAATAATGTTTCAGATGTAAGAGTGCTTTCACACGTGTTATTTGGTCCTAAACGGAGCCCACTTTAGTCCTGATGTGGCCTTTGTTTGGTCCTGATCTAGTCCTTGTTTAGTCCTGATCCAACAAACTCAATCAGAGTTCAACAAAGCAAAAAAATAAACTACTTCCTCGTGTTATTCAGTGATTCACACTTTGATTTTCACTTTAAAGGAGACATAATATGCTTTTTTCAGGCATTTAATATTGAACTATAACAAGTATTTTACATTGGGTTAATTGTAAATCACAATATTGATCAGGAACAGATAAATAATAGAAAGACGGTTCAATGACTTCCTGTTCAAAACTACTTTAACTGATAAGCCCCGCCTCCTCATAGTGACATTTCACTGTAACAAGCAGCAGACCGTCATTTACAGGTGTTTATTTTAGAAAAGTTTATTTTAGAACTCTACATGTGTCACTCAGAGTCTTAATTTTTCATATAATTGCACCATGTACAGTGATGTGGGCGGGGATAGGGGGTAGGTGAAAACTGTTTGTTTGCAGGACAAAACAGGATCATTTAAACATGCAGGAATCAAACTAAATACAACTTTGAGCACAGTAATGATGAAGAAACACCGGTGTAACAGGTTTAAAAGCTCATTTCAGTTGATTTAGCACAATCTGTCCCCTTTAAGGTCGACCTCCTCCCCTTTAACAGCTGCTCTTCTCATACACGGATATAACTTCACCTGCGTATGTGTACTCCACTCCTTAAAACATTCTCTTTCCCCTTCTCAGGTACCAGCCGGACGGGGTCTTGGAGCGGCGGTCCGGTGCCGGGGAGAGGGACTTCCTGTCTGAGTCGGACCTCACGGAGTCCGAGTCGCACCTGAACATGTTGAAGGGGGGCGGGTCCAGCCTCCAGGCCGTGCTGCAGCCCCCCGCCTCGCCCTCGGAGCAGTCCTCGTCCGTGGTCAACATGTCCGTGGTGGTGCTGGGTAAGAACGCGCGCAGCAAGCCACAAGCACGGCCTTTTCCTTTGATTATAATGTCTAGAACAAATCGATCAATATAAATAGAGCTGGAACAAGTCTGATTCGTGGCAACTGATCGATTATTGAGGCTATATTTGTGATTGAATCAAATTTAGCCAAATATCTGACTAAACTGTAAATTGTGAGTATATATTCAGTCAAAGTATGCAGTATAAGTTTATTTTTTACTTTATTTAGTTAACAATTTTTTTTTTATTCATGCTTTATTATTATTATTTTTATATTTTGCTATTCTATTGTTGTTTCATGTTGCACCTTTTCATCAAATGCAGTTCCTAGTTTGTGAATCTTGTTTTTATTCACTGAGAATAAACCTTTTTCTGATTCTGATTCTGAAAATTCTCCTATTTTCTTCTCGCGTTCCAAACAACGAATCGATTAATGGAAAGAATAAACGCCAGATAAACCGATTAGCAAGCTCGAGATATAAAGTTGAACCCGTTTTTCTGCACTTCTGACGTTTGTTTGGCGACGTGGTTTTCCCAGTGTCATTTTTTTGACTTTTTGTCTGGAAGTAACCAGAAAGTGACTGGCGTTCAGTCACACTTTTAGTGACACTAAAACGTATCATTTATTGAGAAATTTGACTGAATTTGTACCAATTGGGACAAATGCTTCAAATCTAGGTCTACACTTGGATGTCCAACAACACCAACACACCAACACGCCAACACACCAACACTAACATGCCAACATGCCAACACGCCAACATGCCAACACCAACATGCCAACACGCCAACACCAACATGCCAACACGCCAACACACCAACACCAACATGCCAACACCAACATGCCAACACCAACATGCCAACAGGCCAACACACCAACACCAACATGCCAACACGCCACCGCCGACACCGACACCAACACCAGCACCACCACCAACACCAGCACCACCACCAACACCACCAACACCACCAACTCCACCAACACCACGTACACACCACACACCAACACACAACACCCAACACACCAACACACCAACGCCAACACCACCAACCGCCCAACACACCAACACCACCACCACCACCAACACCAACCACCAACACCACCAACCCCACACCACCACCACCACCACCAAACACCACCACCAACACCACCACCAACACCACCACCAACAACACCACAACAACCACACCAACCACCACACACACACACCACCACACCAACACACCACCACCAACACACCACCAACACCAAACACCACCACCAACACCACCACCAACACAACACACACCAACACCCACAACACCACACCAACCGTTATATATCAAAAATAAATGTGAAAAATGGATGTGAATTTACCAGACTGACTGTCTTGTGACGACTATCTTTGTTTTTTGTTGTTTTTGCACTCTATCGATATGAAAAATAGATCTACAACTGAACCACATGATATCAGACTGGCGTGACCTCGTTCTCTCTGTGCCGTCAGTGATGGTGTGTGGCGTGTCAGTTTCCTGACCACGTGTCACGTCCGCTGCGCATCCTGTCTCTGGAGGCGTGGGTCCTGGTCCTGCTCGGCCTCTGCCTGCTGCTCTTCAGCCTCTGCGTCCTCATGATCTGCCGACAGCCGCAGACCACCAAGAAAAAGTCTCAATTCATGGTGCGTGCTCCGGAGCCGAGGCCGCGCTCACACCGTTCGCCCGTCGTTTAATCCCGAATCGAGCCCATTTTACTCCTGGTGTGGACTTGGTTTGGTCTTTTTTATCCGTTTCTGCCACATTAAGGTTTACTTTATCCTTTACAACGTTTGATTTTAATAACCTTGCTCACACACACTATTAGACATAGAGGACAATACATAATAATAGAGGATTTCACTGTTGCTTTGTTATTCCTTGGTGTGATTAGATGTAAAATGGGGATATTTGGTAACTAACGTTTGATATTCATCTGACTATTCATATTCTTATTCTACTCTCTCTAGCCTTAGTATTTCCTGTTATTCTCCTGTGTCTCTCCGTATGTTCGTTTTTTTATATATATATATATATATATATATATATATATATATATATATATATATATATATATATATATATATATAATTTTTTACATGTAATAATTGATATACGGCACAAGATATTCTGAAAAATAACAACAATTTACCATTTTTACAACAGTATTTCTTTGCCAAACCACTACCTGCACACACCATTTCTGAAATACACTTAATTTAATCTGACGTATGCAGTAATTACATTATAAACTCCATACTTTTACTCCTACTTGATTCAACAGCGTGATCATTTTCTTGATCATATTTACTTTCTCTCAATAATCAATCAAATTCCAGCGCTGCCACAGTTTAATCGACACAGCAGCCCGCGATATCGATACTGTGTCCGCATCGCATCTGTAACTTGATCTGTAAGTTGTCCCGTTTCGTCCTCAGGTTCCTCTGCTGCCGTTTCTGCCCATCCTCAGCGTCTTTGTGAACATTTATCTCATGGTTCAACTCAGCGGCGACACGTGGATTCGCTTCTCTGTTTGGATGGCGGTCGGTAAGTGTCAAACGGTCAATTCAGTCATTCAACAGCAACTGATTTTGTCTTCAGACCAGTTTGGTCCACATTCAGTCACACGAAAAGCTGAATATTATATGTACTGCACTTTTACTTCACTGCACTTTCTACGCCACTGTATTTTTGAACTGGACTGAAGAGTAAAAAGTACATTTGCTCGCCCGCTGCACTGGCTGAGGGTGTATTTTTAGCACCTTCATATTGACAAGGAACATAAAGGAGATATAATATGCTAAATCAACTTTAACGAGCTTTTAATTGTGTTACAACAGTGTTTCCGCATCTTACTCAAGGTTGTGCTTTGATCGAGTCCTGTATTGACATGTGCTCAGAAAATCCCTGTTTTCACCTACCCCCTATCCCCGCCCACCTCCATTTACTTAGCTGTGATTATTTGAAAAATTAAAAGACTCCGAGTGGCACGTGTTTGATTCTAAAATGTCTCGTAGGCACTTTTCAGAAATAAAACCATGTAAACGACAGTCTGCTGCTTGTTACCGTGAAACGTCACAATAAAGAGGCGGGGCTTATCAGATCTGCAGCTTTGAACAGGAAGTCCATTAACTATTTCTATTACTAAGCCGTTTTAGATCAGTATTGCAGTTCACAAAGAACAAAATGTAAAATGATGATCTTGTTATCAAAGTACCTGAAAAAAAGAATAATATGTCTCCTTTAAGAAATTGATATTGTTGCTTCTGTCTAAAGTACTTGTTTCTCCCCAATACTTTTAATTAAGTATATTTTTCACATAATACTATTACGTTTTTGCTTGTGTAACTGCACTTTTACTTAGACAACAACATTGAGTATTGCTTTTATCCTTTATTTATTTACTAACCGTTTGTTCTTCAGGTTTTCTCATTTATTTTGGCTACGGCATGTGGCACAGCGTCGAGTACCAGCGCCACCTACAGCATCCACAGAAGCAAAACGGCAACAACAAGAACAACTGCGACAAAGCGGACGCGATCACCAAAGACCAGTGTTTAATCCGCCCGGAGAAGACCAGCGAATTTTAAACACTTTAAAGAACATTTACAGACAAAACGTTCATTGTGAACGGGAGCAGCGCAACGTTTGCTGCTTTTTGCAACGAAAACGCCAAACAAAAGCACATTCACTCTGAAGACCAGCGTCGGCATTGGTTAGAGGTGGTCACGTGACGAGGTGACATCGCCGTTGTGCTTTTGGCGGCGGCGCAAAGACGACAGGTAAGACACTGGAAAGAAGAACATTTTACTACGAAGCATTTTATCACCGACTAAAAAACAAGTATATCTATCGAGTCTGCCTTTTATGTTTACTCTTACTTAAAGGAGCACTGTGTAACTTTTCTGGTTCGGGGTCCGTTTCCTGATTTGCCAGACATGTTCCACAGTTTGGCATTAAATGTATCTGTCTTGTTTTGATTGCTGAAAAAAACGACAAAAACCTAACTTGAAAACGTGCATTCTTACTGTCTTGTCGCCATGGGGACGGATACTACTTCTTTCTTCTTTGGTGTTTTATGGCGGTTGGTATCCATAAAGTGTTACATTACCGCCACCTACTGTAGTTGTACGTCTTCAAAGTACGTGTTTTACGCTATACCGTAAAACAAAACAAAAAAAGGAGTGAGAGACAGAGAGAGAATGGGGATGGATACGTTTAATGCCATACTGTGGAACATTCCAGGAGAAGCTAAAACATCTCCATGGAGACGAGCAGGCACGCTCCACCAGAGAAGTTCCGTAGTGCTCCTTTAAGATTTGTAAATAGACGTAGAGATTGTATGTTTAAAATGTTTATATTGGACTGTGCATGTAGTTCACAATGAGATTGGAACTACTTTTTTGGGGAAGTGAAATCTACAAAAATCAGACCCTTTGACCATAAAAGTACGATATATTTGTGTTATTACCATCAAGTTGTTTGGAAAGGTTAAAGTTCCGTCTCTGGTTTTATCACAAACTGCCTCTGTGTCTTTAGGCAAGACACTTCCTCACGCGGTTCTCTTCTGCTGACGCTCGGATAGTCTGGCCAGAACTTCCATTCTGTGGGCACTGACGAGCGGGAGGGCTTATTTATGAAACGTAACATGGAACCCTTACTAAAAGCGTGCGTGCGGACAAAGCAAACGCGTCCCAAAACGCCCTGCAACACGCTCACGTCTCTCTGAGCTCACGTCTCTCTGAGCTCGCGTCTCTCTGAGCTCGCGTCTCTCTGAGCTCGCGTCTCTCTGAGCTCGCGTCTCTCTGGGCTCGCGTCTCTCTGGGCTCGCGTCTCTCTGGGCTCGCGTCTCTCTGACTGAGCTCGCGTCTCTCTGAGCTCGCGTCTCTCTGAGCTCGCGTCTCTCTGAGCTCGCGTCTCTCTGAGCTCGCGTCTCTCTGAGCTCGCGTCTCTCTGAGCTCGCGTCTCTCTGAGCTCACGTCTCTCTGAGCTCACGTCTCTCTGAGCTCACGTCTCTCTGAGCTCACGTCTCTCTGAGCTCACGTCGTCTCTCTTTTTTTGGACCGTGTTCGTTTCCTCGCCAAGTCTCACCCGTCACAAACCGGACGATGGAAGTCACGTACGCCACATTTTTGTACGCACGCACGCTTTAATGAGGACGTTACAATATAATCGCAATATCGTTAGCGTCAGAAGTCTCACTGTAATATCGCTGGCTGTAAGATCGACTGTTTACATGAATTCTAAAAAAAACAAAAAAAAACATAAGGAACTACATAGACCATGATCCTTTGCTCATGTCTTGATTCTTTGGAACATGATTCGGTTGTCAAGGTATTTTAAAGGAAAAGGGTAGCATTTCTACATTTCTGTTTGCCTCTTCAAAATATCGCAGATAAATATCATACCGTGAAATGAATATTGTGATATTACTGTACCGTGAGATTAGCATATTGTTACATTCCTAATTAAATAAGACCCCAGGTAGTTAATTAAGTACATTCATACAATAATAATAATAATCATAATAATAGTAATAGTTCAACTGAATGCATTTTGTTTTAGTTCTGTTCCTTTTCAAGCACGGTGTTTCCTATTTTGCCAAAACAAATGGCAGTATATTCCCCTCTCTACCGTTGGGGGGGTCAAAAAAAACGTGACATCTCCTGGGTGAAACTGCCGGGACATGGGACACCGGGGTCAAAAGTGAGACTGACCCGGGTAAAGGGGACGTCTGGTCACCCCCAATGTTTAGAAGAACAGGTCCCATTGTGAGGTGTGATGACATGTACTTTTAATGTCCTTTTGTGGCACGTGAAGTCCAACAGAACATACACTGCTGCTGGCGTTTGCAGCCGATACACGTGTGTTAGTTCAGATCACCCTTTCACTCCTCTGATCTGAGGTTACTGTTAATTGTACATTAATTTGTAGTTTTTTTAATGGCACACAGTATTTACAGTATATATTTTGTGTTGATAGATTGACATCGTAACAGATTTGAAACCTGTGGGAAAATGCCTCTAGGGTTTTTCTTACACGTGGTGTTGATTTATTGAATATTTCAAGCATCACATTATTGCAGAAGTACATTTTGTTACAGTTCTGAAACTGGCCCTGGAATCGAGATCCTTTACATGTGTTGACATGGTTTGTCTGTGTTAAAGTTCAAGTTGTCCTGTTTCTAACCTGGTTTAGACCTGTTTCTAACCTGTATTTGGCCTGTTTCTAACCTGGTTTAGACCTGTTTCTAACCTGGTTTAGACCTGTTTCTAACCTGGTTTAGACCTGTTTCTAACCTGGTTTCGACCTGGTTTAATTGGTTTAGACTTGTTTTAATTATATTTCCGTTACAGTTAAATCTTGGTTTGGTTTATTCCTGCATTCGGGTTGCTTTGACAATACACCACTGTAATAATAAAATAACTACACCTTAATTACCCTTAATGAACAACTAGCCTATTACAAATGATTCAAGGTTAGTAACTACTTAATTAATTAATAATTAAGGGGTTAGGAGGAGTAAGCGTGTTAATGAAGTAGTTACTAAGCCTGAATCGTTCTTAATAAACCACCTTTATTAAGGCTATTAAGTGTAGTTACTCTAAAGTGGGAATCTAAGATTGAATTGTGACAGAAATGCAATAACAGAAATAAAACAGGTCTAAACCAGGCCTAAAATAAACTAAACTTTATGGCTCAGACAAACCCTATCCATATTCATGCCTCGATAAGTATAATATACATATATCATTTCGAGTTGAACTATAAAATGACATTCACGTTTCAAAACACTTCCTAACATGTTGATGCCTGTAGCCTCGTGTTTGTGAATAAAATAACCTCCAGAAAGTATTGAAAAGTGTCTACGTTGGACGAACTGTACCACTTTGTCTTTCTCATCTTTGTACATTCTTCTCAACTGTTCGCCTTGTGGTCGTTTATTCATAAAAAGTCAGATCGTTTCATAACAGAGTGCGAGGAGTGCGCTGCAGCGTTAACCTCCAGGGGGCAGTGTAGACACGTGTGATTGTTTTGATACAAATACAGTTTTTTACTTCATTAGTTCTGACTGATGTGATGAAAACAAAGGAGACTTCACAGACTCGACGGCGCAGCAAAAAATCCAAGTACAATTTAAAGTATTGAATTAAGAGTATTATTTTATCTTGATTTGAGTAGATTAAGCACGTGTTAAGCAAAATGATCTCCCAACTGAATAAGACTTTTTATACATTAAGGTGCACTAATGTTATTGCTTTGCCTGCAATGTTCCACTGCAGGGCATTAAACACATCTATCTTGCATTTATTCCATTACAGTGGTTTCATTACTAAATAAATAAATAAGTAAATAAATAAATACATAAATAAATTCATCATTCATTCAAAAAATATCTATTCACCTTCTTTGTCTCCATTGAGCTGGATAAGTTTAATGCCATACTGTGGAGCATTCCAGGCAAGGCGATAACATCTCCACGGAGACAAGCAGGTGCCAGAAAAGTTACACAGTGAACGATCAAAATAAGAAAAACAATGTTATTAAACATCTGAAATGCTTTGGGCGATAATTTAATTTGACGATCTACAAATACAAGATAGTATTAAGTCAAGTCATTCATAACTTGCCTGGACATTACTTTTTGCTGTGTGTAGGTAAAAAGTGGGTCAAATGTTGTGTCACTTGGTGCCAACTCAAATGAAGTGTTTTCTTTGACCCAATGCATTCGAGATTATGCCAGATATGATTAACTCTGCCCAAGCCCTGTGGTATTTTGTGTTTTGTGTCTTTTTTTACTACACAAACTCCTTGAATAAAAGAAATAAAACTTGAACAGGCCTATTTTTTGTATTTGCCTTTCTTTCCGTGTGTCTTATCAACGCAGATGTTCAACTTTAGCTTGAGTTTTATGAACTTCCTCATGTAGAATTTTGAGAAACATGAAAAAAGTCACAATGTCAAGGTGAAACTCGTGAGATAAACTATAGCGATTAATTGAACACAAATGCAATAAAGATACATTTCCAGCTCTTTTAGACACACGAGCTCAGTGGAGGTGCGCCTGATACAAACCACCACAAAACCTGCTGTGGACAGAACTTCGACTTCACCCAGAAAGTTTTCTTCTGTGGACATTGGGATTCCACCAAAGGAAATATTTGGTTTTCCGAGCAGCACCAGATCTAAAACGGGTTCAAAACAGGACAATTTCAGGTCTAAAACAGGTCTAAAACAGAACTATTTCAGGTCTAAACTAGGTCTAAAACAGGTCTAAAACGGGCCTAAACTAGGTCTAAAACAGGTCTAAAACAGTACAATTTCAGGTCTAAAACAGGACAATTTCAGGTCTAAAACAGGTCAAAAACGGGCCTAAACTAGGTCTAAAACAGGTCTAAAACATAACTATTTCAGGTCTAAACTAGGTCTAAAACAGGTCTAAAACGGGCCTAAACCAGGTCTAAAACAGGTCTAAAACAGTACAATTTCAGGTCTAAAACAGGACAATTTCAGGTCTAAAACAGGACAATTTCAGGTCTAAAACAGGTCCGAATCAGGACTATTTCAGGTCCAAAACAGGTCTAAAACAGGACTATTTCAGGTCTAAACTAAGTCTAAACCAGGTCTAAAACGGGCCTAAATTAGGTCTAAAACAGTACAATTTCAGGTCTAATACAGGACTATTTCAGGTCTAAGCCAGGTCTAAACCAGGTCTAAAACAGGTCTAAAACAGGACTATTTCAGGTCTAAACTAGGTCTAAAACTAGGTCTAAACTAGGTCTAAACCAGGTCTAAAACAGGTCTAAAACAGGACTATTTCAGGTGTAAACTAGGCCTAAAACAAGGTCTGAACTAGGTCTAAACCAGGTCTCAAACAGGTTTAAAACAGGACTATTTCAGGTCTAAACTAGGCCTAAAACTAGGTCTAAACTAGGTCTAAACCAGGTCTAAACCAGGTCTAAACCAGGTCTAAAACATGTCTAAAACAGGTCTAAAACAGGTCTAAAACAGGTCTAAAACAGGTCTAAACCAGGTCTAAACCAGGTCTAAACCAGGTCTAAAACAGGACTATTTCAGGGCTAAAAGAGTTTGTCCGTCAGCACTCTTGTTTGACGTGGAAATGTCGCCCTCAAGTGGATGTTTACAGACATTGGTTTACAGTTTATTCTCAGACAGAAAACAATTTATCTTCATTTTGTGGGTGTAATCCCTCACTCGTCCAGGAGTGTTCCATTGTAGAAAAAGATCAGTTGTAGTCATCTGGACTCTTAGAAAAACAAAACGTTCTGACTCTGAAGAAACAGGAGCTGGAAGCCTTCTCAGAGCACGTCAATGCGGATTGAGAATGACTCGGATGAAAGTCCAAACGTTTTGTTTTTCTAAAACAGTCCAGATGACTACAGCTGAATCTTTTTCTACATTAGCTTCATTTTGTTTTGAGTAAAAAACCTGATATGTGATTATAACAAACTCTTCTATTTACGGAGGCGTATCAGGGCCACTGCAGATGCAAGAAAAAAAAGCTTATTTTTGAGTTTAAAAACTAAAATCTGTAGCAAATTTGCAGGGTAAAACATGCATCCATAATTTTGGCTAATGTATCTCGCTGCAACAAATATGGCGGTTTCCATGGTAACGGACGTTTTCTGACGAATCAATCCAAATACTTCACTGTCCCAAATAAAAATGTCTTGGAAATTTGCGTGTTTAAAATCTCGTAAATGTGCATGTTTGTTTAGGCCACGTTAATTTGCGTGTTATTATTATCATCATCATCATCATCATCATCATCATCATTATTATCATCATTATTATTATTATTATTATTATCATCATTATTATTATCATTATTATCATTGTTATTATTGTCGGTGTAATCCCTCATTCGTCCAGGAGGGTTCCATTGTAGAAAAAGATTCAGTTGTAGTCATCTGGACTCTGTTTTAGAAAAAAAGAAACGTTTCAACTCTCATCCAAGAGTCATTCTCAATCAGAGAAACAAGTCTGAGAACTCCTGTTTATATCCTACTCCGTGAGAGCCCTGCCCACAGGGCGGGACCTCCTGATAATGTCTCATAGAAACTTAACTGGGATGGGCCTATTGTTCTATTTTATTCTATTTTAGAATAAATTTTATTGTTTATTATTATTATTATTATTATTATTATTATTATTATTATTATTATTATTTTCTGGCAGTATTGCACGTTCAAGCTCGTACATATGGCATGTGCTAACTTTTATTCACCTTTTATTTTCCCCTCACATGTACAATTGGCCCTAATAATCCGTCATATCTCTTGAAACTACTTGAAACATCTGCTTTTATATCGATGTAAGGATTTGTCATTCGGTTGCAGTGCATTCGTCAGTCCAGCAGAGGGCGCGCGTTCCAGACGTTACAAAGGGGCGGAACCTCGAGCTCGGTCCAGTGTTATTTTCCCCCTTTTCTCCCCGTCTGACCCTGAACACGGAGCAACAGCCGCAGCTCTCACAGACGTGGACTTCACCCGTGTCTGCGATGAAGACCCGTTTCCTTCTGTGCGTCTGTTTGGTTTTGGTGCAGCTCCAAAGTGGTGAGTTTCTCCAAAATGTCTGCAAACAAGCTTCTTTCTTTTGGAATACCTTTTTTTTTTTTTTTTTTTAAGGTTCACAGAATTTTTTTTTTTTTTTTTTAAGGTTTCAAGAAGTTATTTTAATGTGTGAAATGTGCACGCGCAAACCCAAAGACTGATTGTTAATTAGGGCTTCAATCGATTAATCACAATTTATTGAAATAAGTTGAAATAACTGTCGACTACTTTAGCAATCGATTATTCGTTAACTGATTGAGACACAAATCCAAAACATGAGCTTAGAAAAGACGTCGTATGACTCAAATTGAGCCACAAATGCTTGAAAATTAGGTTAAAAATAAAGTTGTAAATTCAGCATATTTGATCGTAAATGTGCTCCACCAAGATCCTTTTCTTCTTTTTAATAATTCAAACATTTATTGATTAAAAACAACTAAAACAAAACCAGTGCCAGCACCTTGACACAATTAACACGCAGACATTACACATTTAGACATTAACAGAAAACTGTTTTTAATTCACATTTTAACTCAGATTTGGCCCTCGTTTTGCAAGATTCATCTCCTTCTTGATGTTATTAGTTTTCCAAATCGCGAGATGAATTATTCCAATGATCAGTGCTGACCACCAATAGTTTACAAATAATCAGAAACCTCAAACAAATGCATGTTTATAAAGTTGTATACAAAGGAAAAAGTACTTCTACTGCAGAAGCCAGGTTGTGTTGATGTAAATGGGTGTTTTTACTTCTGCCAGAACATTTCAGTCATTGAATTGCTCAGTTTGAAATCTCCAGCTCTGAAAGATCTTCTCTGCAGAGTTGTCAGTTTTTCCACACGGCTCTTAAGCGTTTCTGCAGAGAGAGAAGCAGCTGCGTTTGTGTCACGCACCAGGCTTTTCTCACAAAACGCTCCCTCGCCAAGCTGCGGATAAAACGACACCGAAGCTGCACGGAGAGAAATCAAAGTCGTGGTTTGAACGCCCCCGTTGCCAGGAGTAAAAGGGTCACACTTCCTGTTTCAGCGTCGTCCCGGCTGAAGCAGACGCCACAGGATCTTCAGACATTTCTACGGATTAACGTTCGGAAAAGTCACGCTTTTAACAACAACACTTGATGTTTTTATGCTTTGTAGCAGTGCCAACCACTTTCACAGACTGGTTTACGAGCTGTTTTGTCGTTATCGTCTTTATTATTGTCAAAATTCAAATGCTGTTAAGCCATTCACGCCTTCCTCAGAACATGAAGGACATTTAGACTTATACGAGCCGATATTTAGACTTTTTGGTTGTGTTTTAATGTCCGGTTTAAGCGCTTGAAACACATAACATTTATTTTCAGCGTGACATGTGATTACTCTGCTCCAGAGCGGCGTCTACATGTTGGCACAAATTCCCAAACTTTCCACTCGGGAGCTTCTCTTGGCACCACCTCATTTCCATTTTCAAGCCTTAGCTCTCAAATCAAAACTTGTAAACACGTTTTAACACGTTTTGGCAAGAACCTAAAACACCAACAACAACAAAAATCGCAATTGTAACACGTGTTGTTCGCATGTTCTACAGCCGCTCCACTTACAAACCGCACACTTTGACACAGAAAAAGGGTTTGGATCCAAAGACTTCATTGTCCAAGTCTGAACCGGTGTCGATATCAGATGTAAATGATTGTTTGTTACATTATTTGTGTCATTTATTCTACATGTTTGGATGTGAGGGTCCCGCAGGTCTCTAACTCTCACACGCACGTCTAAAAGAGTCTTTACGATGGTGAGATGAGTTTATAAATCCGATGATTCTGTCTCTAGTTCAACCACAAAGTGTCCTTTTTACCAGAGTGTTCTAAGTTTTGCAAAGTCTGCTATCGTTTGGCCAGATTTATGACAAGTTTCAGAAAATGTGCCAAAGCGATTGAAAAAAAGAACTGTGAAAGGCCAGAAGGAAAAGAAGGTTGTGATTATAATTGCTATTGTTATTTATCATAGTTACTTATCAGACTTTCATCGTGCAGAGCAGTGCGCCGCAGACAGGAACTCAGTCTGTCGTCGCTGCAGTAGTTTAAATACAATACTTTGGGGAGAATGATGAATATCGGACCTACACATCGGCCCATCAATATGAGTTTATCTGCCGCTCTGGGTTCTAAAATATCGGCATTAGGGTTGTCAAAAGTATCGAAAATCAGATACTGATTTATGGAAAAAAAACTTGAATCGGAATTGGATTCAGAACCGTTTTATAATGAGCTCGAAAAGTAGTATTGTTTTGTGTTGAAAATGACAGTTTTAAACCTTGACCTAAACAAGAAAAATGAAGAGAATTTAGTGTTTTCCCTCAGAATCGAAGTCGAGTTTGGCGTTTTAGTCTTTAAGTAATTTATCCAAAACGAAATGCACTGAGATGAAGACTAAACTGAGGGTCCAAAACAGGGTCTGTCTTTGCACAAATGACTTGGCTTTCATTGTGTCCAGGGTTTTGTCAACAGCCGCCCAAACGCAAGAAGGATTCAGGGGACAACCGCGTCAGACCCGGAGGAAAAAGGGTCAAACCTCGTCCCCCCAAAAGCAAAGACCCCGGAGCCCGAGGCCAGTCCCTCCTCACTCAAGTCCTGGACAAGGGCCGCTTCCTCCGGCTCGGGAACACGACCGTCCTGAGCCCGGGACGGACTGTGGAGCTCAGGTGCAAAGGCAGCAACATCGACTGGGCCTATCCGGCCTATCTGCAGACCTACAACGACTCCAGGCTCAGGTGAAGAGTAGGCCTGGTTCTTTGTCCGGGTTCAGTCCGGTTCAGTCGTCAGTTCAGTCCGTTAGTCTAGAAGGGTATTGCCCAAGACCCTCGCGATACAATACGATACATGGCCGATATAGGGTACGATACGATAAATGTCTGATAGAATTCCCTCCTTACGATTCGTATTCCAAAAAGGGTCTGAAAATGTACCAAACGTGTCATTTTCTTACTCTGGATAAGAAAATGTTTATCCACAAGCACTTATTTATAATCAATTACGCTCTCATAACTCTCATACATCCAATCCAATCTGATCAAAATAGAATATAATTGAATTCTAGTAAAAGTATGCATTGTCTTCTTTTTGGCCAAACCATCCAGCCCCAAGGTCCAACATGCAGCAGCAGCATCTTTCTGCAACAGGCAATCAATTCTCTCAATGAGGGTCCGACTGCTGCTCCCATCAAAATCAAAAGTACATTCCACTGTTCCCCGTCATTCGGTTGCTGTTCGGCAGATTGAGACGCTTCTGCTTTTCCTGCAGGACGGCCACGCGCCCCCTTTCGTAGGAGTCTCTTCTAAACGCCCGCCTTGAACATGTATAAAATAATGAATGTTTAGTTTAGTGCTGCTGGTGGCCGAGTGCTCCAACTGCAGCCGCGCAGTAGCGTGAGTTCCAATTCTTGACAATTTACTGCATGTCCTCAGTCTCTCATCCCCGGTCACTCTCGCCTTCACTGTCAATAAGCCTACGGGCAAAAAAATAAAAAATGAATTAACGTTGTTTTAAAAGTATCAATACTGAATCGTGACGATATATTGCCGGTTTGATTTTTTTTAAACAAAACTAGCACCTAGTTCGGTCCTGGGTCATGTCCTGGTCAGTCCTGGGTCAGTCCTGGTCAGTCCTGGGAGTTCAGTCCTAGTTTTCGTATCATAGTTCAGTCTGTTCAGTCTAGTTCAGTCTAGTTCAGTCTAGTTCAGTCCTAGTTCAGTCTAGTTCAGTCTTTAGTCTTCAAGTCTTAGTTCAGCTCTTAGTGTTCAAGTTCTGTTGTTCTTACTGGTTCAGTCTTAGTTAGTCTGTCAGTCTTTCAGTCTAGTTCAGTCCTGAGTCAGTCCTGGTCAGTCCTTGGGTCATGTCCTGAGGTCGAGTCCTGGGTCAGTCCTGGGGTCTCAAGTCCATGGGTCAGTCCTGGTTCAGTCTAGTTTCGCTCCTAGTTCAGTCCTGTTCAGTCTAGTTTCATCCTAGTCGTCCTAGTTCGTCCTGGTTCTTGTCCTTGGTTCGCATCCTAGTCTGTCTGGGTCCAGTCCTGGGTCGTCTCGGTGTTAGTCACCTGGTTCAGTCCTGGCTTCAGTCTGTGTTCAGTCCTGGGTTCAGTTCCTGCTTGCCGTTTCGGTCTTGGCTTCATGTCTCGTGTTCAGTCTAAGTTCAGTCCTGTTCAGTCTGAGTTTCAGTCTAGTTCAGTCCTAGTTAGTCTGGTTCAGTCCTAGTTCTGTACTCGGGTTAGTCTGGTTCAGTTCTGGGTGTTGGTTTAGTCCTGGTTCAGTCTTAGTTCTGTACCTGGGTCAGTCCCACTGGGTTCGAGTCTTTAGTTCTGTCAGTCCTGGGTCAGTCCTGGTTCAGTCCTGGTTCAGTCCTGGATTCAGTCCTCCTGGGTAAACCAGTCCTGGTATCAGTCCTGGTTCAGTCTTGGTCAGTCTGGGCGTCAGTCCTGGTTCGTACTGGGTCAGTCTGTTTCAGTCTTAGTTTGTCTGGGTCAGTCTTAGTCGTCCTGGTTCGTCTGGTTCAGTGATGGACACTTCAAACCCCTGAAACTATATTCGTTCATCACTTGGACTCAATAAGACGCTCAGTGAGGGTGAAAATGTGACTTAGCTTCTGCTTAAAGAAAAACAACAATACAAATACTGCTTAATAAGTATCAAAAGTAATAAGCAACACAGTATGTTTTGTGACTTATGTAGGTTCTAACTGTTAGTTCTAATATCGAAAAACTCACAACCAAATGAAGCACATTAGGTTTATTTAGTCCGGTTTAGGTCTAGTTTGGTTAGCCCTGGTTTAGTTCCAGTTTGTTTGTTTTTGATCTGAGTATTTAACCGTTCATTGTAGGCTTAGATCTTCATTAGTCCACGTCAATTCCGTTTTTTTTGTTTTGTTTTTGAGTTGCATAGGTTTTATTTTGTGTCGTTTTTCTTCTGTGTTGCAGCGTAAATCAGATCGATAAATACGGCCAGTGATCTCTAAGCGCCCTCTGCTGCCGATACCGGGCTCTACAGTCTGCGGGGTCGTGATATGTGGTGAATGGAAAAGAGTGCGCAAAGACCCGACAAGAGCTACTCTTCGTAACGTCTACTTCACCGGTGAGCAAGACAAGCAACGGCAATGTTCAGAGGAAAATCAACAAAGCTACTCTTCAAAACAGCATTCACAAAATGTATCTATTATCCAAATTCTCGTTAATTTGCCCACCCTTTCTGTTCACTTTTCTGTCTTGTCTATTTTTCCGGGTAATCCTCAATGTTGGTTTCTCCTCCTCAGACACAAGACACCTGTTTGTTCGAGCTCTCCATATGTGAAGCTGTTGACCTGCGACTCACCAGCACCGCCCGCGCGTGGTGCCCTGCAGAGTAGGACGGACCCCAGTGCGCAGCGTGCCCCCTTCCCGAGAGAGGTCACTGCCCAGCAGATCTACACCACTACGGGGACGGAGCAGGTGACCATACGGACCCCAACGCGAGGGTCGTCTGGGAGTCCTGCGAATCGAAGCTGCTGAGGGGTTTTTCTACCTGCCGGCACAGACAGAAGCAGCGCGCGCAGATCTCTCAACCAAGTACCAGCTGCGTACGATGCGAGGGTACAAGACGTTGTCCTTTAGCCCAGGTTAGTCCAGAGTTAGTCGTGCCAGAGTTAGTCCAAGTAGTCTTAGTCCAGAGTTTAGTCCAGAGTTAGTCATAGCAGAGTTAGTCAGAGTTTAGTCAAGTTAGTTAGCAGTTAGTCCAGAGTTAGTCCTGGTTTGGCCCTTTTTGTCCCTTTTTTAGTCCCGCGTTTAGCCCGGTCCCTGGGTTTAGCCCTGTGCCCCGGCTTAGCCCGGTTTGAGTCGCGCGTTTGAGTCACCCTTTTAGTCGGTTTTAGCCCTGGTTTAGCCCGGGTTTAGTCATTTAGCCGGTTCAGCCTGTCTAGACCACAGATCTCCACCAAATACTCAGCTTGCTCTGCATGAAAGATGGAAATGATTTGTGGTTGT
Source organism: Chaenogobius annularis (assembly GCA_015082035.1). Classification (NCBI taxonomy): domain Eukaryota; kingdom Metazoa; phylum Chordata; class Actinopteri; order Gobiiformes; family Gobiidae; genus Chaenogobius; species Chaenogobius annularis. The sequence goes on along the minus strand of BJKM01000239.1, from coordinate 574,408 downwards.
TTCTGCAAGTGGCTGCGCTAGTGATGTAGTACTGCTGTTTGTCCTTAGTCTGTCTACTTGGTTTAGATGTGGTTAATCTAGGTCTGGTCTAGTCTTGAGTTAGTGCTGTTTGAATCCCTTCTAAGTGCTATGGTTCAGTTTGATCTTGCTGGTTTTTGTAGTCATTTGAATCCTTCTTAGTCTGGCTAGTCTTGCGTTTAGTCATGTTTGGAATTTTCTAGTCTGGTCTAGTCTTGGTTTACCCTGAGTCTTGTAGCTGTCAGTGGTTTCAGATGTAATCGCTTCTAGTCTGGTTCTAGTCTTGGTTTAATCATGTTTTGATCCTTTCCTAGTCTGGGTCTAAGTCTTGGTTTATGCATGTTTGAATCGTTCTAGTCTCCTGGTCTAGTCTTGGTTTAGTCAGCGGAGTCCTTCTAGTCTAGGAACAAAATTATTCGAACCTAGGACCTATATACTACATAATCCGGAGTGGGCGTATGAAGGTCCTTTCTCACTTCTGAATCTGCAGTCGCCATGATTTAAAGGGATTCAAAATGATCAAATGATATTGGTCTGTCCAGTTCCCAGCGGCGCTCCGTTTGTCAGTGTTGAAACGTCTCCGGATCTCGTGATGGAGGGCGACTCCGTGAACGTGACGTGCACCGTCCTGGGAGAACCCGAGGTCAACATCGACTTTAACTGGCTCCATCCCAACCAGGTCAGGAGGCTTTCATTACAAATGTCTCAGTCTCTTTTTGGTGCAGTTATTCCTAAAAAAGACCTATCATTGTATTTAAAACCTGAAGCTTTATAAACCTGCAAAGTTAGGTTATCTTTTGGACTGAAAACCAGTGTTATGGACATTTGTTACCACGTAGATTGTTAGCCGCCGTCATGTCTTTAATATTTTAACGTTTCTTAAATTCTATGAGAAAAATGAATGGGAAATTTACCTTTGGAACCTGGGCGGGCTTTGAAGTGGGCGAGACTGTTAAGAAGTTTACAATTTAAAACAAAAAAATTGCTTCTGAATGTGTAAAAAGTTCTTCTGTACCAAGTTGTCAAAATAAAATAAAATGAAAAGCTTTGATATGTTGAAGGAATCCTTTGACTCGGAGAAGATATTTATGAATAAGTTATAAACAAAGCAATGGAAGGCTCATAAATCAGAACGTTCAAGGGGAACAATATCTAAATGACTGTATATGTAACCATTTGGACCGCCATTCTACTAATTATATTCCAAATAAATAGGAACAAGAGTAATTTTGTTATGACTGATGAAGAATGAGAAATTATATGTCTGGAAAGAATTCTATGGGGAAAAATGTGCCATGTTTCTACATATCATGTCAAAGCGCTCGTCATTCACAAGGAACTGCTCAACGCTGAACAGATTGTGCGTTTTCAGGAGGCAAACCACCATCACGTGTCCTGGGACTGTCCTGTTGCTCAGTTATATTGGGCCGGGATCAACAAAGCGCCGCAGACGGTCTATGACATCACCGTCCAACTTGATTTCAGAACTATGTATCTGGGCCTCAAAACTCATGCCATGGACACGATAAATGGATACCTTTTGGAGCGTACTCTTGGCAGCAGGGAAAAAGGCCCTCACAAAAAAATATACAGACAATTAAGGACTAGAACAACATTATTATGGACATATGGATGCAAAATGGATACAAATACTGCACATTCGGACTGAAATTGAAAATGGACAAATTCGAAAGACTTCTGACTTTTTGAAACGGTTTTGCAGCACTTAAACGTACAGGACTAAAGGGAGGGACCAAACTATTTACATGAAACATCCACAGTGTCATGTTCTTCGTTTTGTTTTGTTTACATTTTATAAAACCTGATATGTTCATCTTTCTTAGCCTGACATAAGGATTAAACCAGATTCTCTTGCATTTTTGCCTGTTCCGCAGTCAGCTCGTCGCGTCCAGGAGCACTCGTCCTGGCGCCTGGTCAAGCGGGGCCTGGGTCACACCACTCGGGTCTCCCAGAGCGTGCTCAGCGTGAAGGACATGAGCTCCAGCGACTTCGGCAGCTACATCTGCAAAGCCAAGAACAAGTACGGAGAAACCCTCGTGGCCACCAGCGTGCGGTCTGGATAGACTGACCAAAAGATGAACTGTGTTTTGAATCGGTCTGAAAATACAATTAATGGCAAGTCATTTTATGTAAATGTTTGAATGTCACAGATTTCCTCCAAATAGCAACTAGTGCACAGCAAAACTCTCATCATGATCTGATTTCTGGATCGGATTATTGACATGTAAATAGTTCCATCTGATTTTGTCTTGCACAAGTGTGAACAAATTCATGTTATTTTAAAATTCAATGCACTTTGTCTTCAAAATATACAGCAGTTCCTCTAAAATCCATTGATTAAATCTGTTGTTGAAAAAGATTTAACTGTTGATCAGATTTATCATTTTTCATGTTAAACACGCACAAGATCAGATCTAATTATTGAGTTGTAAATGTAGTCAATGACGGAGATTTAATCCTAGTTTAATCCTGGTTAAATCCTAGTTTAGACCACAAAAATAGAGGTAATTTCAATAATTTGTTTTATCTAAACTAAACCATTTATTCACCTCTCTCCCCACCATTTGGAAAAATAATTGCGTAAATTTTGTTGCATGTTATATTTGTCTTTGCAAATATGTTTTAATTACTTTTCAGCCAAAGAATTTTGTTGTTGTGATGAAGTATTTTGTCCTTTCTACTACTATTGACTACTAAAATAAGTTAGTTGATAAGTTAATGTTAGTTGCAGCCCTAAATGTTTTTTGAATAAACAAAACTTTAGTGAACGATTACACTTTAATAATCCAGTTCTCCCCGACTCGTTAAATGAATAAAAGTTAAACCCTTCATGTGCTGCGTCTAACGATCTCCATATGAGGAATGTGATCCGACGGACCACAATGCACCGCTCTCATTGTTGCACTTTTGCTCAAATTCTTTCCAGAGTCAAACTTTCCGTGGTCAAGTCGCACTGGAAAGGGGGAATAAAACGTGCCAATTAAAACGGATGCCACAAAACAGGGTCTTCCGTTTGTTCAGTTTGATGTGAGATTATGTTAGTCTTAAATCAACAAAAAAATAATGGTCAGAACTATAGAAAGAAACATTTTTAAACAAAGAGAATTTCAAAAAAAATAAGAATGAGAAAGACATTGTGAAAAGGAAGAGAACAAAGTGTTTACATTTTATAATATGAAAAATAGACTACTTAGTGTTGATTTGTCAGGGATCATTTATTTCAATTAGTCGACGAGTCAGATGATCACTTGTTGTATTGAGACTTTTTAAATTTATTTTTAACCTAAAGTTTAAATATGTTAAATGAAGGTTCCTCCACACACTTTTGATTAAAGTTACATACAATCAGAAAAAGATAAACTAGTACAAAACAAATGTGTCAAATTGTGTGATTAGTTCAAAGAAAACAGTCCATTTCCATTTTTGACTTTATTAATTGCATATGTTCAAAGCGTTCCAAACACCAGTAAAACCACTCAAACGTGAACTCTTCATGTTCCTCTGCACAGGCCCAACGTGGAAAGCTGCACTAGGTCCGTTTCAGACAAAAACCACGTGTACAAAAGGTTTTGATTGGTCCTTTGTCAAAGAAACACAAGCGTGAACAGAGACAAAACATTTCAGCCTGTAGTGTGAAAGCTACAGCTGGATCCCACCGAAGCGTTAAGGGCCAAAAGGGATCCGTTTATGCTATGGGGGCATTTGTGTGTTATTTACATGACACAAATGTACGGCTTTGATACAGAAGAGATTTAGTGAAACTTAAAGCTTGAAATATTGAAAAAGGGTGGAACAGTTTGAAGATTTTGCACCAATGAATTAAACTTTTGGTAGGACAATCTGAATAAAGTCTTTCAGACATGTCTTAGTGTGTGCGCGGTGCAAAAGGAGGGCTCAAGACTTTGTAAAACGTGGCTCAATTTGAGATCATTCTGGAAAGTAAATGTGTTTTTGATTGCCGTGAGCGAAGAAAGAGACTAAACCACATACAGCTTTGAAGAAACGACAATAATAAAGCACAAATAAAGTGTGTTAGGAAGGGCATCCGGTGTAAAGCTTATAGCAAATGAATAGACTCGATACCATATTTAAAAAGGCAGAGAAAATGCACTTTCTTTGATTTTTTTTTTACAGCAATAATTAAGAGTAACTGGTCCAAATAAAAGTTTTTATGTGTGTGTTTAAATAGTAGTAGAGTTGTCAAAAGTATGAATACACTAAATACTAAAACCTTTCTTGAACAGTTTCAGAATGATCAGAACTAGTATAAACTACATTTATTTGAGTTAAACTGATGTATCGACAAACGTTTTCTAACAGTTATTGACCTTGGATCTCCAGCAGAGGGCGGTATTTTGATTGGCGCGATCAGCTGCCTAAAGAATACACACAAAGCTTTACTTTGAACACCAGGAACGCGAAGAGGGAACGGCATAAGGCGTGAGTGCACTGCTCCGTTATCCAGTTTACAGTAAAAAATTACTTCAAACGAACGACTCAAACTTAAATCGACCGTCGTTTTCTCAGAATTCAAAACAATCAACGATATCGGCCGTGAGAAAACTATAATCATATCGATCTGCAATATTATTTGGTGCTGAAAATGACATTGTATTAAGCCGTTTCACAGTGGTCTCGAAATGTAGTTTGAATGTTAGTAACGCGACAACATTCGTAGTAGTTATTGTAGTGTTAGTTTCAGTGGATTGGACCGTTCCTGGAGCGTTTGCCCTCGTCTTGGCCCCCGTCTGCTCTGACAAACCGTGGTCTTTGATGAATCGTTCAGGCCTCACGTCGCACAACACTGAACAAGTGTAAACCAAACTATAAATAACAAAAACAGTGAACATCTCCTGAGTTTTCCCCCCATCCAAGTATCAGATGTGAAAAGGCAAAAGTCTTTTAAGTGCTCCAGTGCGTTTTTAAGTTCAAAAGGTCGAACACCACAAGTCCGGTTCGAACCTCGAAGTCCTGGGTGTCTGTGGTCTCCGTGCGGGCAGCAGCGGGCGCTCCGGTGTTATCTGGGCGACACCGGGGGGCTGGTGAAGAGCGAGGGCGAGCGGGGCGACTGCAGGCTGCTGAAGTGAGGCGAGGGCGAGCGGCCGCCGGGGCTGGACATCCGGGGGCTGCCCACGTCTCCGTTATGAAGCTTCCACATCAGCTCCTCGTTCTCCATCGACAGACGCTTGTTCATTTTGGACTCTTTGTGCAGCGACTCCTGCAGCAGAGCCTGTTCTGTGGACAACTGTCTGAGGGACCAGGGAGACGAGGCAAGGCAGCTTTAGTCTCAGCACATTTTAAAACAACAGCCAAAGATCTACACAGATCAAAGGACACACATTATGGACTATGTTCTGACTCTGGTGATGAAGATTCTCACGTCACAGATCGAGGAAGCGTCACACTTCAGGGAAAGTGTTTCTGTGGAATTGTTTAACCAGGATTCATCAAACTGGCGTGGAAGAAGCTAAATGCAACTCCAGGTACGTTTTTGAGGAGGGAACAATGTTAGAACAGGGTTAAAAAAAAACAGTCAATTTAGCATAATGCGTGTCCTTTGAAATAATGTATGGAAAAGCACACAATACTTTCCACCGTCAGGATTTGTGTTAGAGCTCCGTCTACTGGCAGTGGAGGAATTACCATAGTGAAATAAATAAAAGCTAGCTTGCCCCTTCATGCTAATGTTGCATGTATTTGTAATAAAGGGGTGATGATCTTTGAACTGTCAGGATCTCCAACTATGACATCACAAACCCGGGAAACTTCAAAACCAGATTCATCAAACTAGTGTGAAAGAAGTTAAATGCTATTCCGGTATGTTATAATGTTATAATATGGTTAAAAGCAAAAAAGTTAAATTTTCACAATGTGTGTCTTTTAAATAAAAGCCAGTGTCTAAAGTACTTCATAAATTAAAAAAGTGAAAAAGTAATATAATGAACAATAACAAAATAAAGCATAGAGGTTTTAATATAAAGTGCTTGGATTTTAGGCACAAAAAATAAACAAAAGCTTGAGGCAGCAGAGACTCTGGATTCCACGATAGCGAAAGAAACAATTCAAGATGTGTTTATGGGCTCTAGAAAGTACGACACTGAATAAAACACATTTGTAACATTTGGTCACACACTTTTCCAACGCAATTTAGTTTAGTTTAGGCTTTATTTGAAAGGACAATGAACAGAGAGATTAAAAAACAACCAGATCGTGGCTAAATTGCTCATTTCCATGTGCCGTTCCTACACCTGAATGTGAAAAAATGTGACCTCAATAAAATATACTGTTCTTTTAGTGAGAATTCTCTTGGAAGAGCGCTGAACATTTCATAATCAGACAAAAGCGCAGACAAAAGCTGCCATGTTCCTGTATTTAATTGTGAAACTCTTACCTGGACAGCGCGGCGTGCCGGTCCATCCGAGCCTTCAGATCCTCATTTTCCTGTTGGACTTTCTTCAAACTCTCTTCCAACTTCAAACTTTTCTCCATCTGGAACCACAGCTCGGTCATCATCACCGTAACACACACTTCCTGACCAGGACCGTCTTCCCTGGACTCACCAGTTTGTCCACCTCCATCAGCTTCTTCTCTTGTTGATGCAGTTGTTGGTTTTTCATGTCCAACACGACTTTGAGGCTTTCCAGTTCCTGCTCCAGATAAACCGTGTGGGAATCCTTCTGGAACGTCTGATTGGGACGAAGTGTGTGGAAAACGTATTGGCAATTAAAGCATCTAGATTTATTTGCAAGGAGAAGATTACAAAAAAAACAATATAAATGACTTTATAATAAAGACACTGCTATTTTTACAGGTTGAAAATGTCATTTGAATTGTCGTTTTTTTTAAATTATCAATGAGGTTTCGAAATCAGTGTGGAGTAGAAAAATAAATCACGTTTGAATGATCGGATATAGTGGATTTTAAGTGAAATCTGAGTGTAATGAGGGAATTAATCATCAGTGTGCGATAGACTCCCAAACAATACATTTCTGCGATGATGTTTACACTGTATATTATTGGCAGAAGCTGATATTGGTAGAGTCATGTTTCAGGTTCTAAGGGGCAGATTCACTTCACCAAATTCAATCTTTCAAAAGGAAAACAGAAGATGAAGACAGCGTTAAGCCATTCATGACATTCATTTATTTATTTAGCGAATGCATCTGTCCTCTAATCTCACTTTTCTCATCCGTTTTGCTCAGAGCGAAGCAGAGTCTGGTCATGGGACTTTGTGACGACGATGAAGGCTTTGCGTCGCAGTGAATTTCCAGGGATTTCTGTGTATTTACACTTAATAGGCCCAGTTTTATCAGCATTTCGTTCTGTTCCGAGCAAGTAACGCTATGCAGCTTTGTGGTAAAAATAAGGAGGCGTATGTAGTTCAAGGCCACGTCTGTGTTTTTTACCTGAGACATCTCCCCCCTTCTGTTTTCTTCCTCTGCGAGTTTCTCCATGAGAGCCTTGTTCTCCTGCGTTAGCGCCCGGATCTTCTCCTGTCGACGTGCACACAAATATTATTCATCTTCAGGAAAAACACAAGACGATTAAGTCATTTTCGGTATTATTATTTAACAAGACATGCAGGGAAATATAATGTTTAAGTATTTTTTTAATTCTTCCTTTCTTTTTTTAAAGTAGGACGGTGCATATTCATCAATGCGTCACAGAACAACTTCAACATGCAGTAAATATGCCAGAGACACATAACATGACAACACGTCTGAGATTATTTACGTTAAAAACATCAGTCAGAAGTTAAAAAAGCTTCCCCAAAAAAGCAGAAGGGTTCATAGCAGGTTCACTTTAACCAATTTTTAAGAATACACATATCTTTCATTCCCCAGTCAAAGTATTTTTGCCCAGTTGACTATCAGACACATCTTTGTATTATGCATTTATTTTGAACTGTAAAATACAAACTATTGGACCTTACATTTAGGACCATCTCTGCGTCCTTGAGCGTTTGGCTGAGGTGCTGCAGCTCCTGCGTGTGGCCGGTGCTGAGCTCTGAGGGGGAAATGTGAAGTTGTACATGAGATTTTTCAAAAGGCGCTAATCAGTTTTGACTGAATAAAAGTGCGTTTACGCTGGAGTGAGAGCTGGTGCTGCTGCGTCAGACTCTGCAGCTCATGTTTGTGGCTCTGCTCCAGGTTCTGCTTCAGGGCTTCATGAGCGACCTCCAGCTCCTGCATCTGAAACACAGCCAAGTGGAATAACTGGTTTAACTAATTAGTATTATTTATTTAACCAGTTAATATTTGCTTAGATATTAAACACTGGCACCACCCTTTGCCTCTGTTTATTTTGGCAGACGCTAGAGTATGGTGTATATTCATCTTCATCAGTTCAGATATTTTAGTTTGAATGTTTGGCCCTCGATGTGTTGAGAATGATGATATTATTCGACTAAAGACATTCCCGGAACATCCATTAGTCGTCTAGAAGGGGCAAAAAGCACACAAAAACTAAACTGCTGCAAATGTGTAGGAGCTCACACTGAAACTATACTTCTGTTTAATTGAATAAATACAAACTCACAATTCACTCCCAAAACTCATCTCACACCATCTCTTTTCTTTACAAATAAATGAGCAGATTTATAGTTGATATCTGAGCTTGTTTTTCTTTTAAAGGAGACTTCACAATACGGCTGTAAGATGCTGGATAAAGCAGTTACAATAAAAAACAAAGACTGCAATTATTTAAGAAACGTACTTATTAAGTAAAATAAAACGCTAAGCCTGTAGTTGTGTGCAAACGTTCTTGTCATAGTTCAAGAGTTCATATTTCCGTTCTGTTAAATGTTCTGAACAAGTTTCAAATGTCATCTTGGAACAGAATCCTACAATCAAAAGCTAAATCACTAATCGAATCTTAAAACTCGTCAACTACGAGAGCGTTTCTAGTCGTTTTAAAGAAGGTGCGTGTAAGTCAACCGTGTGATCTCTTGTAGTAAATCCGTCCTGGTGTCGAGAGCACAGACCTGTTTGTGCAGACTTTGTGCGCTCCTCTCCCGCTCCTCTCGGCTCCTCTCCTCGCACGCTCTCCTCTCATTGTGGTGAGCTTCTCTCAGTCTCTGCTCCAGCTCCTCCAGGTCTCTGTGGTGCTGAGCCTGGACCTGCTCCAGAGCCTCCTGCAGCGCCGCCTTCAGAGACTCTTTCTCCTGGACCAGGCACTCGGACCTGTTCACCGAGCTCACTGTGAACACACAAGACAATGAGACCGGGCCAGCTGGATGCAGTTTATTCTAGCAGACACTTTACAGAATGGCAGTAAGTCTCTCTTTGGACAAATACTGCTAAGGAAGAGAATCGAACGGTTCCGAATCACTGATCTGCTTCTTTCCCCAACAATAAATCACCTGCGAGTTCAATTCCAGCTCCGACAATTTGCTGAAAAAAAACCTTAAAAAGAAAAAGTGCAACGGGCCAAGATTTAATTGACAAAGCTCCTGATTAATTGCTTAGACAAATTGAACAGAGCTTTGTGACGTTTCTTTCCGTTCTTGGCACTCGACTCCCGAGTGTCTCATGCCAGCGTTTACAGCCGTCTCCATCACCGGTGTTTATCTGAGCGGTGAAGTGGGCAACAGTGACACAGTCCATGAGCCATCTCCCGTATAAGACCATGAGCCCGCAGACGCTATCAGCACGAGGGGCCGTTTAACAGGTCACTGCCTTTAAAGGGGGGCAACGGAGAGATAAACCAGCAAAGCAACACACCGCCAGCAAGATATTTAAGACCAATCACAAACTAGTTCTGGTTTAGTCCTAAAGTAAGACTAACTAAGACCAAACAAGCACTAGGACTAAACTAGGAGTAAATCAAAGTCTAATCTGTGCCCAACCGGACTAAACATGGGCTACAATGAACCACAGAACGACACCAGGCTAAAGTTAAGGACTCAGATGTGCCGCTTTACTGCTCTAAACACAGTTCAAGTAAAAAGCACTGGTCATGAACATAAACCCTCAACCAACAAGCGTTAATCTGTCTCTAAACTGTGCATAAGAGAAGTCCGGGTACCACCGTTTGAGAACTACTGACCCACATTGAACAAGAGCCGTCTCCGCAGTGACTTTCGGACTTTGGCCTGTGCCGCTCTGCATTCTTCCACCGTGTGCTACAGATCTGGTCATATGAGGCTTTGGGTTAAATCCGAGCTCAAAAGGCAAGTCAACCTTGATGTGGACCGACTACGCAGCCTGTAATACACATAATGTTTAGGTGAACGGGGGGGACAGCGTGTGCGTTTAGGGTTGCGCACAGGAACTAAGAACACAAACGTAAGAATGACAAGAAATCCTGTGTTATATTCAGAGCTTCATTTCTTTTAAAAGGTGACTCTGACAACGCAAACAAAATGTGAAAAAGCCAACATTTAGACTTAATATTTGGATTAGTTACAGATATGTTAGAATATCCATTATCCAACAGTTTTTCTTCATTATTATGCATTTTATTTGTAGTTGTAATATTGTGTAAGTCATTATTAGATCATAGGAATGCAGTTTTGTTCCTTTGTTTCATTTTAAATGCTACATTGCATTCTGAAAGATGTGTTTAAATGTCTTTTAAATACAAAATGTGATCTTGATTTTATCATTGAAGGGTTTTTAAAATTAAAATGAACAAAGTTGAACAAAGATGCAAATAAACCAAGGAAATAAGCTCTAAGAATATCACTACATCTACTGGTTTTCCTTACACAAAAACACTTCAGAGACTTTTTGTGTTTCTCAGTTTGTAAAATGTGTTAAATTTGGACTCCACAGAGAGGGCGAGAGGGCGAGAGACGGAGAGACAGAGGGAGAGAGGGGAGAGAGGGTGAGAGAGGGGGAGAGGAGACAGAGGACGAGTCATGTGTGAGTCTTGAGGCTGAGATGGGCGGAGTCAAAGCACCGACAGCGTCAGAGGAGGCCAAAGACCTGGCCCGGGACGTGAGGTGAGCAGGCATTCCTCTAGAGGTCAGGGGTCGCGTGCTGCTCCCCGAGGGTCCAGTCTACTCCGACCGTCTGCTCACATTTTACAATAGTATTAACGAGACGTGCCTCAGGAAATGCCAACTGTTACAGGGGAATATGCCAAGGAATCATGGCCAAAGAGCTGCAAAGTGCTCCTGGTCTACACTGTGAAGGAACAATAAAACCTGCACTGACCCACGCATGAGACAAAACCTACACCAAGCGACTGCACAGTTGGCAGCGTCCGAGTGTCCACACGCACTGACCCACGCATGAACAAAACCACACCAAGCGACCGCACAGTGCGTGCGTCCGAGTGCCACACGCACTGACCCACGCATGAGACAAAACCACACCAAGCGACCGCACAGTGGCAGGTCCAAGTGTCCACACGTTTCCCTACTTAGGACACCATGACCTTGACCTAAGGCAAAAGGACGATAGCTGAACAATCCAGTCCCTTTTCTTCTCTAACATGAGATCCACGTTTAATAAACCATGTGTGATTAATAATAGTCCATAAATGCTGCAGTGTGTGGGACATAATCTTATGAATTTCGTTTATTGTTTCGGGTTAAAAATCCTTATTTCTAAGTTCTGCCATGTACTATCTAAACACACATTTTCTCTAAGACATAAATCGTGTTGTGTGAATGGCCTTGTACTAAAGCGTAGCCTCGTGTCTGCACTCACCCAGTTCTCTCCTCAGCTCCAGCAGCTCTCGGGACAGACCCCTGCTCTGCCCCATCGCCTCGTCCCTCTGCACACAAAATGTAAACAGCAGGTTCAAGGACTGGTTACAGACAGGATTTCAAAAAGCCTATGAAATAATGATTAGGGAATGCCATGTGTTCTTTCCCTCTTGAGTGGCTTTTGAAGTAGCAGCACAATTAGTTGAATTTTAACAGTGATAACATTATAAATAGCTCTAGTTCATGGGTGAAAGAGAAAAAAACAAACTGTAAATTCAAACCCTTTTTGCCCTTGTCTTAAATCTCTTTAAACATACATCACAAAAGGACAACTCAATGCCACAGGTCTACGTTTTGTTTTGATGCTACATAACCAATTTTTTTTTCTTTTAAAATAATCATAATTACAACTACAACCCAATTAACTGTTTGTTTTTTCCATGACTGACATTCCAATCATTTCTGCCAGGGTCATAATTTCCGTTTACAGGGATGTAATACTCACCCATAACATTAGCTTCCAATAAAGTCACCATTAGTTAACCATTCATAAACTGTAAATCAATGAGAAAGTCACTCAGTCAGATCAAAACGTCAGCGTCCAACAGTGTCGGGACACGTATTGATTTGTGCCAACTTAGTGAAAATACAGTATCAGCAGCACAAGTAGCAGCTGTTTAATCAAAATATTGTAAACGCAGACAAACAAAACATTAGAATGTGAAAATTGAAGAATAATTATTGGTGTAAAAAAAGTCCTGGTTTCATAAAAACACTGATTTCACAAACAATGAAAACACACAATAGATAAGATTATAAAGCCTTCATTTTTAATCCACTTGGTGTTTCAAAAGTGTGAGCAAGTACAGCTGCTTATTCAGTAAGTCAGGCTATATTTGGCTTTTAACTCACTTCTGCAGTGAAGTGCTGATGCCGTGGCTACAGGGCACTTTGTTCTGGGAAGTACGTTTAATACACAATTTCCATTTAGAGACTATACTTTAACTGCTGATTCATAAAAACTAAGCACGCCCAAAATACAAATCGTTTTTCATTAACAAAACAGTAAAAAAATCACTAGCAACAGGCAGATTATACCAATGAGGAAGTATCTAAAAAAACACAACTACAACATAAAAGCCAGTTTACCCCATCTGCAGCGCAGCCAGCACCAAGGCACGCTCGGCTGCCGGTACATCCCATGACCGAGCCTCTGTCCTGGGGTTATTGAGCCGGAGAGAGCCCCCTGCCCCCCTCCCCTCCTCCGGCTATGGAGACCCAGTGCTCCAGCGTCTCGAATGATCTGACCACATCCACATGCTGCCTCTCCCACAGCAAAGACAACAACTGAGACGAAAGCGAGACAGAGAGAGAGCAAAGAATGCCCAGAGCCTGCAGACTGCACTGTACAGCTGCCAGGACAACAAAAAGAGGCGGGTCAAAGTGAGCAAAGATCTGCCCGTGGACCAATCAGGCGAAGGCACTTACAGCAGCTGTACAGGAGACGCCGATGGATTGTTGTGATGGAAGAAGCCTTGCCCAGTGCAGTGACCTCTTCCTGGGGATGTATCAGGGCGCTTCATTCGCACCATCCCCCCCCCTTACACGCCCCGTTCCCCATCCAAAACTGCACTAAATCATCACCACACACCTCCCCCCCTCGCTGGACCACTCTTCGATCGGCTGTAATCTCTGCAGGACCTGTGGCCGCATTGAGACACAGCGTTGTGACGAATGGGATTTCCTGTTTCTGCCGATGAGCAAGAGTGTGGCAATGTATGCAAACGGTGAAGTGGTCCCACTGACGGTCAGGGTCTCAGGGTTTGGTGATGACTGGGTTGTGTCATGTCTCTTAATAGTCTTCAAGGTTTATACCGGACTTCTTATTGAATCATTTAGTGGAATACCAATTTCTGGAGTAAATGTGTCGCTACTATTCAACAAAGGACTGATTTGAAAGATTAAATAACATTACCTCGATATATTTATGATAATACAACAAGCTTTAATTTTGAGACAATGTCACTTTGGTTAATCGATGACCGTGAATATTCAGGTCACAATATAAGAACTAAAAGAAAATAACTGGTCATTTTAAAAGCAATATTGAGCCACAAACACTTGGATATTGTGACATGCTAGTAATTTATAACGTGTTATTTGATCTTGGTATTGCAGGTTCATTTAGACTAAATTATGTGTCAAACAAGCAAAATCTACATTGTTCTATATGAAAAGAAAGAAATGCAACTAGGCAAAAGAAAACTGCAAGGTTTATTGCCGGTTTAATGAAAGCAATTTGAGCAGTGAAATGATCAGAATGAGTCTAGCATGGTGGATTAAAAGAGGACAAGTGTTTATGTCGAATATGTTTTTGGTGATGAATAAACTGTATATAAAATAACACCATGATATAGAAGCTTTAAAGCCAATGACTTAAAATCTAGAGGCATGTGTCAAACTGAAGGGGCGTCTTGTGATATCAGATCAGGTGTAGAGTAACACGAGGCTGGGGAATAAAGTCGATGAATAAACGCAGCGGATTGTGTTACACTTTCCTGGAAAATACATTGAAGACATCTGTCCACATTTTAGGGAATCAATTAAAAATACCAATGCTCATTTAATGGTTTTTAGTGTATAGCATTAGCATTTGATAATACATATTAGGGGTAAATTATTTTAGTGAGTGATCATTTGCAAACGGCCAAATAAACAAGGGCAATTTAAACAATTTCTGATTGAAAATAATAAAAATAGAAACAGGGCTGCAACTAACAATCATTTTGCAAATCAATTAGCAATGCTAGCAGTTATTGTTAACCGATTAGTTGTTTAAATCGCAAAAGGTGAATGAGATTTTTACAGAATTTGACCCGGATAACTCAAAAGTGAAGCCGCTTGAACCCATCTCGATTTTTCATCCAAAAACATTACATTTGCACATTTCCTGTGTCATTTTGATGCAAGTGTCATAAAACCTCTTCTCTCAGCACATGTAAGGTTTAAGATCATTCATATTATTAATTATTTAGATTAGCCTTTATTTTCCCCATAGGGAAATTTGTCCTGTGCATTTGACCCGTCCCTCTAAGCCTGTGGGGCATCTCTTCAGGAGCAGTGGTCACTGCAGACATATCTCCAGGTCTTTGTGCTCGGCTTAGTCAGGACTCCCTTCACTGGAGGATTTTACCTATAGAGCATGTTACTTCAATGATCCATTATCTGTGATTCACGGCTTTTTGCCCAAGCGACTTGTGTGACGTTTATTTTACTCTCAATAGACCAACTCCTCTGCTAAATAAACTATCCAGAACATCCTTGATGTTGTTGTGTGCATTTAGGAAGCAGAAGTAAAGCTCAGTCAGCGTGTGAAGGCCGGGACGAACACATGTTATCATCACAAACCGGTTTCACAATCGTCCCACTAAAACAGGTGGGCATGAGTCAATGATCAGAGCCTCTGCACCACAGCGCAGACGGACTGAATGTCGTGGAGCCATTAGCAGTGTTTTCCATAGACTTGGACCATTTCTATGTTTGGATTAAGATTAAATAAACATGGCACGGTTTTCAGATATATATTTTTTTCCTCATTCAATTTGTGGATTATCAATGTCGCTATATTTTCATTTTTTATGTTTATGACAACAAAAGAACACTTTATTGCTCATTGCATTATGTTTAAAGACTTTCAGGGAGAATTTTACACCCTCTAGAACTTCTATTGTCCCTTCTATTAACACAAAACGCGCCATTTTATTACTCTTTATCAGACCATGAAAACTGCACACGTGTTTCAGCACTATAATTTAAAAAGGGACTTCTTAAAAACATTCGTTACAGAAGACACTACATACAGCTACATACAATGGTTCTTGTGTTGTCTGTAGTTCACACAACAGTGTCCGCCCACCACTCAACCCCGGAAGAACCGTTTCTGTTCATTTCTCCCCTAGGGATTTCGAAAAAGATAATATTGAATGTTTGAGATCTGCTCGGGACTAATCAGTTATGTGGCAAGTTCTTTTTCTAAAACTTCATGGCAAAAATGAATGCCGTAACCATGTCGAAGTGAGTGGGACTAAAAGTCAAAAGAGGACACAGATTTTTATGAGGGGATAGAAATGTTCAGTGTTTGATAAGTTCTTAATTCTGACAGTTCTGCACAGGAACATGATGAAACTGAAAATAGTGATTGCAGTTGCATCATTGTTGTAACCAGCAACACTTTATCCCTCATATTTCACAAGTCTTTTAAACTGAACCGAGCAACAGACTGGAGACACGTCTCGTTTCCAAAGACCTCTCACTCTTTCATGACATGTGTTAGTGTCACTGCTCGACATTGTCCTCTGAGTGCAGCTGTCTGTGCTGTTCATGTCATGCATATTATATTATGTAACGGGGAAGTCTAAAGTTATCCACGGTGACAGAAGCGGTGTGGCGTTTCTGTATTCAAACAGTGACTGGACCTCGCTCTTCCCCTCTTCAAAAGGTTAGATCATAATGGAGTATATTTTAGCTGTAGCTGGTTTGCAGAGTGGAGCTGATGGGATAAAGCGGTTTGTATTGTACAGTCAGATGAATAATCCCTCGAGGCGTCGGATTCTAGGAAAACAATCACACGGCTCAACTGTTAAAAGTGATGCTTGACCGATGGAGCGCTAAAATGCCCTAAATTTCACACTCTCATAGTTCCACACGCCAAATGCACAGCCAACAAGTTTATCTACGAGAGCCATTCTCAGACTCTCAAAACACGTGTCATATATGCACCAGGCAGAGGGAGAACAACAGTCCAAAGTAACAAAATATGAACTGAAACATGTGACTCAAATTTGGCATGAGCAAGAACCAAAACCAGGAACTAAAACACTTTGTCAAGAATAAACCACGGTCAGACTGAATCAGCACACTCAACTTCACTTTGCTACTTTTGTATTATTTTAGTTTAATCGAGCTCACGAAAATGCAGCAGCTATATTACATTCAGCCCTATCAGGACTAAACTGTGGTGGACCAGGACTAACCAAAGACTAAAGCTGAACCCATAACAAGAGCTACATTTAAGAAATGTATAATAAGGTTTTAGCCATTTTTTACCACTTTTTTTTTTTTTTTTTTTAACCTTACATTGTAATGTGTGAGTTACTATGTTCAAGTCATTTCCCTTGTGGATCAATAAAGTGTATCCAAGTCTAACCAGAACCAGCCATAAAGCAATAGGCAATATTTGCAAGTCCCACAAGGGCCGCGCAATTTTAGAAAACAATGCAAAACATTGGGTCAAGTCAAGCAGAGCAAGAGCAAGAGCAAGAGCAAGAGCAAGAGCAAGAGCAACAACAACAAAACAAAAACCAGAACTAAATTCAAATCTAAAACACAATGTCTGTTCAGAGTTTCAAACACGTCCAGGAGCATTAACCTTTGAGGATCTGAACTGCTAAACTCACTCCACTCTAGCGAATTCCTTTTTAATTCTGACATATTGTGCAGACCTACAATATATAGATAGATGAGAAGCATTAATACCAATGCACAACACCACCACTAGAGGCAGAAGTCCGGTCACTCCACACAGCAGCAGTTTAGCAATCCCAGCGAGGTGTAAAATGAGACGTAACGAGGGAGCACTAGGAAAGTGAGTCCATTGGATCCACAGCAGTTGTTCAGTGGACGACGCAAGCGGAGCCTCATTTCCCTCTTGTTGGACAACTTCCACGGACGTGTGCAACTCATGAAACTCGATCTCTCCTCCACTGAAGAGTGTGAGTAATTACGACCGCTCATATCAGCACATCTACAATATCAGAGTCCTGCAGTTCAATTTGAGAGCTGGACAGTACAAGTTAGTTTTATTACACAGCCTCTTGTTTTGGAACAGTTTTCTCCATCGACTATTGGCATTTAACTGGGACAAAAGGTCTAAGAGCAAGCTGCCCACAAAAACAAGTGGAAATCTAGTCTATGGCAATAGAGAAACAGAAATAAATGTGATAAATAAATATAAAAGTTAAATAGAGAAATATTCGTTTTTTAATTGTTTGTTATGTGTATATAACTTTCTGCCCCAATTGTGGAAGGATTACTCTATATACAGCTATCTTTTAGTTTATGTTTTTACATCTTTTTATATCCATATAACAAACAAGTAATGGTCTATCCCCTAGTGTCCACTAAACACAATTACAAAGCATTAACTCTAGATCAAATGTCTTCTTACCTGAGCCAGAGTCTGCTGCAGCACAACAGCGAACGCCTCAAATTTGTGGTTACTCCGCGCGAGCTGAGCCTGCAGGCGCTGGACCTTCGCCGCTGCGTTCCTCCGGGCCTCGCCGACACCAACGGGCCCCGCATCTTGAGCTTCCGACCCGTGCTGAGGCCTGGACGAGCCCCTCTCGCTCTGCTGCTGCTGCGGGGGACGTGAGCCGGCTTTGGGCTTGCTCTTGTCCACTGTAAAAGAGCAGGCGTTGAGTGTGGGCACAAAGTTGATCATCATTATTCCCGACTCCATAATCTCTCCGTTTCTGTCCACTCCAAAGACTTGTGCCCTGACACCTTCTGCTCTCGGCACGCACATGAAAATGGACCTTGTAAACGCAATTACTTTTCCACGTCCCGATTTATCTCGTCCTCCCGCAGACACTGGTCTCCAAGGACAACTTAATTTAGCAGGGCCGTGTTCCTGTACTGGTCTTGCTTTACATCAGCGTTATAAATAAACCAATAATATCAACAGTTGTCAATCCAATTCATCAACGACAGTATGTTCGCAATACCAAACATTTAAAGAGTGGTCAACAAGTCCCAGGCTGATCCACAGTATGACTTTAACGTTGGATTCATGGTGCATTGTTATGTAACACGGCGGTGAGGACAGTCGTTCACATGAGAAATACCACCTGTAATGAATAGAGCTGGTCACCGGGCAGTACATTCAGCCCTTTAGATTTACACGCATCATTATAAAGCAGGGCAAACAGATGTAAATATACACAAAAGAATAGTTGAATAAAACAAATGTAGCAGATAAATGCATTCACCATGAACTGAATCCGAATACAGCTAAATTTAGTAAACGTCAACCTGAAGAGGAGGCCAATAAAAACTCCAGGATTATAAAAGAATATGATTATCTAGATTAAAACTAATCTTAAGAGAGACAGCAATGCAAATACTGAAAGAATGAGATGGAACTTCAAAAGATTCCAGTTATTTACAACTTTGAACAATTTACTACATGTTAAAAATAACGCTGTGCAATGAATCGCATTTATAAATCGAGATAATCTGTTCAGAATGATATGTGCGCTGGTTCTGCCTCAAAATACGGAGCCCCTTTTCTCCTCTACATGGGCTTTTAAACTAAAGTCACACAAAACACTATTATAATATTAGGTCTTTACAGGTTCATTTTGACAGAATAAAAGTTATTGTTTTCACTAAATTATGAGCCAAATCATCTCTTCATTGAACAGTCCATTGACATTACAGATGGTTAGGGCTGTTCGATTTTGGCAAACTACTGATGCCAAAAAATGTGTAAGATAGTTTCCATTGCTGCGAATTTGACATTACATTAAATTGTGGCACCCTCTGCTGGTTAAGTAACATATTGCAACTGGTACAAACAGCACAATGGTTAATAAAAATGCAAAATGAGAACTGGAATATGCAGTGAAGTGGATATTTACCCGCATAGCACTGGGGAAGAAAGCTTTTGTCTACTCGGCTCCTTTTGCTTGGAACATGTTGCAGAAAAACTGAAAATTGACTCGTCTTATCCTTAAATGCTTTAAAATCCAAGAGGAAATCATTAAAGACAGTCTGGTTAATTTACAATTGTTTCTCATAATTTTTGCTTCATCCTGTTGTTCTACTGTTGGTTGTTTGTTTGCATGCATGATGTAACTGAGTTGAACTTTACTATTAAGATTAAAAACTCAGCACTCTCATGGTCAAAGCATAGCTCTATCTGCTGACGTTCCTGCACAACAAGCAGCACATGCCACATCGAGTCAATCTGAATCCACAGGTGCTTCAGTCACTGGTCTGAGTCCCGCGGGATTATTATGCAACACCTTTCTGCTGAACAAATCAAAAATTCATGCTTGGCCCAGAAATAAATCATTTAAAACAGCTCTAAAAAAGGAGGTTCTGCAAAGTGGACATAATGTTCCAAAGAGACCTAAACGTACATCTGACTTGCTCAACAGATAATCAGGCATCAGGAGAATTTACTCTATACACATCATTTTTGCACTGTATTAAAATGACAAATCCCACACACACACGAGGGTCCACACTTCAGGCTTAACACGAGGGTCCAGTGTGATGTGATGTGTGGAGCCAATGTCCAGCTCGGAGTGAAAGTGAAAGGCGACATCTCAACACAGCACTCCACACTGGAGCCCGACCATTCACTACAATCGCACACTTGTATTACGTCATCTTTACATCCCACGGCAAAGCAGATCGTTCACTATAATCATCATTTGTAAAGATGGAGGGCTGTGGGATTTGAGAAAAAGTATTGCAGTTAGATTTGTGCTTTGACAATATGACTCTGTTCAAAGTTGATAGAATAAACTTAAGACTGAAATAGGCATTTGAATTTACAAACTAATAAAATAATCACATGTATTTTTATCCATGTTTGTGCATAACTAAACTACAAGGTTAGCAGTTTTTAAACGCAGAATAAGATATTTTGTCGTTTGTGGACAAAATGATGGTACTATAATTGCAGTGTTAACGATTTGCTAATTCATTTGCGTTTATTCTTGCAAGATGTAATAAAGACATTGCATCAAAATAGTACTGTACTATTAATATTTAAGCATATTCATTTAAGCATTAGGTCTGGCCAGACTCACTACAGTAAAAACACTTTTCCGCCAGATCATAAACACTGTAAAGGTCATTGTATTTTGTTAAACATAAGATTTCCTGCAATTAGGAACCCGTTTTACGTCCTCTAATCATGAGGACACTTTTCAGCTCATACCATTTCCACTTGTAATGTAAAAGCATGTGAAAGGCTTCCCTTCAAACCAGTCCAGTACGTTTATTTAATCTTGCCAGTTAAAACCTTTTCCCGCTGTGCATTGTAGCCGAGTAATCATCACAGCTTTTCCATGGCGTATGGCGTTACCCGGCGACCGCGAACCAAAATAACCCTGGTAAATCTCCAATGAAACAAGAGCACACAATCTCCAAGTGACAGGAGAAATTGTGTCTTGATTGGATAAAAAAAAAAAAGAAAAAAAAAAAAGAAGAATATTGTAATTTTTGCTTTGGACACGAATCAAATCATCAAACTTGAAGTGTGGTCTTTCTGCTTTGGGTCATTTGAGTAGACCGATGGTAAGTGAAAGTTGAACCCGGAGTAAAAATGAGACTGGAGAAAATGAGGTCAGGTCCGTCAGAAGCGACCACTGAACACGGCACTGTGTTTTAGTTCGTTTTTTTACGTTGCACAAGTACAAAACACCACACACACTCACACTGCAACAGACCTGTTCGGAAAAAACCACTACGTTCCTCTTGCATCCCGAAAGCAGGTGGATCATTCCGGAGCCAAACCTTTGGCGTTAAAACGCACGTGGATGTTTGACAGGGAAAACTTCGGAGACCACAACATCTCCAACAGCGATCGAAAGGCAAATCCGCGGGTAAAAATAAAAGTAGCTATGAATGTGTCTCTTCAAACCATTCTTTAAGCGACTGCAAGAGTCAACAAAACAAATATATCAAAAGATGTGATCTCCAGCGAATGAATCCAGAAACACCACAAAGAAGATTTAAAGGCTGGAGATTCGTAGCTGATTATTGCGAGAGAGAAAAACACATTTCAAATCCTCTGTGTGGTTGTTGAACCCGAGCCTGTCTTTACAGAGAAATGCCAGAGCAGAAGCTGCATCTCCAGGCTTCACGATGGCTGTGGCAGAGCCGGCATGCACCGACAACTGAGGCAGGCAAGTGGAGGGGCTAAGAGTATTCCACCCTGACCAATGAGGGAGAGGGAGAGAGATGGCAGCGAGGGCCGAGGTGACATTATTGTGATCATAAAAAGACTTATTCCATTACTGATCAAGCTGCAGGATATTGCATATTTAAAAACTTTTGATCTATATACAATATATTCATCCTTAATATTTTAGTCAAACTGAAACTCAAACAGATAAAAACCAAAAAAAAAAGAAATCAAGGCACAAATTTAGACTGAAAAAAGAAAATCAGAATAAATCGGCCTTTCCCACATTTTCATTAAAAAAAAACAAAAAAAACAGTACATTTCTGTCAGATGGGCCTTGGTGATTTTTATTTACATAAATATTTTTTATTTTTTTATATATTTACTCGTAGATTTTAGTTGTGATAATCGGTTAATGCATCAGCCAGTATTGATACTTTTGTGGTAGCATTAAAAGAATAATTTAATGCATAATAATGTAGGTTTTGAGGCCAACAATACAAAAGCCGCAAGACACAATCTAATGTTTAAGATTTTTTTAAATGTGTTAATTTTAAGAATTATTACTCAAACCAAAAGAAGCAGCATTTTTCCTCAACAGAATTCTTCCTTGTTTGGTGTAAAAATGTCACTGACTGCATTTGCAAAAGTGGCATTTACAAAACTTAACTATAAGCTATTTAATATTACAATATTTGAATTGTAAGTTCCCAGATCAGCTAAAACAAGTATGTGAGAGTGGGATAGGTATATATATAAAAAAAAAAACAGATAATATTGTTGTTTTTGAAGATGTGCAAACGAAGCGTTAATCGATTATAAAGCTCTGAATGAACACTAAGAGCTTAAAAATAGCACAGAGTAAACAAACTTGCAAACATGAATATCTTGGTGAATTTTTCGGCTCTTTTTCTACCAGATTTTACAGTCATTCTTTCGCAGGTTTTCCGCTGATTTTACAGTCCATTCTTTCCAGTTTTGTGCTTGAACCTCAACCACAGCACGTTTTAGAATATTGTCATTTGGATACTTAAACTACAGCTATAATTGGTGCTAAAAATATACAAAGAAAACAGTTCTACTTAGAATAATACAGTACAAGGAAAATGTGCTCAAGTGATTCAAAAACTATAAACAGCAGATTGTGAAATAGTTTAAGAATTCAACTCTTACCAGAGACAGTGAGTCGAAAGAGCTTTGTGGCGCTGGTGGTTTTCTTCTGTGGGCTGATGTGACCATTTGTAAGGTCTTTGGCGGTCAACACTAGCACAAGCACAACAGAGAGGAAACTGGAGTTTAACTGACCCATAATGCCGCTGGCATCTGACAGAGACTGACAAATCCCAAGAACCTTTAACCCAGATGCTCGGAATGAGTGTTTTGATCAAAGAAACGACAACAAAGCCGTGTTTAAACCAATCAGTGCTAATCAACACAGAGCTAAAACAAAGAACTCAATCAGTTTCAATGCAAATGTGGAATTGATTGAACCACTTTATCACCACAGGGCGTAGATTAAAGAGTGGATGAAAGCGTAGTTTGTTGGTTTTACCTGGTCCACTGGATTTATCTGGAGTTGTGGCGAGTCTTGATTTAAGGATTGGGAATTTGAAAGGGGTCGCGCGTCTTCCCACTCCAGAAGAAACTGTAAAAACACAACGATTAGATGCACTTTTCACTTGGACTTGTCAATCAGAATCAGGGTTGCACAAACATTTGTCACATTAGTAACGGTTAAGTGGAGGCTGTTTACATGCTGTGTGTATTAAGTATAATTATAGGCAAGGACAGGGCAAATAAGGTAATACAATAAATAGTTGAATTAAATGCATTTCCTGAAATTTCTACAGTTTAATAAAACAAATAAATATCTAATCGTTTAACAACATTTGCATATTTTAACCATAATGAACCAACCAATAAAGAGTGCCAGTCCAGACACTGAGCATTTATTGCACAGAGAACAGGACTGGGCATATTGATAAATAGTTTGATTATTTCAGATTTTGTCAAATTAAAAACGTCTTTTGATATTAATTTCCTTAACAAGACAGACCTTTATTAAGTGCCATTTATAACAAATAAAGAGGCATATTTCTTCTTTCAAAGTCTGACCTCTGCTCCAACTCAGACAACTGATAATTTGGCCTCTCGATTAATAAGACCTAAGCTGATCATGGATGATTAAAAATAACTCGATTAAAATCCCATAAAAATAGACAAACAATTAATGAAGCAAAAAATGATGAAAAGCGTAACATGCACTTTCGCATCTGTACCGACACATTTCCATAACAAAAGCCCACCACAGATCATTTAGTGAGAAACGTACGTCTCCAGAACGTCCCACCTTTCCCACTGAAGGCAGCCAGCAAAGGAACGATACAAAAGCGATAGGATCCGACGAGCAGACAAGTCCAGAGGGTGAGATCGCAGCTGGCCCCGGCGCCGCCGCTGCACGGGGCCCCAAGAGATGAAGAATTGTGGAAAATGTGCCATGAAAATTCAGCCATGGTGCCACTTCGAACGGCATTGTAAACAGCCATTGATTTAAAAAAAAAAGGTGATGCCGGTTCGTGTGTTGTGTTCGATTGCACCTCAGGGCGACGTGTGAACTAGACTGGAACAGACCTGTTTCTATGACAACACAAGGGGGCTGGCGTCTGCTACTAGAAGGCCTGGACCAATCAGAGGAGAGAGAGTATGTTGATTGAGCTTTGAATGCATTTTATTCTTTGTCAATTCCTCACAACCACAAGTCTCTTTTCAGAAACACCGCAAATGAATGCTTTCAAAACTAACAAACGTGTGCATTTGTCCCACCAAACTGAAATACAGAAAAAAGGCAGTACAGGTTTACTATCATGTTTATTGTCGTGATGTATTAACCTCTAAAAATTAGAGGCTAATACATATGGCACAACAATGAGAAAATGCTAATCTGTTTAATATCACTTTAATGAAGCTTAACAAATGCCAACGCACAGTACTAGTTTGTAAATTTAGTTAACAAATAATGTTTTTCCTCCATTCATTTACTATCACTTGTTCCTGGTAGGGGTTGCAGGTATTTATAAACCTTATGAAAGAAAATAATATAACTGGAATACCGCTTGAACGTGACTCCAGCCATGTAAGACCCTAAGGACAGGGAGG
Source organism: Chaenogobius annularis (assembly GCA_015082035.1). Lineage (NCBI taxonomy): Eukaryota > Metazoa > Chordata > Actinopteri > Gobiiformes > Gobiidae > Chaenogobius > Chaenogobius annularis. The sequence continues at coordinate 549,578 of BJKM01000239.1, read as the reverse complement.
ATTAAAAACATATTATGCTTTACTAGTTACAACCTATGAAACCAATGGGTGATTAATCCGATAATGATAAACATAATAAATAAATAATGATCTACAGACGTCCTAATAAAGTGCTGCACTGCCAGACCGGCCTGTGCAACTGCATTTCATGGTAGAAAGCAAATAAATAAAATTGTGATTTTGCATAATAAATCCCTTTTAAAGGAGGGACTTATCCAAGGAGATTGCTCTTGTCCAGCTTTGAAGTTGATCACTAGTCAAACCTCTCCTGTTAATGTCAGAGTTTCACACTTTAGAACAGGGGTGGGCAGTTATTTTTTCTCTCAGGGCCATATTGGGATCCAGGCGAGTGGCGGAGGGCCGGCCCGCGATCATTGGTCTAAAAAAATTCTTATTAGAAGCACTTTTCTGTAAAATACTGGCTACTGAATCCATTATTCATTCATTTCATGTCATCTTTATTAAGGACACAGGTGCAGACACATATTACAGCACCAACACATATGATCCTGGGGGGAGTAGGGCTGGATTAAAACAGGCCTGATCCGGCCCCTGGATCCGCAAATTCCCAGGTGTGGTCTAGAAGGATGAAAGTTCCCGTTAGGCTCACCTGGTGTCGTCTTAACACTGTCGCTGGTCTCACTGTGAACTCCAGACTCGCTGGTTCCTGATTGGTTCCTGGATGCACCAAAGGTTTTGCGTTGTTGGAGTCTGGACACAGGTGTGGGAGGGGGGCCCATCAGGGAGGAGCGAGAGAGAGTCCGAAGAGTCAGAGATGAACTGAATTTGTTAGAAGCGGTTGGGGTGGCTCCGAGTGACGTCTCTCCAGGAGCTTTTCCATTGCCTAAAAAAACAATAAATTAATCAAAAACACAAACACAAATAAAATGTTGGCCGCATTTACTGTAAATATGTCACCTTTTTAAATATCAATATTTTATGACAAATATATTTTACACAAATGATCTTAAAACGGAAATGATTTGCTTTGGATTAGGGTTGTCAAAAGTATCGCTACTAATCCAAAATCTAAACTGTGTCTAAAGGAAAAGTTTTAACGAAACTTTGAAACAAGTTTGACATTTTGGAATCACGGCAAAACTCCTTTGGATCAATAAATATAAAATAATCCAATTGAAAAGGGTGACATAAAATTTAAATGGGATCAACCGTTTTCATGCACATAACCAAGAAAAAAATAAATACCTCGTAGAGTAACAAACCACAGCCCGCTTTTCAAATCGAGTCAAAATATTCCACTGAAGTAGCAGTACAAATACTAAATAAAGTTCTGTGACCTGCACCTCGCTGTACTGTGTAGTCCATTTAAAATTTAAAAGTTTGTATCTCACTTTTGGCTTTACACCTTTCCCTTAGTGCAGATGATTTCCCAAGAGAGGAAGAGTCTGGGCCGTTCCCTAAACCTCCCGTCAGGCTCAAAAGGTTCAACAAAGACGGACCTGAATTGGGACCCGATTGTCTGGGCTAAAACAGGACACTCCTGACATCTATGACCAACTCGGCCTTCCGCTTGTGTGGCCCAGGATAAGGCAAAGAAACAGTGGGATGGGAATGTGCGATGGCGCTCTCTGCTGGAGGAAACCGGTAGCAACTATACAACTGAAATCAATATATTTAAATACATAATAAATGTGAACTTCTGTTGCCTTAAATGAAACAATAGCTACAATCTCAAAGTTTATATTGATAAATTGTCACATACTGTATTTTACGTGTTATAGTCTAGAAGGGAGGGGGCAAGCTCTTGTGCCACCAGATCTTGCAAGCTAAAACTGCCACAAAATTGAGATTATTTCATGCAATTACATTTAACTTTTGGCAAAAAAAAAGGGGGGAAAAATAAAATAAAAAAGGTTATGCCATGGTTTGTTACGTTTTAGAAACTGTAGTATAAAAAAGTGGCAAAAGACAGAAACATTTATATTAAAATAACTAAAACTGCATTGAAATTCTAATTCTCATTTCGTCTCTTTCTCAAGAATCCAATGTCATGTCATGTCTTCCTCTTGTGGGAAATGTGTCTCTTCCCATCGCTGCTGTCTGGCACAAGTGTTAATGTGACTATCAAACGCATTCCCTCACTTGTGTTTTTGTTCTTGAGCAGTGGAGTGCTCACAGCTGTGGTGGTCCTGCTGCCTGACGCCCCTGGGTGGTGCTTGTTGAGAGGAGTGGTCGCCATGGGACTGGCAGCTGGAGGCTTATAAGTTAAAGCTCTGACTGTTAGGTTTGGGGAAGGATGCCCACGCCCCCTGGTCTCGGTACAGGACCCAGACTGCAAACACAAAAATGTAATCAAATATACAGCGTTTGCCAAAATGTCAATCATAACCATCTACTTACCACCAACCCAATTTTATTCACTTTTCTACAGCTGGTTTCAGGAGTTTCTTTTGCAGGTCCAGGTTTACTTTGAGAGCTGTCCTGATTGCCTGGTTTCTTCCGGCTCTTGGGGTTTTCATTTTTGGATTTGGTGAGAGAAAAACTGGCTGAAAGTCTTTGAGGTGTTGCCATTTTGAAAAGTCTAGACAATGCAGTCGCACTTTCAGAACTAGTGCGTGCTCGAGGATTTGGGGTATTCGGGTTTGACTTACCATGGCCTAAAGCGGAGCCTGATTTCACCTTTTTGATTTTGTTGGTCTTATCATTCTTTGGAGCTGGTTTTGGTACAGATTTGTCCGTTTTTGCTGGAGATTTCTCTGGGTAACAGAAGGTGGAATTTGCGATATGCGCTTTTGGATCAGAATTGGCTTGGCCTGAGGCTTTTTGCTCAGTGTCAGGCCTGACTGCTCTGCTGGCTGGGGTTTGTTTATTTGAATCAATGTTGCGAGGTGATCGAACTGCTTTACCTTTAGCTTGAACCTCTTCAGAAACTGCAGAATTTCTTTGCAAGTTGACTTTATTTGCTGCAATGTGTAGTTTTCTTGGAGGATTTTGTGCACTTCTTGGGACTGGGGTGGTTGTGCCATTATTAATTTTAGTAGGACTTGGCCTAGATCCAACTTTGTTCCCTTCTTCTTTAGTGTTCATTTGCTGTGGTTTATCCACTAAAAGACTTGATGCTACAGGCCTTCTCATCACTTTACATTTCACGTTGCTTATGTCAGACTTTGGCAACTTGTCAACTTCCATTTTACTCACTTTATTGCCTGAAACTGGGGTTCCTTTCTCAAACCGTCTGGGAGTGACAGAGCTTTTCTTCCTCAATACTTTTGGGAGAGCAGGGCTGCCAGTATTTTCAGTGTAAGGAGAAACAGCAAAAGACGGCAGGCTGGGCATATGGCTCGTCAGGGTTTGTACAGGAGTAGAAGTATGAATGTCTTTATCGTTGTCTAGCACAGAACACAGCGGGAGATCAAACGTCATAGCTTGGTCTGGTGTTGTGAGAGGCTTGGATTCATTCAGAAGTTCCATGTCGGAATAAATGAACTGGGCGTCATTCGCAATATCTGCCGGTGAATTTTCATAGAGAAAAGTTGCGCGAAGACCTTCCCTCTCTCCGGGCAAAGCTAAAAAGGAGCAGCACATTCCTCCACCCTCTTCACTTGGGAGCTCCACCTTATCTCCCAGTACAAATGTCATGCCGAGGCCAGGGTTGTCTCCTGCTTTGTCACTTGTACCACCTTTCGCACTCAAAGGGGTTAATAAAGACTTTGATTCAATGTGGCTCGAGGTTGGAGGAGCTGGTGACACCTCAATTAAAGACATTACTGAAGGTACAGCCTGCTCCTCTAGGACAAAACTGTTGCTCCGTACGACCATCTCTGCGGAGCTGAAGGAGAGGTCCATGGAGCCTCTGTGGGACGCCTCACACAAATTTGTCCTAGCTTGGTTGAGAGGTTTAGTTTCGTTCAGCAGTTTAGCTTCAGAATAAATAAACTGAGAGTCATTTGTAAAATCTGAGGGTAAGATTTTTAAGTCAGTACGATGGGCATCTTTCTCTCCTGGCAAAGCTAAGTAAGAGGAGTTACACGTTGCTTCATGCTCATCACTTAGGAGCTCCACTTTGTTCCCTAACACAAATGTCATCCCAAAGCAGGGCTGGTCTCCTGCTTGGTCGCTTGCACCACCCGTTTCATTCAAAGATGTTAATAAAGACTTGGATTCGTCGTGGCTAGAGTCCGGTAGAGCGGGGGAATCCTCAAGTGAAGACAGCACTGACGCCTTCTCCTCCAGGACAAAGCTGTTGCTCCGCACCACCATTTCTGCAGAGCTGAAAGAGAGGTCCATGGAGCCTCTACATGAAGTCCTACTCGAACCCATCCCAATAGAGTCCGGAGACACCGCTACACTGCTGCTCCCCTCTGACGCAGTCTCGTAAATTGTTTTGTTTCCTTTAGAATCGTTGCAGCTTAACAAACTCAAGCTATCGTTCCAGAAATTGATACTGCTGTTGTCCGGCGTAGCAATAAAAGCATTTTCCAAACGTGTCAAGAGCTTTTCCCGCGTTATAGTACTGTTTGGAAGAATGACTGGTCTCCCTGAACTCGCCGTGTTAATGTCAGGGGAAGTGCAGTCTCCAGTCGCGCTCAGGTTAAAATTACAGCCAGCAGAGTCGGGTGACAAGGACAATGAGTAGTTGCTGTCAGTGTCTAACAACCGACCCCTGTTTGTCAGAAAAAACGGGGCATCGGTTGGGTCCTCACTCGCCATGTTAATGCTTATATCCGACACTGTAGACTTCCAAGGACATGCAAATGCTGCAGTTAGTTGGAATTAGAAATCTGCAAAAAGACAAACAAACACATTTTAGTACCCACATGAACACGAATTAATTTAAAAGATGCCAGGTAAAAATTTTAATTTACGGTCACATCTACAAAATCTAAATGTACAATGTGATCAAACTAATATCAATCTACTATAAAGGACAGAACAATTTAAATGCCAGTCAAAGGCATACATATAGAAAATTGATCTGTACTATTTAAATTATTTATAGCAACTAATAGTCAGTTTTAGATTTCAAAACACTGACAATATTTTTCCAGCAGTCATCTTTCAAAGCCAAGTCACCGTAACTTCAAAGAAAGTGAGTGACTCCTGACTGGTAACAGTAGCTGCAATAACTTATTCATGACGAGACATTAAAAATACAAATGTTTAATACTGTATAACTCTACATTGGGCAAATAAAAACATACTCCATGAAGTTTGTTTCGTGCCAATTTTCTAAGGATTGAATTTAAAACATCAACACATTTGGACATGCATCAAGCTGTTAACTTCATTCATAGTTTGTAGTTGAGCTACGCTAAATTACATCATGTCACATTGCTGTCTATTGCTGGCTAACAAGCTATTTAAAGATTACAACATGGCTCAACTTTCAGGCAAGTAATTCAAAATAAATAACATGCACACAGCAAAGACCAACGTTAACTAATCTTATCATTGAGGCAGGTGAAGCAAAACACTTATTGCAGGTGGACGCATTACAACACACCGCAGAGTGACAGGTTCAATAGGGATAATAAATAACCAGCGTGTTAGTAAAAGGTCAGCATTGTTTGGCTTCGCGGCTTCGACCAGCAGTTATCACCGATGGGCCCGTGTGTAAGATGTAAACATGTCATTTCATAGAAGTTAGACTGGAGGCAAAGATCACAAGTGTGTTCATGCAGCGAACATGAAAGAGAGCGGTGGATTATCTGCCCGGTCAGATAAAATATAGGCTGGGCGAGCTGCAGTGCACATTGAACCTTGGCACGAGCAGCTCCTTCAAGGCCACTGCGGTATTTTCTGACACAAGACAATAACACTGAAGTGCACTGGCCCTCGACCCATTCTGTTATGGGAGGGCATGAGGGCACCTGACACAACGTCCATGACTTTACAATGTTAACGCACCCACAAATTAAAACCACTAACTCACTCACAACAAGTTCACAATACTTTTAACATGCCCATACACTTTAAATAATACTGTCTTACCTGTAGTTCAAACGGTCTTGAAGTTAAACTCAGGATAGGTCCAATTAAACCATCTTATTTCAGCCAATATCATCCATGAGAAGATTAAGCAACTTCAAATCAGGTTAACTATAACTAAACTAATTAAATGTTGAATGTTTTAAATCTTCAACCACATTAGTAATATACTAGGGTGAAAAATACAATCCACATGTATTCCATCCAACTTGGAAAATTGTAAATAATTCCTTTTGCAGAGGAAGAGTAGTTCAACAGAGTAGTTCAGTAGTTCAACTGCAATGACTGGTCCACGTAGTTTGTCAATAACAGGCGTGTCAAGGTCCAGCCAAGCAGAGTGTCCCGAGCAAAGCTGTGTTCCAGAGTTTACAGAAGCTCGGCCTGAAAAAAGTATGTTACCTTATCCATGCGGACCACAGCGTGAGGGGAGTGGCCAGAGCAGACTGGGCTCGTGGCATTCACTGTTGCTTAGCGGCAAAGTCCCTCTTCTCTGAGTGAATGGCCTGTGCAGAAGAATTAGCATAACAGCAGTTAAAGCTACAGACATCATAAAGTTTTACAATGCAAAACTAATGTCCGGGAATGAGAATCAGGATGAGCAGGCTCAACACATGGTCCCACAGTGGACTGACACCTGAGTCTAAGACCTTTAAGACCCACGCTATTTCTGCATAATCTATACGAGGCGCATGACCCTGACTGGAAACTAATCTACACCAGAAGAAGTGCAGCGCAAAAAGGCTCATCTTTTTTAAACTGACACTAATACAACACAACATTAAGAATGAGTATTGTAAAGGATGAAGCAAAACATTTCATGCAATAGTCTTTTGATTTCCAATACGGCAAATTCTCAAAGCAATACAATGTTCATCTCAAAACATGGAGCCTAAAATATGTATGCAATATAGGAACCAACTTTCCTGCCATAAAAATAAATTATGATAACATGTTTTTAAAAATAACTCAGTAACTTTGTAACTTTTCTGGTTACTTTTCACCTGCTTGTATTGACATTAATGCAGACTAATTTGCATGTATTAAAAGGTTTGTTTATTGCTACATTTCTTTGTTCCTGACTTGGCCTAATGGTGCCACCTGCTTGTGTCCATGGAGATAAGTGTAATGCCATACAGAGGAACATTACAGACAAAGCAAAGAATGTGAAACAAATCAGAGAATGTGCCTTAATCTTAAAACATACTACAAACTGGAAGCTCCCGAATAACCCAATTTAAAAGGCTAAACATTAGGTCTGTAGCCCAATGTTCATAGGATTCTCACTCTTTGTTTTAGAGAGAAAAACCCTCTCAAAGAAACCAGCGCACACAAATATGACACACATAGAACGAATTGTCTTGATCTCGCATTTGTCCTCAGAAAGCTGAAGGTGTGTTGTAAAAATGTATTCAAAACGGCCTACAAATGTCTAGTATGTTAGCGTCGTCGTTGTTGTTTTGGAGGCTGAACTGGACAAGAGAGAGACCCACAGTGAGTTGCAGTGGCAGCTTCTAAAATCCGGGACACAAAGCCACCCACGTCAGCGCAGAGCAGTGGGTCACTCTGGGGGATTCCAGCGAACATACCATGGGACAACGCGGCCTTCTGTAAAAGCACAGAAAACAGCAATGAGTCGGCTGCAGTGGCTTCGGCTTCTGAGGAAGAAAAATGCCTCTTATTAAAAGCCTTTCAAGACAACAACATGAGACAAGAATCCAGTGAAAGAGGATCAAACTGACTGCAGCTTTACTCGGCAAACTAGACAATTTACAAGCCATTACGGGTGAATCCAAATCTCACATTACAACATGATCACAGAATGCACTTTATTGAAACATTCTAGGAAGGTCAAACACATACACACTCTGATACTATTCGATTTTTTACAGTGTTGTTGAAATAAAACAAAGCATTAGGCAAAAGAGAAATGTGAGAACTGTCCTGGAGGATTTTTTTAAAAGTTGCAATGCAGACATTATACTCTTCCGTGGAGCCCAGCATTGTGTTGTCACACCTCAGATCGTTTTAAGTTAGTGTGTTGTTAAACCAGTGGAGATTTTAAGATATGATAGTGGGGCTGTGCAATGAATCAAAATGAATCTTGATTTCAATTAAAAATCTATATTTGAAAATACAAATACAATACAAATCCCTCTGTTCAGAATTATGTGTGATATTCACAGCTCAAAACCTGGAGCAAAGACACTTTTCTAATTTGCACAGGGAAAATTCAGTAAAGTGGGACGATTAAGCCTTTGAGTATTTTTGCATGCGAAAATTAAAAAGTCACCCATCTATTGTGTTCTTAAATTGGGGTGAAGTCACTTTGGGGTTCTTTCAGGTGACAGTTTTTAAATAATTAGATTTATTGCTTGAACCCAAAATTCAAATTGACACCAAGACCTAAAACAAATGGAAAACAATAAATGCAAGTCAAGTTGATTTAGGGAGGATTCCTGACGCAGTTACCAAAAAACGTTTCCCAGGTTACCCAAATTCATTTAAAACCGAAGTGTCACAAACCTTAATTAAGTCTGCGCTTTCTCTACAGGTTTGTTTTGACAGTACAGAAGTAATCGTTAGAAGTAATTGTTTGAAATAATCAGGATTTCAATTATGAGCTAAAGGAATCGTGATTATAACTTGTCATAATGGAGCAGCTCTAAGTGATAGTGAGAGACAAATCAGTGACCCAGAGGTTTATAGAGCATAGTTTTTCAAAAATGTTCTGGCGCACCCCCCTTGGGAGATAAAAAGTATCCACGCCCCCCACAGCCTCTGGGACAGCGCAGAATTGGCACGTCACTGCTGTAAATACGTCGTTTCAAGGAGAAGACGCACTCACGTTACTTCTTGTCACTGAGGATCACTTTTACCAGTGCGGGTCCACAACCGTCACACAGATTGCTGTTGTTGTTGCTACTTTTAATGGCAGTTGGCAGCCAATTGAAAGGGCGCATTTACCGCCACCTACTGTAGTTGTACGTCTTCAAAGTACGCATTTCACATTGTGTTGTTTTTTTTTTTTTTAAAGGAGAGAGAGAAAGAGAGAGACAGAAAGAGAGAGACAAGGAGAGAGAGAAAGAGAGAGACAGAAAGAGAGAGACATAGAGAAGGCTTTCTGTGCAGAGCTGACTCGTACCAATGCGATTACGTTTGATTGTCTTCAAAGCCCATTGGGATAAAAGCGGAAAAGAATTGACACACGGATTCTTTTAGCATAAGCTTTATATCGTCACATGAGCTACGGAGTGAGGATCGCTCTCTCTCTCTCTCTTTTCTTTACGGTATAGCGTAAAACGCATACTTTGAAGACGTACAACTACAGTAGGTAGTGGGAGAGACAGGGGCAAACATGTGTCAGGGGGCTCAGAAGCAGGCTGACCCACTCGTCCGCTGCTCTCTCGTATTTAGGGATTAACCCTGTGTGGGCACTGGGTGTTTTTCTGTTGCTCAAAACACGTCTGTCACGCGTAATATGAGCACATTTCTCCAAACGTCTCATGGCCCCCTTGGCACGGCTCTGCGCCCCCCCCCAAACGGGCGTGCCCCACACTTTGAGAAGCTCTGGTTTACGCTGTCCTGTCCCTGTTGAAATAAAACCACTAAATGAGATGGTGAGTTGGACAACGTGGGACAGCGTTAGGACAAAACAGAGGCATTATTAAATCCAAATGTAAAAAAAAGAATGACACTTAACCCTAATTTCACACACAGTTAGTTCTTGTCATGTCAACACTGCTGGCTCTTGAACCTGTGCTGGATTATCCCCATGTGAAGAGAACTCCCAGTTAACATCTATTTTTAGCTGAGTCAGGAGTAAACATAGTATGCGTCTACACATAGCAAAGAAAACACCCTCTGCAGCAGCTCATGAATCGTTTAAGGCTCGCTTTGCTGTGAGAGACGTTTTTGTGCTCAGTTTTACACCAGCAAGCAATCATATTTAAAAATGTCTCACATTAAATACAGCAAACATCAGATAGGCTGGCCAAATCCAAGGCACAGTACTAGACTTGCCAACAAATAAAACAAATAGATGAAAAATGTGACGTTTTATCATAATTTAAAATGGGATTTCAATGGGATTAAACTGGGCTAACTGGAAACTGGGATTCACCTTCAAATATTAACATTTGAGGGGTGGTAACTGTTCAGTGAAATGAAAACCAGATAACTCAAATAAAGTTACATGAGTAATGTCAAAGCCTGGATTAGCTAAAACATTTTTTACAATTGTATCTTGTTTATTCAATAGGAGATTATACAACACACTCAATCTTACAAAAACGATGACCCTGTAGTAGTTTTTATTTGTACCGATCTTACGCAATTTACCACTAATTAGACTTTCCGAAATTATTGCGTATTTTTTGTCACATTATATACACACACACATGTAAAATATCTGACCTGTTAGCTAGCTAAATAGCTGGTCTAACGTTACATTTTACAGTTACCTTTGAGCATTATTTCTGCCTCAAAATGTATAAATAATGAATATCAACATCTTATTTTACACACGCAGAGAGAGTTAAGGATCTTTCTTACCTGTTCACGTAGTTTTCGCAATAACTTTAGGCCAGATAAGATAATCACTTTTTGGCACAAATTCAAGCTCACGGTGAAGCCAATAATGCAACGTTAGCCGTTATTTGCTTTGTGAAAATATAAAAACAAATAGAGAAAGTTATCCATTTTAAGGTTCCTGTTTCAAAAGACTTAGATTGATGTTTAAAGCGTTAAATAAAGCGTTACATCTTTGTCAGAATACTACTTTTTGCCTTTTTACCTGAAATGTTCAATAGCAAACGTTGTGCGCATGCGTACTGCATCACTAATCAAACGCACCTGTTGGTTTTCTTCCATTTTTATTTTAGCTTATTTAATAAAAACTATTCACAGGGTCAGTTTTAACGCTGGTTGTTTGTGGTCCATCGCTGACTGTTTAAAAATGTTTTAGTATTGAACATTTAGACGTTTTGTCTCGCTGCCTATGAGTGAAAGATGGCCCCTAGAGGTGATACTCTCTTGGTGCAAGAAATTGTTTTTCCTTGTGAAATAAAGATTTCTAACCTTTTATTACATGCTATTTATTTAATATTTTTTTGTATTATTTGTAATTATAATGCTTGAGCTTCATATAGAAACTGACCAACACATTCCACCATGAAAAACATGAGTGAGTCTAACATGACCAGTATTTATTAATTCAAATCTGAATGTACAATAATTTAATAATTACACAATAATAAACCACAGGGGTGGAAGCATACATATTTACAATGTAAAAGTGCATTGTTAAACAGAATAAACATGAAGACACTATGATACAGACTGATGAAGGGCAGGTCAAGAAAAGATCCAATCTACTTCAAAGAGAAAAGACCCGAAGAAGTCTTAAAATAACTATGGCACCAACTGATAATATTGATTAAACTCATTTACAATTAGTGAGATAATCTCTCATACCATATCTACTGATTAAGTTAAGACTGTGCTTGGTTATGAAACAAAGAGTTTTGTCATTGAAGACGTGCCATCTACTGCAAATGACATGTCACTCATAAAACTGCAATGCTGTGGTTATGCGACCCATGTCAGCAAGTGGTGTTAAATCAATGCATCCAATGCATCCAACCAGATATTCCTCCAAATATGTCGTCCACCAGGAGATTTTCCGATGGATTTTGTAAATGTTTAGAGAGATAGACAGGTGGTTATAGAACAAACCAAGACATCAACCTATCAAAGTACGTATTAGATGTAAGCGCCGGACCAGAGTGTAGTTCCGTTGGTCCATAACAGTGGTATTTAGGACTCCAGAAGGCAATGTAGATGTGCAGTTGAGGAAGAGACGAGCAGGGGGCGTTGTAATTTCCATAGACTTTAAAGCTGGATCTCTGTTATAGCTTTTAATTTTGTTGTTGAGTTGAAGTCCGTGTTAAACCAACGTTGTGCCTCCCTCCCCGTTGCTCGAGCTTGTTTATTTTTTGACACAGTTCGGCCAAGCGAGACCTCCACATGAAGCAGAAACGATGATGTATATGATCACCTACACGGAGTAGAGCAAATACTTCCTGGTTAACATCAACATCAACGACATGACAAACGCAAAGTGATTCGACTTCAAGTGTGGTGTTTGACAGTGAAATGTCGCCAAACTCGCTTTACTCACCAGGCACACGAAGAAGATCAGAACAAAAAGCTTGAGGTTCTTCATACACATTGCACGTGCCAGATTTCGACTTGTCGTCTTAAATGTAACTGACTAAAAAGGAAAAAAACAATAATAATAATTGAGAAAGATCAATATAATGTGGTAAATGTGGTAAGTGGTAAAAAGGAAACTCACAGAATCAACCAGATTTTCTGTCTTGTCTATCAGCAGCTCAATCTTTTCCCCTCTCTGAGCAACCAAATCTGTTAAAAAAAAAAGTCCAGAAATGCATCATTTAGTGCATTTACAGTATATGGGGGCAGTAAGATATTGCTATCGAATTGAAATCATCAATTGAGTGGTCGCATTTAGCACAGTGAAAAGACTGCAATAACAAAACATTATTCCCTTTGCAAACAACAAAATGTCCTATTGTATTGTTTAAAGCCAACTCTGTAGTTTAGACCACTACAAAAATGTGGGTCTGATACACGGGACAATAATATTCGTGTGGATCGTGTGTACTCTCTCTTTGCACTTGTGGGGAGTCTTTTGTTATTTTTGTGATAGAAAGATTAGATTTGAGATGTGGAGGGTTGAATAAATAACTTCAGGGACTCTGGATACTATCTGACTTTCTTAGTGTTTCATTCTGATCTTTATTACAGCTCGTCTTTTGTCATGATATTGTACATTTAGAAAACGCTTCCCTGGGAACATCCGGCTTCAGAGTTATTGTGTCAGTGGCATAAAGGAGTTTCAATGACCCTGGGATTCTTGTAATAAATTAGCAGTTTCATAAGTCAGACTTCGCTCAGATGTTACTGTGATAACTTGTAAACTTACTGAATGTGATTTAAAGAACAAATATTATGCATTTTGTTATTGGCCTTTAAACATGCTCTTGAAAACATTAAAAAACAAAAAACATAACTTTGCCACAGACTTGAGAGATGCCAGAGTAACTAAGCTGTGGCTCCATCTATTGGCTGCAGAGGGAATTAAACAATATTAAAAAAAACAGTTCGCTAATGCAGCTGCTTGCCGACTTCCTGCTTTAAGTACACAGTTGCAATGATCGCGATTTGATGGCAGAAATGCACAGAATGAGCCCGCCGATGATTTATGGAATTAAAAACAGCAAAGAAGATTCTCAGAGCCACGACACCGATCGAGAAAACGTTAGTTATCGAGGAGATTCAGAACAGAGCGTTTTTGACGATTGGAGGGAGAAGACTTTCTAACCAAGATTCATCAAACTAGTAGGAATGAAGCTAAATCTTACTCCAGGTATCCAGGTTTTATATGAGGGGACAATATTAGAACATGGTTAAAAGCACAGAAAACTCTATATTTTGCCGACCAAAGAACTTACCGATGTTGCGGACCATAATTCCCTTCAAATCATCCACCTGTATCTGCGTTTCAGTGAGACGATCCGTTCCCCTCGGGTCTGAATGATGCTTCTACAGAAACAAAAGTGGTCACTGATTGTTCTTCATAAAATATGTGAGGTGCAGGTCAATAAGCTAAACTTCACCATCTGAGCTGCCAGCGTGGAGGAGAATTCACTGTTCATGGCATAAGGAAGAGCCGTCTGAGCTCTGGACCCATACGTTGTTTGGAAGCGTTTCTTCACTTCGCTGAGGAAAGTGAAGGCGCGCGACCTCTCAAAGTCCTGTATAATGAAAAAGAAAAGCAACAACGTTATTCACCTATGTATTAAACTATTTTCACTTCTGAAGAGAGTCAGACTCCAAAATGAGATGACAGATTAACCGTTTGACATTTTCCAGCATTTTCGCTCAGAACAAAATACTAAACTCCCTGCAGAGAGCGGAGTACAAATTGCGACAATGTTCATGGGTCATTCTAAAATAAATATAGTCTGGTCAATCAAAACAGTGCAATCTACAAAGTAGTTTGCATCATCTTCCATTTCCTGTTATGGCTTGTCTTCTTCCGACAGATAAAATCTCTCAATATGAACTTGAACATAATTTGTACTTACATCATCCGTAATACACAGATATATGATTCTGTCATGGCAAATGTAGTGGAACAGGTAGCTGGAAGGAGAAAAGAAACAGAAATTGATCACAATAATAATGTGGGCATTATATCAAATTAAATCTATTGTTGTTGTTTTTTTACAGCAACAGACAGCAACAGCGAAACATCAGGTGAAACTACATAGACCATGATCCTCTGCTCGTTTCACACTGAAATGCAACGTGCAGGCACTTTTTTACATTCATTTTTAGCAGGCAAAATATTAAGAACAAACTCCTATTTACAATGTTGGCAAATATATCTTAATCATTTTCAATATTATATAAAATGACTCGTACCACATGCTTGTTAAGTCATTTTAAAAAAGGGAAAAGTATATAAACTCAACCAACTTTTTAAAATAGTGAAAGTTTGAGAGACAAGGTCAGGGCTAAGATTTCCAAACAAATGAAACATGACACACACCTTCCATGGCTGTAGGTCAGCTTGTTGTTCTCTGAAGGGATTTTGGCTAAAATTTGTTCCGTCACCTCCAGGAAGTTGCCCCCACACCAGGCGTGTTTGGCCAAGATGGTGGTCCCACGTGCCACCACCGCAAACAGGATAGCCATGGCACCGTTTGGCACGTCACAACCGCGAACAATCTGGCGAAACAATTGCAAAACAAGCAAGGCGAGTTTATTTGTAGAGCACAATTTGAATGTGCACAAAGTAATTCAAAGTGCTTAACAGAACAAGGAACAAGGCATTAAAATCAGATTTCAACATTGTCAAAGAAAGTAGGCAAGGCAAGGCAAGTTTATTTGTAGAGCACAGTTCGTACACAAGGCAATTCAAAGTGCTTCACACAACAGAAAAAAAAAAGCATTAAAATCACAAAGACATTCACTTTCATTTCTATTCATTCAATTTAACAATGTTGCTGACATGAATCATACATTTTGTCTGTGCTTAGTGATCCACCAGATGGAAAACCAAATCTATTGGACCACACTGGCAGACACTCCAGACACTCTTTTCCATATTTATTTGACATTGCCAGCATAACAGTTGTCTCCGGGATGGGCACATCGCTTTTAGATTGATTCTTTCCCATGTTTGACCGTCCCTAGACGTCAGAGTGCTATCTGCCTCTGCACACGTCTGTACAGTGCGTATGTATCTTTTACGACGACTATCTCGTCGACGCCTCCACCTCATGTGTTGCGCTTTTGTATCTTTGACAACGGACCCGGTCTCGTCTTCCCCCTCCCTAGATTTAGCTTTCGCTAAACTATTTGCCCCAGACAAAACTCGACCAAAGCTTTTAGTGTTAAAACTCGCTCTTGATCAGTGGGTAGGTGCGCCAGGCTCTTCCTGGACTTTGCAGTGGCCTTAGTGCAGACTGACATTCTAACCAGCGTGTGTTCTAACCCTCTCCCCAGGCACCTGCTATGAGGCTGCACTTGGACACCGGCACAATGGGCTATTGTGTCGAGCGGAATTTTTTACATGTTCAATTGTAATTATGTCTAAATAGCAGTTTTACAATTGTAAAGAATTTCTCTAAAGAAAGACCTTTTCATTTATAGAAATTTAAAAGAGTGCAAAGAAAATCATTTCAGTCATATGCACAGCCCAACAAAACAGTTTTTAGCTTAGATATGAACATTGCAGAGGCAGTAGAGGCCTGTCTCACATCTTCAGGAAGACTGTTCCAGATTTTAGCTGCATAGAACTGAAACGCAGATTCCCCATGTTTAGTCCAGACTCTGGGCACCAGCAGGAGGCTGGTCCCTGAGGTCCTCAGAGTCCGAGATGGTTCATATGGCACTAACATGTCCGAGATGTATTTTGGTGCTAGGCCATGGAGAGACTTGTACACAAGCAGAGCTGCTTTAAAGTCTATTTTCTGAGCCTGAAGCCAGTGCAGAGACCTGAGCACAGGACTAATGTGGTCGTACTTCCTGGTTCTAGCTAGGACCCGAGCAGCAGCGTTCTGTACTGCACCTGTTTTACTGCTCGAGAGGCCAGTGAGCAGGCCGTTACAGTAGTCTAATATACTGGAGACAAGCGCATGGATAAGTCTCTCCAAGTCTCATTTAGAAACTATACTTTTGATTTTGGCAGTGTTTTTTAGATTGTAAAAAGCTGCTGATGTTATTGATTTGACGTGGCTCTTAAAATTCAAGTCTGAGTCCATTATTACCCCCAGAAGTAGAGGCTTGACTGACATCAGGGCATTCAAACATTTATTAATCAACAAATGAGAAATAGACGCTTTTAATTACATTTTTAACCAAATAAAGGTTGAAATAAGGTGACTGAAGACTAAGATATTTATAGTTAAAGTGTGTTGTTGTTGCAAATCATAAAATGTGTCAGTTGTTGACAGTTTAAATTAATAATGCTGCCGTTATTGTTATTAAAAATGTTATTTGGAGTCGGTATAGTCCATTAACCATTACGATGTGTATTGTGTTAAATAGACTCTAAAGCTTTTATAGTGCTTCAATAACCAAAAGCATCAAAGCAAGTTCCTAGCCTTTGAATTTTGTTCACTGACAACGGCAACGAACCTTTCCCGATTCCGATAAGTGATTATTTCCTCTTCTTTCCTTTTTTTTTTTAACACTATAATTAGTTATTTATGATCCAGAGAGACACCCCATCGGTGAAATGTGAGTGGGTACGATATATTACTCGCATATTTTATTTTGCAACTTTAACTTTAACTAATGTAGAATTGTCATTATTGTTCTAGCCAGCATGTAGAAAGTAAAATTTGTGAGACAAAAATGTGAGAACAAAAGACAACTCAGAACAACTACTGTCACAAAAGTAAATTACCCAGGCGTCACGTGGATCGGAGCCCAAGAGTAATTTTATCACTAACTAGCACAAATGAACCTGCGGACTGCGGAGTTAGCGGAATGTAAACAACATTAGACTTGTAGCCCATAAAGCAGCACCCAGGACAAGCGACTCGGACAAATTACACTGCGTACACTCGTTAGTTTGATACCTGTGTAGGTCAGTGTTGGTTAAAGCGGCCCATTTACAAGGAAGTCCAACATCTAGAGATTTCGGCGCTTGGCTAATCCTTTTCGAGTGACTACTGCTTCTTTTGCTTTGCGAAACCTGCGAAAGGGAAACGACACCTGCGCTCTGGGAAATGTAGTTCTCACGGAACGTTCTGCCCTTTTACATCAACTGCCTCGTCAGTTTAGAAACTACAACTTCCGCATTCATATTTTTTTATAGTCGTACGTCATGGGGCATGTGACTATTTCCCCCATAATTTGGTCTTCTAGGTTTAGATGTAAAATAGTTGGAAGCATATATTTATTTTAAACCCAAAACTATAAGGTTTTGTATAACTATTTAGGGACTATATATCATATTTTATTAATGACTCATTTGGTACGATGTTTTCCTTTTATTCTACTTTTCTCTTGGCTGTCTCTCGGCTGTCTTTCTGCCTGCCAAACAGCACTGCATTGACGGACGCTCTTACGTCATTTGCAGCAAAACGAGCATGGCCGCAGAAGGCGAGAAGAAACCGGTTCTGGAGATGGTATTTTACATGCTTTATTTTGGCTGACGTTATACTTATATGATGTTAGGTTCTTTAATAAGTCATAACTCCACAAAATATAATTCTGTCTTTGTTCTTATCGCTGCTGAACTGCTCGCGTAGGCTACGGCCATGTGGGCAGTATGTAAAAACTTAAGCTTAAATGACACTCTGTAAGCTCTTCAGTAACACATATTGCGCCCAAACGTGCACTGCTTGTTTTAGAAGTATTCAATGACTGCAAAATGCAATAATTAAAAAAAGAAAATTGATTAAAAAGACTGCACTTTGTCGTGTCCCGGGTTTGTCCAGTAAGTGGCAGCATTTCACCAGATTTCTCCTATCAGAAAATCCTATTTGTGGATTGTAAAATATTTCCCGCTGTTTTTATGGCTTATGCTAATGTAGAATTCTTGCTGTTAAACCTCATGTACGTGGTTTGCTTCTAGGTCCAGGCCGATGGAGCAGATGCCGGCTGTGTGACGTTTGTGATGCATGATGAAGATCATACTCTTGGAAACTCTTTACGCTACATGATCATGAAGAAGTATGTTTTCTGTGTGACTCACGAGCTTCAGATTGTGGCTATCTTTCTCCCCACAAGTACAAACTAAAAACTAAACAATGTTGAATATTGGGGTTGTTTATATGAATGAGAAAAACGGAATATGATTATGGATATTATTTGTTTCTTATTGAACCTTCACATGTTAATAGTATTTTCAATGTTAATTTAAGACCTTTTACTTTTACAGGATCAAGAGGATTTTTATTACATTCAAATTACCTTTTTGTCATCTGTTTTTAATTTACACAATAACGTTATTCCTAGTTAAGAGACTAATTGGTGGACGACTATTTTGTACTCTTTCTGTTTAAATGTTTTTCTTTATATTTCTCAACATGTAAAGCAGAAGTTGAATGCACTGGTCTACTTCCTTAAACCTTAGATACATTTTGAGATATACTTAGATTAATGATACCGGTCTGTCCTTGTGCTATTTATACACGCTTCCTTTCTCTCTCAAACAGTCCTGAGGTGGACTTTTGTGGCTACACCATCACACATCCTTCAGAGACTAAGATCAACTTTCGTATACAGACTCGAGGTAAGACGGGCACAAAACATCTCCCCTTTGGCCCTAGACTGATGTTGTTTATGAACACTATTACCTCTAAAACATGCGTGTGAGAGTCCTGTGCTTTCACTTTGCCTTAAGCAGGCCACTGACCTCCACACCACACCCCTCCCTCCGGCCATCTCCTCTTGCTGCACACGGGACCAGAACCACTCGCGCTGCTTTGAATAAAAACATCACAGCAGCACAAAACAGATGCCTCATCACATGAAGTCACTCTCGGAATAAAAACACTTATACAAAGATTTGTATTGTAAGGGGCTATTTTCAGAGAAGACTGTATACCCAAGAACCAAAAAGATGGAGGTTGTATTCCCGGTGCCAACATAAATGTGATGTGTGATTGATTGTTGTCTGAAAGGCCCTAGTCACTGTATTTCAGGCAACTTTCGATCAGATTGTCCCAGAGCCGATGTTCTCTGCACAAGAGTCGCTCACTGTCATTGAATGTGACTTAACAGTGAATGAAAAATGAATGTAAAAAATTTGGATTTATTATTAGTCCTTGTGTGTATCAATTTAAACACTCAACAAAGCAAATAACAAAAACAAATACAAAATAGGAAAGTGGTAGAAATGGTTTGAAAGATTGTCCAACAATACTTAATGGACAATAACGGCACATGAATAGTTTTACAAAATCAGGAGTTTTTCTATTTGTGGTGCTTTGCTTTCAGGCCCAAGTGTAGTTTTATTGATGGTGTGTTTTGTGTTTAGGTAACATCACGGCCACAGATGCATTTCGACAGGGCCTGACCGACCTGAGTGAAGCGTGTCAACATGTTCTCAACACGTTTCAGGTGAGCAAATTTACATCTGTTTTTAACCACTACACAAGTAGTAGAGTAGCACCTGGACCACTGAAATGTTAGTCTTGTGTGTAGTTTTGTCATGTAATCCCATGTAATCTTATCTGTGCACATTATACAGTACTTTTATTGCTTATTAAGGGATAAAAGTGAGAAAGCATGGCTCATTCTAATAATAATAATACATTTAATCTATAGTGCTTTTTTAGATGCTCAAAGGTGCTTTACATTGTATTATTCCTCCACTCCACACTCGGTGATGAACTATTGTAGCCACAGTTGCCCCTGTCTGCTCCTCCAACCACCACCAAACATTCAGGCACCAGATTCATACCAGGCAATGTGGGTGAAGTGCCCTAACGACACAACCACAGTTTGCATTAGTCGCCCCGTTGTGGTCCAGGTATACTCAGCGGTCTCCCATCCAAGTATTTACCAGGCCCGTCTTAGATTCTGAGAGGACGAGATCGGGCCTTGACAAGCAGGAATGGGCACGAGTATAGGTTCAAATGTATATCTCTATAGACGGATGATATAACAGAACATTTACTATTAAATTCGATTCATGTTTTAATACACACAATACGCATTGTTACAACCCAACGCTGCGAGGGTCAGGGGAAGTCACACAAAACGTCTGGGCCGTAACACGCATTTTAGCCCTTGGGCTGTCTTCAGGTCTGGATAACCCACAGGCATCTGTAGTAGAACACCTCCCTCCTACCACAACGTCAAAATGTGTTGTTGTTTTTGTGTGTGTTTGTTTTATGTTTCTTTATGTTTAAAAAATAAATATTAAAAAAGAAAACGTGTTTTTAACCCGCAAACTATCTTTGAGGGTAGCACAAGGGTTAAACACAACCAGGAACTTAAACATTTCAGAGAAGACTAAAGAACTGACAAACTGATACAAGAATCACATGAAATTTAGACAATGTTTAAACTCCGCGGGACACTGTGGGTCCAGAGGTGGGACGGTGGAAGTGACCTGCCCCTGTTTTCACTGTTCTGTGATGAGCGCTCTGAGAAGCCTCCGTCTGCTCTGAGAAGCCTCCGTCTGCTCTGAGAAGCCTCCGTCTGCTCTGAGAAGCCGCCGTCTGCTCTGAGAAGCCGCCGTCTGCTCTGAGAAGCCGCCGTCTGCTCTGAGAACCCGCCGTCTGCTCTGAGAACCCGCCGTCTGCTCTGAGAACCCGCCGTCTGCTCTGAGAACCCGCCGTCTGCTCTGAGAACCCGCCGTCTGCTCTGAGAACCGCCGTCTGTCTCAGAACCCATGGAGCACATGGATTGACTGAACTTTCTGCTTTCAATATGGTTTGTTTTTCCCCCAAAGACTCCACCCACTGCATCTGCAAAAGATTATCCGTCTATTGGCACACTTGAGTCCACTTGTGTGTAAAATTGATAAACGTCTACTTTAAAGGCTTTTACTCTGACAAATGTATTACCTGTGGAGTTTGGGTTTGTCTTGATCACATTGCATTAATAGTCAAGCTCAGATTTAAAAGGGTTTAATTTTGCCCCACAGTTTCACAGTTGGGGGCCATGGCTTGTGGTTGACTTCTTATTTTCAGCCTGACGCAGCTCCACTGAATATGATAAACTCTCTTGCATGTCACTCTTTAAATGTGGATTCCAATAATGCACACAAGTCTTATTTTGTTTGTTTTCAGTTTCAGTTCTGCGCTAAGCGGCCATTCGTCTTTTTGCGGGTCTTGCCTGTTAACACTCCGTACTTCGCACAGACGCTGCTGCTCTGCTCAGGGTCTGCGCTCTCCGTGAGCCGCGCAGGCAAACAAGCAGTGCACCTCGCCACAAATAAATAAAACTCAATCGGTGTACTTCAGGAGCACCAAAATAGGGTCATAGTAGAAGTCAGGAAGCCTTTTTAAATGTGAAATATGTAAACATAACAAATTCTGTGAAGACCTCAGAGCCGGGGATACAAACCTCTCTCTCATAATTTAGTTACTTTTTCTTACTATTATTTTTCATTTGTGTAATATACCATGGGACATAACGAGTTCTCTTGTTTCAACTCGAACCGTTTGGTCCCAGGACTCCTTTTTTTTTTTTTTTTTTTTTTTTTTTTTTGGAACAGAACAGACTTTTATGATTGAGTAAAAAGTGGTGTTATTGTCTCATACAGTGTCACACAGCGATGGAATGGAACAAATAATACTCCTATAACACACAGCGATGGAATGGAACAAATAATACTCCTATAACACACAGCGATGGAATGGAACAAATAATTTCTACTAAAAAGGCATTCTGAAGGACAAATTCTCCCCAGCGAGCTCTGTATCTCAAACGGATCACAACTGTTGAATAAACCTAAACAAATATATATTATACGAGCTCTGTCTGTGCATGATGGTGCATGACACAAAATAAACCAAACTAAAAACTAAACTAATCTGTTTGTCTTACGATAGTATTACGATGGCTAGAGATGAAAGCTCGACTTTGTGAGTGTGGCTGCTCATGGTCAGATCACGGTGCATCCTGAAGGTCAGTGCTGATCAAGAGAGAGACTCATGAGAAACTTCACCTTTTATTTTCCAGGCACGAGTAAATGAGTTCAAAGACAAGGCGGAGCAGCCCATGGAATAAGAGGCAGTGCATCGGAGACCACCCAAAAGCCTCTGCGAAATGTTTTTTTATTTTGTTTAAATATATATATATATATATATATTATGTCTCCTTTTCTAAGTTTACTTTGTACAGTTGTGCTTTTTGTGTTTTGAATGAATAATAACATTGTTTTCAAGATTTTCCTCCTCTTTTTTCTTTCATTGAATCCATCAAAAATGGTTTTGCCACATTTTCTATATGTTTAAGTGAACAATTACATAAAACACATTTTGGTGAACTGGTTCAGGACTGGTCAGTGGCTGAGCTATCGGGTAGAAGCTATGACAAGATGCAGGTTCAACTACGATGACTACTAAATATTTGCCGATCTCAATATTCATATTTTACAGCCAGGCTCACAAATTGAAAAGTTTACAAATTAACTTTTCAAAGAGCTCAGAATTTACTCCTGAACTAGAAGGTACTTGGTTTAAATTCTGATTATGCACTATATCTTTATGTTTACATGAGCCTTCTGTAGTTCTGTTCTGTATTATACTTGTTCATTGAAGGACACAAAAACCAGTGATGGTCCAAAGTGGTAAAATGGTTCTCATGTGTCCTTTTGAAGCGGTGTTTGATGAGTGACATCACAAATGTGGGAGATGGGCTGACCTTATTAGCACAGGAATGTGGTTGGAGGGACTTTACACAGAGCCAAGAAATGAGAAGGAAATAATGAGGTGAAAGTCATTTGAGGTGAGTTCTGAGCGCAGTCACGAGGATATGAACTCAACAGGTTCAGATTAGTTCTGATTCAATGGTTTACTTCCATACCAAGGACAAATTGTGAAAATTACATTTGATTAAACTAAATTGAGGAAAATGTTTCATAAACTAGCTTCAAATCTTCAGACATTTTCGGACATCTTCAGATGTCATTGGTGACTTGTCAGCTGATGTTACTTTCTGAGGCGTGGTCAGGGCGTCCAAGTGCCCCAGAAGTGAAAACCCACGAGGATCTGCCATAGATGAGATGACCATAGACGTGCTTCAACACATGGTCAGGTGAAAATCATATATGACCACATAAACCTGCACAGACCTGTTGGACCAGTATGTAAGGCTCATCACCTCTGCGCTCACATGTTTCTGACTTTATTGTCTGTATATTGTCTTGTTGTGGTTTACGAAGGTTCAGAAATGTGTTGTTAATAAGTTGCCATATAACTGATGCCTCCATTGAGCTTTCAAGCTAATATAGTTTTTCCCCAAAGGTCTTAGAGAAACTGGGAATTTTACTTCCACAAACTCAGTTTATTTGAAAGAGATCTTTGCTTACTTTGAAACGCCACAGGATCACTCTCTATTTCCACTATGTGAGATGATGGTATCACAAGCCTCTGGCCTGAGCTCAGACCTGCACCTCCACAGTCCAGGCTTTGACTCCCGTGGGAATAGAACAGCTTTATGGAGGACACATTGTGACTATATTCAATAAAATACATAATCAATTAATCAAATGCGTCATTACAGGTATAAATGTCCAATGAATTCTTAGATCCTTGGAGCGTTTGTAAACCGAGCGCCTGCATTCGAAAAGCTGGTACTGTTCCATAAATGAGCTCCAAAGCATTTCAATGGGGGAGTTAGCTTTAGCCTCCAAATATCACAAACTGAAAAACCAAGGCTGTTTTAGCAAGTACTACTACTTGTACTACTACTGGATTTGAAACGGTGTACATGTCATCTTTGGCCCCCCGGGCTCCAGGGTCAAACCTCTCGTCTCCTGTGACCTCTTGAGCTCATGGGGACCCCCGGGGAAGGTTTTTTGTTATGCAATGGTAAAATTGTGCTCTAGATATTTATATAAAGCACATGTAGCCTCAGCTTCAGGAGGTAAAGTGGAAACAGTTTATGACCCCTGTCTTCACTTATAAGACACTGAGGTCTTTGTGGGGGCTGCACTTCAGTTCATATAAGCAGCTTTGACAGTGCACAGTGGGTCATTATGTATCATTCTGGCAATTCTTTAAAATTCTCACTGGGGGTGGGACGAGAGACAACATTTTAACATAATTTATAATAAAGTGTATGGTTCAGCTCACAGTTTTGGTCTCTTTTATTTTATTTTATTTTTTTTATCATTGTAACCACTGATTTTTTTTTAAACTACAATTCACCAGCTCTTAAATGCAAACACTAGACATTCTACATGCGCACAGCTTTATCTCTAGATCCTCAGAAAAGAAAGACTGTCTTCCACACTCAGAAGTTATTTTTGTCCCCAGAAAGCAATGTTTTCTGCACTGTGGTAAACAGAACTGTCTTTTTAATTAACGGAAAATACGTAGAGAAAGCAATCGCAGAAAGCAATTACAGGAAGCAATCTTCAAAAAATACACAGGAAAAGGTCTTATTCTTTTTTTAAAACTGTACTATTGGTCTGAAGGGTTTGCGGTTTGATTCCTAGGTTTTCCATTCACCCCATGAACCTAAAACACACATAAAATGCCCATTCTCCAGCCGTATCTGATCATGAGTCCATAAATTCAAGACGGAGACAGGTCTGAAACATAAAAGAACCATTTTTCTGTCTTTATCAGAAGTCAGATGTAATTAAACTGGCAAGTGGACTTCTTCAGTTGGTTCATTGACATGTAAGATTTGATTACTCTGCATGTGCACCATGGTGACGTCTAACTGTAAACACCAGCTTGTTTAAACACATCAAACGGACAACATGAATGCTATAAAATATGATTTATTGCCGCCACAAAAAGTACATGTATATAGAGTGTAATAAAAATAAGCTGTTGTTACATAGTCTTTAATCTTCTCTTCAAAACTACACCTCGGTGGTTTCTCCCGTCTCAGAGGTCAAAGCCATGAAGACGTGGCTCTGAGGAAGATGAGACGTCGAGGCTTAATGAAACGCACACTGCCCAATCAGATGATCCCAGCGGGGAAACAAAAGGAGCTCAATCAGTCCCAAGACGACATAATCCAATCATGTTCAATCAATAAAAGCCTCACTACTCGCTCTGTTTGGCTTCTCGGAACAACTTTGGTCACAGACAGACCTACGTAAAACATTCAGATATAGAAAATAAATGTGTTCTATTAATCTATTACAATAAGAAAAAAAATATACATATATAGTCTATTCATCTTGTGCTTTTTCACCAGTTAAATTATATGCAAAGGTTTTATGTTTTGCAGAAGAAAGCAAATACGTGACTTATTGCCGACATTATACAATGTTTGGAGAAGCAGACGGGAATAATTACAGAAGAAAGGTAAAATATAATGAGGATATTTTACATCAATTTAAGCAGACGGGAATGATTACAACTGGCAAAGACAAAGAAGAGAGAGTACAGTATTTTACATCAATTTTAGCATTTCATTTTGTCACATTTTGAGCCAACATCTGGTCATATAATGTTAAACCATTTGCATGTTTTCTCTGTGTGCTTTTACGATTTCTTTACACGATGTTACCCAGTGTTTCCCATTACTGGAGGGGACTTTGGTGACCCCTCCATCCAATTGGGACTAAACCAAGGACTAGACTAGACTAAATCAGATCTATGGGACTCAAACTGGGCCCAAAGCAGGACAAATTCTCCCCGCTGGTCTCAAAACGACCTGGACAGTACATTAACGTCCCACTTTGTTGTCTTTGTATTGTCATAAATTTGTAAAAGTACTATACTGATTTCAATTTCAGCCTAAAGATTAAATAAAAATAATCTAATTTACACAAATTGCACTAGATAAAATCATTTGAATAAAATTAAAATCTATGGTAAATACCGTTTGTGCTATCGTAACACATGGCGCACACAATTCAACAAAATCAGCCTTTAATAACTTTCCTTGATAAAGTTTGTGTTGTATAGTAAAAACAAGACTGTAATTGTCCACCACAGTTATAAATCTAAACCGCGCATCGCTTTGCCTCTGACACTGCTCCCGTTTGCCTCTCCAAATTTGTTACACGCAAATATCTCTGTGGGAAATAAATAAACGAAAGAACCACATGTACAAAATATGAATCTATTTGACACAACAAAAATATATACCGTAGTGTTCATCAGCTAATCTTAAAGCAATAGTATTAACATGATATTTATTACGAAATATTCAGGTTTAACCCCATAATTAATCCCCTAAACCCTAACTCCTAACCTTAACCCCTTAATTACATAGTTATTAAACCTGAACCATTCTTAATAAACCATTTGTTCATCATGAATTAAGTCTTTGTTCATGTTTTGTTAGACGATCTTTATCCTCCATATTCCTCCATTTCTTGGCACCATTTTCTGGCAAATCTAAACATATTTCTACTCGTAAAGGCACACGTGAAGTCTTGACACTATGAGTGCTTCTATTGTAACGGCCCCTGTGTCGAACATGTGACGCAGCTGCCCTCCTCATGACTCGGAGACCAGCGTAGAGTCACAGATGAGGCCGTTTCAGACTCTTGTGACTTAAGATCTGACTGATTTCAACACACCGATGACGTCGACAAAGGAGATGGAGCGCAACAAAAGTCAAGCGCTCGGGAAAGGTGATGAGTCAGGTGTTGTGTGCGGTTCTGCGCTCTGGTTCTGGGTGAAGTCATTCTTTAGTCTCAATTTTTACTGTGGTGTTAATTTAAGCAAGTG
Organism: Chaenogobius annularis; assembly: GCA_015082035.1. Lineage (NCBI taxonomy): Eukaryota > Metazoa > Chordata > Actinopteri > Gobiiformes > Gobiidae > Chaenogobius > Chaenogobius annularis. The sequence goes on along the minus strand of BJKM01000239.1, from coordinate 522,702 downwards.
TGAGCGTGCTCGCCTCTCCACAGATCTGACCTGTACCTTGGCCTGGCGGTGATACAAAACGTTTGCTGTGGAACGTTCCAGGCAGAGCAATAACATCTCCACTGAGACAGACACTTTTCCTTCTACCAGAAAAGCTGGATAGTGCATATGTATTTACAGAAATGTGTATGAAAATTGCTGGGATTTCAATATTTCTGTATATTTAAAATAAAAAGCTTTTTGAAGATTTGACCGACCAGAATTAAGAATTAAGGCAATGAACTGTCTATTGAATTAATAAAATATTGTACTGTGGGTAGGACAAACGAGAACATAAAGATCAGCTTATAATTTAAACATTCGATTATATTACACATTTAACCCCAGACCAGTTTTTAAGCACTGAATTAATAAAGGCCTTATTTGAATGTAAAAGCAGCGAAATGAGTGAACAGTAATAATACTTCAAATGACAAAAAATAGCAAAAATAAATCATGTGGTGTTGACTGGTGTTGGTTTAAATCTGTGAGACTTTCATGTTCAGACAAATGTGATTAGAAAGGAGTTTTCATCCAAGATAAAATCTAAACATTTCATGCGGTTTCAGTGGTTTCAATACACATAGCTCAAATCTCAAAAATACACAAAGCTAATTGAAACTAACCCTATTAATTTTGTCTTGCATTCTTGGTCACATTAAGTCCTTTTATTTTATCAGGCAAACTTGGCAAAACCGCAACTTCGATTTGAATGAATGCGATTAATCTTCTTAGCTCTGTTGGAAAATGTCTGTCTCATGAGGTATCGCCGCTAATCAGTGCTAATTTACTGTATTTAAACTATGGCAGTTTTAATTATAGATATGCCACTTGTAATAACAACACACTGCACAAATCCACAAGTGGTTTCAATCCATGTGTTTCAGAGTATAAGCAATTAACAAAATATAAACAATATAAAACTAAATATAACTTCATTTTAGGGTACACTTGCTTGCAAACTAGCTGCTTGTGAGTGGTTAATTTGACGTTAATTAGTATTTATTTGTCTCTTGTTTATTCTTATTCTGCTGCTAACATTTACTAAAACTTTTGTTCACGGACAATGGCAATAAAACCTTCCTGATTCAGATTTTTAGTCTTAATAAACCCGTTATTACTGCTGATTAGTACTGATTAGAAGTGTACTATGCCAGTATAAGGTATAAGGAGTGTATTCATAGAAATCAACCAGGGCCAAATAAATATGAATTAGCATCAAACTAGCCACTTACACAAAAAAGCAGAAGATTAGATGTTGATAAGTGTATTCTAAAATAAAGTGTTACCCAAATATGAACTATATCTTCTAAATGGAGAAAAGTCTCAAAAAACTCAAAATATCACCTACAAACAGGAACCCCCTTAACAGCCAAAACAATACGACCACTAAACAGTCAACATATAAATTGTACTTAAAGGTGCACTGCGTAACTTTCTGGTGTAGGGTCTGCCATCTGTCTCCATGGAAATGTTATTGCTTTGGAATAATCCACAGTCGACTTACAGATCTCTGTGGGGGAAGCGATCCATTCATTTCAATGTAGAAGAGCTGCTCTATCTGCCACTGCTGGACAACTGCAAGAGCAAACGCCGGGTTTAGAATGTGCCAAATACCAATATCCGAGAATGCTATCGATGGCAGCGGGCTAAATGCAACTGTGATGCTAGCGCCACCTGCTGTATTTTAACATCTACAACACAATCTGTTTACTTTTCAGAGGTAACCCAATATCAACAACTTCCACCAAGACTCCGTTGTGACTCGGCTAGAATTAGTGGTGCTTAAAATACACATCATTTGCCAAGAAATGTATAAAAAGCTGGAAAAAGTTGTGTTTCCCATTGAATCCACTGAGAGTTTTCACCCACACCTGCTAACACCCCTTAACATGACTATAAATATTCAATTTCCATGGAGACAAGCAGGCCAAGTTACACTTTTCAGATCTGTGGAGAGGCGACCCACCCACACTAAGTACGATGAAGGTATTTTTGAGCAATATAAATAAATGCTACATTAATAACATACCAACATTCTAAGCAAAGCGAAACCATCTTCATGGAGACAAGCAGGTGTCATAATATCTGCCAGAAATGTCACGCAGTGCACCTTTTTCTATTCACCTTATTCCGCCCCGCCCACTTTTGTCTTTTTTTGCCACAGACTGGCACTTCCATTGTAATCACACTTCCAATCGAGGGAAAAGACTTGCCGATAAAACATGCAATAAAATCAATTGATTAGTGTAAAATGTCCAATGTTCATGTGACCAACAAGTCATTCTGGGCCTGAAAACGACTTTTTAGTCTGTGTAGAACTTATTTTCTCTGGAGGTTGACAGCTCTATGTTAACTAATACAACTGGAAGAAGGATTACATCGGATGGCGACGCACAGACGGGCGTCCGAAATCAGGTGAATGGAATGAATTAAACAGGAGAAATGCTCGATATGTTGGTCAGAACATCTCCAAAACGGCAGCTCGTGTGGAGTGTTCTCGGTTTGCAGTATCAAAAGTGGTCCAATCCAGTAGACGAGATACTGCAGCTTTGAGTGGTGAAGAATTCATAATGCTGCTTCTTATAAACATTGAAGAATCCACATGGTTGAGTGTGATATGGTTTGCTAATTTGGCAGACGGTCATATGTTATGCTTGAATGATTTACAATGTCCACTTGGAAATGAGTCCTTCGCTCTGTTCCTCAGTGGTTTGAACGCAGTCTCGTTTAATGTTGCGTATAGTTCCACCCGTAGTCTTCCACTTGGGTTGATGTGCTTGTTTGCGCCTGTGGCTTTCTCTTATAGGTGAAGTTAGTCCTGTGTGCTTTTATGAAGAGGAGGAGTACTTTTGGGAGCTGGAGCGAGAACTGGAACGATCAAGTCCATTTCCGTGACACGAGCCTTTCCAACTGTGTACAGAGCCTCGTTTGTCCAGAGAAGAACTTCTGTAGCACCAGCAGCACAGGCAAGACTGGAACAGAAACATATAGCTGCATTAGACAGGTAGAGTCCAGTTTTGGATTTGTTAGTGTAAGATTTATCTATTTAGACGGTCAAGAATAAAACAATAATTAATTCGCTTTAGTGTCCAGGAGCCACAACTATAACTGAAGGAGCAATTCAGGTCTTGTTATGTTCTAAATGGACTGTAACATAAGCTTCAATAGCCAGACCTGCCAAAAATAACTGTTTACAGGATCTGTGATGTGAGGGGAAATAACCAATCTGAGAAAGGCATGGTCCGTTTGAGGTCAAAGCAAACACGGCAAAATATAACGGAAAAGAAATGCGGGCGACTGAGAAATAGGGCTGATTTCTGCAGAAACGACGTGAAGCGGAGGTAAAAGAAGTTGCATATTTAGTTCTGATAGGAGGATCAATTATTAGTGTGGATTAGATTATCCACATTTGGGAAGCACGTGCAAATGCTACAGCTGTGATTGGAACGTCCCAAAATTGGATGGTTGTTTGATGCGCTGAACAAATATTAATGAAAAATTACCACTCTTATGGCAGTAATATTCATGGGTTTCAGGCAGATTGTTCCTTCCTGACTTTGAAGCACTTTGTGGGAACCTTTCCCCATTCAAAAGTAATGTTTTGATTTGGAATTGCACTATTGCTATGACGATGTAGGACCTTTGCCATGACAAATCCTTCAAATCAAGAAGGAATCCTTAAGTCTGAAACCCATAAATAGACATAAGCAGATATGGTACTGTTGGGTCAAAGTTAGCAAAGGAAAGTATAAAAAATGCTATGAAGTGTTTAATTTAAATGACAGAAAAGTTACAACTTTACAGTCTTTTAGATACAAATGATGTGACTCAGATCAAAATAATAACAGACACCCACATTGCATTGGGATGATTTGTTTAAAAGTGTTTGCAAAATGGTTTTAAAGGTTATCTTTTCAATGTAAACCCGAGTTAAACATAAGCATCAGTGTTGACCGAGAGATGACCTCTTATCATTCGAGCATTGTCTTTTCATAAATATCAGCCCGTTCAATGACATGTCCACGACCTTTGTTACCTGGAAGCAGTTTTTAAACTTCTGACTGACAAAGTACAGGGCGATGGGGTTGATGCAGGAGTTCAGGGACGCCATGTTGATCCCGATGTAATCCATCACCAACAGGAAACTGCCAAAGGAGCGAGGTTACCGTTGAAAACAAGGTGAAAACAACAGGATTTCACTGCATTGTCCGCGCATTATCGTGGGCGCCGCGTACCTGAGCAGTTCACAGCGGTTCGGGTCATTTTGGTCGTAGATTGTCTTCTTCAAAATGCGGCTGAGGTGAAGGGGCAGCCAGCACAGGGCGAAGATAAGCACCAAGCAGAACACGGTTTTAGCCACTTCCCGTCGCTGTCAAGAAAACACGTCGTAAATTAAACTAAAGCGTGTGACGTCATTTGAAGTTTCAAAAGTGGTTGTTCTGTGAAAGTACCTGCTTCATGTGGTCGTTGAGGGCAATGCGCATCCCCTTCTTCCGACTGAGCATCTCGCAGGTCATGAGAGTGTAAAAGATAAAGGTGCAAGCCAACGGGAAGCAGAAGTAGAAGCCGAACAGCCACCAGTCCTTCACGTTCTGGTAAAACTGTGAGACAAGACAAAAGCCGTCAAAAAATACATTCACTAACAATAACCACAGCCTGAGAAAAATTGTGTGAAGAAGTGGAAAGAGACGGAAAGAAGTGTGCGTGAAGTGGTCCCTGCTCCCAAACCTGAGATACTAGTTTATCGTATTTGTATCTAATTAAGCTCGGCACATACTTATTGCACATATAAGCATCAACTGTATCTATATTTTTAATAGACTCTAAAAAAATTAGAGCGGACATTTGTGGACATTTGAGTCAATCAGAACTTGTGCAAAGACCGACGGAGGACTATAAACCAGCCTTGACTTCTGTTCACGTTCCCGCATCGCCGAGACGTCAACGGTTAGTTTGTTTTATGTTATAGTGAGTTCGGTATTCAGGATTTTGGTTTTGCGGTCCACGAGCCGGGCCGAAACATACTGGTTCTGGTTGTTTAATTGTCAAACTCCAAATGGATATCGCGCAGATGAGAGAAAAGTTCCAAATCGCAAGGCTTATTATTATTTTGTTTATGATGCAGGTTTTATAGCCACTAAATCATATATATATATAACATTTCTTCTGGAGATTAACCAACAGTATTATCATTATTATTATGTAACAGTTTTTATGTATTTTGATAAAGTATTGCGCACGTTCAGTTGTTATTTCCCTCGCAGACAGAGCCACGCCGCAGAACGTGCCGCCACAGACTCCGTTACAGCAGCTCAGTGTGACAGTGATATACATAAAACATAAAAGTATCACGTATCACAACCGGACTGTTTTCTATTGGATTTCATGTCAGCAATAATAAGGTCTGACAAGCCAAAAATCCCCCATGACTCCACCGTTTTGCAGACTGTGGCATGAAAGATTTTTTATGCGATTGGCGTTTTGAAATCTGAAAAGAGCTTTCCGAATTTTGTCACGATGCTTCATTTTAAATATGTGATTGTAAGAAAGAATGGCTAAAACAGAAATGGAAGAAAAACAAATTGTGCTTTTTGTTTAGTCTGCAGGTGGATGCTTTTGATCAACAAATTTATCTCAGAGACATTTTTAGTTTCAATCGGAACACAAGGCAGATGTGCAACGCGGCATTCACGCCAAGAAATTACTCATCGACAAGTCAAATAGTGTTCATGCTTTTGTGGCTCCGCGAGGAATGTGGTAATGAGGTGTTTAGACAAAACACTTCATACATAAGTCGTCTCTAATCATCTTCAATTAAACTCTTCAACTTTGAAGGTGCCCAAATTATGAAAATTACACTACAGTTTTCTAAGATTCTTTCCCAGGAGCAGTTTTGAAGAAATGTGTTAAGAAAACAAACTTGACCAAAACCCTTTTGCTCCTTTGCAAAGTGAGAAAGGAATCCTTCCCAATCAAACACATTTCTCTCCAAATAATATCACCAATTCAAAACTACACATTTGGGCACTTTGGGTAGCATACATGTTCAAACCAGATTTATACATGAAATTAAAATTTATTTTCTTTCACTTTCCTCCTAAATAAATCTAGCCTCTTTGCATTTTTTTGTGTTTACCGCATGAAAAAATTGGATCTAGATTAGTTCAAATTATGTGAATTCATCCTAATTTCAGTAGTTTTGACCAATGATGATTTACAAACAGTTTAATTCCCCACGTGGCAAATGTGTTTTCTTATTTTAAGCTTCTAACAGGTTGAAATGTTCTACGTCACATAAACCCTTAAACGTCATATGTCAGATTGTTCCTTTAATTTACATTTAACCTGTTTTGCTCATGCCCAAAAAGATTATAAAAATTATTCTACTCAAAAGTCCAGATTGAGGTTCTGACGCGGTGTTTTTCTTGTTTCTGGTGGTGATGTTTTCTTCCCCCACACACCTTCATGAAGCTGGTGGTCTGCTCGGGGTGCAGCAGACACACCCTCAGCTTGGTGCCTCTGTAAGGAATTTCTAACATGTCAAAGGCCAGAGCTTCGGGGACGGCGAGGAGCACAGCCAAGAGCCAGATGGACGTCACCTCCACCGCCTTCCACAGCGGGATGCCCATGCCCTTCACACGACTCCACGACGTCACCGCATGGTACCTGCGGCAGTCGCAGGGTTAGAGGGGGAGACTCATGTTAAGAAGGGCTCCAGTGTTACACAAAAATCATGAAAATAGATCATATTTTATTATTCTTAAGCAAGAGTCTGCCACAGCTTTGGAGTTGTTATGGCTTTAACTGTAATGGTCCACAGAAGTGACAGCTCAGATCTGTGGTGACTGTGCTGTGGACCATTCAGACAAGCAGGTGGTGGACCTCTCACCAGAAAAGTTTCATAGTACAGCTTTAAATTAGGGCTAATTGCATGTGCTATCAGCAGAAACACATGCCAGGTCTGTGCACTAAAGTTGGTCTTAAGATTCCTGGAAGCATTCTTTTGACTGTTGGAGGCAAAGTAAGACAATCTCCATGGAGACAAGCAGGTGGCATATCCCCCAATAAAAAACTTACAAGTCAGGTTTGTGGAGAAACAAGCCCCTTCATAGCAAGAGTGCATGTTTTCCAAGTTTTTTCAGAACTATAAAAACACCTGTAATTAAGTAATGGCATTTATTTAAGTCTATTTTTTGGCTGAAATCTTACACGCGGCAATATTTGCTTACATTCTGTAACTTATGTAAGATACTGTTGCCCTTTGAGGCAAAGGCTGTTGTGCTTTTGACCGTTACAAAAATCAAGTGAATTTTTTCAGATTCTTAGTATTAAATAAGATAGAAGTAGATCATCATTTTACATTTTGTTCATCGTAACCTTTAATATCGTTCTAAAACGGCTTGATAATAACAATAGCTTCCTGTTTGAAAACTGCATGGCAGATCAATACAGGAATGTGGGCGGGGATAGGTGGTAGGAGAAAGCAGGATTACTCAAACTTGCATGAATCAATAAGAAATGAACGATGAGGAAACACAGTTTTGACAAGTTCAAAAATAAAAAAGGATTCTGCATAATATGTCCCCTTTAAAAACTCCCAACAATAGCTCTTGTGTATTTAAGTTATATTTTCGTGCTAATCCTGAGTGATGTTGTGCTGTGTTGACTCACCGGTCGATGCTGAGCGCACAAAGGCTCAGGACTGTGATTCCCACTGATGCTTTCTGGATAAAAGGCACGAGTTTACAGATGTAAACCCCAAACGGCCAGTCCTCTGCCAGGAGCTGCAGGGAACACAACGATGTGAGAAATAATGCTGGTGGACACTTTAGTTCAGCCGAAGTGACGTGACTCCAACAGGATGGAAATGCTACACAATGATAACACCAACCTGCCTTTTAGGACTTCAAGAATGTTTAAAAACTCAAAGACATGAGCAGCACAAATGACTGCACAAATAATGTATACGGCAAATAATACGCAACTACCAAACCAATTTAGAAATATTTTATTGAAAAGGTGTAAATAAATGATTATAGCACTGCATGCAGAAGAAACTGTTGTCTAAAGAAGTGCGAATTGCTATTAATTATATTTATTTGTGTTAAACATTGCTCAACAATAGACATTATGCACATTTAATATCTAATTTGAGAAAAATAGTTTGAATAGCAAGATATTTATTTTTATTATCAATTGCAAAGTTTAAGTCTCTTCTTATTGTTTTATGTAATTTTTTGTTTTTGTTTTCTGTTTTTTTATCAGCATTGTGGGGCACTGCTTGTATTTATTGTTCGTCAAATGTATCTCCAACTGCAAACCAACTTCGACAGAACTGATTAACTCGGATTAACTTTACTTAAAAGTGCACTACGCAACTTTTTAGATGCTTGTCTCTGTTGAGATGTCATTGCTTTGCCTGGAAGGTTCCACAGTTTGGCATTAAACAAATTTATCTTGACAGTACATGGAGATTGTGATAACTGTTAGTGATAACATCTCCATGGAGACGGCCAGGCAGTAACATTTAAAACTCGAGATCATACTAAGGAACAGGCTCACTACAATGATCATAAAGACATGCTTACATTTTCAACATAAAATAATACTTTTTTTTTATGTTACCATGCCGTCTACAACGGGAAAAGCTCAAGATCTTTTTAAAACTGTTCAGATTTGTCCTGTTTATATCTTTTTTTGTATCAATACTTAAATAAATGTCTAGTTTTGATACATTTGATGACTTTTTCTTTTCAACAAAACAACAACGCATCACGGCAGTTCAAAAACGTCTACATCATCCATTAAACTCATTAAAAAAAACGATGATTATTAACTTAAATCTTCTTTTTGTGCCAGAATGCAAACGTCCCTCTTCACAATGGCCATTAAAAACCTGTAGATCAGGTTTATGCCTTTGTCAGCTCAATCACACTGTGCGCTGGTTCTGAATCTGGAATGAATCAGGGCCAAGCCGCGGCTGGTATCAATCCACCTCAAGCTGTTTCCTATTGCCCTGAAATACTCGTACTATCTGCACATTCATCATCCCAAGCGATGCAGAAACTACGAAGAAAACACAAGGAGAAAGGTGAGGCATTCTTGTTTAAAAGTTAATCAGATTTGGACTGGAAAAATATGTATTGCCCATAGTAGAAAAAGATTCAGTTGTAGTTATCTGGACACTGTTTTTTCTTAGAAAAACAAAACGTTTCGATTCTCATCCAAGAGCCATTCTCAATCTGCAGATCCAGTCTGGGAACTCAGATATTTATCCTCTGAGTAGGCCCGCCCACTAGGCGGGACCTCCTGATAAAGGGTGTACTCTTCTTTGTGTCCTAACAGCCCTGTCGCTCCCTTATCACTGAATACTGCTGGACGAATAAGGGATTACACCGATTTGTCTTTTGATTATTTTGATTTGATTATTTTGTCTTTTTGACACTGCACAGTATTCGGCTGTTGTTCCATTCATGCATATTCTTGATTTATTGTACAATTTTCCTCGCTTAATAGAAAACAAACCTATTTTCATCGTGGGAAATGGTTTCTGACGAAGTTTTGTTTATTCTAAATAGAATGGTTTTAGTCCTCAATCTGGGTTAAGTTTTATTTTAGTCCAAGTTATCCTGGTTTAATCCTCTGTTGGAGCCTATATTGAAGGCTAAGACCGCGTTTAGACCTATAGTTTGCAGTTTAATGAAAATGTAAACTAACTGCTGCATAACGATAGTAAACAAACATCAAGCGAAGTACATGTTTGAAAAGTTTGATGAGCAGCTTCACTTAAACCGGTTGTTTCCTTGCTTCTTTGACGTTGAGTTTAGTTGGAAAAGTCTCTCGGAAACAGGAAACCAAAAACATCGAGTAAAATGTCCGCTCAGACCGCATCAACAAGCGTTTAATCAAGTGCAGTGATGGTGCACCACACCACGAGCTCGGAGACGGTCCCACATGGCTCGCTCGAGAGGGAAATGACTTCTTTTAACCTAACATGACTAACAAAAGGCAGTCGTGATTGAGCGCAGCGCTAAACGGAAAAAACACGACTTTATTGGACCATTTTGATTTGGTGTAAAATGAGAATTGTCGGTTTATACAGTTTGTGCAGTCGTCAAATCTGTTTTATGAAGCCAGTTCAAAGGAAGGACACGGAAAAGTAACTGGAGCTATTTCCATTCGCCTGTTAACTGCACTTCGAGGTGACGTGTTAGAAGTTCTTGTGCCAGCTTTACCACGCTAGTTTAATCGCGCAACATCGACGTTTGTAAAGCCAAAAGCAAAGTCAAGCTTTTTGCTACATTGTGATATGTCATATTGGCTGGAAGGATTCTGAAAAGGTCAAATATAACGTGTGGCTGGGTTGAAACGGTTTATAACTTTCAATACATTTTATTGCGCTTTTCAGGACACTCAAACACGCCATATGTTGCATTAATTGGGCAAAACCACAACAACACCCTTAGACTCCAATGTTTTATTTGTCAGAACAGCTGGAGTGTGAAACGGGGAGCGAGAGGGAGAGAAACATTTGGCGAATGTTCAAAACCGTGAACCAACCACAGCACCACCAGAGAGCACTGACATTCATTTGATCAGGACATGTTTTGCTTTGTAACTTTGGGCAGGTCATTATTATTTAAAAGCATATTATTCCACGTTTATCACAGACATTTCAAGAGTTCTTCCACTGGTTCTGTTAAATAACGTTTAAAATGACCTACAAACCTACAGCTGTATGATTTTTGAGAGAGAACAAGTGTAAAGTGTAAATAAATAACACTTCCATTCACAATTTCTGTAATAATTATTATCTTTCCTATTCGGCCGTTCGATTGATCGATTTTTAATGAAGCTCAACATTCAGTCGTTTCTAGTTATCAATGATCATCATGTGTCTTTTTAATCGAGATGTTTTGCCAATCCTCTAAAAGCGTGTGAAGAAAATGTACTTTTTTTGTGTGTTAAATGATCACAAATGCTCTTGTTTATGTTCAGAAAAGTAACATTTTTAGGTATCGTTACTTTACTTTAGTACATTTTACCGTGGATACTTTTTACGTACTTACTTCACTACATTTGAGAGCAGGGATCTGTACTTTTTACTGCACTGCATTTTTATACTGGACTGAAAAGTAAAATGTACTTTTCTTCAAGGTCTGAGTCCTGCTGAAATGGCCATACCTAGTTTTGACATTAAAAAATATATACAGTACATGAAAATGATAGATAAACAAAGTTATTGATTCAGCTGCTTCCTTTGACCAGAAATCAGCACAATTATTTATCAAGATCACCACATTTGACATTTAAATAGTGAAATATTTACTTTTTTACAGTAAATTTTTCAACTGGTACTTCAATACTTTTGAATTTTGATGTGATCATTTTACTTTTACTTGAGTCATTTTTTGCCCCTCTATCTGTGCTTTTACTTAAAGTGCCTATGACAGGTTTTTAAGATTTTCCAATTTTGACTTCATTTGGTGCATTTATACCTGTTGTACATATAAATGATAGTTTTACACCAATGAAGCAGGTATTTGCGGAGAAAACTTTGAAAAATCTGTAGAAAATGACAGGAAGTGACATCACACTAGGGACACTAATTCCCTCCAAGTTTATGCATGATTCACGTAAAATAAACAACTTTTTTGACCCTCTAAACCTTAATTCAACAAAATAAAGTCGGCTCTCATATATTTTTGATTGTCAAATTAAAAACAATGACAACATTAGATGAGTTTTTGCCCAGTGTTTGCTGGGTAATTTCCCAGTGTGATGTCATCAATTACAAACAGGAAGTGAAATTATAAACCTAGCTATTCTGGGATCATTTTTTGGGCAAAATTCTAAATATCTTTATATTAACTGTATTTTAAATCAATGAGTCGTCCGACCTGTCAAAGTAACAAAGTTGAGCACTTCCTCCACCACTGCGTATCGCCCAGGCCCAGCTCCTCCACCAGTACTTTATATAGTGTAAATACTGTATATTCTGTATATATCGTCATGTTCTTACCTTGAACATATTGATGGGAATGGCTATGATGATGTAGAGCAGATCTCCCAACGCCAAACTCCCGATCAACACATTGGGCCCGTTTCTCATGCACTTGTTTTTGTAAATGATCCTGAGCAGCGTGGAGTTCCCGATGATCCCCACCACGAAGATCAGGCAGGAGACGATGGTGTTGACGTACTTGAAGGCGTTCTTGATCTCCGTGGGTTTGACGCACATGGGCGGAAAAGCGCCCCTCGGCCGGCCGGGCTGGGGCGGCGGCGGCGGGACCGGGGCCGTGCTGTTGGACGCCGGGTAGGACTCGGGCGCGCTCTGGGAGTCCCGGACGGTTCGGGTGCACTGGACCCCGACGGCGATGACGCTCAGGAGGCAGAGCAGCGCGGCCGGCCTCATCTCGGCTCAAAACGCACGGTCGAACGCGGGGGGAAACGCCAGAAGGGGCCGGTCACACGCGGACGCCGTCATACAGCAGCGATGCACTCTGGGGCGGAACAACAAACGCCTGAAACGACAAAGGAAACGGAATATGATCAGATGACACACAATCAGTTTATTGATGTGATTTTTGCCTTTTAGGATTTTCTGGCCGGCTAAAGACATGCTTTGTGCTTCATTTGGACTAAAAAGAGGCAACGCGATGGCCAAATCTCTCAAAACGATGAAGTATGTCCATGTTTTGACCATGTATCTGTCCCCAAAGTGCACTGACAAAGACCACAAGATTACCGGAGATCACGCAATGGCAAATATCAATACAGAAAACTATTATTAAACAGTGCATTTATCTGTAAAAAGGCTTCATTCAAATCCACACACTGTTAGCGTTCTCCTCTCAGCTGTTGTGAATATTAAAATCCCCCCAAAATAATCACTCGACTAATACAAATTTTGTTCGGTCATCGACTGTGATGAATCAACTAAACGACGAAATATCTACAAATCCTACAGTGATTAAACATTACAATTAAAAATGTATATATGAACAGAGTTACAGTATAGAAGTTAAAAAAACATTGTAGATGTGTTTTGTTAACCATTATCTGGACTGTACAGACTCGAAAACACATAAAACAAGCTCATTATAACAAAGACAGTGGAATTATTGAGTCAAAATGTCAAAAAAGAATAAACAATGATACACTTTATTCATAAATATTCTCCGTCTAGAAGTGTTCCAGTCGCCACATTTAACTCTTCTATTGGATTGATAATGTATGCTTGTCGCTATGGAGATGATATTGTGGGCACTGCATCCTGGCTGAGTTACAGGTCAGATCTGTGGAGAGGCGAGCCCGTTCACAGTAAGCGGTTTTGGCAATAAGAACACATGCAACTGAAATAAATGCAAAGTTGAGAAGTGAAGTTTAATGCCAAACTGCGGAACATTGACATGCACTCATTTTACACAGTTTTGCCATCTCACGGACCAAAGTGTGTTAGTTAACGTCAGATACAGAATTTGAAAAAGATCAACAGACGCAGAACTATTGGTTTCACTGACGCAAGTTGCAGCATTTCTCGTTTGGTCAAGCCACGGTCTAAGCCTCTTTTCCCGAAAAGTTTCAACGGCGTATAACTCCGCCGCAACTCTGTTCTGTGATTACGCGCGGACACGGTCGGGTTAGTAGCTCTGTTTAAAATCCCAAATAATGAATGGAAAGCGAGCGGGGGTCCAGAGTAGGCTTTGTGGTGGCAGCACTGGCCACACATCTACAGTCAAGGTCATTAAAATACCAAGGGCTGCTGTGAAAAACAATTACTCCGTCCATGTGGATCCGAGAGAGGGCTAAAGCACAAGTGAAGCAGAGAGCGTGGCAAATGGAGAGGAGCAAGGTACTTTCAATATTTAGAAAGACAACAGTGTCAGTATGGGTGGGCAATCAGGCAAAATATACACTACTGTCGTGCCGTTTTTGTAGCAGTTTTGTCTTTAAAGCTGATCTTCAAAAAGAGGAATACGATATTTTAATCCTTTACAACTCGTTCCATCATGAGTGATTTTTCATAGCTTTAGAACTGTTTTTTTTTTTTTTTCATACAGTGAAGGGAAGGAGTCAATCCCAGCTGCAAAGAGAGTGCAGCAGTCAGAATATAGTCATAAAGTGCTGCTTCTACCATAAACTTTATGACTCTTGATTGTAAACCACTCGTGTGCCTCCACGTGTTGTCAGGTGTTCTCTTACAAATCTCCAATTTGAGTACATGGATTCACACATATATTAATGGAATAATCTATCATTCTGGAGTTCCCTGATGAAAAATTATAAAAAAAAGAATGACAAATTTAAAGAACCAGACAGTGGCACGGACATTATACACCCTTTTTCTTACTAAAAGGTCTGATCTGGTGATGTTTTAGTGTTTTCTATGGAAGATTATGGAAACTTTATTGAACCAGATAGCTACTAGAACTCTTGATACTCAATCAATCACTTCATATAAAATCACTCTCTTTCCGGGCCTCAAGACTCCTGCCATGGACACAATCGGCAGCTATCTGAGTATTCGCCTGGCAGCAGCGAAAAAGGCACTCACAAAAAACACTAAACGAACATCATACTAGACATTCGAGTCTGTTGTTCTCTGTCTGGTGTTGTTGTGTTTGTTTTTTCATGTTTGTATATATTTTTGTTCATCGTTCTTTATAGATTTGAAAAAAATCACTCTCTTTCCTCCCGTTCCAACTCTAAACTCTACAACAGCAGCAGAAGCATCAGCCTCCTAACCCGAAGCCCAAAAGGTGATACACTGTCTCTAACAAATCTATCCTTTCAATATCAAAATGTAGATAATACCATGAATGTAAAATGCTACAAAAAGAGATAATTGAAAATACAATTTAAGTTTTACATAAGGGCACAAGGTGATATTTCTGCACTTTTGTGATTCCTTTTTACAGATAGTTCACATTTGTCTGATAATGAAACATGTTTTGCACACATTTCTGTTCCATGATATCGTACGACTATCGTGGGCCCAACTTCTCTCTTTGACGAGTTATAGGGATTATCTGTCAATCATCGAAACATTTCACTTTTTTCTTTGTCTGTTTCCCCGGGTTGAAATCATTTTGACTCAGGAAGCAGCTCAGTTTTCAGTTTTCTCCTAATCATTTTGACCCCGTTTGGACATGTAAATAAACAACAGAATTTGCCCATTAGAAGCGGGAGGCCCACCAACTGTGAACACTGCCCCGGGACATGGTGACGTTACTTTAAAGATTAGTGTAATGCTGAACATGCACTTTACGCTGATTAGTGACTGACAAAATGACTATTACACGTGTCGCCTAAAGGGAGTAAAAACGGTTGAAATGTGTGGTTTGAAGGGGGTGATTGTTGCTCAGTGGAAGAAAACAAATAACAGTTTTACAAGTGTGCATGTTTTTTTTTAAATTTATGACATTGTTGCAGAAATTTGCTGTATATTCTTAGTAGCTTGAGAGATGCTGGGACAAACTTGTGCAACAAAAGCTATGAAAATAAACACTTACCGAGACTTAAAGGTGCTGTACCTGATTTTGAGTGTAAACAACATAAAAACAGAACATTTTAGACTGTTTGCAGCGGCACATCTATACCACACATTAGGTCACACTTTCCGTAAAACAAAAGGGAATATATGATAATGATTACGATTTTGCCAATTTTGTCTCCAATTCGGCCATTTTGGTGACGTTTATCATGTCACTTCCTGGTTGCACATGGACCAGCAAATATGACAGAGGTAAGTTAGAGGTCATTCCACAACTGTTACCTAGCAACCAGATTGTAAACAAGAGCCAAAGTCCATTTAAATCACACAATAGTTATGATTTGACAAATTATTACACCTGCCAACACGTTTGTTTGGTCATAAGAAGGTGTAAATAAGTTGCGTGCACATTTGTCTCTACATCTTGGGTGAAATAGCCCTTTTTGATGACATAGATGGCAGTATTCTGTTGTAGAACTCAGCACTACTTCAACTTTTATTTGCCAAATATTCTCTTCACAAACTACAACTTGGCTGAGGAAAAACTATGATAATTGCCTTATCAGAGTGCTAAATGGATTAAATAAATTCACTTTACCGACCAATTCATTACACAAATTAGCGTTCTATGTTGTTAAATGACTGCCTGGATTTCTAACTAACATCTAATCATTGCAAACATAACCATCAATAAACCTTTACAACCTTTAGGGTTTTAGTCGACAAAAGAAATCGTTGGTTGACTAAGGACATGGCGACTAAAAGGGGGCAACTCTGGCAAAAGCGCCCCAAACTATTCATCGTTTCTATAATCAGACACAAACTGCGCTGACGAGACGAGATCGCAGGAGTTGACTCAGTTACAAATATTTACGGAAAACTTATAGTGAACACGAATGCATTTAGCAGAAAAAAGGCAAATTGAACTGACAATTCGCCCAAATCTCAAACTGATTCGCTCCAAGCCTTCTCCTTTCTGGTCTGACGCACATAAATCCGTACAGTGCCAATAAAATAACAATCAGTCGACTGATAACACATTTGGCTGACTAAGATGCCAATGAGCTATTAGTCATTTATTCGATTAATCGGTGGATAAATATTAAACTAACTAAATATTTCACTGGCATTATGGGATTTAGCAGAAAAGGAGAAGCCACAGAGAGAGTTGGTTGGAGAAGTAGTGTGTTTAATCTCCTTTTTATACGCACAGATACACATGATTCTATAGCGTTTCTTTGTATATTATACATATTTTTGCATATGGCATCAGATTATACAGAGCGAGGCATAATAGTTCTGAGAGATTATGCCAGCAAATGCACACGGCGTTTATTTAGTCAACTACAGCCCTACAACGACCGATTAATCGCCTAAACGACTAAAGGCCTACAGCTCAGAATATCGTGCTAATCATGACGAGAGAAGGAACACGGTCGCTTTTGGTGAACGTCTTTTTTCACAACATATACAATAACTCAACGAGGAATTCTAAAATGTCTGAGCTGCAGTGCTGGACATGGTTAAATGCGTCTGAGTCCAGAACAGCTGCTCTCTCTCAGACAGAAGCAGTCATGTGTATCTGCGTATCCCAGCATGCCCCGGGGGACCTGAGTCGGCACAAACGAGCACATTCAGGACGCAGGAAGAAACCGCAGGGATTTAAAGTCACCTATTCACTTTGACAACGTTTTACCGCTTTGTGCTTTTTTATCAGCAGCACATGACAAGTACAATATACGTCTAACAAACTCAGAAAATCTCTTCATCTCTGTATTTGAGCAAACAGAAACAGAAACAGATCATACTGAAAGGTAATACTTTTGTCTCTGCACACCCGCTTTACCATAAAATACAATGAAATATATTGCCGCCTTTCAAGTCAGAAGTGTCATGTGTAATAAGTCTACCAAATAAAATCAAATAAATCAAATACTTTGCTTATTTGCGCCCAGTTTTGTGTGTAAATATGGAGTGAATGTTCTCTTCTTCTTATTATTATTATTATTATTATTATTATTAATGTACTGAGCAATGAATAAATAGCACAATATGTAGTTAATTGGTCCTAAAAGTTACTTATTTCACTCACTACAGCTCAAATCTAATCGAAAAACTAAAAAAATAAGTTTGCCAAAGAAAATGTACATAAGAAATATTGAGCAACAACTTAAAATAGTGACAGGTGTAATATCTAGTGCCACTTTTCTTAAATCTTAACCCAAGTGTTTGCGGATCTCCGGGTTTGGAAACACTGCGTTAGAGTTTCTTTTCCGATGTAACATTACTATAGTGGAAATATAGTGAGAGGGTTGAGTGTTATAGCACTTTCAAACGCTACAAAAATCTTTCCATCTTTCTGTGAAGACTTTACAAAAGCTTCACTCCTTGTGCTCCCAGAACAGAAAACAATTTAATCTGCCATTACTTTTGATTTGATATTAATTTGCAGTGGCAAACCGTGATGACTATCGACTTGCAATGCGTCAAGATGACTCAAACTCTTCCTTGTGCCTCCGGAAACACAGGCGGCCTTTCTATTTCCAGAGACACAAAAGTCACATGAACAAACATTGAGAATGTTTTTCTGTTTTCCACTCGTATCTCCCTTTTATCAACCGCGTTTCTGTTTTGGACCAGTCCTAAAGCGAAATGGCCGCTCATTAAAGCCGCTGAGAGTGACTGTATAAAATAATGATTCTGCTTGATTTTGATCGTGGATCATGTTGAATCTGTTGCCTCAGAAAACCACTTTGATCTTTATGTGAGCTGGATTAATCTGGAATTTGGCAACAAAATGACGTTACAGTCCGAGAAAGAAAGTAGTTTAGTGATGCATTAAGAATAAAACCATTGAAAACAACACTTAAATACAAACTTGAGATAAATGTTGACCATGAAGCACAGATTCGACTTACGTTGGTTCAAAACTGGGCTCTCTAATCTTAAAGCTGCACTATGTAACTTTTCTGGCGGAAATGCTTTTACTTTGCCTGGAATGTTCCTTAGTATGGCATTAAACTAAGCAATAAAAAAACTGTTATGTAATAGACAATAAACAGATTCGTTTAATGCCAGACTGTGGAATATTCCAGGCAAAGACGTAACCAGCCTCCTCCAGAAAAGTTACACAGTGAATCTTTAATAGGAAGCTAAATACATACAAGACTTAACCAGAGATTTTATTAAATTTGACCAAGATGAAGCTACAGAGATGCCACTTTAGTTTATTACCAAAACATGTTTTGTAAAAGTAAATATTACTGTGTATATTTGTATTTTTGAATACTTTCTGCTCTGTCTCAGTCATAAAACCTCTTCTCTCATGTTCTTGAGCATGTTTATAGGTCAGAAAACGATTATTCGATCACGTTAGGGCTGTAACAAGTTTAACGGATTAGTCACAACTAATTGATTCTTGAAACTAATTGATTAATCGTTTACTGGTCAATACACAGGCTCCAAAACATGCCCTGAGCTGAAAAAAGCAACTAATTCAAGGCTGCACCTAACGATCATTTTGCAAATCGATAAGTCTAACAATTATTCTTTCGATTCATTGATTAGTTGTTTAGAACGCAAAAGTAATTTGATGAAGATGAAGCTGAAGTGAATCCATTTGAGGATCCTGGTGGCGTTTACACATGGTGCGTGCCATTTTCATGTAACTGCAGCATTTAATTCATTAAAGTTTAGGACCTGTTTCAGCCTTAGTCCATTTCAAAACTAATTCAAGGTCAGGTCACTGCTAAAGAAACTAATAAATCATATAAACACTTGAATATAACTGTCCCTAAATGTGATGGAGGACCGTACTGTTGCAATGTATTTGGTTGTGAGGTTTTTTTTATCTGTTGTGCCGCACTAAAGAGGACATTCATTACAAGTAAAATGAAATGACAGACACTCAACACCTTAAAAGAACTGTACGATAAATATATATGAACAAAAACTGTCCCTACATTAAAGGTGCTTTACCTATATGTTTTCTGTGGAGCGTCGGCCGCATGTTTGTCTCGTGAGATGTCGTTGCTTTGCTTGAAATGTTACACAATATGACAATAAGTAAGACAAGACAAAGTCCTTTTAACCACGAAAACTATTATAGGCTGCTATATCCATGAAACAAATATCTAAACGGAACCACTCCTCTTCAACATTTCCATCCGAGCTGCAGAACTGAGCACCTCCTTTACAAATAAACAGCTGGAGAGCACAAACACGAGCCAAAGGTTTCATCTGTGTGGTTCAGCCTAAATATTTTTGGAGCTAGAATAATATTATTCAGTCAGCTGTGATTCAACAAATATGATAAAGCTCCAATCTTCCTTTATTTAGGCCTTCAGCCATACATCTAAAAGCATTTTACCTTCCATGTATTGTGTCCATGGCAGGAGTTTTGAGGCCCATGTTCCAAAATTGAGAGGGATGGCCATGTCAAAAACAGTCTAATTTCAGTCCAATGTTTTTGAGAAACAGGACAGTTCCGGAACACATGATAGTGGTTTGCCTCCTGGCTGCCTTCTCCAACAGTTTGCATTTCCTTGAGAATAATGGGCACTTTGACAGGGAGTTATGAAAAATCATGGCACATTTTTGCAGCGAAATTCCCCTCAGACATGTGATTTTGTGGTTCTCCACTGGGATGTTCACACATTTGATCCAAAGGCATGTTAAAGGCAACTACAGGCTGCAAAATGAATTAATTTGTGTCCAACCTGCTGAGAATTAAAATTAATTATCTAATTTGCCATCAATACCAGCAGTAAACATTTTCTAAGGCTCTGAGCAGTATTTACAACGATTCAATTTGCAGAATGTTGAGTGCATCTTCTTAAAACTGGATGTGTACTGCCAGGAAATATGGCAAACTATCTGTTCATCCATTTATAACTTGAACACATGCATGTGATTGTTGCACAATAATGCAGAATGTAGTCGCCATCGCCTGCGTAACGAAACGCGACCGTAAAAAAGTAGGGCTTTTTCAACTTTCACTGGCTTTAAATCAAAGACAACAGCAGAAAATCAGTTGAAAGAAACGATAATCAAGTAAATAGGCAGAACGTATTGACTTCGGACATCATCATCAATCATCCTCAAGATTTCATAGTCAAAAAAGACTTTTACGCGTGCCAAAACGTAAAGCAAACTCACCAAATCCACAGGTTGTCAGAGGATTTTCCAGACAGCTAATCCACCAGCGCGCTGTTAATGGTTCCTAAAGAAGTTTGGTTGCCAAGCTGGGACCGTAAATAGTATACGATGCGTCCCGTGCGTCCTGCTGCGCGCACTGTGCGTCCCGCGGCTCCGAAGACAAGACCAGGGACTCAGCGCCGTTTTATATCCTCCACTCCGGAGACTGCGCAGACGACCAATCAGATTAGAGCGCGGAGCATCCCTGCTTTCTGCACAAAACCTCAAAGTGTTTTTATTTCCTCCTGCCTTTATTGTGAGATGCGCCGCCACGTCTGGTTTGGCAACAATAAAATATTTACGTGCAGCGACAGTGGACAAAGGCGCAGAGGCATGCATAGAGCCAAAAAGTACACTAAAAGTAACAGCATATCAAAATTATATTACTATTGGAAGTGCAAAGTAGTGGTCGAAGAAATTACTGAAGTATACGAGTGAAAAAAAGTAGCTTATTTGTGGAAATTCATTTCAATAAGTGTCTGGACATAACGTTAAGTTAAGACTTTCCCTAGTTTTCTGACCATTTGGGTGAAGTTTATGATTTCACTTCCTGGTTGGACATGAGCAGTAGACAGTGATGGGAAGAATACTTTGAAAATGTAATTACTTGCAGAATACTGAATGCCTGCATCAAAATGTATTTTGTAAAGTATCTGTATTGAGTGGAGTTGCATTGTAGTGCTAAAAAAATGACATAATATTAAAACTGCTTTTTGTTTTTGTTTCACAGTTTGTTCTGCACTCATTTGATGAGCGAACCTTACCACAAAATAGAGAAGGAAAAGTGCTATAAAAGCTGTTTCTTATATTGTTCTCTCTAATTCCATAAAATTTGAAGCCTAAATTATGTGTTTTCCTCTGAATTTAGAAATGGAACTTTATTCTGAACAACACTAAATGAAAGAGTAACTGTACCAGAAAACTCAAATTTGTATTCTGAACATATATATTCAGTACCTGTTCAGCACATTCCCAACACCGGCAGAAGCTCTACCACTGTTACAACAGCCATATACTTTACACAGTAGTTGGGATTTGACACAAAATGTGTGAAATCATTTTTTAAACTGCGCGAAAATGTAATTTCGTGGAAATTGCCCCTGCGTTTTCGATGGAACGTCGCTTGTTGATGACGTCGCTTGCCCCATCACCGTGGGAGGATTCAGTTCGAGAAGCTACACTTACTGTCATTTTCAACTTGTCTTTCTGCAATTATATTTATATCACAAACTGCCACTCGACTGATGCAAGCCTGTGATAAATACTGACGTCACCAAACAAAGTGAAAATCTGAAAAAACTTTAAGCACTAAAAACACCTGTGGCAGAATAAATGCAAGATACAGAAGTTTAATGGCACACTGTGGAACATTTCAGGCAACTAACTAAAATAAACCAAACCGGGACTTACGGCAAAAGTGTTGCAAAAAAGGCGAATTCATACAGTCAATGTTTTCACCCACGTCAACTCTTCCAGGCCCAAGTTTGTTTACATTAGTAGTATTTGGTTTGGGAAACTTGCGATAAGGCGGCACTTCCACTCTGTGTGCGAAGGACAGATAAACTATGACGTCACACAAACTGGGGCTATGCACACGAGCTGTTCCTGTCAGATAAAGGTTAGATAAATAAAACGAGCTCATATCGTACAAATCCAACTCTTGATACGAAAACTGAGTGTTTTACAAGTTTAAAGTTTTGCTCATACATTTTTGATGATAATTGAAATCTATTATACATTTTTTTTTTTAAATGTGGAAAACAACATTGCAAACTCTAGAAATATTGGAAGTAGCTGGCTTATACTAAAGTAATTCAACAAATTTTACCCAAATCTCTGCCATTTGTATCTAGAAATAAGTGACACGTACTCATTTCAGCAAAAAACACTTGTCATCTGCAGTCACTTTTAATCATAACATACATAAAACACACTGCAGGTTTGGAGAAAAATACAAAAACAGACACACGTGTTCAGCTTCGACCTTATCCATGAAGTAAATGAAGTGTGCATGAATGAGATGTAGCGCCTATAAAGCATCGTGTAGTAAAGCCTTCACTACATTTTCCACCGCATCATTCGCTGTCTACACTTGGCCATATCAAAGCCTCAGCGAGAGACAAACGGGTTATAAAACACGATCATAAAGTCAACCGCAACAATTTTGCACATTCACTAAAAGTATATGTCCCTTGAAGGAAAAAAAAAATGGCATAAAGTACCGTGCAGTGTAAAATGTGTAGGCTATGTATGTATGCAGAGGTGGGTAGGACTACTTTTTGAAGAAATGTTACTTTCAGCGTCGTTTTCTGACATCATACACTTCTATTAGAGTTTTTCTTAATTTTAGTAATCGTACTGGAGTAAAAGTAGTTTTTACTCTTCCCACTGTGTAATTGTACATGACACAAGCATTATGTTGTCAATATTAAATCATTTGAACATTTTACTGAGGCAAATCTTTGTGTTTATTCTTTGGAAATGGCAGAATCTATGCTAATTGTTTGCCCGATTGCATTAACATGAACTTCTACTTGAGTAATATTTTCTTACAGTGTAAATTTTCTTACTTCAGTACACGTTTTTTTTGGCTTCTCTTTCCACCGCTAAATGTGAATGTGCAGTGAGACTCGGGGCACACGTTTGGCTGGGTTTGTTACAGGCCTAAACGTAGGACTCATGACCGCACTCCCTCACCGTCTGAGGTGCTCTTCACCGGACAATAAACCCTCCTGTTTCCTGCGCTCACTGCGCCTTGGTCCCTCATCAGAAGTGTGAAGCACCCGTGTTACATTTAGTGAATTTACTTCAGTAACTTTTTAGGAAATTCACTTCTCTGGTCTTTAGACGCCATACTTTTACACGTACTTTGTAAAGATAGTGACGGTCAGTGGTGGACGTAATGGAGTAACGTAGAAATACTGTACTTGAATGTTTAGAGATCTGATCTTTACTTAAGTAGATTTTTACAGTGGATACTTTTTACTTTGCTATAGTTGAGGGTATCTGTACTTTCAACTTCATTTTTTGTATGACATCCTGGCTTAAGCTCTGTGCAAACAAAAATGCACATATAAAAGTATAGAAACATTGAGAATTTGATGGACAAAAAAAATCTGAACGTTTTCTATCGCCACACAACACTAATAGTTATAAAAATATACACAAAATACTTTTTCAAAATTTAGTTTTACTCAAAAAATGTAATCATTTTTATTACATTTTTTGAGTAAAACGAAATTTTGAAAAAGTATACAACACATACATTTACTTTTATATGTGTTTTATTTTATATGTGTGTTTTGCTCCTGTATCTGTACTTTTACTTAAGTAACAAAATGTGGTACTTCTTCGACCACTGACAAGTACTTGAGTAAAGGTTTGTGTGTACTTCCCTCTGTGAGTGAGTCCAAGAGTGACAAAAGTAAAGTATTTGAACATTTGTGTTTCTTGCTCCTCTCCTTCAGATTTGATTTAGATTTTCTGTCTGTTCTTTAAAAATACCAGATGTAGTGAAATGTGTAGTCCGACCTGTCATATTCACTCTCTAATCCTTTGAAAAACATGCATTACTTTGAGAGGGCTCGCCTCTTGTAACATGCTTGTCGCCATAGCGATAGGTTAATGATGTGTGTGAAGTTGGCCCCTTGCCGTGTCTGATTAACCCCACAAAAATTGTATGAAACATTTTTGAAAAATGCCAGAAATAAACTCTTCCCATTGGTCGTTCATTTGGAGGATTTCAGGCAAAGTGAAAGTTACAGAACATGTCAAAATAACAATTCAGCAGTGGATTTAAAGGCTCATAGAAAATGTATATTTTCTTGTTACATAATTGTATGAAATTTGCAACAGGAAAACATAGAGGCAAAAGCGTTTTTGTCCATTATGGTATTTTAAAGAAAACCTTTACACGAGAAAAATAAAAAATACAATTATTTGACGATAGTCATGGTAGTTTAAAAATCTAAATACAACATTTGTATGAAACACTTTGTATGGATAACTGAACCAGACCAGGGCTAAATCAGGACAGGAACAGGACAAGCCTTCAGGACTGAACTGGGCTCAAAGTACAAAAAGTACTCTACAGTGTTCCCAAAGTGTAATGCTTAGGACAATAGACTTAGCAGAATACTTTTTTTAGGGTGGAAGGGGGAAACAACCATGAGTAAGATTAGCTTTAAACAATGGTCTCATTAGAATACAATACAATAGTTTACAAAGTCATCCTGTACCAGTCTATAATTTCAAATTAAAATGTTCAGGACATGGTAGACTTTAAAACCAAAATAAAACGTCTTTAAATAGATGAAATAAATAAATGGCTATAATATTTTCCTTTTGGGCCCCATGCTACACCTGTACTTGTTAATAATAATAACCTTTATTTAAATTGCACTTTTCGAAACAACTGTTACAAAGTTATTCACAAAAAATGACCACAGTGAAAAATACAAAAACATTATCCAAAGCAAAACGTTTTTAGTAATGACTTAAAAGCACTTAATTACACCAAGCACGCTTGGTGTAATTCTATGAGTGTTGGATAAGGAGTGGCCTTGGACAGAAAAGACTCGATCTGCTCTTGAGTCCGTTTGGGATCTGGTTTTTCACACAGGTTACACACAACCAACAGAGCTTCTTCACTGGACCTGAGCGCTCGTGGTGGGGTGTATGTAAGAGGTCACTCATGCACTCATGTACCGAGTGTATGTGTGTATGGATGTATGCGACCTGCTTGGTAACCCCTGTTCTGGTAAGTAAGTGTCTAGTCCAACCCTCCAAGCCTTTTGAAACGGCAGCACAAAGCATCTTTAGTCGAACACATATGGGCTGTTCTCGATGACTGCGCATGTGAGCTGCCTCTTCCGATTCATAACGATCAGAAAAACAATGGCATCTTTGACCAAACTGAAGTCATGTGAGTTTGGTTCAGGCTTATCATTGACTGACATAATGTTAGACCCTCATTTGAGAAAACACTCAACAAAAGAGCATCAACAATACAGATACAGTTTAATGCAGATAAAAAAAAGAAAAAAAAAAGGAGTCACTTAGAAGTAGAACCAATCAACATTTGTAGAGCTATTTCTGATGAGAATACCAAAAATGCATACAAACTTATTGGCCCATCACGTGCTATTTAAGCACGGAACAGAAATAAAAACCTATGCTGCCCTAGGAGCAACTATGGGGGAAGTATGGCAGCTTGAGCACTATCCTCTGTTTCTTACTACTTTTCTATCAAACAATATTAATATTTAATTTCACTTGCAATTTGTTCATCGCTTTTCCTTCTTCTTCTCGCACTTCCCCGACTTTTTCAGAATCAGAACCAGAATCAGAAAGGGTTTATTGCCATTGTCAATGAACAAAATTCACAAACATAGGAACTTGTCTCGGCCTTAAGCTGCAACATAAACATTAATCAATAATAAAAACAACATATAGGTTTGGTAGTTTTTCCTGGCCAAGAAGGAGGGTCTAAGGACAGGGGAGCTTGGGACATCTCTCTAAGGACACAGGACGCTGGGACATTACCAAGTTCCTATGAACATTGTTTATTCTGTTTTTATTCTGTTTTTTCCACTGTAGCCCCTCGAGGCAACTGCTGTTGGGATTTTGGGCGTTACAAATATTATTTGAATTGAATTGAATTAATACCAACTAAAACAAAATGAAAATACATTTTTTAAAACTAAAATCTGCCAAAAATATGTTCTAACATGATTTGTTACGGATTGGATGCACACACATTACATTTACGGCTTGACGTCCTTTCATCTAACAATAATCACAACTTTGGGGTAGAATAAAGGCACCACCTTCTCAAGCTACTGTGAAAAAATTCAAAAAACTATTTGAGACTGAGATTATGTTGGACCTTGGGCCAGTTTCCTTGGACTCCGTATTTTTACATTATAATCCAATCATTCATTCACTGCTTCACATTTGTGAGCGACTTCCGAGGTCACAGCTGCAGCACAAAGTTGACCTGGCCCTAGCACCTGTGGCTTTTACAACCAGAACCAATCATAGTCATGGTAAAGACACATGTTCACGTTTGGTGAGGAACCTTGGCCAAAGACACAGCAACCGTGTGCAGAGTTTGTACAGAGGATCCAATTCCCAACCTTTTTTGGGATAAGAAGATAAGAAAACCTTGTTCATTGTACAGTCTGACAGCAGCAGGAAGGAAAGACCTGCAAAACCTCTTCCTCACACAGCGAGGGTGGATCAATCTGTCCTGAAGCTGAAGTCCTGAAGGCAAGGCAAGGCAAGGCAAGTTTATTTGTAGAGCACAATTCGTACACAAGGTAATTCAAAGTGCTTCACACAACAGGAAAAAATGCATTAAAATCACAAAATCTTAATTTAAAAGTGCCATTTTCAGGCTATCTGTCAAATAGTTCAAGACATAAAAGAGAAGAGTGCAGTATTTCAGTCATATGCACAGCCAAACAAAACAGTTTTTAGTTTAGATTTGAACATTGCCAGAGTAGCGGCCTGTCTCACATCCTCAGGAAGACTGTTCCAGATTTTAGCTGCATAAAACTGAAACGCAGATTCCCCATGTTTAGTCCTGACTCTGGGCACCAGCAGGAGGTCGGTCTCTGAGGTCCTCAGAGTCCGAGATGGTTCATATGGCACTAAAATGTCCGAGATGTACTTTGGTGCGAGGGCCATGGAGAGACTTGTATACTCACGGTCCAGCGTAAATTTGAGTTTAGTCAGGACCCTTCTGTCCCCCACCTTCTACACTGAGTCAAGAGCACATCCCAGGACGGAGCTGGACTTCTTCATGACCTTGTCCAGCTTCTTCCTCTGGAGGCTCTGGGCCTTTCTGTATAGTGCATTTGTGTTGTGAGCCCAGTTTGTGGTTCAGATGAATCTACTCGCTCAATGTCCCTTCC
Organism: Chaenogobius annularis; assembly: GCA_015082035.1. NCBI lineage: Eukaryota > Metazoa > Chordata > Actinopteri > Gobiiformes > Gobiidae > Chaenogobius > Chaenogobius annularis. Next base: position 495,072 of record BJKM01000239.1, on the reverse strand, counting down.
CTGGATGGTCACGGGTGAGGGGGCAGTAGTGGTCCACCACCATCTCCTTGGTCTTCCCCGTGTTGGTCCTCTGTACTCTGCATTATCATCATCACACAATGAGGCCGATGAGCTCAGAGGCTCAGAGAACGTCTGCAGGACAGAGCTGTCAGTTTGTGTCTGAATAAATGTCTCAATGCAAATGACAAATGACTGTGAGGCCTGCCCTACAGGAACTCAACTTTACAACTATTACACACATGTGATGCCAAAATGTTAAAATCAAAGAACCGTCTTATCTCCAGATCTGTAATGACTTTAATTAAAAACAAATTTCACTTTTTTATGGTACATTTTCTTTGCTCTAATTTGACTTTTATGACTTTGTTTCATCTTGTCTTTATGGCCTTTTTACGCTTTCATATACGGCAAGTCAAGTTTATTTGTAGGGCACAATTCATGCACAAAGTAATTCAATGTGTTACAAAAGAAGAAAGCTGCATTAAATCACATTACAGTACATCCATCCATTTTCTTACGCTTGTGCTAACAAATAAAAACATTAAGAAAGAGTGAAAATAAAATCCCTTCAGTGAAATGCACAGTGAAACAGAACCGTTTTGAGCCTTTGCACATTGTAAAAGCCGGTCTCACATCTTCAGGAAGACCAGATTTTAGCTGCATACAACCCCCATGTTTAGTCCTGACTCTGGGCACCAGCAGGAGGCCGGTCCATGTTTTAGTCCTGAGTCTGAGCACCAGCAGGAGGCCGGTCCATGTTTAGTCCTGAGTCTGGGCACCAGCAGAGAGCCGGTCCATGTTTAGTCCTGACTCTGGCACCAGCAGGAGGCCGTCCATGTTTAGTCCTGAGTCTGGGCACAGCCAGGAGGCCGGTCCATGTTTAGTCCTGAGTCTGGGCACCAGCAGGAGGCTGGCCCATGTTTAGTCCTGACTCTGGGCACCAGCAGGAGGCTGGCCCATGTTTAGTCCTGACTCTGGGCACCAGCAGGAGGCCGGTCCATGTCATATTTTTTCAACCCTAAAACTGTGACTCAGAAAAGCTGCTAATGTTATTGGTTTGATGTGATTGTCAGGTCTGAAAAGTTTAGCTGAAGAGAAATATACTTTCATCCCATTATTTTTAGTTTTGTCACATATTTCTTCTGTTCAAATTCTGTTATGAAGCCACAGCAGCAACTGTGTCGCACTCAAACACGGCAATAAAAATAAATAACGTGAAATCAACATTTTTAAAATGCACTGGGAAAACACCAAACAACTCTCACCATTGTATTATGCTAAAACTTGTGACCCATTTAACCCCGCCTCTAAACTCACATGTGCAAAAACAGAGCTCTCAAACACATTTAGGACATTCAGGTTGGGGGACAATCCCAGTTAGTTAGCTATTAAACCAAACAAAGACCCCTCAGAGCATCCCATTTAATGACACCAATCCCCTTTTCTATTTTAGGACAGGTCTATTCTGGGCACAGCGAGACAGTCGTTAGCACGGGCTCATATAATTAAGCCATTAGCACTATTAGGGAGTTGGTTAGACGCATTATCCAATGAAAGATGGCCCTCACTGCACCTGTGTGTGGAGCATTTACACATTCCTCAGCGGAAACAGAAGAATGCTTCAACTCTTCATTAACGTTATCATTGAGGTGGATAGTACTCAGTTACCCTTAAATAAAGTTTGACATTATACCTTTACTCCTACTTGAGTTACGTATTTGACTTGAAAACATGTTTTGGTGCTCGATCAGAATCAGATAACATTATTATAATCAGAAGGGCAATTGAGTTTGTAGGTGTCGCTGCATAATAAGAATACAAAAATAAACTATCACTCACAGCCATAACGTAAAAACAGTGTGGATACCTGTTTGTTTTCCTGCCGGGGGAACGATAGCGCTGAAAACTCTGCTTCAGGAAGTGGTTGTGGTGGCCTAATATGGTCGACAACATGCCTGCTCCACACGGCATCTGAACATGGCATCTGCTCACCAATGACTGTGGACCAGATCTTTACAATGTCCGTCAAGTTTTCCTTATCCTTAATTGACAGCTTGTAAAACCAGCAAATAAACGATAAGATAAAAAAGTCTCAATAGGTAACTTTGTTTTGACATGAAGAGTTCGAAAAAGTATGTACGTCTCAATGGAGGATCACAAAATCACAGGGAGGGGATATTGTTGGAAAAATGTAACACACTGGTCAAACTGCTCACTATTCACAAGGAAATTCCAACTGCTGGAGGAAATGTGGTTGTCAGGAGGCAAACCATTACCATCTGTTTGGGACTGTTTTGGGTCCTGTTCCCACCTGATTTCAGAACTATGTATTTAGGCCTCAAAACTCCAGCCATGGACACGATAAATGGATAGCTTTGCAATGTAGTTTTGGCTGCAGGAAAAAAGGTCATCACAAAAATATGGATAACTCAAACAGCAACAACAAACAAGGGCTGGACCCAAATTATAACTGACAATCAAAAAATGTACAAAAGTTACATTCAGACTTAATTTGAAAAATGACATCTTTGAAAGACTGTGGACCAAATGGGACTCATTTGTTGATATCTCTTGATCTAGTTTACTTGCTCTCTGTGTCGTGTTCTTTGTTTTGTGCTTTGTGTTTAATTGAAAAAAAAAAAAAAAAAAATGCAAAAAAATAAATAAAAATAAGAACCCACGATTGAACCCCAGAACAAAATGCTCGGTGACTCAAAATCACAGACAATTCAGCGGCTCATCTGCCACAGACTGAGATATTCGGGTTCATTTCTCCAACTTCCACACAATTGAAGTTTTTCAGTGTTTCTAAACAATCTGTGCCAACAGACCCTGGGAACAGGTTGCCTTTTCTTTATGGTCTGTTTTTGATTTATTTCTCCCTCATTGGGGAAATTGCGATAAAAACGAGATATGTATGACTTTAAAACAGACTTAAATCTAACACAAAATGCAGGTAGAGCAAAAAAAATGTTAATAATAATAATAATAATCTGATCCTACCTTTCCAGCAGCGCACCATCTTGACTTGACACTAACTGTAATCTGATAAAGAACACTTTAGCATCACTATGGGTAAAACAAATGCTGCAGCCCTGAAATAATTGATTAAAATTCTGACATATTTGTCAAAGAAATAAATATCTTCCCTTCAGAGCAACAACTTCTGAAAACTGACTGAAACACATGCAAACATAGATTTTGAAATGTCATCCAGGAACGAAAAATGAATTCATGTTGATCCAATTTGTTCCAGGGACGTTTTCAGATGTTTTCTTGGAATATCTTTTTTGGGCCCAACGCTCAGGGCAGGAAGTTGACAGATAAATTGATGAAACGAGTGTGCAAGAAGAACAAAGAGGGGTTTCCAATGGTGCAAACGGTTCTCTCGCTGCTCTGTCTCTACTTTAGATAAAAGGCAACGTCCCTCAAAAAACCATCAACCTTTCGAGATTGTTTGAACAAGGATGAATTAAGAAGACACTCGCTGATAAAATGTTTGAGCCAAAAATAAGAGATGGCACAGCTCATGTCCTCCTTCGTTAAGTTCATAAATCTCCTCTTCTTCGTCTTGCTCTTTTTTCCAGTTTTCTGTTGCTCTAACCTCAGCATCTTCTCATATTCTCTCTATACCTCCTATTTACATGACCTTTTTCTACCAATTGTCCCTCTCGTCCACTTTTTAGTTTACATCTCTTAATTTTTGTTAGTTAGTGAGATACAACCTTGAAAAATCTCCAGATGTTGTGGCAGTATCGCTGTGAGGGAGGAGGTTTTAAAAATAAACATTCAAGATTTTTAAATGCAGTTGTTGATCTGTAATAACAAAACAAAACTATCAGGATTTTCACACTGTAGGAAGCTTTTTCAGTTCCTTGTATTTTGCTTAGTACCAGTCTTCCTTTAATGCCCAATTCACACAGGGATATGGACCAGAACGGGGTCCACACTTTGGGGACTTTTTTGTCGCTCCTTCTCTGGGGCAGGTTCTTTCCAGTCAGACCAGGGACCTTTGACTGCCTTTGTTGGGAAATGTGTTTGTTTTATTAATTCTAAGACTTAATAAGATCATCTTTACTGGTCCACAAGAGATGCTACTTTAGATATACTGTCTCCAAGATTACAATCCTTAATTTGTAGCTTAGGTTCTGAATAGCTGTGGCAATAATTGCGTTTAATTGTTCGTAATTATATAGTTTTTTGTGCACCGCAGTTGCTTAGTTTACAGAGCTCAGAAGTGAAGGATGAAGGCAAAAAAACTGCTAGATAATTACTTGTTAACAATGTAGAGCATGATGCTATACTTTGCACATTGGTGCCTCACAGGAAGAAGGTTCTCGGTTCGACTCCTGGGTCTTCTGGGAGTCTTTCTGTGTGGAGTTTGCAAGTTGTCTCTGCGTGTGAGTGGGGATTCTTGCTCAATTTGGTTGCTCCAATTTAACACCCCAAGCAATGAAAAAGAGATTAAAATTCTTAGTGTGACTCCCGGTTAATTGAAGGTCAATAAATATACATAAAATACAATTATCTTATGTCACTGCTGTGATGGAGTAGAACAAAACACATTTCTAAACATCTTTTCAGTTTTAAATATACAAAACGTAACAGAAAAACACATAGAACGGAACCAGAGGATAGAAAAAAACAAATAACAAAAAACAAAACAAAACCGGGGAGCAAAAGAAATCAAAAGTAAATTAAGGCAAATAGTATACTCCAAAGTAAAGTGAAGACTGAATGTGATTTTTTCAATTTTGTGTCAGTGCAGTCCTTGTCGGTGCTGTTTATGTCATTCCCCTCCTCTTTTTAAACATTTTCACAAATCTTTTGGCACTTTGGCTGAACTTTGCTGTGATCTACATTTGCTGTACACATGGATTTCCTTTTCCCGACCCCTACATTTGCCCAGCGTCTCTAATGTAATTAAAACAAAATAATCTGCACATCTAGCAACCTCGCGCACCAAAACAGAGCAGGTTCACTCGACGGTCACTTCCCACTTGTCTCTAAAGTTTGAATGTAAAGTAAAGATAACCTCTGCACGTATGGGTCATGTTTGGGACGAGGGCAGAGAGAGGATGGTCCCGTCTTGTCCTTGATCCACAGGACTCTCAGATACTTGTGTAAACACGACTCATCCTTTTCCACAGGACGTCCGCTTTGATCGACCTGGAGCAGCGCGTTTTTCTAACCTATAGTCCAAAATACTGTTGTTGGACAATGACGAAGAACAATATTCTTATATATTTGGAAAAACTCATGGGAGACTGCTTTCTTAAAATTACTGCTAACTTTAGAGGTGGTAGAGTAACCAAACATTTTAATCTAGTAAGAGTAAAATAAAGTTCAAAGTATTATTACTCGAATAGAAGTACAAAGTTGTGGTCCAAGTAAGAGTAATAAAAGTATTTAAGGGAAACTATTACTCAAGTAAGAATAACTGTCTGGATGAAACTTCTGATTTATAATTTTAAGTTTATGCAATTGGAAGAACATAACATTAAGTAATGCACAACATCTGGTATTTTCAAAGACTAGGCACAGCAATGAGAAGAAATAAATCATATTTGGAGGAGCGGCGCAATTATCTAATATTGTCAACATAAAGCTTTTGTCACAGTGGGAAGAGGAACCACTTTCACTCAATTCAATTCAATTTATTTTTGTAACGCCCAAAATCACAACGGCGGTTTCCTCGAGGGGCGACAGTGAAAAACAGATTACACAATGTTCATTAGGGACTTGTCAATGTTCCAGCATCCCGTGTCCTTAGACAAATGTCCCAAGCTCCCCTGTCCTTAGACCCTCCTTCTCGGCCAGGATAAACTACCAAACTTCTTTGGGAAAAAGTAGAAACCTCGAGGAGTTCCACAGTGAAGGAGCAATCCAAATCCTTCAGACGGACAGGGGGACGCGAGAAAGACAGTGGAGCTGGAACCACTCAGGAGGAGAACCAGTTCCTTGAGGCAGACTAAGAACCGTTCAAGAGTACTGTTACTTCGGTAAAAATATTACTCAAGTAGGAGCAAAGGTGTATATATAGTGTCAAGAAGTGACTCCAAAAAGTAAAATTTCTTGAAAAAGTAGAGTACTACCCACCTCTGGCTACCCTTATCAACTGCTATCTTTACAACAACAATAATATGATTTACATAGCTCTTCTTTGGACACTCAAAGGCACTATTCAATCACTCTAAACCCGTGGTAGAAACAAAATATTAAAGTGAGGAAGTCTACACGTACTATGACCTAATTCTCTGCCAACTACCATACAAAATGCTGACACTGTTTTGTTTAATTTAAATATAGCTTTTTATCTTATTTTACACATACACTCTTGAACGACTTTACGTTGTGTTCTTGAAATGTACTTGCGCTTTAATGCACGAGCACAGGTCTATGTTTACTGTATGAAATGTGCTTTATAAATAAAATATTGTTTTGATTATTAAGGACACAACCACAGTGTGCACGACTAGTCCAAGCGGGAATCAATCATCTAACTTTCAGCTTGGTGGTTGGTTCTACTACTATCATCTTATTGGCAACAACAATCAACAAGATAAGTAAAGAATAATTTACCCTCCAAAATAAACGTAATTGTTGGATCAAGAAAATACTTTTTCCACTGACAAGCCACAGACACAAATTTAATGAAGTCTGCGCCAAACCGTCACACACACAAATCCAAGTGGACAAGTTATGAGACAAAAAAAGGTACGAGTTTGAGTGAATTTGACAAGGATCATGTTTGTTGCATAGAAAACTGGGACAGAGCATCTCCAAAGCTGCAGAGTTTGTGCTGCGTCCCGGTCTCACAAGTGGTCCAGAGGAAGATAGAGTGTCGAACTCACATGAACGTTCTACCTCACGTCTCGAACCACCTGGCAGAAAACCTACAGCGTAAATTGTTAAAAGATGTTCATGTGTCAAGTCGGCGTTACATAATATATCACATGTTGCTGCTTATTTGACAGGTGGTTGTAATAATAGACCTGACGATTGGTTTTTGCCATAGAAAGCTTCCAAAAAGGCGATAAGCGAACACAGAATTATTATAATTTGTCCGCTCAACAAAGTGTGAAAAGTCTTCAAAGCACATGTGCTTTCAGGAATATTAATGAAAACAAATGACTTTAACAAATGTCATATTTACTGAGTCAAAATTCAATTCATTCATTGCGGTCATATGCTCCAGAAACGACACAGAACCGCCTCTGTTCCAACACAGTTACAGTTTCACATTTAGTGCTACTATTAATAGAAGAAGAAATACTTAAAAGCTAGAGGCAGGGTCATATATTGTTAGTGGCTGCAAAATGAAATAAAACGAGATATCAAACAGTACAATAGACTTCAGGCCAATCGGTTTACACTTAAATGATTAAAAAGTGCTTACATTAAAGGTGCACTATGTAACTTTTCTGTGGAGGGTGGGCCACCTGCTTCATGGAAATTGGAAGTTACTGCTTTGCCTAAAATGTTCCACAATATGGTATCATCTATCTCTGTCTCCTAGTGGTAACACGACTAGGCCAAGTTACAGGTCATTGAGGCCCTCAGGGCTCAATTCTAGTGATTCTAATGATTTTCCTAGTGTCTGTAAAAATTTGACATGACAGCTTTAGATGACTTACAAAAATGACTGAATGAATCATGCCAATGTTTAAAATAAACAAAAAACAGTATCTATGTTCTTTAGCAAATAAACAAGCCAGGCCCAAGCTAAAATATACCTGAAATATCGTGGAGTGATACGAGTGGTACTTTTTTTTAAACTGTCAATTTTAATATACAACATTTTAAACATTCAGGGATTGTTAACGGATAAAGCAGCAGTCACATTTTTGCACTCAATGATACTATTCTATTATACACACAGAGTAAAGTGTTTACAAAGCCAAAAGCCTCCAAAACACTGCGTAAACTCTAGCAGCGCTTTACATCTGGTGTTTGAATGTATGAATATAAAATACCCCTTAAAATCCATGCACACTGCCACATTGTTTACTGTTCTTATACCAATATAACATAATGCCAGAATAATAATAATAATGGTAACAGTAAAAAAATATCCAGAAAGTGTGTAGCCTATTAATTGGGTCCAGAGGCGCCTGCAGGGGTACGCCCGTATGCACTGTGCTAAACTTGAATTTCCCCATTGAAGCCAAATGCATCCCCTACGGCACAAACGAAGCAGCGCAACAGCGACTATACCAAACTGTTCTTCTAAAACGCTGCTCTTTATTCAGGGCTGTGGAACTAAAATCTCTGTTTCTGACACTGGCTCTCTGCTCTCTGCTCTCTGCTCTCTGCACACAGAGCATTTCTCCCAGTGTCACCCCAGACAAAAGTTCCGTGATAACTTTGTAAAACCAATGCATGCCCTCAAGTAACTGTATTGAATTGTATCGTAACTGCACTGTACTGAGGTATTTATCGTATCGTGAGACTAGTATCGAGATACGTATCGAATTGCCAGGTTCGTAACGATACCCAGCCCTAGTGACAACAGCCCGGATCATACATAAATGCCTTCGTAATTCACATTTTATTGAGAACAAATGGGATCGGATAGAAATGGAAGAGCTGGCACGGCGCGAGAGAGAGAGAGTGAGAGAGAGAGAAAGAGAAAAAGAAAAAGAGAGAGAGAGAGAGTTGGCAGCCTTGCCTAAGATATGATATATATACACTTTTCTCTTTGTGTATTGTGTATCTCATTGATAACCTTATAAGTGATGTTAGTTTTCAATACTGGATTGTGCATATTGTTATTTTCGTAAATACTATCATTTAACAATCCCATTTGCTGTGGTCTGTAAAACAAAAACCTTCTTGCCACGGGAGTCTTGTATTTCTATTATTACTGATTTGGACAGTTCTCTCGATTTCAACCAATTCATGGTCACAAGACTGGCCAGAACAAGGTCAAACAAGGACCTGTTTTATTGCGTATGAGTGTTTATGAAGCATTTTATTATGTTGTATTATTTAAATTATAGGTGATGTGGTGATAAACACTTTAGACACATTTAAATCAGACGAGTGCAACCTAAACATGAACTTTGTAACAATCACATCATTTGACAAATAAGACAATACCTTATATAGACCTTATTTTGTTGATAAAATGCATGTAGTGACGATAGACTTGGCGCTATTCCCTGTAATTTTCAACTGCCGGTACTTTTTTACATTCTGCCTACTGGTTGATGTAAGACTGAGAAACATTTACCACGGGCACTATCCAACTAAAAGTAAGAAAAAAGAAAACAAGTGCCTTTATAAAGTCTTTGACGTGTTAGAACGCTGGGGCTAAATACGCACCCTGTTTTTTGCCATATGATTATAAAACCTTTTGAAAGTATTTCCAGTTAAATTTGCAGTCACTGAGTGAATTATCGTGTCCTATGACCCAAAAACTCGCAAAACTAAACGCAGTGAAAAACATACCTTGTATTTACCTTTGGCAACCATTCTTCTATCCATACAGCATGTTAGATACTTCGAAGCTAAAATTCGATGCCATCATACATCCTGGAGCACTTCTCATTAGTGGAGAATGGGTAAACATACGCTAAAAGGCTATAAAACATCCATATAATGTGGTCCATGCCCTTTCACGGTGAGCCAAATATCCTGGCCAAAAGCACTTGTAAATTACCCATCTCTTCTAATGGAAAAACATGCAACAAAACAAGTGTGAGAGAAAGCAGCTACAAATTGAATTCACAAATTCACTTCTGACAGTTTTTTTTTGTAGACATTTTATTTTTTAAATTGGTATAAATAATTTAGTTTATCTAGAAAAGTTTTCAGTATGTTTCATCTTAAAGCAGTGTTTACTGTTTTTATTTTTTATGTTGCTGTTCATTGTGTAGGAATAATCTGTCACCATTTACAACGCCATCCTCAGACCTAAAACAAAGAACACAATAGGGCTCATAAAGTTTTCTAATAAATATACAATGTATAGTGAGTGTGAAGCGAATGGTTGTCTGCTGTGTCAATGTCTCTGTGTTAACCCTGCGACGAGTTGGCCACGTCCAGGGTGTACCCCGCCTAAGGCAATGTTTGTATACAATTTTACGTATTCAGTATTTTTCTTTTTTGCATTATAATTTTTTTTATCATGGTACTTTGGTCAAACTGGTATTTGTATGCATTTACCGCTGAACTAAACTAAATATCCACAATTTTGGACACTATCTTTACCATCGCGATACAGGATCTTTTTTGACATGTAGATTCACGTAAATGTCCATCGCGTCTCACCATCTGCGATAAAGCTCTAGATATAGTTATTTATTCTGGATAGATTTGTGTTGTCTCTATCCTGAACAGAGCCAAAGCAGCAGTGTTGCAACTTGATGTTGATTTCCCATCGGATCGAAACACATGTATTACCGAAAGGAGATTTATCGCTTCTGTCAGTTGTGGCCTTGGCTCGCTCAAACCAAAGCCTGCTGTGCTGAAAAAACAACCCCACACTACAAGGAACTGTTACAGGAAAACCATTCAAATGTCAAGGCAACGTCCCAAATTCAGATATGATATGAAAACTTTAGTCACTCTTAATTTCAGCTCAATTTTGGTCTTGTTTTAGCCTTGCTTTAAAACGCATGCTACGGTCCCGATTTGAAACATGAAACCTGGTTTAGGCTTGGATTAGTCCTGATTTGGGGATCAGACCTGTTCCTTCATTGGTCTTAAAAACGTTCTGTAGAAATAGTCAGCTTTGCTCTGACTTGTCCGGATTTCACATCAGATTTATTTTTCAATTACATTCTTTTTTGTAATGCTCAAAATCACAGCAGCAGTGAGATCAACAAGAGACAGTCCTCAGACAGTTGAGGACATCCGTCTACAGGTCAGAAAAACACGAGAAAGTGAGGGATATCGTGATGCTTCTCCATTTTCAGACACTCTAAAGCAGTGCCTTTAAGAACAATTAACATTTATGGAGTTTTTAACCATGTTATAATAAATATTTTCCTTGATTTTTCCTTTTTCAGGAGTTAGGGTTATTTGAGTATTCTAACATTTTTCATAATCCTGCTCAGAATTCCCATTTTACTTATCACCTTATCCATGCTCATAACTTTGCACTGATGAGTGGAATAAAACTATTTCTAGATTTATATGCCATGGTAAAAGAAATTAAACAAAGATGTTAAAATCTTAAACTGGTTGACTTATGACCAAGGTTTTAAGACAAATAGCACTGACTTGAGATTAAGTATTTGTATAACCAAGCATAAAACCAAATTTTAAAAGAAAATCAAATTAAAAAGCTTTATATGTTTGAAGGAATCCTTGGCTTGGGAAACAGGACTTTTATAGGTATTTACAAATAAGGAGTTTTTATAATCAGGAAATAAAACAGATTACAGAAAACACTGTTACAACCGCTGACTGAAATATTTAAAAGGCATATAAATCAGAACTTTCAAGTGGAAAATATCTGATTTATATAAATGCATTATTATCTGAACAGCCAACAACTAAATATATTTATATTAAATGGGAAGAGAGGGCAATTTCATGTTGAAAGACAAAGAAGGGAAAATGTCTGTACTTCACAAAGGAGGACCACAAAATCACATGTTTGTCAAAGTGCTCATTATTGACAGGGAAACTGGAGATTATTGGAGAACTTGTGTTGCTAGGAGGTTCACCATTACCATGTGTTTTGGGACACCACCATCCAACGCAGTTTGGAAAGTGTATTTGCCCCAAAACTCCTGATATGGACACAATGGATGGATATCTTTTGGAGCAGAAAAAAAATAGATGACACAAATCGCGCTGACTTTGACTGACAGACACTGGACTAAATGAAAGTTTTATTTGGACTTAATATGATTTAACCTTCTTTGCTTGGCTTTCTAATTTCATTTATTACTTCATTGTTTTTTCTCTTGTCCTGCCCAGTTTTCTCGCAATGATGCTCGGTTGTTGTTGTCATGAGTTCATCTGCACATATGCTGGTTGCACTGCTCACATTCGGTCTTTTGCACCAGTACGTTTTGGCCCTGAGGACTCAACATTGGGCTGTTTCCTGATCTGGATCTTCTCTTTTCTTTCAGGCAGTGGCTCTGGCCCAAGTCATTCCACTGGTAGAGATCTGCACACGCCTGCATCATCACATCTAGCAACATCTGGACTTACAGTTTTTGCAATGGACTCTAAAAAACCACTCCTATCAATACATTGTGACATTTGCACCGTTCATCTGAACATTAAACTATTCAAGTCAGAATTGTATTTGCAGGCTTTTTTTGTGTCTGTATCTTATGTTCCACTCTCTAGTTATACTATGGTTTATTTATATATATATATATATATATATATATATATATATATATATATATATATATATATATATATATATATATATATATAGGGTTAGGGTTAGGGTTATACATATAATTTTTTTAAAATGGAAAATAAACATACATATATACACACACATATAACCAAATATATATATATATATATATATATATATATTTGGTTATCTGAAAGAAGTGTTATCAAAAATGACAACATTCATGCATCATCAGCTGTCATGCACAGATCAAATCAGATCAGATTATTTTGTCTTTGTAAGTTGATCAGTGGGAGCGTTTAAAATTGAAATATATAAATAATTCACCACCCTTCCAACTGTACGACTTGTCATCACCAATAGACACTTAGATTGTTCCCATCTGGACCTCAAGAAGCAGAAGCCGACGCAGCTTCCATAAATATATCTGGCCTCAAAATTGTGGAAAACTGTTTGAATGAAAGACTGGTGGAAGAGTTGTATCATGACCTCCTGATGGACTCCACATGACTGGCTGCAGTTTGGTGTTTGAGTGGCAGATTTTAGTTTGTGTTAGAAATTCACAGTTTTAAACATGGCCAGGTCACGACTTGGCAAATCCTCTAAAAGGCGGCCATAACACTAATGTAGATGGATGGATTTATGGCTGTTTTAACACGGCAAGCAAACAAGACAAATCACTAATTGTAAAGGCACATATTATACATCTCAGCTTGGCACAGAGTCCCTGCTCCTCATTTCACCTTCTTATATCCTCAGAAAGTATCCCTGCTGCATGTGAAGCCGGCTGAATGTCCGTCCCTACTCTTCACCTCTATGTTATGTTTCTAAATAAAGAAATAAAGCTTTCAGGCCTTCTTTGTTATTGTTTTTTAATTTTTATTTTGTTGATCCAAAATAGCTCATTATGTCTCCTTTCCCATGGCCTTTATAGATTGATAAATTTATAGAAACCTTGATGTGTTTGGAAAGAAGCTACAGAGAACTCCATAAACTTAACTGATTACATTTTTAGACTATTTGTCCAGGTTAAGTTTGAAGATGTGTATCCTATAAAGCCGTAATGTTTGGGGTCACGTTTGAACAACGCAACCTCATAGTGTAATTCTCATTCTTCATTTGTTCCACTATGATTGTCAGACTGAGATTTCATCCATCCATCTTCTTCTGCTGTCAGATGCACTTCCTGGTGAAACATTCTCCCTTTGGACTGGCTTGGAATCAGCGCAAAAAGTGGAAAATTTACTCAAAGTACTAAAGCGCAAAGTTCTACACATTCGTTCCCAAAGCACTTTTCTAACACCATTAGTGAGACACGCCCTCCGTTCTGCGGCAAAAGCTTCCCTGACCGTGCCTGGCAGCCAAGAATACACGCTTTACCAATACTTTACAAAGACGTGTGCCAAAGCAAACACGGCTGCTGAAACGAGAGTTAAAAAAGGAAAAACAAAACACCAGGGATTTAAAAACAGAGCATATTTCATTCTTCAGAATTAATGAGTCATGCACACTTTCAATCACATTTTTATGATCCGGGGTTGTCTCCGTGGTTACTGCTTTGTTTGAACGTCCTACAGTTTGGGATTAGATTTATGCATCGTAAATGTATTCAATTGCAGCTGTTTTTTTGTGTGTTGAGATTTATTGTATTGTCATTTGTCAAAGGAATTAGGGTTAACAAAGAGCAAATACGTTTGCCTTGCCTATTGTATTTAAGTATTCTTAATTAAGCTCACTGTTACATTACATTACCCATAAAAGTCACATTCTTGTTTTGGTGTTAAATGTCCCCTTTCTACCCTCGGCTCTTTGTTTCTTCTCATTTCTTGTGGATCTGGCCCCCGTTATCTTCAGTCCTGGGGCCACATGTCTGTTATTGAGCAACTGTTAATCCTCACTGTAACTACGAGCCCCACAGGTCTTCCCATTTGTTCATTCACGAATTCAAGGTAGATGTTTCCAAAGTTGTAAATGCCGTGTTTGTATTGAGCAGATACCAAGCAACTTTAGCAGGAATAATGTGGAGCTGTGGAGTCATTTCACAGATGAATCGAGTTACTATAATCACATTTAGTTTGATATTTTACATACAAACCCCTCTTCTAACGTTAACTGACTGATGTCCAAACATTAAGCTTGTTTCCTACAGTAAACATTTGATTTGACTGATCCATCACTGATACTCAATAAGGCAACATTTATCCTGGAGTACACTGCACTACTGTACGTTAAATTGGCCAATTGTAGGTCCAGCGTCTTGGTCAAGTCTCTGTGAATGCAACTTTTAAGGAAGAAGTTACCACAAAAAAGGCTTGTGATTTCAAAACATTTGTTTAACTATAACTGCTTACTATAATGGGCTTTGTGTTGATCATTTACTGGGACTTGTCCTGGTTTAGTTTAGTCACAATGTTTCCAGTTTTGAGCCACTTGTCGTCTAGATCTTATCGGGAGTATAGCAATGAGTAAATTGGTTAAGGTTTGCTTTTTCAAAACAATCTGTGTCCATTTTGACACTTCTGAGAAATGTAAAGCCTTAAACTTTATATTACATCTTTACAAATCATCTATTGTAGCACAAAGAGGCCTAAAATACTAAATAGCAAAATCTATGTTCTTCTTCTTCTACAGTTTGTAAAACAATTTTACTTCAATAAATATTACTGGTTTTAAATCACCACCGTAAATGATTAAGTGAATTATTATTGAAGAATGCAGATGGATTACTCTATGAAGAGCAGAGTTAGTGATGGAACGGCCCCGGAAAAACATACTTAAGCCTCTAATAATGCTCTGGAAATGGCTGTTGTTGAATTTGGCAGAAGCAGAGTATAAGTGAAGGAACAGGAGAGAGAGGCTTTAGGTGAAAGGAGCTTTGGGCTGGAGCCAGGAAATCACCTTTAATGTTCCTAGAAAAAAATTGTTAACAGGTTTGGGATTTCAACATTTCAAGAAAATGTGATCCATGTGCCTCATTGGAGCGTCACTGCTGGCAAGCACTTCTGTTTCCTGGAGTAAAAAAAACTGGAATTTATACCTTTAAAGGAACTGCATGTAGCCTGAGCTCAAACTGTTAAAAAGGGTACTACAATCCCAACTGATCCTGTGTTGCCAGAGCTTTAACCTGCAGATAGAGACACAGACAAGAGTTTCACAGTTCATGCACCGGCCATGGCTCATGTTCAGCTCCTTCTCCTGCAGAACTCTAGGCTCACTGAGCTGCAGAGGCTGCACTAGCTCTGGTTCATGATTGGTGCAGGAGCTGGGCTTCAGTGATCATTCAGATCAGAGAGAAGACACAGAGGTTTAGACACACAGGATTTCAGCTTTGAATCTGGCAACACAAATGAGAGACTCATTGTGCTTTCTGATTGGAAAATCATCTCTAGAACCAAAACACCAAATTATCATTATTATTATTGTTATTATTATTAGTATTTGTAAATACAACATTACAATTGTTACGAAAAAACATATTTGATTTGAACATGTTTTGTATCTCGTATCTAGGGACACAGATAAGTTTGAGTCTTAAAGGTTTACTATAACTTTGCAGTTGCTTTTCAGGTTATGTTTTTGGCAGTAGAAAAACTTGAATTTAATAAATGTAAGTTTAATGTCATACAGTGGAACCTTCCAGGCAGAGAAATAACATCTAACATCAAGTTTAGGTGCACTATGTACAAAAATATATTTTTAAGATGTTATATATTTAATAGGCAAAGGTACTTTTTTGAGCCCTGCAGCAAAATCATGAACCGAAAGTTGGGTTCAAGAAGGGTTGGACAATAGGCTACAAATATGACCCAAAAAAGCTTTATGATTGCCACCTCACAAAATAATCAATACATTTTTATGATATAAACATATAAACTTTCCGGTAGCTCCTCTCACAATGACGAGCACAATGATTTGAGTGTTTTGTTGCTTGAGTGTGCAGACTCCCCTGACTCTCTGGTTAACTCGCCGTGTACTGTTACTTCCACCGGTGGGACGTTTCTGACTTCATCATGTCTAGAAGGATATTTTTCCACTTACTGTTATTAGCTATAATTAAATGATATCTTCAATCACCTCATCATGGACACCGTGCAAAAGTACATGTGTTACCAATCAGCCCTTGGCCAATACCTGTGCAGTATTACCACACACTGTTGGTCCAAGGCTGCTGTATTCTGGTCTGTGATGATAGTTTTACCAGAGAACCATTATGAAACACCAGATCAATTCTGCTTTCTCTCACATGTGTCCAGAACAACTATGTGAGTTTGATGGATACAGGATCAGCATCTCTCGGTCTGTAAAGTGTTGGACGGGTCTTTACTTGTACTTGTACTGCTGTGAAACGCTTACATCTGAGTGAGCAGTCACATTCTCAACACATGTTAGAGCAGAGTGACATAATATGGAAAAGAATAGAAAGAATCTACACTTTAGTTTGTGTTCGTTGTTTGTGGTTTTCAAGTCTCTCTGTCAGACTGGCCACATCCAGGAGCATGAGCTTATAAAAGTCACACACAGGTAAAAACAACCTAATTTGTTCTAAAAATTAATGAACAAACTAAGTATTTAAAAAAACATGCATTGTACGTTTCATTAATGGAGAGATACTCTATTATTTAAATTTACAAGGGGGAAGAACACAGCTGGGATTGATTGAAAATTCAGAGATGATCAACTTTTTCACAAACACTATTACATTTAAAGTTGCACAGTGTAGCATTTCTGGTTGAGGGCATGCCACCTGCTTGTCTCCATGGAGATGTTATTTTTTTGCGGTGGAACTAAACTTATATCTTGCAATCTTTCCAATAAAGGTTTTTCCATTGCTTAACTCAACGGCCCCTAGTTGTTCTGGTCGGGTCAGTCAGTGCCACCTGGGCACAGAGGGCTGTACAGAAGTGGGCTGTCTCAGAAGTCCCGGCGGTCTCTCCTCTCGCCAGACCAGATCCAGTGAGCCGTGCTCTTTGGCGCATGTTCATTTTTTGCACTATTTCCGACCATATGCAAAGTTTGTGTACATACCGAGACCAAGTTTTATTTTTATTTTATTAATACATTCTTATTGTATGCGTGCCTTATTGGATTTGATATACTTTACAAGTATTATTATTATTATTCATTGTTGTATGTTGTACCTTAACGCCGAAACAAGTTTTTTTCACTGACGATGGCAATAAACTTTTTTCTGATTCTGATTCTGATGTTTTGTTCATGTCTCTCTACTGGATGCCATGGCCCTCCAAGTCAGGGGTCGTAACATGTGGGGCCTCGTCCTTTAAAGTTTATTTTGTTGTCAGAGCGGTTATTCATTATGATTAAACTTTTTGTTGCAGATGGTGTTTTTTGGCTAGACTTAGGCTGCGTGTTGATTACATGATCAGAACCCGGTGCGCACCTGTGGTTTGTTTGGTGGAGACACTCGAGTGTTGAAGCTAAATATTTGATTTTGTTTATGTGTGATCTGAATAGAAGCTAAGTGGCTGCCCCACTTTCAAATGAGTCCCTCGTTAGGATGTAGTGACATTTCCCACACGGGGATTCACCTCCTTTGGTTTGATCAGGGCAGTGGTGAACGTGCTTGAAGCTCCAGTTTGGGAGCCCATCCGTGGTGCTGTAGGTGTTGGCACTCGGACCCATTGGGCTACAGAAAAAGCATTCAGGCTTAGTCGCGGCGCATAAATACCTGCCGTATGCGATCACAAGAAGAGCCAGGCCTAAGCAGTTGGATCCGTTTGAGGTAGCGAGGGCGGGGGACTTTGAGGGTCACAGCGACTCTCTCCTGGTCTGTGTTGTGAGGTCAGTGCAGTGCATTCTGTTCAGGTTCACAA
The DNA here is from genome assembly GCA_015082035.1 of Chaenogobius annularis. Taxonomy (NCBI): domain Eukaryota; kingdom Metazoa; phylum Chordata; class Actinopteri; order Gobiiformes; family Gobiidae; genus Chaenogobius; species Chaenogobius annularis. The sequence goes on along the minus strand of BJKM01000239.1, from coordinate 476,910 downwards.
TATATACATTTTGTAAAGTATAGATCTGTTTCGGGTTTAAAAAGTTTTTGGGAGATTTGCCAAAAGAAAAATGTGGCTAGCGAAACACTGGCATTAGAAACATTATTGTCACCGCGCTGATCGACAGAGGCGTACTGGGAGAGGGAGAGCTCCAATCAGGTTTATCAGTCAACTCTAAACCCGAGCTGTTTTCTGATTCGTTTGATGGGCTTAAATTTGAGCTGCATTTTTACAAATGGAGCAAGAGAAAAACAGACAAAATGCAGAATTGGAGCACGTTAAAAACAAAAGGCCAAACACGCAGAGAGAGAGATAATTAACTTGGAATTGCAACAGTAAACAGTACAAATTAAATTTGATTTGTGAGGGAAAAGTTGTAAACGACATGACTGTGGGCGATGGATCGTTTTCTTCATTGGATAGAGGACCGAGATCCTTTGATAAGGGGATGAGTTTGCGTTTGATGCCAACATTTTATGAAAAGCATCCGGATACATTTTTCATTCTCTTTGAGCACATTTTGCGGAGGCTAAAAGGTGGCCCGACAGGGTTTACTGTTATAGTCTGTGTTGACTGGCCGCACTCTTATTCCTATGAGCTCGTCCCTGACCCCGGGCTCACACCACAAGCAGTCCAGCTGCAGTGACCGCAGTCTTTCCATAGCATGAAAAGTGCGAGAGGCGCTCAGACCGCACACCGTGAAAAAGAACAAAGTGAACACAATCCAATACCTTGAGAAAATAGTACTTTGTTTATCAGTAATGATAATGCATGCTGATATAGTGCTTTTCAGGACACACAGTCACTCCACACTTGATGGTGATAAGCTACTATTGTTGCCACAACTGCCCTGGGGCAGACTGACGGAAGCAAGGCTGCCAATCTGTGCCATCGGCCCCTTTGACCACCACCAGCCATTCAGTCTCACACCTGATCCATACTAGACAATGTGGGTGAAGTGTCTTGTCTAAGAACACAACATCATTTCCTCTAGCGCCCCCCACTGTACTTCATATATATACTGTTAGTTATCGCGCAAACTCCCAATTTGAGCGAGAACCCCATGAACTCGTGGTCTCGGTAGTCAGACCCTGTGACAGCAACAACACCGCAGTGCTCTGCTCTTGGGTGAGTGGCACACTGTAACCAGACTGCTCAGCAAGCCATAGCTGGGCCGTGTGCTGTCTGAGCCCGGCGTGAGGCCAGAAATTCAGAAACCGGGAGAACGCCAAAAGCCTGTGGAGTTTGCTTGGGATTTATGGTGCCATTTTAATCAATAGTGTTCTACACTCAGTGTTACTACCTTTGATGCGGTATTTGAGTTAATACTTCAGAGCAATTCGAAGAATGTATTCCGCAATTGGTTGTAAGTAATGTTTATGTACTGGATGCTGTGACTCTCTGAAACAGTATCACTCCCTGAGAGGAGCGTGGAAAAACATTTGAACGGCAATGAACACTCTACAGGGGAACTAAAATATTAAATATTCTTGATATATGAATATAAAATTGAATAAATATTGGAAAAATAGTTAGAAACAGAGGAAGTGCTTAAGCTGCCATACTTCCCCAGCGTTGTTGCTCCTAGGGCAGCGGAGCTGGGAAACTGTAGGTTTTTATTTCTGTTCCTAACTGACCTGACCATAAGCGATTTCAAAGAGGAATGTTTCAACAGAATGCTTTTTCAGGCTTAAGAAATCCTAAGTCATACTCATTCTCGTTCATGCACACAAATCAATAGTAAATGTTATGGTCATCATGCATTAACTGTATTTGAACTCTAAGTTTGACCTTTGCTCGACTCATTGCTGGGACAACCTGCTCTGTCAGGAGCAAAACTACACATGGCATTTTTGTCAGGGATTTGGTTGTCTATTGTGCATGTGACTGATGTGAAAACCAGAACACTCAGAGAAAACCCGCACGAAACTTGGTAGATAGAAAAGATCACAGATACAGTTAAAATCAAAACTCCATGCAGAACATCTCACACAATGCCTCAGAAAGTAACATCAGCTGACAAGTGACATGTCACCAATGCCAGAGACAGTTCTGAAGATGGCTCGCAGTTAAGCTGCTGAAACATGTCAACAAGGTAATAACATCTCCTAAATTGATTATCTTATAAAATAACCTACGTTTGTGGCAAGGGTTGAATTGTCCAGCTCATGATATGGCTCAATATATGGAAAAGGGTCCCCCAAAGAAATAAATCCATTGCGTCTGGCCTGAAAATCATTTAGTTTAATGAAAGTATCTAAAGTCAGAGTTATATGTTCTTCCAACACTTTCTCTTGACTTATGAGTGACCACCATGTCCTGTTTTTGACCCTGGGGACAGCAACGATGACTCTGAAACGACCCCATGCTCACATCCGCAAAGCCCCTCTCTGTGTTAGTGTGACAGGCATACTGTTTCTATACGTTTATAAACTGAACTGGAAAGAGAGGAAAGACGGAGGGAGAGAGCGAGAGAGAGAGAGAGCCAGAGGAAAGAGGGATGGAGAGAGAGAGAGGGGATGGGTGGAACTTCCTTTTTGCACAGGAAACACTGATAAACAATGACATCAGGAGGAAAGAGCAGATAACACAGGTTTCACAATTAATGGGGCACTTTAACCCCAGTAACCTCTAATATAAAATAAAAATATGACATTATGTTTCAGTGAAAAAACAACAGCAATGCAAAATAAATGACTCTTTACTTTGTGCTGAAGGAACCGGTCAGTTGAAACATAAACTTTAAAACAGGAGACAAAAAAGCTATTTGCAGTCTTGTTTTGATTTAGTAATTTATTTTATGCTGCTTTCATGAGCCTATATGTTAAGTGTATATAGTAGTTTTCTTTGGCCCAAAATAAAAAGAAAAGAGGATTTTAATCTACATTGAATTTATGTTCAAAATGTCAAATACAAGACATGCATAAGTGAATAAACCAAAATATCCGTAACTCAAAATAATCAAAGTTTAGTGACCTCTAAAATAAGAAACATTCAACATATCTGGTGTGAAAAGATAAAATATTGAGGTCCATTGGTCCTGGTTTATTCCTGATTTAGCTCAGGTGTGATTTTGTGGTTTTGCCCATTTGGTGCATTCACATTGGTGTTGGTTTGGTCCATGGTTTGCCCTGATGGCAAGTTGGTTTTGTCCTGTTCTTGTTCTGGTTGAGTCCAGGCTTACTTCCAGATTTTGTCTTACAAGTTCAGACCTGGTTTTTCCTTATCTCCTGATTCAGTCCTATTGAGTCCTGGTTTAGGCCCGACTGGCTTAGTCTATGGGTGTGTTCACACTCTGATTCATCCCATTTTAGTAATTGTATATAGACTTGAGTTTATCTTGTTCTAGTCCTGGTTTGGTCCTACTCTAGTCCAGTTTTGTTCTGTTTTAGTCAAACCTGGTGTAGTAATTTTATATGTTGATTTCAATCGATAAGTGTCCTGAATAATAACAAATACTAATGCCATATAGTTTTTCTTCAGGTGCTGGTTCGCATTTGTATTTCCTGGACTTTCTCCAGACTTTCTCTGGGGTGCAGCTCGGTCCACAGCTGTCTCTGTACACCTCCCTTGTGGTTGGGCCTGTTGCTGTTTTGGTTGAAGCCTCTGGGATCCGGACCTGCTCAGGCGCTCATTAGTTTTACTTTGCTGTCAAAGAAAATAAGGGCAGGAAGCTGAATGGCATGCTCCATGTTTCCACTGGAGTGATGTTTTGTGGAAAATATGTAATTCCCATTAGCTCAGTAAATCCACAAACTAATGTATTAGACCAAGGGTCTCCAACCTGTAGATAGCTACTGTTTGCATTTGGCCCCATTTTGAGAAGCTCTTGAAGGGATTTCCAAAACGTACCTAAATTTAGCAGTCTACTTTGATTTATCACTTTCTATAAAAGGTATATGTATATGAATATGTATATGTACAGTATATGTATATGTATTATGTATATGTAACACATATACATATACACTATGGCCTGCACTCAGGCTCTTCCTGCACAAAACATATTATTAATCAAATGATTGCGCTGCTGTCCCAGCCAAGCTTGGTTAGACCGGGACCTGCGTCCATCCAAGTGTGCAAAGAAGCACATACTGCTGTATGAGGAGTGGGAATCTGACTGTTTATTCACGAATGTCAATGACAAGTGCGTGTGTCTGATCAGTGCATCCAGCTGGCAGTGGGTAAGCGATGCAATACAGTGGTGCAGTCTATGATTTTCGTATTGATCACTGAGGCTTAACAGTTATTACCCTCATGGCACAAGTGCTTTCTCTCCATTTAGACCAGCACAAACTTTATTCTCCTCTTTCCCTGCAGGCACTTCTCAAGCGCTTCTTCAAGGTGTCACCTCTCCTTTTCTCTTTACTATGGAGCAAAAAAACAGATGTACGGGTTGATGAGGGCTAATGGGGAAAATGAACACCAGCCAAACAAGAGCCTTGTTCGGCTGGTGTCCAGCTACAAAATGTATTTTATTTTATGTTAACTCGTTCTTGCAAACGTTATAAATTTACTTAATGCATAAAACATAAGTTTAGCTGTCCTGAGGAAAAGGTTTGCCGTCTCAGCGTTACCTGGAGCCCCTTAGTCCATAGGCCAGGGGGCTGTGCAGCAAAACTCAGGGCCTGGGGGTAACTGGGGGGGTTTGTAAAAATAAAATAAAAACGCATCGTGCAGCCAAGGGAATGGGAGTGACCTGCTAAAATAAAATCTTCAAAGTTTTGTAGGGGTCGACCCCCAGACCCACCCATACCCTCCCAGACCCACCTGTTGTACCTCGGTGTATAAATAAATAACTTGAATGTTGAACTATGTCCTACAGATTAGTTTGTATTATACAGTACATTTGGAATGCATCAACTTTTTCCATGTTTTGTTATGCTACAGCCTTATTCCAAATAGGAATAAATTCATTATTTCCCTCAAAATTTTACAAACAAAATCCCATAAGGACAACTTGAAAGAAGGTTTTTAGAATTATTTGCAAATTTATATATTAAAAAACCCCATAACAAGCATTTCGTACTCGCTTAGAGTCTTACGTTTGGGACCAGGTTCAGGACCAGGACCTCACAAACAGATTTAGAATATCACTTTGTCTGCCATGATTTTCATCTCCAACAAAGGCTTTTTTAAAATACTTTATTTTTATTCAAGTTGTGCTCTTTGCTTTAAAACACATTATGTTATCTTTTTGCACTTGAATATTTTGTAAGTTGGAGAATACAATGTGAATTAACTTTGGATACATTTTTTTCAGTCACCATAAAATCACTGTTTGGAAAAAGATGACATACAGTATTCATTCATTCATTCATTATGTAGTGTATTTTCCCCCATGAAATGCAATGCAATGTTCCCAGTCAAAAATGTAGTTGAGAAAATCCATAGTGCCTTTATTCTCATTTTGTCACCCATGAAGCTTATATGATTATGCTTATACGACCAAGCCAGGTGGTCTTCACAAACCCATCTGGAAAACATCCTCAACCATCAAAACCTGCACGTTTTATATAATATAAGATTTGGCTTTATAAATATTTCCTGAGAACACTTTTTACGGCATGCATATCTGGCCAAGAGGCAGCAAAACAACTCGCATACAAAAACATAACATTAACAGAAACACAGACATGAAACAACTGCATCTATTTCCAAGTACTTTCAGTTCTCGCTTGTTGAACCCTCGATGTTCTGTTCTGGATGGAAACCAACCATGTTTATCTACCTGTAATGATGAATAGTTATGCCATTATACAAAACTGAAATGCAAAAATATTATTATTATTATTATTATTATTATTATTATTATTATTATTATTATTATTATTATGTTATTATTATGTTATTATTATTATTATTATTATTATTATTATTATTATTATTATTATTATTATTATTATTATTATTATTATTATTATTAATTTATTTTTTGTGTTAAAATATTCTCTCCTCATCATAAAACAAACCGGATACCTTGACTCATTGGCACCTGTAGCCATTTGTACTGTTTTGAAAAGTGCAAAACTAAACTAGTTCATTTTAAACTCGTTACAGCTCCACAAGTATCACTCACTTACCTAATGCATTCCCGGCATCCTAAATATTCCGTTTATAAACACTTTTCACACGCCTAGAGCGAGTTCTGCCGTCCCGGGTAAAGCAAACAAACATTAGCACTTCCCCTGATTGCAAATGCAGTACAGAGCAAGTAAACAAAATATTTGTGTTCGTTCTAAGTCAAATCTGTTCTGTCCCACGCCAATATGTTAGTTATACGATGTCATACGATTTTAAACTTGCAATAAAACGTGCTTGTGCGCGCCAATTCACCGAGAGGGTTGAGGGCCGATAAACTGCACACTGTAAAAATATACAAATTGATTACTTCTGACAATGTGTTTCTCCACATGTTTGATATAACGTAAATTTACTGCTCTTGAATTTACAGCCTGCTCTCTTTTAGTCTCGACTGTTTACTGAGCTTGTTATGGACAGTGTGTCGCTGTGCACATCTCCAGGTCATTCATGCACCGTTTATGTTTGTTTCCTCTGGCCCCTAATGTGGCCCTCATGGTTGTTATTAGAGAAAACACAGCTCTAATGAGAAGCACAAAGCTGCTGCTGTGTTTGGCCACTGCACAACACGCTGTGGAGATACAGTATGACATTTACGTCTCATTCTGTCATATCTTTGAGACCAAGGGACACAGAGAATACATACAGTAATTAATGGTATGGCTGGTTTAAAATAACTTTAAAGTTCTGTGCCTGATTTTTACTATCTTAAGCCCTTTTCGGATGGGATTAGTTTTAAATAGGACCTCAGGTAAAGTGTAATAATTATAAACGTGCGAATCGTCCATGTCTGTGAAAATTCTTTCTTCTTATTTTTGATATTTTTTTCTGCCAATAAGACAGATGTAAAATAGGTGTGAGCTCATTTTCCTGACATGTTTTGGCTTATTAAAAGAAAAACGTGATTAATTTTCTTCGAAGATGTCTGTACAAAGCGCTACACAAAGCTAAAAACAAACTTCAAATTTTGAAAATAGAAGAAATTTCGGATTTTGATACGAAATTTGTAAAAGCTACTGACATTGTATTCCACGTGAATGCTCACAAAAAACACAGACTTCTCTGGGTAAAACTAATCCGATCCAAATGGGGCTTTAAAAATGTAAAAAGCAGAACTGATTGATTTCAGAATGTTGGCATGTTTGGGTGTCACGACACTGCCAAAAACAACTTGCCTAACAGCGCCAACGTCACGTGTTTACAGCTGAAAACATAAACAAAACAGCTTTATAAGACAGCACACAGTCGTCTTTTATTGACCCTAAGATATGCTTTTATATATCTGCACTGGGACAAAACAATTTTCATTGAAATGAAATGTCCCTTTAAACAGCTGAAAATAATGAAATAAAGTGCAAATTCATAGTTTCAATTAAATTATTTTTTCACAGTCAGCAGACTTTACATGGACAAGAACAAGTCTTCTCACCTTTTCACCACATTCTGAACCACAAAAATACTATGTAATAGGTATAAATTGAGTGCTAATTACAATATAATTCCTTTCCCATAAAAAGGAAGCAGTTGAATGGGGAAAAGATACATGATCATTGCAAAACATTGAATACCAATGTTGTAACATGTCCAACGTGCCACACTTCAAATGAATTGTCACGTCAGAATTCAGGTTGTAGAAACAGGTGCAGTTCCGTCACCGACCCAAAGCCATTGTACTGAAGTTAAAAATGTCCCCCTCTGTTTGTGTGTGACTGATACAACGCATTGTCAGTCATTTGCTGTTACAAAAGCAGGTTTGCATTTTCAGCAACAATATCCAATGTGAAAAAAGCATCACAGGAAATATTCTATTGTTGGGTGTGTGTTTGGAATGAATGAACATAAATAAACAGTTTGGGAACCATTTGAAAAGACCTAAATAAACATGAACTTATTGTGAACCAACACAGTTTAAACATATGAGCCTGTCTGCTGGGTACGGACAATAGAATCTATCAATAAATCAGGTCACAATATACATTTTAACATCACATTTGAACGATGATTCACTATTATTTTAAACACGAGCTTAGCTGAGTCATTAAATTTATTAACTTCATGTGCATTTTAATTGTTTGTTTATATGCATTATTGTACTTTGCTGTACAGCACTTTGGGCTTTTAAAGTTGTAAGTGTGCTTTAGAAATAAACATTGATTGATTGATTGATTGATTGATTGATTATTGTCACCAGCCATAACCGGGTCAGTTCCGTTTGACAGTTTTCAAAATCACAAAGAATGAAAATGTAAACTCAAGCTATATAGATTTTCCAGTACGTTCAAGTGTACATTTTATATCGTACATGGACCTTGGTCATGTACAAAATATTAAAACAACTTTTATCTGCATTTAACTCCAGGGATGTTTTTTTTTTTTAATTCATTTGCAAGACCCCTAAGCAATTTGACATTCCCCCATTTTTTCAACCTTTGTTTCAATGAAAGGCTCTCTCTTCCTCACTCTCCTTTTTCTTTTCTCTTTCTCTTTCTCTCTTTCTTTTTTCTTTCTTTTCTCTCTATTCTCTCTTGTCTTCTCTTTCTTTCTTTCTGAATAAACCAGTACCGTTTTGTACTGGTCAAAGGAACTATTAATGAAAGTGTTTTTACTTAAATGTACATGCTCAAACATACTTTTTTGATGCTGTGTGCTGAAATACAAGCATGTTACCACATGCTTATGTTGATTCACGATGCAACTGAAATACAAAAAAATGACTTTGCCTATGACTTGGTGAAAACTTGATCAAATCCCATAAATTACCAAGCAAGGACCACGCTACCACAAAGATTTGCAAAATGGATGTGAGATGGACGCTGGTGCCAGGGCAGCTCAAACTGCAGGCCTTTTTTGTTATTTGATAATATTTTACAAAGGAAAATGTTTACCTTTTTATAGTAGCATAATGTCACTTAAATTAATTTAAATAAATCATGCATAAATTTTTTTGTTGAATGCTTAATGTTTCCTAAAACAAGCAAAGTCTGGCAACAACGGTGTCAAAAGAAAGAACCAAATCTGAAACTTGTGTCCACTTTTGAGTCCTGCAAACGTATCTGATCCTATGTGTGCCCGTGTTACCGAATTCCATGTCAACACTTTAAATATATAATACTACGGCCATTTTGGTTTCTTCTTACAAATGCACATCTTAAGTGACATCAAGTAAATACATTTAAACAATTTTTAGCTTTCTATATTCATAACACAAAACTGACAATCAACCAACAGAGAAATGAAATGCTTCATTTTCTCTCTTTCATATTGTCTAATAGATTACCATTCCTGTAGTATGGAAGATTTTATAAACAGTTTCTGAATGAAATAAAAATGATAATGTATCAGCATGTATCAACACTAAAAAAATTTAAGTTAAAAATAAATAAAAGTTTATCTTTACATTTATGTTATTGAATTTATATGACTTTGTTTTGCTTTTTTTTTTTTTATGTCACAATTATGATATTTATGATTATGATTGTCACCTGAATAATCAAATAATCTTGTCCCTACTAACAAATAAAAGACAACAGCTGATTAATGCAACATTTAATTTTTGAACAAATGCATCAAAGCACGTATCCAACAACAAGCCATAACAGGTTAATAGTAATAGATATGTAAATATTTTTTAAAATACATATATTTTAAATATTTACAGGTAATGAAAATACATTATGAATGAATAATTTACAAAACAGTGATTATCTGGACCCGAAATTAATGCAGATCTTTAAGTGCACGTTGCTAGGCGACGCCACAACACACATGATGATTAAACACGAAAAACAAAGAAAACTGATTTTGTGGAATTCAATGTATTGTGATTGGCAAAATATCAATTACTATGAACCTGTTACACATTAGACTTATAGAACCATTTGTCTACTGCAGTGACTCTCATGCTTTACTGTGCCGTCCTCATTTCAAACTATTTTTTTGTTTGTTTTTAGCTTAGAAGTTCTTTTGATGACCTCAAACCTGACCTGACCTGGTCTGGAGGTTCTCATGGAGGCCAAACTGTTTTACTGTAACATCTAACAGACTGAAAACATGTTTTTTCTCATGGAGTGGCTTGTTTCATACAGTATCTGTTTTCTTTTTCGACCTGGACCTTATGCAAAGATATTAGATCACAGCTTTGAAGTTGCCCCTACAGTTACTTAAAGGTCAACAGTTGTTTTCAGCTTATAATCAATGACACACTGTGAAAAACACATGATAAGTTAACTATTGTGAATAACAATTGAAAACTGAAAATGTATAAATGTAATTGTTTCTCCTGAGCATCAATGTAGAAACAGCATCTCAAATTAGATTTAATAATGGATCCAACTTCCAAACAGAGACGCCAGTCTGAGAGAATGGCCACATGTTCCACTTGTTGCAAAAAACTGATATTTGTTTGTTCATTTATTGCCTATTTTCATAAAATGTTGGAATATTTGTGCACAACTGTATTTTCCTTCAGCTACAGTTACTTCTGAACAGGTCTTAGATTTGCTCCAGGTTGGGCCCTGAAGCCCCACCAAGAATTGATCTAAAGAAGACAGCACATATAAGGGGTTATTTATGTGTGTATGAATAGTTTCACTTTAATGGAGCTAAATCTGGAAGTGGTCTTAATGAATCAGAATCAGAATCAGAATCAGAAAGAGTTTATTGCCATTGTCAATGAACAAAATTCAAAAACATAGAACTTGTCTCGGCCTTAAGGTGCAACATAAAACACTGAGCAATAATGAAACAACATATATTCAATCAAAAAAGGGCATGGCATTAGGAAACAATTTAAAATTACTATACAATAAAAATAAAAAGGCATTTCTATGTACACAAGTTACAGTTATGTTTAAATTATAGTGCAGAAATGACAGTTGCAGTGAGTGGTTGAATATTGCAGTTAAAAGAAGGTGTTTTGATCATGAGTCCAACAGAGAGGAAAGAAACTATTCTTGGCGGGAGGTTCTGGTCGGATGGAGAGCCTCCTGCCTGAGGGAGTTCAAACACATCCATGAGAAGGGTCAGGTGATACCTGCTCGTCCCAGAGCCCTGGAGACGTACAGGTGCAGAGATGGAAGTCTGCAGCCGATCACCTTCTCAGCAGAGCGCACAATGCGCTTGTTCTCTGTTTGTCCCTGGCTGTTCCAGCGTCACGGTGATGGAGGAGGTGAGGATGACTCAATGATGGCCGTGGAGCTAAATCTGCGCTGGCGCTTGGTCCTCTGGAAGTGGTCTTGATGATCTTAATGAAGAGACTATTAACAATCATTTATGTTTGTTTTTATTTATTGTGATTTTAATGTGTCTCTCTTGTTCTGTAAAACATTCAAACATTGATCTGTTTACAGCAACTCTGTAATCAAACCATTTAGATTATTTTAAGTATAGTTTAAGTGCTCCCCATGTGCTTGCACGTCTTGCCCCAGTCTCATTCTCTTTCCGCTGCAAATTGTCCTGTCTAGTAAAGCCTACAGGCCAAAACATATCTCCCAAAACTAATAAGCAAACGTTTTGCTTTCGAGAAGACTAACAATAACAAAACATAACGGCTAGCTTTATTAAACGCTGTTGAAGACCCGACGGCACATGGAAGTAAACAATGTCATATGGGAAACGCGAGCACCCGAGGACCACATGAACGCAGCATCAGACCTGGACAAACTTTATTCATCTTCAGGGGAAATTACTTGGACACAGCAGCCCACAAATTACAATGAATCACTCAAAAATTGACATCAAAGTTTAAATAATAATAGTGGCAAAATTGTCTCAAAAAATACTCATACATAAGGTTGTTGTAGCTGTTTGGAGCGTTGAATGTGCTCCTGTGTCGCACTATTACAAGATTAAAACACACTGCACTCCAATATTATTCAGTTTACTCAATTCAATAAAAATACAGTTCATAGCAAATGTTTTACTACCGCATTACTGTAGGAGCATTGTAAGAAACCAGGCAGAACCTCAAAAATGTTCCTTGCTGGTGATTTCTCAAGAGCTTTTGTCCTAAGTGTAATGATGCAAGAGCAGCAGATGACGATCAGAGGAGCAGATCGCGATACAATGACCACAGTTGTCCAGTCACGTTAGGGGCCTCCTGAATCCCTCATTAACAGACCGGGAACAGGAAGTCTTTGGGGACAAAGCTCGAACAGGCAAAAGAGTCCAATATTTCATAACAAACATGGTGTTGTTCGGCTGCGCTGACCTGAAAATCCCATCACATCCAACATTTTTGACAACAGGATTCCAGAGCTTGCTGTATGTCCTCCAAAGCAGAGATTTCAAAACCTGTCCCAGCTGAATTCATAACAAAAGGCTACAATTGAATACAATAATGTAAAACAGATTGGGACTCGGTTGACATTGACTAAATGTGAGCTGAAATTTGGAGAACATTTTTTGGAGTAGTTATTGCAGTACGTTATTGCTTCTACACGGCAGCAACTGCAACAGTAGCAGGAGTAGATGTAATCGTAGGAGTAGTTAGTAGTTCTTACTTAGTATTTGTCTCATTTATAAAGATTTACGTGAAATACTGACTAAAAGTAAACGTACGCTCAAAACACAAATGTCCTCAAACTCACTCACATGAATGAGAATCTTCTCTTTGAGCACGGATCGCACATCACCCAAAACTAGAATTTCTTACCTTTCAAATGGTTATAACATATGTATTTTGGACAAAGAATACTCTTTTGATACTCTTTTAATTTGGAAAATAACAATTAAAAGACACTAGACAAGGATAGGTGAAAATAGTTGGGTCTTAACAGATTAATGGACTTAAGTTGTCTTTTTATAAATCACAAACATAACATAGAAAGTCATGTATGTCACGTTTTTGTTTACAAAAGGAGACCCTTTAGTTGCATCCATACGTTGGAAATCAAGTAGCTGTGCAAAAATCTGACAGAAACTCTGCTGGGGAGGAAATACTTTGTGCCAAACACAAAGAAAGAGAGATGGCTGTTTCAGAAATCTTAAACTTATTACACTCATGCAAGCATATGATTTTCTAATATGTTTTTATTTGTACAAGGACAGTAAAAAACAGTAAATAACCAAGACAAAAGTCGTATAGGAAAAATGCTGGTGCCATTCTGTGGCATGAATGCTAATCTGCACCTGTAGTAACTGAGCAGATCGATGCAAACCACTTACTTCTGTAGGCAACTTGACAAACACATTGTAATTGCATCAATCCAGCAACACACAACATTACAATAGTGCAAAAGTTAGATCAGGGTGCTAGAAGGCCAATGTTTTGTTATAGTTGTAGTCCCAATAGTAGTAGTAGTTGTAGTAGAAGTAGTTTTAACACAGATAAAGCAAGCAGCTTTCTTGATGTTCACTGTTTATGTAGAATGATGTTTAACCTCATGTGAAATTATTGAAACTATCAGTGCCCTTCAGCACTTTGGTCAACTGTGGTTGTTAAACGTGAATAAATAACACTTGACTTGACTCGTAGTAGTTGTTTTTTTGTAGATGAACTAGTAGTAGTAGTAGTAGTAGTAGTAGTAGTAGTCGTTAGTAGTAGTAGTAGTAATAAGTAGTAGTAGTAGTAGTCGTAGTAGTAGTAGTATATAGTAGTAGTAGTAGTAATGTTGTAGTAGCAGATGTTGTAGTATCACTGATAACTCATTTTGTCTGTCTGGTGAAGTGACATCTGGACGGAGCTTCCTGTCCTGTTCAGGGACAAGTGCTCCATTGTGCCACATGCATCTGTGTAAAGCACATGTGTATGTGACGCCCCTGCAGCCCCTGCAGCGGACGCCCTGAGAGAGGAGGCTGCGACCAGGTCCAGGTGTCATGTGACGGTCCCTTCAGAGGAGGCTGCGACCGGGTCCTGGTGTCATGTACTCCCTTGAGACGCCCTATGAGGAGGCTGCGACCGGTCCTGTGTCATGTGACGGTCCCTTCAGAGGACGCCTGATGAGGAGGCTGCGACCGGTCCTGGTGTCATGTGACGGTCCCTTCAGAGGAGCGCCTGATGAGAGAGCTGCGACCGGGTCCTGGTGTCATGTGACGGTCCCTTCAGAGACGCCCTGATGAGGAGGCTGCGACCGGGTCCTGGTGTCATGTGACGGTCCCTTCAGAAGACGCCCTGATGAGGGCTGCGACGGGTCCTGGTGTCATGTGACGGTCCTTCAGAGACGCCCTGATGAGGAGGCTGCGACGGTCCGTGTCATGTGACGGTCCCTTCAGAGGAGCTGCGACCGGGGGTCCTGGCTCATGTGACGGTCCCTTCAGAGGACGCCCTGATGAGGAGGCTGCGACCGGGTCCTGGTGTCATGTGACGTCCCTTCAGAAGACGCCCTTCGAGAGCTGACGGACCGGGTCTGTGTATGTGACGGTCCCTTCAGAGGACGCCCTGATGAGGAGGCTCGACCGGTCCTGGGTTCATTACGGTCTCTTCAGAGGAGGCTCGACCGGGTCGGTGTTCATTCGGTCCCTTCAGAGGACGTCTGGTGAGGAGGCTGCGACCAGTCCTGGGTCATTGTGACGGCTGTAATGGAAAATGTCTATATCAAGGTTGCAATAATGTCATGTCTATGATTCATATTAATATTATCTCACTGGCGCTGAAAGCCAAGTCTGTGGTCAAAACCCTGAGGGTTGCTTTCTATTTTACTAGAGCTGATCTGATTGTAAACCAATGTGCGTACGTGATCATGTATGTGACTGCCGTTAAAAGATGATTTACTTTCATGTTCTGGAAGGCAGAAGTGAGCAGCTGATCTTGTCAGGGAAATGTTTGTATTTACTGTTGGCACGAGTAAAATAAAGATCACCTAATCATACACTTCATTAGAGTACTTTTTTCCTGTTTTTAGATCTCTTTTGTTATCTGCTGACGGATCTTTATTCGTGGCACTCCTCTTGAGACATATAGTTATTATCGCTGCCTCCTTAATTTTGAGAACGACAAACTCTGTTTACCTCTTTTCTGGTACTTTCCACAGAATGCCAACAACACTGCCCCTGCCAAGAAAGAACGCCCTGATGAGGTAGGCTGCGACCGGTGTCCTGGTGTCATGTGACGGTCCCTGCAGAAGATCGCCCTGATGAGGAGGCTGCGACCGGGTCCTGGTGTCATGTGACGGTCCCTTCAGAAGACGCCCTGATGAGGAGGCTGCGACCGGGTCCTGGTGTCATGTGACGGTCCCTTCAGAAGACGCCCTGATGAGGAGGCTGCGACCGGGTCCTGGCGTCATGTGACGGTCCCTTCAGAGGACGCCCTGATGAAGAGGCTGCGACCGGGTCCTGGGTCCATGGCATCCACGACCTTTCAACTCCGACCCCACAAGCAGGTTTACTCATTAGCCAGGCTTCAAATAGAAAAAAAAGAGTGTAACTCTTCACATGACATTTATTACGATTAAGGGGGAGATATTTATTTTCACATAAAAAGTAAGAAAAATAGTACAGCTTCGTTAAGACTCAACTCATCTTGTGAAAACATTTCAATTTAATTAACAATATTAATCTAGATAGATTTGGAATTTTCAATATTGAAAATGTATTATTTTTTGTAATAATCCCATTCATGAAAATGCTTTATGTTCCACAGTATGTTAAAACCAAATCTATGTCTTTCAATTATTCGATTAAAAGTGCTTTTTTTTTTCTATTAAAAATTGATTAGGTGGAGTCTCCGACTGTGTGACCCTAAAACCTGGACAGTAGGACATGTTCTTGGTCACAGGAAGAGTAAGTAACTAACGTTATGTCTGCATGAACACAGACTTCTAATGACGTTTATTAGTGTCACTAATATGATTAACGCGCTAGTTTAATATGTAACCCTGAAACAAAGTGCTCACTCCACAGTCTGCTGGGATTTCAAAGTGGCAGTACCAACGCGTGTGTGACGTCACTCATGTATACAGATACAATTTGACTGATTGATTGATAGTCCATAAACTGCACTGTACATAACCACAGTCAGAGCCACTGTTTGTACATGAGGCCAGTTGTACCTTTATTGGTTTACTCTACTTTGTTCATAGGGACTTGGAAATGTCCTAACTACCAAAGCTCTTTGGGAGAAACTAGAAACCTGTAGGAGTTCTACAGTGAAGGAGAGATCCGACTCCCTCGGACGGACAGGCGGACGCGCCTCAATTTGCAGATACACGGTGGAGCTGGACCCACTCAGGAGGAGAACCAATTCTTCGAGGCCGATGAAGATCCGTTCATATGGAGTAGAGACCGTTTCTCCAGGGAGTTGAGGAGCATCTGGATCCACAGGTCGTCAATGTGCCTGCTCCACTCCCGTCGGGGAAGTGGGAGAAAAAGAAGGAAAAGCGATGAACAAATTGCAAGTGAATTAAATATTAAATATTGTTTGATCGAAAAGTAGTAAGAAGCAGAGGATAGTGCTCAAGCTGCCATACTTCCCCCATAGTTGCTCCTAGGGCAGCATAGGTTTTTATTTCTGTTCCTAACTGGCCTGACTATGAGCGATTTCAGAGAAGAACGTTTTAAGCCTGGTCTTAAATGAAGAGACTGTGTCGGCCTCTTTAACGTGGACAGGAGCCGATTCAAGAACAAAAGAGTTTGGTAGCAAAACGCTCTACCTCCTACTGTGCTTTTAGAGACTCTTGGGACCACCAGAAGTCCAGCAATTTTTTATTCCAATCTGTTCCCTCATTTCCATCACCGTACATTGTCCCAGCTAAAGCCTTTTCTCCATGCAGTCAGGCAGCTGTCGCCTCACAGCTCCACATCCTCAGATGGGGACAGAATCCACAGCCAAAATACAAAATCCAACTCTGGCTCAAAAACGAAACTTTGAAAACTATTTATTCAACAGCAAAAATCCTTTCATTCAGGGTCAGCGGAAACAAGCTCTCAGTGACTTTGTTTTGGTCAAAAGCAGATGAAAAAGTTCTTTGTAAGTCAATGAGGTGCGAGAAAAAGGGATTGACATGATTTCTTTTTTTCTTTTTTTGAATCCGGCTGCAAGGAAATCAAGGGGAGAGGAGTAAAGCTGCAACAATAGACCATAGCGAAACAGTTATGAGGTCCGAAACTAGGTCACAGCAGCCGGACCAATGTTTGAAACTGCTGCTGTCCAAAATGCAAACTCTTCCCTACTCCAAATGATCTCTTATTTCACATTATTTCTGCTGACCACCGAACCAGATCCAACCTCTTTTTACCCAAGCACAAGTCCAGAATGGAAATATAAACTGAAATAGTCAAATGTTTGACTTTGGACCTTTAAAAGTGTTCTGGGAAAACCGTAACATCACGCACACACTTTTCATCGGTGTGATATCCATTTGGAGTATTCATGGCGTAAAGGAACATTTTGAGGACTAATCCCAATTAAAAGTCGATATTTAGTTTCTCAATAGTTAAAAACATGTCTTTGAACTTGTCTCAAAGTTGTCATTTGGCCTAAAGTTGATACAGATCTGATATGCAAACAGTTTTTCTGGAAGAATCGGCCTCATTCAAGAAAAATGCCCTGTAAAACTAAACATGTGGATGAAATATAATGCACCATATTGTTTCAGACTGGAGGGAGTTATGGTTGAAATAGCAATGTGTCTAAGGCCTTAATTTGACATAACTGGAACCAAAACATGTTATTAGCCGCGGGTCCGTGTGCTTTGGAGGATATGTGGTAGCTTTTTAATGGAAAAGACGGCAGTGCTGTCATCCTCCCCACGTTTATGTTGTTTATTCACACGTGCACAAACTATACACTTTGACAAATACTCCTTTTCACTCATTTGTTTCAAAAATGCAAGTTTTAGCATAGCAAAAAAAGATCAAAACTACTCAAGGGTTAAAAGCTCTGTACATCTGCACCTTTTTACAGTCTTAATGTGCAAAACAAAATAGTTTATTTTAAACTACTTGGCAGGGGACGCTATATGTTGTCTATACGTTGGTTTGACTGTAATTGGCTTTGATTTGGGGTTCACCTATAAACCAAGAGACAGAGGCAGGTTTGTTTCAGGCAGAGGAGGCAGGGAGCAGGTCGACTTCGCAGGAGCGCAGAGCAGGAGCTGGACCATGCACAAAGGGACCTGGAGAGACGAGGAGCAGCAGGTGCGTAGAAAAAGTCCAAACGTCAAGATGAGTACAAAAGTCACTGAAGCTCAGGCAGAACGAGATGGAGTTATCTGGCTGATATACTGTAAACAAATTTATATTTATAGACAAAATAGGACTTTTTAAAAAACGTTTTTGTTTGTTTTGTTATCAATATAATCATAATAATCATAACAATCATAATAATAATCATAACAGTCATAATAATCATAATAAAATAATAATTTGTCTTCCTATTTTTGACCAAACCTTCAGTGCAGACGTTTGAGCATTTAAAACAATCACCTTATACTAATCTTCTTTGTTACCATAACAGAAATGAATGTTAGATATGCTTGATGTCGTACTGTGTAACATTTCACGTACAGCCACAGCATCACGCAGTGCACCAATAATAATTAAAGTTTACATTAGCAGCTAATGTTATTCACCCAATTTGAACTGCTCTAAATGTTGTATTGTTGCCGGCATATATGTATTATACAAAGCTGTTTAAAGTGAGTGTTTTGATGCGTCAAACGGTCCTAA
This sequence comes from Chaenogobius annularis, assembly GCA_015082035.1. NCBI lineage: Eukaryota > Metazoa > Chordata > Actinopteri > Gobiiformes > Gobiidae > Chaenogobius > Chaenogobius annularis. Next base: position 458,226 of record BJKM01000239.1, on the reverse strand, counting down.
TGCTTCAAAATCCAAATCCTCATTCAGATTTTGAATACAATGGCCAGCAGTCGGCGGGGGGGGGGGGGGGGGGGGGGGACTTGCTTTGCTTTGATTTTTTTATTTGGGGTTTTTATGCATTTGAGAAGATAATTAATGCTCCACTTCAAACCGTAATATTCATCACTTTAAAACTGTCCACGGACACTAGCAAAAGCAATAAACTGAACGTAATGGCCGCTCTGGTATGTTTGTCCTTAAGGATTTACAGCCACCGCTAAAAAGCCTGCTCGTTCTCTGTTTGCTTTATTTATGTGCATCTCTTCCAAAGCATCTCAAAACTGTTTTCCTGAGGGCATTGTTTCAGATGTAAAACAGAGAAGGACAACAAGACAGACGCTTACTCATATTTTACAACACACAATGACCTATCAGGGCCAAAGAGGACTCAGTGTGTCAAAGTGAAGTCTAAAAAAGTACTTATCCAGCTTGGTTATGTATGAATGTGAGTGAGCAGGGCTGCTGGTTATCTTTACTTACCAGTGAATGAATGAATAATGCAGTGTTAAGTGTCTTTGAGTCTCCAGAAACAGCAATATCAATTCATTGCGTTGTTATTCTTATTAACGTTTGTCACTTTGGCACATTTTTGGAAACTTCCAACTTTGTGAATCGAACCATCATCCAGACTCCAGAAGGAAAGCTGCAACACTCGAGCTGTGGTTTATGTTGGTTTGAGAGTAAAGGTTATATATATATGTCCTGTCCTGTCTAATAAAGCCTTCAAGACAATTCATCTGATTAAAAAAATTATAAAACAAAACTGTAGCAACTTCATTTGTAGTGTGTTGCTGAATAATTTATAATGCATTTTAGTCAGTTAATTTTGAATAAGGTAGAATGACATGATTGAACAGATAAACATTGGACTGGATTTGTAAGAGAAAACAAAGTCCAAACAAAGTCTGCACACTGTTTTGTTGAGTTTATACTGTAGTCACCATAAAAATTATTTGGCCTCCACTTGTTTAGTCTGTTGTGTCAACTTTGGCCGATCTGAAAAATGAGTCTTTCGTTTTGGTCTGATTTTGTACAAGAAATCCGTTTCCCTCTTGACTCAAGCTCTTGTGTGGCAATCCTGAACCTAAACCCCAGACTTTAGGCTCATTAAGCCGTCGGACCACAGTCAATTTATTTTAGTAAAGGCTGTGTGGATGCTTGTCTTTTAGGTACAAAACAAAGCACCTTGGACGTAGTGACGATGTTGCATTTTAGAAACTACACAAACTGAGGATTCTTTCGGTGTCTGTGCGTCACCAAAGACACTTACACAAACTTCCCAGACCCAGAGAGCAGCACCAACAAGAGCTGCACCATGTGACCATTGACGGAAGCAAACAAGTACAAACGTATGAAGGCAAACATTCAGGAACAAACAACATAGTCTAGTCTCTTATCATCTTTGCTTTGTGGCTGAGTGACCAGAAGGTCCTGAGTTCGATTCCCGGGCAGATGGAGCCTCGCTGTGTGGAGTTAGATCACAAGCAGAAAAGCCTTGTCCTTCTGCTCAGGTGGTCCTGACCAAAGCTGATGACACGGTTGCTGCCCTGAATTTTGCAATACAGAATCTAGAAATACCTAAAAGTACCATACAGTACTATAGTACTACTGGGGAAAAAGTATTTTTGTTGCCATACTATTTTTTTTTTCTTCTCTGGTGGAAAGGAAAATGTCTGATTCTTTATACCTCGAAAAGTCACATGTTTATTAGATTTTTGGGATTTAGTACTTGATGAATAAATCATTTTTGCCTAATCATGTAAATGACATCATCAGAAAGAGAGACGCCTCTAACGCTGCCTTCATGTGCTATAGGAATTATGGTAAATACCACAACGCCCCTCATCTCTTCTTTTCTACTGGAAAACTGGAACATCTTGATGCATGAGTTGCTGAGCTGAAATAACCTTTGACCTCACCCTATGGAGGACAGCAGCAAAATGATCACATTTTTAAAAATATTTAAAATGTTTCCACCTGCTAAAAGGTTATTTTTATGCTGCATAATTGTTGGGAAAACAGAAGTGGACTGGAATCTATTTTCACTTAAAGAAATAGATTAAATATAAATAAAAAGCTGAATAGTTTGCTTTTTCGTGTCGGATACACGTGACTGTATTCACATCTTACTCTCTGTACTCTGTATTCACATCTTTGTCCAGATAAAGTGCATTTTTAACATGTTTCCTTTTGTTACAGCCACAAGAGCCCTTGAACAGAACGCACTCGTAATTATCACTTCACAAGTGGAAAGGATAATCTTCTCCAGACACAGGCCTCATGTGTTTCACATTTCACATGTTAGACATTAATGTTAACATGCTCCAACGCTCTGATAAGCTCTTGCTGTGTCGAATCAAACCACAAAGAAATTCAATGAGAAAGCGTCTTTTCCTTTCTGTCCAAATTAAAAGTGCATTAGGGCTTTTGTAGCAGTCCCCCCAGGCCCTAGAACGTAATTCCTTAATCCATCCTAAATTTGCATAAACAGTTTTATGGTGACATTTTCATAGTTGTGAATGTTCCAGTGTGTGGACAATCTCATGATTCACCAAGAAGCTCCACACTGATGATCATATGTCTGCAGGCCTCAACTGCTATTCTGGTCTTTGGTTGATAATGATCTTGACATGTTTAAGACTAAGAATACATATACTGTATACATATATACGTCAGCCTGCCATTCTACTGTAACGTATTGCTCTTATCAGAATCAGAATCAGAATCAGAATCAGAATCAGAATGAGTTTATTGCCATTGTCAATGAACAAAATTCAAAAACGTAGGAACTTGTCTCGGCCTTAAGGTGCAACATAAAAAAAACGTAGGAACTTGTCTCGGCCTTAAGGTGCAACATAAAACACTGAGTAATAATAAAACAACATATATTCAATCAAAAAAGGGCATGCATTAGGAAACAATTTAAAATTACTATACAATAAAAAATAAAAATGGGCATTTCTATGTACACAAGTTTACAGTTATGTTTAATTATGCCCCTTTTTCTACTGTCCATCCTCTTTGAAAGTACAACGTCTCTTCCTCCAGCACGTGCAGACAGAACTCCTCCTCAGCCCAGACTCTGTGAACCTGTTACTTTACTGAACTTTCTCTGCCCCAGAACCTGCTGCTCTTTGCATTGAGTTTCAATAACAACTACACTTTTTATAGCCTTTGGAATGCATGAACAAAGACTAAATAAAAATAAGCCAAGCTTAAACAAATCCTTAATGAATACAGTTTGAATTGCCTTTTAATTGGAGTATTAGACAGGTTTTTATGATTTCCTATTTTTCACTTGATTTGTGTTGTTTTCATACATATTGTTTTCATACATATCTATTTGTCAAAATAATTTGTTACATTAGAGGAGTTTTGCCAAGTGTACAACATGGTTGCTAGGAAACAGCTAAAATAGATTTTACGCTTACAATCAGGAAGTAAAAATGTAGAAATAAAAAAACATTTAAACCTAGTTTTTAGTAAAACGATTTGTTTAACTTGTCACTTAAGTAGTTTACCAAGCTTTAGTCATTCTGAATTAAGTGGTCGGTGTAATTCCTCCTTCGTCCAGGAGTGTTCCATCGTAGAAAAAGATTCAGTTGTAGTCATCTTGATATTATCTTCCTTTGAGCTGAGTAAGCCCTGCCCACCGCACTGAACCTCCTGATGATAGTTTATCCATTTGTCTGCTCATTTTTAGGTCTCACCTTATACTAATCTTCTTTGTTACCATAACAGAAATGGATGTTTAAGGAATTTACTAATAATATACAACAGCTTTTTAAAGCCATGGGGCAGCAGCAACTCATTCTGATGCTAATCAGGTACTCAGGGACTAAGGGAGCTGCAGTCAGCTAACAAGAGGATCTCTATGGCCCATTACACTGCTATTAGGGTAATAAATAAGATTTGTTTCGGAGGAAACTTAAATCAGTGCAAACAAGTAGATTAATAGGACAGGCTGTTATCATCTGAACAGCTGCATCAGGTGTCCTTAAGTACTGGGTGGGGCTGCAGGTGAAGACTCTGGATTGGCCCATCCCCCAGAGGAAACAGGAAGACAAAACAGGAACCCGGCACCCCCATTGCAGCCATGTTGGGAAGGGAACAGTGCAACACACAAGGAGGCCCGTAAAATAATTAAAAAAACAAAACAAACACAAAAAACAGAACAATAACCATTCGAGCCTTTTCCGTCCCTAAAGTTTTAGCATAAACCTGAATGTTGCACTCTTTTAACACGTGACAATACCTCAAACATCTGTGCAATCAATACTTCTTCAGTGTGACTAGTGATATTGTAATTTCACAATTCATTTTAAGCCTGAAATCAGTAATTGCTAACTCGATGAGACTGTTTTTGACTGGCTGTTTTTGCTCCTAAATACAAAACCATGCCAGTCGTGGGTGGTGACCTCTGACCTGTCCTGGTGGAAGTAAAGAATATATAGAGCCTGTGGGGTGTCTTTGAAGTGAACGAGGGGCCGGAGTAACATGACACGGTGCATCAGGACCAAAGGCTCGGTGTGTGTGAGATCAGTTGAGGATCAGTTGGAGATGCTGCACATTTCATCAGCTCTATAAGCATAATTATAGATGTAAACACAATTATATATTTGACCAAAAACGTGATACTATGTGGGTCCTCAGCTGTAGGTTAAAGGCGTTGTACCTGATAGTATCCTGGAGAGTGAGTTTTGCTCTGCTAACAACACATGTCCTGAACACTTATAATACAGTACTCTGGGGTCTCATTTTGACCCTAAGAGATGCTTTTACAACATATCTGTGCTGGAGCAAAACTAATTGTGCTCAACTACACAGAAAGAAATCAGCTACAAGATCTTTAAGTGTGAAATATGAATATAGATTTGACCTACTAAGCTGAATTAAAGTTGAGTTTCTTTAATGAAGATAAATTGTCATGGTTTAGTTAACTTTTTAGCTGAGATTAAGCAGTCATGTTTGTATATTTTTGGGCTTAAGTAGGCTATTTACTATGCTTTAGCCTGGCAACGTTGTTAAACACGTTGCACACATGCGTTGGACATATGTACTGCTCTGAGACACAGTTGGTCCTGAGATGAACAATGATACTTCTGCTCCACGAAAGAGAACATGTGGTGAGTTCTTGGATAAAGCCCAAGTGTGACTTTTCTGGGGAGAGTCTACCTACTTGTCTCAATAGAGATGTTATTGCTTTGCCAAACATTTTCCATTGTATGGCATTAACCATTTCCATGGAGACAAGCTGATGGAGCCAACAAGTTACATGACAGATCTAAGCAGAGGCTTCCACAATAATGAGTATTTATCAATTTTAGCAATCAACTCACCTGTAATATATAAATGCATTTGTAAAATGCCGTACTATGGAACATTTAGAGCAAAGCAATAATGACAATAATCACAGTGAACCTTTAAGGGTGCGTTCCCTTAAAGGTTACCCTTGGATGATTACCACATCCAAACTGGGACTAACTGGGACTAAGAAAGAAACATTTTTTTACAAAAACTGGACTAAAACTATGAACAGAAAAGGGGAAGTGACTGAAAACCAGAGTTACAGAAATCCCATATGTATACATTTGTAATTATTTTTGTTTTATTCTTCCCACATGTTTCACTTTTTTTCCTAATGTGTTTCACGTGTGTTTTGAATAGTTGTCACAATCATGTGAGTATAAGTTTAGACGGGTTTGTTTTCACAAAGAGCTTCAAAGATACTGATCAGTCTATTGAAAAAGATGCATTTTGAGAAACTGGTGTAAACTCTGGACTCGCGGTCAGATTAGGTCACGTTTGGTTTGATTTAGCAATAAAATGAATAAACTTTATTGTCTCAGAGGGGAAATTATGGCTTGACTTCTGCGTTCACAGTTACATCAGATCACACATTCAAACTGAACACCACAGTCTACAAGAAGCATTATCTTCACTCAACAGTGAGGGGGGGAGGAGGGGATAATGTCTGCATCAATACATTCAATATGTACAAAAGGAATTTCATTATTTTTATAAATCCGCCCAAATCCGTCTGTTCTCCCAGACAAGGCCTCAAAGCAGCCCAGGTCAAACTAACATTTGCCTTTGCAATTAAGCAATTCAAATCAAAATATGTCTTTGAATGAGGAAAAGGCCACGGAAACGGCCAATTTATTACACTTCATGTTAATACATTTCATAATTTTCCATCTAACAATTTCAAGTTGGTCAAAAGCATTTTATTTTTTATTGTTACTCAGAATGTATACTGTCAATTAACATGGAAAACCCGGACAATACTATTTTTTATCAACATCATTTTTTGTAAAGAAGTGAATAATTGTGAGCGTTGTCCTTCGGTTGAAACTTACATTTAATTGCCTTGGAGGGGTTCAGACCGGCAACCTTCTGACTGCGTTCTTCCACTGATGCTTCTAAAAATGCACCCGACCAAACCAACAGTGAAGACGAGAAGAAGTTATTATTGCCTTTGCTGCATCCATCACTTGAGCTCTTGTTTGAAAAGACTCTGAAAAACCAAGAACCAAGGATCATCTGTTTGTGCCAAAATATCAGATCTGTGCTAATAAACAACTAAAAGTGAAAGCAAAACCAGGATTGTTCCATCTTCTTCAGCGCATCATTGCAGCTGTATCCACTGTTTTCTCTGCAAATATAGGCTTGCATAATTGTTATGGAGAGATGTAAATTTGCTTATCTAGCTACAGATGGAAATACTGGAAAAAAAATACTCGTGCAGGACGTTAGAACAAGCACTAACTCAAACCCAAATCTATGAAACAGTATTTTGTATGTATCAATATCAGTATGAAAGGTGATATCTCTAAATAACCACCTTCTATTCAATTCAATCTAGTCTTCCATGTGTCATTATTTTCACAATCTTACACACAATATGAATAAAAAGAATGCATTAAACACATGAAAACCTTTTATTTTCATCCTTCACCAAGAGAAAAACGAAACAATTGGCCCTAAAGCTCTAAATCTGCGACATTTCATCATATTCCTATTACAAACATGACACTTCAGTCTTACTAAGTGATTACTAAGTACATGTTCATTCAATTTCATTTTACAAGTCTGTGTTTTATCCGCTTTACAAGTACAATTGTGTGTGATGTTTTTAATTCATCGTCTAAAGAATTCCACACTTAGACTCCCTTCACAACAAAACCTCTCTGTGTTAAAGAAGTGCGTGCAAACGGTGCGAACTTCGAACATCATCTGTGCTCAGAAATGTGCTCTGGCAACTTATTCTTGATCTTCCACGTGGTCGATACAATTCTTAACTGAACAATATCAATATCAATCTTCTACTTAACAAAAAGGTCATTAGTGCGGACCTTTATAGTTTATAATAATAACTACTTTGATGTAAATTTGAGCATTTAGTGTTTCTATCAGATGTGTTTTGAATTTTGAAACAGGTCTCATCTGTTTTCTTTTCTTTTTTCTAGCCCAACGGCGTTACTGGACAGGGCTGTGTGAAATGAGGAGACAGAGGGTGTTGATCTCGGCAAAGAGGCAAAACCGCAAGGCCGAGGCGCTACAAACGCCTTAAACTACGACACCGCAGCGATGGAAACAGGTCGCATCATCGCGGAGGTCTTCAAATTCCCAACCTGACAGCGGTTCACCTGCAGAGTTCCTGATTTCGTCTGTGTCACACGTGGCAACCACATGTTTCCAAACTACGCCCGAGATGTTGCCAAACCCCTCCCTAAATATCCTGTCCTCTGACACCACTGCACTTCATCTTATATTGACTCGACACATAACAGATGGCAGTATTGTACAGAGCAAAGATAGTACTGTGATTTTGATATAAATAAAGAGGGGTCGAGAGCAGATTTCCTGATTATTAGTCAGACAGAGAACCCCCATGAGGTGCACAAACGCCGCAGAGATGTCGCCAAATCGAACAATCGCCTTCTTGTTGAAATGTCATGGGCCGCCGGTCATGTGCAGATTGTATCGTTCTCTCTGTCTCATCACTGCAGCCTCTGTGCGCAGCTTCCACTGACCTGAAAGACAAACCCATGTGCCAAAACACACATCAAGGCTACTCTGAAAGGCCTGCTGCCTGCTTAACCACGCTGCTGTGATCAAGAACGTCGTACCATAAAAGCATACTAGATGTTTACGGTTCATTGTAGTTTTTAATCTGGACAAATCTGTGGTAAATTTTAGATGATGATATATAAAGTAGTTGATTACAAAGGTAAAACTTCATATAATTGTTGGTGCGAAGTGTATCTACTTTATAGGTCATTCCTTTTGATTTATGTTAAAAGGGTTCTATAAAGCAATGCAAAAATTAATTCCAGATAAATTAAAGTAAGAGAGCACAGAGAGTGACAACGCAGACATGTTAAATAAGTGTTTCAAACAAACAATGTTTCCACCAGCTGCTAAAATGTTTAAAGAAAAATACATTGGAATTGTGATCGTCATGTTTTGTTTTATTGCAGTTTATTTCCTTCTCAATTCAGTTCAATTCAATGTATTATTGTAACGCCCAAAATCATAACAGTAGTCTCCTCGAGGGGCTACAGTGGAAAAAAACGTAATAAAAACAGAATAAACAATGTTCATAGGGACTTGGTAATGTCCCAGCATCCCGTGTCCCCTGTCCTTAGACCCTCCTTCTCGGCCAGGAAAAACTACCAAACCTCTTTGGGAATGAGTAGAAACCTGGAGAAGTTCCACAGTGAAGGAGAGATCCGACTCCCTCTATTGTTATATTCTCTTTTTTTTTTTTTTTTTTTTTAGTTATGATTCAAATAGAACCACCAAGGGCAAAATTTAGAACGATTTTATCAGAGTAAAAGACAGTAAAGACACTGGACATTTCCTTCTTTCTCCACTTTGTGAATGGAGTCCCCACGTGATCGGAAATGTCATCACATCGGCGGAATGAGGCGAAAGATGAGCGAACGTGAGGTTAATATAATACATCCATGGGTTAAACAGGTCGGTGTGAAGACCTGGGATACAGTGGCACCCAGTGGACACTTATGTACCTACACATAAAAGTGAAACAGCCTTTGACTAACCGCAGAATGAGTTACACCACTGGGTTTGCACCATATATTTGTAGTACTAAGAATGTGCACATATCTTATGCAGTTCTACGCTCCATTTAGATGCATTATAGTTCAAATTTTAGTTATCCTTTTCAGTCCAGGTCAGCTGACAATTAGGGCCCATTGGTGTTAGTCCGTCTGACTGCTGGAGTCATGGCTCATTCTGGTAGTTTTACACCTTCTAGTAAAATATTTGGTCAAAGTTTGGTCCAATTTTCAACAGAGTTCAGTGGAAACTTTACGTTCCGCCACATTAAAGTGAAAACAATTGGTCACGCCATTGATTTTACATTTGTAGTAGAAAGAGGTTAAGCACACAAAATTATTCAGATAGAGATCTTTTACGCTCCATTTAGAGTCAAATTCTAATTAGCCTTTATGTTTTCTGTCCTGTTCTGCTGATGACTATTAGTGCTCAATATGAGTTTTTAGTGTTGTCGTCCATATGTCAGGGCTCGTATTTTCTCGAGGTTTAGACTGATTTTAGAGACTTGATTTAATCCGGTTTGGGATGGGGGGTAATAATAACATTGTAAAAAGCGTGTGGTGAATCATGTACATTTTGCGCTCAGCCCATTCATGGCTAATTCACACCTCTTTTTGTGCTTTAGTATATAATCTGAGACTTCAATGACTGGAACGTGCATCTTTTGTGTTTTGTTTATTCTAACGCCAGATTCTCTCTATTTTGGCTTAAGAAACAACAATACATCCCTTTACTGTTGGCAGGTCTCAAAGTGGTCAAAAACCGTAACAACTGGGACACGTCTTGTATAAAACTGGGACAAATCAATGGTTTTGGACACATCTGCTGGGACGTGGGGCACAGGGCTCAAAACTGGGACTGTCCCGGGTAAATGGGGACGCCTGGTCACCATAACTTACCTCCAAAGATACTCAAGATCCCAAATAAAAACATAAGACTGAAAATATTTTGGGTGTGAGTTGTAGAAAGACTTAACAATCCGGGAAAAAAAGCTACAAACTCAACATTCTCTTATTTATTGGAATGAGTTTATGGTCGACATAAAATACAGTTTGTTACAGCAGTTATCAGTCTCTTCTTTACAGTTTGACAAATACCTCGAGTCAGTTTTTTCCGCACATGTAGAACTTTACAGGAAGTAATATCATAGTAATAGGATTAGTAGTATTAGGATGGTAACTAAAAGTGTAAATGTGATTACATGGCAATAATTCATGGAAACATGACTCATCTGTATACTTTATTTCATGATAAAGCCTTACTTCATCTCAGCATGAAGACTGTAAATTATCAGTGGAAACAATGTTAGTATTTTCTGCGTGATGATATAAACACAAGACGGTCATTATTTTTGTTTCCATCTAATTCCATCCTATTACCAAGCCACTGTGCTCTACAACAAAATGCGATTAAACCATAGACTATATATATATATATATAGATATATATATATATCAGATGTAATTTACAGCCATATGTACAGAGAGAGATAAATGTTTACTTCAGTTTTTGAGCAAAAAATTAACCAGTAAGCGAAATTGTACAGAGAAGTTAAAGCTTTACAGAACAAAACGTTTTATCTTTCATCAAGTACGACCATAAAAGTAACACACAACAAAAAAAGGACGAGTGTACAAAAAGGTTATTCAAGTAAGCTTTGAAAAAAATACCTCTTTCCTCCAGTGAACTTGGAGTTTCCTTCATAATTTCCTTTTCACGCTCCTGAGCGACGGTTGCTATGAAACCTTACTCCCTTTATAACAACTACAATGTAATCTGAAGTGCATTCAGCAATGCAAAATGATACAGTGACATACATTTCATTCATATAAAACAAATATATTTATAAGCTGTTTTGGTTCTGGTTGTTGTGGACCATTTCAGACTTAAACGTCTTTCCCTGAGTGAATTGAACATCTCCACCTCATTTGGCACCACTCTGGACAATGAATCCAGCACATCTTTCCCTCTGTTCAGATACAAAACTCAAGCTATTGTAAATCTGGAATGGCGTTAAATCAACAAACTTATATATAAACTTATACATTGCTTATTCTCTTCATCCATAAATCTCCTCTTAAGTCTTCATCTGGGCCTCCTGCAGGCTTTAGCTGATCCCATATAGAAAGAACAACATTTCCAGTGGACATTATGTTAGTAAGAAGCTGAAGTTGTTGCTAAAACTAATCGAGTCGATTCAAAGTGCAATCAATTCCTTATTAAATTACGGACAACGCCATGCCAAACATTTTAGTTCAGACTTTCTTGCCCACACACCAAGCTTCACAACTCAATTTAAACTGACGATTGATATACTTCATTGAAAAAAACATGCAGAAATAAATACAATAATTAGAATATATAACCTAATTGTTGCTGCTGTAGCTGACTAACTCTCATTGAGCTTATTGTTCTCCTTAAACTCATGATTCTTTCTTCTGCTGGTCAGATTGCTCTGAAAGGACTGTCTCATAGAGTTCACACGACCTCTGAACCCTTCCCCGGAAAAGAAATACAACATGGGATCAAAACAGGAGTTGGACGCAGCCAAACACAGGGTCACGACCACGTATTTCTGCATCGCGACCGTCTCCTCGCAGGTAGCGTCTTTCCGGGACAGGAAGTGGAGGTGGATGGTGCGCTGAACGTGGTAAGGCATGAAGCAAACCAGGAAAGTTAGCAAAACGATCACGATCATTCTTATTGCTCGAGTTCCCGATGCAGAGCTCCTATTTGTAGCAGCTTTACGCGAGACAAGCACCCGGATAATACCGACGTAGCAAATTAAAATGACCAAAAACGGCACCAGGAAACCCACCGCGAGGGAGACGTAGTTAAGCATGACTAGCTTGTTTATGCCTTTGATTAGTTTGGGAGGTTCAAAGCATTTTGTTTTGTTAGTTAGGGGATCCTTATGCTCCCCGGACAATAGGAACGGTGTGGTTATCACACAAATCAAAACCCACACAGCGACACAAACCAGTCGGGAGCGTTTTCCCGTTACGAGGTGGATATTTTGCACCGGGAAGACTATGGCCAAGAAACGGGTCACCGACATCACGGCCATGAAGTAGATGCTGCAGTAGAGGTTGACGTAAAGAGCGTAGGAGCTGATTCGACAGAGGAAGTCCCCGTAATTCCACTGGCCCTTGTTGACGTAGTAAAGCACGCGCAGGGGCAGGGTGCAAACGCAGAGGATGTCTGACACGGCCAGGTTCAGCATGTAGACGTGAAACGGTGGCCTCTGGCGATTGTTTCGGATCAGAATGACCAGCGCGAAACCGTTCCCGACCAAAGCGAACACCGTGATGAGGGAGTAGACCGTGGAGTACACCCGGTTCCTGAAGTCGTCGATGGACGGACACTCTGTGGAGTTGAGGAGGGATGTGAAGTTGAAAATATCCATTTGGACCTGACAAAAGACACAACATGGGCAATGTACAAATGAATTGTATCTTTCAAATGACAAATTCAAGTTGCTTTATGTTCTCATTATGTCCAAACTTGGTCTTGAAACTAAAGCTGAAAAGTTGAAGCTCCTTAAACCGATATTCCCATCTCAAAATCAAGACGTCGGTATTTCAAATCTAATTCATGCTTATCGCTCACAAACCTTATTGGGTTTTGAGAAATTAATCTTTAAAATCTGAAGCTAAAACTATCCATGTGGAATCCATATAAAAGTCCAATTGAATTAATTTGTACAGTACAAACTGGCCCTGATTGTTTATTTAAGGTTACGGCGCATTTTTTTTGTCTCCGTAGGGAAATTTGTCCTCTGCATTTGACCCATTTTTTACTGGAAATATGTGGTTACAGCTTTATTTTTATGTTTAACATGCCCTTGCAGTTTGATAGTTCTCTTTGATCAGAGGGCCCGCCTGTGTGTGTGCACAGAGCCCACTGGATGCAGACATGATGAGATTGTGAATGAACTTGAAAAAAAACCAGAGGAACTCACAAAACTGGCTTTATGATTTGAAGTTTGTAAGTTTAGAGTGAGAGAGTAAGATTGAGGCAAGAAACACACGCGTTAAACACTGTCAATGTCGACATAAAACCTTCGACATTAGAAAACTAAAATCTGAGAAGTACAATTTGAGTGAAAAGGTACTGAAGTAAACGTTCTTTGCTAAATGAAACTGAGTATACTAACCTCTGACTAAAACTATAATATAAGAATGTTTTATGATGTGAAAATGATGCATTGAGCAAGCAGCAATTTACCCAAAGTTCATGACATTTTGCTCAATCGGAGTTTAAAACAAGGACTGAAGTCTTACGTTCACAGCTGTGACTCAGATATGCACCGTTAGCATCGACATCGACACACTTTCTGACCGCCGCAGCCTTGATGGAGCGCTCAATTGCACACGTGTTCACTTTGGACAAACAAGAACTAGCTCAGTGTGTCAGGACTGATCGCTTGACTGATAATTGTTCAACTTCGAGCGGCGCAAAGATATGAGCTGATGAATGTGTTGCTTTTCCCTTTGTGCTGCAACTTTCAGTCAATAAACAAGGCCAGTGAGGTAAAGTGCAACATAAACAGATACAATTAATGATCATGGCACAAAACGACATTTCCAGGCTCTGCAGGCAATTAGAGGAGGATTAGATTACAAAGCGCAATGTTTGGCAAGCTACAAGCAACAACATCATAATCTTGTTGATTTATATTGTCAGTAATATATTTGGCATCATCAAGAAAAGAAAAACACATGTGTCATTTTATCAGAGAATCACAAAAGCGTGCAACTTTGAGCAACGCGTTTCCTGTGGTTGTGCTGAGGATTTTGATCTGCGTTACGTAATTTAAACAAACTTCAGACAGAAGAGTTGTGCAGTTTTACACTACTAAACAATATGCTAGCACCAACGTGTGTTTTTAATCATTGCAATGAGTAATATCTGTCTATCTTTATGCTGTTTACAATGCCAGATCAACAATATGATCTGGATGTTGGAGTTGTGCATCCCAATAATGGATTTTTCTTTTACAATTTTTACTTTCCAACTGAGAATTTACTTGTTGTTTTCATAATAGCTACTTCCAGATGAGCAGTTGTATTTATTAGCATGCAGTATTAGTAAGTATAGTCTATAGTGAACTTCTGAAAACAAAGAAAATGAATGAATTAATATCAAACCCAGTATTCCCAATTTGTTTGCTACTACTGCTTCTCACTAATCTGCTCCACTGTTCCCCGCGCGGCAAAACCTGTTCTTAAGTCAAGTTTGCACCGTGGTTTTTTTGTGTCACGAAATACCAAATTTGTCACTGAATACCACGTCCTTAAATGGTAAACTCACTGGCTCTTTATTTTCAAACCTCAGCATTAAGTTACATAATATGATATCATACTGTTTGTGCATTCCATTACAACATATCTCATTATTGCTTTCCAAGTCAGGCCTTTTGAATAAATATTAAGACTTCTTCTAAGACAAACTGCTATAATTGCAATTCTTAGTTACATAACTGCAACTGCAGATGATTCATTCCAGTGGCTAATTTTCACTTATCTTCAGCAGCTTCTCTCACGTTGTGTATTTTTGTAAGACGCGTGCAAGATAAAGAAGTACCTCTAGATCCGGTTTTGGTTGAAGTCTGGCTTGGGTCTGGCTTTAGTCCTGCTTTAGTCCTGGTTTGGTGTCTCGTGTTGTTGATAATGTGAAGTGTGTACTGTGTAGCGGCTCTGCTCTGTGTGTCTCATGGGGAGGAGAAGGAGGTGGAGGAGGAGGTCTCTGCAGCAGGTGGAAGCTCAGCCCTAAAGCGTTCTAGAAATACCTCAACAAATAGCCTGCCTTCCACTGAAATTCTTGAGAATTTGAATAGAAAAGTTTGTTATACTTCATTAGTTTGCATTGACGTTACTCAGCATAACGGACTCTACTTGTTACAACTTGTCAGTCAAATCAATAACAGCAGTAACCCGTGACAACAGTAATGTCCCAAACAAAACTAATATTCTCTGTTATCATTCAAAAGCTGCAGTTTTAGGTGCCAAAAGTGAGACATAGCAAAATGTTCTCTTCAAATTAAACTCCAATGAAATGATATCCCGCTGGAGGAGAAGGAGAAATCTCATACATTTCTTGAAAATTATATTAGAATCAGAATCAGGAAAAGCTTTATGCCAGTGTCCATAAAAAAGAGAGAAAGAAATAAGATACAAATTGAATAAATGCATAAAATAAGGTATTAGAAATGGAATAAACTTAGACTTGAATACAAAATGTATAATATGGAGAGAACAGCAGTGCAGAACTAGTGTTGACATGATTATTAATGTGCCAGGTGTTTATGAAGTGGGTCCAACGGCAGAGGGAAAGAAACTGTTCTTGTGGCAGGAGGTTCTGTTCAGACGCTGCAGTGCAGTCTGTGTCTGTCCTGACTGTGGCTCCTGAACCACATGGAGATGGAGAAGGTGAGGATGGACTCAATGATGGCCGTGATGCAGCTTGGCTTTCCTCAGCTGCCACAGGAAGTACATCCTCTGCTGAGCCTGACTGATGAGGAGCTGATAATGGGCTTTCACTTGAGGTCCTGAGTGATTGTTGTGCAGAGGAAACGGAAGGAGTCCAGTGGTGGACCAAAGTAATGCTCAATACAATTGAAACATTACAAATAACGCACAATGTGTTTACTTTAAAAATGCTGATGAAGACAGGAGCTCGTGGGGTCTCACAGCATCTGCTTGTTGTAGTTGGTGATTTGTCTGAGCTCCGTCCACACAGTCGTTAGCAGAGAACTGCTGCTGGAGTGTCTCGTTGTACAAAGTGATTTAGCCTTCGACTCCGCTGGTACTTGACCTCCCTGCTGTCTCTGTCTTCAGAATATACATTTGAACAGATATGAAATATACTATGTAGTTAATTACAAACTCTTTTCATGATCTTGACGTGCAGACGAGCTATGCTATGGTGGACCCCTGCAGGACCTCTAAGGCCAGTTGAGACAGACCACACAGTTGAACCACTGTGGTATAAAAAGTCCTTGTCCAACCAGATACCAGTTCCTTGCAGTGTAAACATTGATATCTGAGTCTCGCTAGATCCTCAAACTCAGACCTTGATCAAACAATGATTGTAACCTGCAGCGTTTGTTTGGATTAGCGTGGCCTTGTAAGATTACGAGTTAAATTAGCAACTGTTATGTTTATGATGACAAAACAAAGAGTAGCTTTGATGCTTTAAAATAAAATTAGATTAATACCTTTTAAAAATAATGTTTATGGGACAAAATACAAATTTTATCAATTAATTAGCATGGCAAATATTTATAGCAGTAGTATGTAATCCCCTCAGTATAACTCTTGCGGTTTAGTTTAGTGAATCGGGGCCCTAGTCTTATCAGTTGTATATATCTACATGAATAGAAAGATTAATAAAACAATAACAATAATGATAATAATAAAATACCTTAAACACAGACAACTAAATATGTATAAAGTAAATATTACTTTTTATTTTCTACATTTGATTTTTTCTTTCAAAAATGCCACCTTGAAACTTGTTTCTTCTATAACATTTCTGTGTATTTTGTCAACACGTTCTGCAGCTATGGGCGGATGTTGTGGTAAGAGGACAAATTGATTGTGGTGGAAAAAAGCAAAGCAATTCATCTGAAAGTGATTTAGCAGCCGGGAAAATGGCAAGAACAACCGAGCCAAATCTTTCAGTGCAGAAAGATGTCGTCATTATAATCTTGATAGTGCTTTAATTGTGTGTTTTGTCGAGCAGATGCGGCATAAAAGACGCTTCAGAGACATAATCTAGTGGAGAGTGCAGGGCATTGATGCACTCTTTAGCATTAGCTCCATATAACCACTCACTAATCGTATCACATTATGGGTACTTAAACAAATAACTTTATTGGACGTGTTAAAAGCTATTGTAAAATGGACAAAGCATGACTATTTGAAATGCATGTATTCATTTACTGTAGAAGAAGTAGCTAAAGTAGTTAAAGTAGTAGTAGTAGTAGTAGTGTAATTACTTGTGGTGACGCTCCTCATGTCTACGTGGTCAGTGAGATTCTGTTTTTCTGGTCGCATCTCGCAAATAACTTTACCCACAGCCAATCAGAGCAGCCAGACAGCACCAGGCTCCGTTGCCTTGGGACGACTCTTGAAAATGTTTCCCTCATCACAAACATACCTGGAGTTGCATTTAGCTTAATTTACACTAGTTTGATGAATCCTGGTTAGAAAGTCCTCTCCCTTCCGACCGTCTAAAACATTCCGTTCTGAATCTCATCAATAACTGACGTTTTCTCAATCTGTGACATGGCTCTGAGAATCTTCTCTGCTGTTTTTAAGTCCATAAATCATCACTGGACTCATTTTGTTACTTTTTCTTGTTGAATTGTGTTCAGTACAACTACATGCAGAGACCCGGAAGCAAACAGGCCAGCTTGAAATGTGTTGAACAATGTTTATCTTAAACTGTGTGTAATTTCCTCAGCAGCCAGGAAACAGTACCAAAACTCAGGTAGTCTCCAGGGAAACAAAGATCCAAATGTAATTCTGTTTGTTATAAACCAGGAGTGTCCAAACTTTTTTCACCGAGGGCCACATTTTGAAACTTGAAGAGGAGCAGAGGGCCACAGACAACCTGACAATGAAGTTAATGGTTCGAAATTTTGCATTTGATGTAGTTTAGGTGGGTTTCCACACATTTAATAAGACTTGGAACATTAATATTGGCTTGGTATAACATCAAAATGCGTAGAGTAAAAAGTACTACTTTTTGTCCCACCAACTTAGCAGGAAGCCCGAGGGCCAAAAAAAATTGTCTGAGGGTTGCATTTGGCCCCTGGGCCGTAGTTTGGACATGCCTGTTGTAAACAATAAGATGCCGAACTAAAGGTGGTCAAGAGCATGTTCAAAGGCTGATAACAAAACAAATAATGCATCATTTGTTCTTTAAACATTAGAAATAGCACGACACCGCCAGAGAATACAGCGCTTTTTTCACACGCAGGTTTAATGCACACATGTTCCTTCTTTTAGTTTTAAGTTCACTCATGTGTTTGTTTTCATTATTACTCAGCCCGTTCATCATGTGACACGTGCGTGTGCGACAAATACTCATTGCAAAATGTCCTAGTGTCCGTGGTCTGCAAACTTTGTATCTCGTCTAAACTCTCTAATGTGCAACCGACTTGAGGGTACACTAAGGTGGATCTGCACTTTAGTGATTCATTTTACTTTGTCTGATAATTAAACCTAAACTAATACAATAATTAACCCCTCACGCAAGGAATTGAATAAATATAGGAGAACTCTCAAGCTGCTTGATATGTACTTAAAAATAAAGCTGTAACCTACTTATTTCCAGTCAAAGCAATCATTCTGGGAAGCATCAGGGTCAGTTTGTTCTCCAAACTCACAAGTAAAAATTTACCCTAAAATAATCTTTGAAATTAATAGGACATTTCAATCGGACATGGATTCCGCCTGGACATTTTTGCTTTATTTCAAGTCCCTAAATCAATTTTTCTTCAGCTCAAAAAAAAAAAGAAAAAAGGTCAAAACCCGACAGATGCTCATTGTAGTGCCGATCAGACCAAACCTCCAGACACCAGCTTTACTCATACATTATGAGTAACGTAACAAAGAAAACTAGGCAGCATTTCACATCTGAATTCCTTGTTTCTACTTATAATTAAAGTAAAACAGACATCAGAGTCCAAAACTACAGTCTGAGCGTAATACATTTCTGTTGGATTGTCATAATATTGTCCGGGTATCGTTATCGAGAAGAAGACAGATCGAAATTCAAAACACAGATGTTTCAAGAGGATCCACTTCACGTCAACTAAAATCTGATAACTCTTCTAAAGGCTGTGTTTTGAAATTCGATCTCTCATGAAAATACACATCATCTGCACACTTGACATGAGGCCAGCAGCTCCACATGATCCTCCGTTTATGTTCATATGTCATTGTGTATTTTAACAAGGTGTAACAGTTTATATAAAACATGTTCATTTTACAACTTTTAAAAATGTGTCTTAAATAAATAATTGTTAATAGCCTTGTTCAAGTGTTCCTGTAATTTAATCATTTAGAGAAAAGGTCGCACACAGAAACCCGATACAAACCTGATAATGGAATTGTAAGTAAAACGGAAGTCAAATTGACCACATTCCCGACAGCAAGCCATTCAAATTACTTGGCAAAATGTATTGTATTTCATGTAGGAAAGTTATCACAAACCACTTCCTGCAAGCACTTCCTGTCAGCCATCAAATACGGAACAATTAAATCTCACAAAATAACAATAACGCATTAGTCCGGCCCGTTATGCTCAAAGTTGCTCGACAGTTTATATTTTCCTATTTTATTGTCAGTAAATGATTTAAAAAGAGACATTTAAGCCATTTCAGAGTTTTGTCTCAAAGTTTCACTCTTGTCTTGTGGGAGATTAAAGACGTCAGATTAAATTCAATGGAAAAACCAGACCATCGAGTTGTTTTAAAGTCAATATTCCGTTATATAAAAGAACAAAGTGAATGCCAGAGATGAAAAGATGATTTGGTTTGTCAATAACCGTGTTAATTCAGGTCGACAACTAAATAATAATAATAATAATCGTGATAACTTTAGAAGCAAAACTAAGTGTTTTTAATTCACTATAGTAAAACAGCCGGTCACAAACTTGAGGAAAAGTGCTATGGGAATGAAATAAAATGAAAGATTTCACTGTTGCTTTGTCACTGTCTCAGTAATCAAACATTTAAGATTGTGACATTCCTACATATATATAGATTAAAACTAAATACCAGAAAAAGAAAAGCATAAAACTTGCTTTGTCCCCTATTCTTTATTTTTTTGTGGAGCTGAAATGGGGACTTCCAAAAAGACAATGAACATTTGGTGACGCATTTGTCCATTTGTAAATGTAGATACACGATAAAGTTGTTTTTGAGGTTTTAATTGGGTTTCACATGAGCCAAACTGCAGACTCAGACATTTTTATAGGTTGCTCTGTACTCTGTCGGTAACATCAGCGGATTTGAACAAGTGTCGGTCTGAAATCTCGAAGAAGCTGACGTTTTGGTGGGTTTTAGCAGTTTCCTTTTCACTGAGTTCAGATTGACAGATAAAAGACACTTCTTCACTGAGAGAAAAAGGCAATGTTAATGCAATGATCTTTTCAAAATCTAATGTGCCACTTTTTAAATTTTTGGGAATTCTTTTGTGACATCTGGACTTCTGCCACAATTTAAACTTAAGTCAAATAAAACATGCTCACTGTGATGTTTATTCATTAAAAACAAAACTATTCAAACGGTGTTTTCACCTAAAATAAATAAATCTGCTTAATTATACCTTTAGAAACGTATTGTGACATTTAGAGTAGCGCAAGATTCTCCTGTTTTATGAGTACAAAAATAAAATGTGAATCAGAGAGTGATTAAACACAGTCAAAGCTTGTCCCGAGCTCTTTCCATTGACTATCAAGTAGAAAATGATTCAATTCCAACCAATTTATTTCAAAAGTGACAAGAGTGAAAAAAAAAAAAGTATTTAACTTCAGAATGTTTTTATAATAAAGTGTAAAAATGGCCAAAATTATGAATGAAAAACTGGTAGAGCAGGTTTAAATGTCTTAATTTTGTTCACATATTAAAGCACCAAAAATGTGTGGAGGAGAACTGAACATTGGTGTAAAAATTCAAAGCGCGCCTCATTTTTTGGCATTAAAACTTAAACTTACTTAGATTTAGATATCAACAAATGTTTCTGTACGATCTGTCCAAACCTTTTTAAGTACTCGCTTGTTAAGTTTGGTGTGTGGAGGTGCTTCTTCAAAGGCTGATCTTCATGCCCAAGTGTGAGGAAAAAGGCCTTTTGAGATAAAGTAGTTTAAAATGACTTTGTCCCAAACAAATCTATGGATGCAAGTTGATAATGTAACACATAATAGCACAGCGATACGTGAAGATTGGCCACAACGTACACATTACTCAACGACATGCAAGATTATATACTCAAGTAGATCATGTTATGGCACGCATTGCTATATAACATAATAAGGCAGGCTTTTGAACATAAACTAAACTTGTACCAACTTCATCGCCACATTTATTGAGTTTTTTTTTGGCTCAGGAGTCCTGCAATGGGGTGGACAAAGACTCAAATATTATCTGAAACAAACAACACGGAAACAGCAAACATCTCCCTCAAAGCCAACAGCCCACACCTCATCAATTCTCAGTTGTGGTTGTTTACAAAGCTCACCCACATTTCACCAGAAAACGCTGTTTGAATCGTCTCTGGGTTTTGTCATCTTCAAACAATGATATAACCCAAAACACAAGGAGCAAACCACAAGGCTCTTTGTCACAGAAAACAAATCTTCGCAGGCCCGATGCACGGACGAGACAAGCCACCCTGTCTGGTCTGACAAAAAGGCGGAGCCGTGTTTTTACAATCCCAAACATGATTAGAGCGTGAATCAGCAGGAAGTGTCAATCATCCCTTTTAACTGTGTCACGAAATCATTCTGAGCTAAAGCATGAAATGACCAGCATTCATCAGCTCTGTGTCTCAGCCTAGCCCAGTACTTCTCAATTATTTTCTGTGAAGCAAACCCCCCTAGGAAGAAGAAAACACTTTGCGCCCCCCCCTACTCACCCCTCGCCAGCCGCAACATATAAATATGCGTACTATAAACCCTGCATATGAACCAAAAAAAATCTGTCTCTTGTTTATACGCCCACTGTAGTATAATTTGTTTATATACACATCTTTATAACACTGTATCCTTATTATCATTAAAGAAAACAAAAAAAAGAAAGAAATATAGCTCAACTTACAACAAAGACCAAAAATCATTTTGTTCGGGTAACTTTTGTTTGTCTCATTATCTTCGTCTCTCTCCGCCTTTCTTTCTGCAAAAAATCCTAAACCATAATACTCTCCGCGCTCAGTCTGACGATGACAGCGCCAGGGCCGGCCCAAGCCTTCAGGGGGCCCTAAGTGAAATTTCCCTTAGGGGCCCCCTCACCACATCATCAGAACAATTCACAAACTCGGAACTTGCTTTGACGCAAACAAAGCACATGAGCACCTCACGAGCTCAAATACTGATGACTTAAATCCCACAATGCACCTTGGTATCCCGCTGACATCATCTCCCTGTATAAATACCACACCGCTCAGAGATGCTGTTACAAATGTATTTGTAGGGATGTTAAGGATCTACAGCACACAAGTACAAACTGACCGAACATCAGCAGAACTACAAATATAATCGTAAACAAGTTAAAATTTACATTCTCTATTTAACCGAAAATGTAAAAGTAATAGTTATCTTTATTAATTTATCTTTTACTGCTTCCGACTGTTCCCTCTTGCAAAAGTGACAAAACAAGTGACATTAAATGAAACAAATGGCATAAGCATTGATTTATTAACAATTAACAATGATAAAACTTCAAAAATGTTAATTCCCACAGAGAATGAACAGAACGAGAAGTGAAGATCCACACCGTCATGAAAAGACTGCCTTTCTGCCACTTTGACACTTTTATATTATAATATATATTATTATTTTATAACAGACGTAATTATAATAGGCCTAGTTACTTTTCACAATTTACACATGTATTATCATTTATAACAAATAGTCTAATGGTGCTGATTCGAACATAAAGCTGACATGAGATGTTTGTTCTGATCAGAACATCACACACTGGACTCTAACTTGGTGCAACGTGATTGGCTGATGGGCGTTACATGCAGTAATCTTTACGCTCCTCTCGTCAGTCAGCGCTGCGCTTATTTCTTATGAAATCAAAGTAAAATAGACATCTCTCTCTCTTTCTCTGCTGTACGTGACTCGCTTTGTGCTTGGAGACATTTCTGAGGTTAACCGCAGATTCCGAAACCTGTTTTATTAATCTCAATCTCATTCCAATAAACTAGTCGCAAATGAGAAAAGGTGTAACTGTTATCAAAATAAAGTACTGAACAAAACGTATTGGGCTGGTCGTTTTTGGCTCATTTATTTTAGACTATTATCCATTAGTTTGTCTTGTGCATCTACCCTCAGAGAATGACCTGTAGCTGGCACCGCTTTTAAGAAAGATTTCTCGGCATTTACAGTTCACGGACTTCTACGGACCGGACCAGACAATCAACTCAAGTCTTATAGAGCTGCACCAGAATGGAAAAATCTGCCTTTTATGTTCGGTACAGACGAATGAAAACACGCTATACTTAATAGGGACGTTGTCATTAAATGTTAGATTAGATATTGTTTGATTAAAACAGGTGACAGTCTGTTGAATATGTGTAATGAAAATGTGTAATGTATATTTAAATGTGATTGTCTTTGTGTTGCTTTGTGTGGACAGCAGGAAGAATGGGAATAATAGTGGGAATTTTAACAATTTGAGGATTGTGACCAACTAAGAATGTGCAGCTTTTGTGGTCGAGGGGATTGAAGTTAAAGGGCTGTTTGTTTGAGCTTTTATATCATTACTGAGTGCTTGAATTGACTACAAATAAAGTTTATGAAGACAACATTTTAGCCGGTCATAGTTTCGCTTGGCGCTCTTCTCTTGATTGTCATGACGATTATGATCCCAACATCATCCTGTATCACGTAAACAAGTGTGACAAACTTCTGCCACCTGTTTATGTTTATGAGTCTGCGGTAGTTAAAGCGTCAGGTGTCACCGATCCTTCCTGGTTTGTTGTGGTTACGGCTTGTGCTTGAACCTGCCCAGCGCAATTTCACCCTAAATAGACCAATTACTCAACAGTTTTCAGAGGAGCATATTTTGATCACTCATCATAAGATCCCTGAGATGACTGTGGTTACGCACCAATGGCGTGACAGTGTGGAACGTCCGCATTAGGCAGCGCTCGTATCAAATAAAAAGGAGCAAAACATCACGAAAACACAGCGACAAGATTAAAAAAAAGGGAAAAAAGAAGTACGGTTTGATGATGTAAGGCAGTTAATGCAGTCATTCTCATCCGGAGTGTAAGAACAACATGAACACAGCGGCAACTTTATTTTTTTTATTTTTTTTGTGTAATTTCTATATGTGTGTTATTATTTCAATAAAAAGATGTAGCAGCTTTTTCAACAAAACAGTTTAAATGTCCTGTTTCTAAACACTCTAAATTGCTAAAAAGCTGTTCTCTTTTGGGACCAATATGGAAGATAATTTGTAATTATAAACATTTTTACCGTGATTTTTCATTTTTAACTTTACATTTTAGCTGCTGGATTTTGCAGAATACTTATTTCTCAGTTTGAAATAAATTAAACTATATATATGTATATAAATAATAATCATAATAAATATTGAATACATACATTCATTTTCAAGCTTTAAGCAAAAACATTCACAGCAAATATTCAAGATGTAAACATTCATTCACTTGGATCAATAAATATATGTATTGAATATTTAAAAGACAATGAAAATAGTTTTATGTTGTTAATGTTGTCAAATGCATGCAGTGGTGTGATGGCGCTTTGGTTTACACATCGCTGACTGAGTGTTCAACCCTTTACATTTTACATTTTACATTGTTGTTAGTTCTGCCGCCCACGACTTCTCAAGGTCACGCTCCTGGTGCATTGTCCTGCTTTTATCCCCAGTATTTACACAGTTCCCGGTCGCCTCCTCCTCTCCCACACACAGCTCCTTTTTTGGGAGTGTTTTGTGGAACACACCTGACAGGTTTACGGCCCGGTCCCTCCAGGCACAAGTCATCAATGTGAGTCAAAGTGTGGCTCTGCTCCAGCTCAGTTCAGAGGCTCGACGGAGACGCAGAGAACGCGGAGACGTGCTTGTCCTGTCTGAGTTTGGGGCGTCCCGTTTGGTCAGGAGCCTGAGATGGAATAAGAATCTGACTGATCTAATTCAAGAGACACAAAACAATGAATCTACCCAGTCCCTCACTTCACAGGTAAGTCTCTCGTTTGTACTAGTGTATGTGAACTCTGTGGCATACTGTACGTGTGTGACTTGACTGGGGTTTTCTTTAGTAACGCTTATGACTGACACTATTTTATCTAAATTGTTTTCTTTTAAATTTAAACAGACTATGAGTTTGTTTTGTGATTTGAATATGATTTGAATGCATTTTAATGACTGTAAATCACTTTCTATTGTACAGGGTGTGTTGTACAAATACATTTTTCTTGTTTGCTAGTTCCAAATAGGGAAGTGTCTGTCATCATACTATTATTATAACAGGTTCTTAGTTCTTTGTTTTCATTTCCTTAAACCATATTTTCATGATCACATGTTTGAAATGCAGTTTTTTGTTGTTGGTACTTTTTCTTTTTTCTTCGTTTGCCTTCGTGGACTTAGAAGAACTGACAGAAAATCAAGAATGAAAGCAGCAAATGTTTCGAATTTTTTTATGATGAAAAAAAAAAAACATTTTAATGTATTTTATTTATTTATTTTAGAAAACAAACAGAACCAATCACATGGGAACATCTGTCTGACTGACTTCTTTGTGTTCTCTTTTCGCTCTCTTATCTTGTTGTTTGGACTGAAATTTAAAGGTGAACTGTGTAACTTTTCTGCTGAAGGTTCTGCTGCCTGCTTGTCTCGTGGACAAGCATCTCGAGGAGATGTTCTTGCTTGGACTGGAATGTTCCACAGTATGACATTAAACAATCTTCCATGAAAACGAGACGGTGACGGCACAAGGCCAAGTCGCAAGTCAGCTCTGTGGAGAGGCCACTCCGGTATGTTTTCCAAGGTGCACAACAGATATATTTAATGCTGTACTGTGGAACATTCCAGGAAGAGCAATAACACAGACACGAGCAGACGCCTCACTTGAAAAGTCATATGTTTCCCTGCAATTTCTTGGGTTGTGATCATTTATGGTTTAATTGTTCCGGATGTTCTGAAAAAGCAAAGAAAGGGAAACATGCTTATCGCATTAGAAAGTCTCCGCAGAATTCAATTACAACATGGACCATGAACCTTTCTCTCTAGCCTCAAGTCTTTTTTTTTTCAGGAAAATTGCAAAAACACTTATAGAAAGTGTATTTAGCTGTAAAAATATTTCTGATTGGTTGAGGACGGGCCAATGACACAAGCGGAGAGAAGAATAAAACAAAAAATAAATTTTGTAAATCACAATATCGATCTAAAACGGCTTTACAATAGACACCGAGCTCCTTCTTGTTCAAAATTGAATACATTTTATACTTAAGGCTATGTGACCTTTGAGAACCCTACGTGTTTGAGTGTGGATGTTTTGAAAAACTGTACGGAGCTGTGGGCGGAAATAGGGGATAGGTGAAAACAAACATTTTCTGAACGCTCACGTCTCGAACGCAGGACAATACCTGATCCCCACGTACAGACAGAGGCTGAAGCTCTTCAAAACCTGCAGTGAGGAAATCTAAGAAGTGGACCAATGAGGCAGTGGAGGAGCTACGTGCGTGTTTGGACATTACAGACTGGGAGGTTTTCAGAGCTGCCACAGATAGTTTGGATGAGTACACGGACACTGTGACGTCATACATTCGATTCTGTGAGGACAGCATCATACCAACACAAACCAAAGTCACTTTCAACAATGACAAACCCTGGTTCACTCCAAAACTGAGGCAGTTAAGGCAGCAGAAGGAGGCAGCGCACAGGGCTGGTGACAGGGGGCGCTACAAAGACGCAAAGTATGGATTTAGCAAAGAGGTTTCTCGAGCGAGATCACAGTACAATACGCGTCTGAAGCAGCAGTTCTCTGACAACAACCCCGCCTCCGTGTGGAGGGGGCTCCGGCTCCTCACCAACCACAAAGCCCCGAGCCCCCCTGCTGCAGACAATCGAAAACTGGCTGAGCAACTTAACACCTTCTACTCCAGGTTTGATGGTGACCACCCCCTCCCCCACGGTGGCCACCTATCCGCCAACCCAAACCTGGGTCCCCCCCACCTCCCCCACCACCCTCTCAGTTCAGGAACAGGATGTTCACGGGCTATTTCGGAAATCCAACCCCCGAAAAGCTGCTGGACCAGACGGCGTCTCTGCCGCTACATTAAGACATTGCGCACGAGAGTTAACCCCCGTCTTCACAGACATTTTTAACAACCTCCCTGGGGTCATGCCATGTCCCAGCCTGCTTCAAGTCTGCCATCATTGTCCCTGTCCCCAAGAAGCCCCGGATCACTGGACTTAATGACTACAGGCCTGTGGCGCTGACGTCTGTAGTCATGAAGTCATTTGAACGCCTGGTCTTGCCCCACCTCAAGTCCTTCACCTCCTCCCTGCTGGACCCCCTGCAGTTCGCCTACAGAGCCAACAGGTCTGTGGACGACACCATCAACCTGGCACTCCACTTCATCCTGCAGCATCTGGACTCCCCGGGAACCTACGCCAGGATCCTGTTTGTGGACTTCAGCTCTGCGTTCAACACCATCCTCCCTGCTCTGCTCCAGGACAAGCTCTCCCAGCTCAACGTGCCTGACTCCACCTGCAGGTGGATCACTGACTTCCTGACGGATCGGAGGCAGTGCGTGCGGCTGGGAAGAATGTCTCAGACACTCGGACTATCAGCACAGGAGCTCCACAGGGCTGTGTACTTTCTCCTCTGCTCTTCTCCCTGTACACAAACTGCTGCACCTCCAGCCACGACTCCGTAAAACTCATCAAGTTTGCGGACGACACCACCCTCATCGGGCTCATCTCGGACGGGGATGAGTCCGTCTACAGGAGGGAGGTGGACCGGCTGGTGTCCTGGTGCAGCGGTAACAATCTGGAGTTCAACGCCCAGAAGTCAGTGGAGATGATCGTGGACTTCAGGAAAGCCACAGCCCCCCAGCCCCCCCCTCTCCCATGACAGAGAATCCCCCATCACCACCGTGGACTCCTTCCGCTTCCTGGCACCACCATCACCCAGGACCCTCAAGTGGGAGCCCTCCATCAGCTCCCTCATCAAGAAGGCCCAGCAGAGGATGTACTTTCTGCGGCAGCTGAGGAAAGCCAAGCTGCCAGCTGCAGATGATGGTGCAGTTCTACACGGCCATCATTGAGTCCATCCTCACCTCCTCCATCACCGTGTGGTACGCTGGAGCCACAGCCAGGGACAAACAGAGACTACAGCGCATTGTGCGCTCTGCTGAGAAGGTGATCAGGCTGCAGACTTCCATCTCTGCAGGACCTGTACGTCTCCAGGGCTCTGGGACGAGCAGGTCGGATCACAGCTGACCCTTCTCACCCTGGACATGGTCTGTTTGAACCACTCCCCTCAGGCAGGAGGCTACGGTCCATCCGGACCAGAACCTCCCGCCACAAGAATAGTTTCTTTCCCTCTGCTGTTGGACTCATGAACACTTCAAAACACCTGTCAACTTTAACTGCAATATTCAACCACTCACTGCACTGTCACTTTCTGCACTATAACTTTAAACATAACTGTAAACTTGTGTACATAGAAATGCCTATTTTTATTTTTATTGTATAGTAATTTTAAATTGTTTCCTAATGCATGCCCTTTTTTGATTGAATATATGTTGTTTTATTATTACTCAGTGTTTATTTCCTGCACCTTAAGGCCGAGACAAGTTCCTATGTTTTTGAATTTTGTTCATTGACAATGGCAATAAACTCTTTCTGATTCTGATTCTGATTTCTGATTTCTGTAAAACTCAAACGTGCAAGAATCAACTGAGCTGCAACGTGAAGTCTGTGGTGAAAGTACACAAGAAAAAGTACTGTAAAGTAAATACATTTTATTGTGAATACTTTTTTACAACAATTGAGAGCGGGTAGCTGTAATTTTTACTTAACGACATAGTAAAGAGCACTTTTCTTTATTATGGTTTGATAGTTATTTTTTGCACGGTCATAAAGTTAATGTTCCAATACTGAGCAAACAAAAATATACAAATAATAAAAGCAAAAACAATCAGCACCATTTTTCATCCAGATCTTTACTTTTGGTGCTTTAACAGGTCTCAAAATATGTCTTTTTACTCTTAAAGTACATTTTTAAAGGGCGATTTCATTACTTTTGCTTAAGTACATTTTCATGAGATCCTTTTACTTTTATTTGAGTATTGTTTTGCTCCTGTATCTGTACTTTTACTTAAGTAGTACAACTGAGTACTTCTTCCACCACAGCTTGAAGTAAGTTTATGAAGGAACACCGTTATGCAGCACATAAAAGTCCATTTGTTTTCAGTCGAGCTTGTTTTTTCCCCGTAAAGGAGTGCCTGAAATGCCTCAGAAACACATTAAATTCACGGTTACATTAAGTTTAAGCACTGACCTGAGGGTGTGTGGCTTAATTAGACTTTTGCATGCTCAGGTTAGACCACTGTCTCGTCGAGAAAAAGTTAAAGATTTGAAATTACCCGGCAGCCGTCGCATAAATATAATATGCTTTCAATGTGAGTGCTACAGACAGACGTTTACTGTTATATTTAAGTCAGAACAGGACATTGTAGACGAGTGCTCCGTAATATAAGGATAGAACGTGGTGTGCTGCATAAAGCTGTCCGTTCAATAGACTTTTTGTCCCTTTCCCTTGCAGACTATTGCCTTTTCAAAAAGTCCTCTCTCTCGGTAGTATAAAGAGCTCATTGGAGTATAATAAAGTTATTTTCCGTCGAATGTAAATGTGTAGAGTTCAGAACAGACCCAGAGGTTTGCTGAAGGCACATGTACAAATTCATTTCGTGGAATCTCCCGCCTCGGACAGTGTATATTTCCAATGTGACCTGTGAGAATACGCTCATTATTGTTCATGCAAATCAACTCCAAACTCAAGACAGAGAAATGAAAGTGTTGCAAAGCCTCACAAGGTCATGGGTTGTTGTCAGTGTCAGAGTGGGTTTTGATTGGTTTACCTCAGTCTCCTCCACAAACCGAAAACATTTACACTCAGCCAGAGGTGGAAGGTACTTTTTAAAATGTACTTCTCAGAGTAGTTTGAGGCATACTTTTACTCCCACTTCACAAATATAATTGACGGAGTAACAGTATTCTTAGTTGAGTAAAAGTCTTCCCATTGTGAGGTGCATTCACATTTAACACAAATATCGTGGACAAATTGGGACCAAAACGAGATTAAACCTGGAACTAAACCTTGACCAGGATTAAAACAGGACTAGACCAGGACTGTCTGCATCATGACTAGACCTGACTCTAATTGTTTGTTTTTTTCTTCTAATTGTTATAGTTTATCCTTTGAAAAGAGAACCAGATTTTGTGTATTATTCAATGTTTTGTCTTTCTAATCCCATTCACTTTGAATTATAAATCAGATGTTGAGTCCAGACTGATAATCTTCAATTGTAGTTTCTCCAAATACTTTTTTTTAAACTGTTACTTTAATGATTATTGGCTTGGTGTACAGGTTTGCATTATATTCTGTTTGATCGTTTTAATTGTGTGTTGAATTGAATTTTAACTCGACTAGTCCTCCAGCTACTCCTGACCACAAAGCTAAAGGTTTCGAGAAGGTTCTACAATTTGCCAATTTGTCAAGACACCGAAAACATTTACTTAACCTCAAAAACAGTGACGTGTTCCACAATTGTTTTTCATTCAATGCTTGTTTTCATTTTCTCTAGATTCTCAGCAAAAGCATCAAAACTACCACGGAACTATAGTTAGTGTATAAGTGTGAAATACCTGAGCATGCTTTTAGAGTTTTGTTTCGTAAAGATAGCCACCTTTTGCTTTGCTCACTGCTTTGCTTTGCACATGGTCGTTCCGCTTCTGAGCCCGGACAAGTTACAGCAGTGAAGTTGTTTTTTACGAGACTTTATCATGAAGTTCGTTGAAAGAAGACCAAGGGTTTGCAGCGCTGTCAGTTTCTCAGCCACATACTGTAATTCCAGTCCTCTTGCTTCATATAGTTGATGTTTTCAGTTTGCATCTATAACGTGAAGAGTAGTAAATACTAAGAAAAAGCTCTGACTTTGTAGCGTGTATTGAGTAAAAAATATACCATGCTTATCCCATTAGCCATTGTAATGCTTTAAATTTAAACATAATCTATCAACTTCTTGCCATGGCGTCTTAATTCCCCGCGCAACACTTCCAAAAGTGCAGTATGCCTAGTTCGACACCTTCTGACAGTTGTCCCTCTCGCTTTGTGCCGACAGGTCGTCCCTGCGCTGTCTCTGGGCCGTCGGCTGCTGGTTCAGGCCCTGTGCCTTTGTGGAAGGCGGCGTCTCCTCCTCGCGCTCCTGGCTGCGCGGGTTTCTCCAGCTCAAACTGGTCACTCTGCTCCTGTTCCCGCGCTGGACGGTCCTCGGCCTGGTTTTGGGGTGTCCCTTCAGCGCCAAGGCCCTGGTCCTTCTCCGATCCCCTCAAGTCTCCACCAAACCCTCCACTGTCTTTCTTTTCCATCTCGCTCTCACCGACGCGCTGCTGTTGCTTCACTGGACGTTTAGGTTTGGACACAAAGTAGCTCTGTGCTTTGGCGTGGACTTCAGCGACTTTTTCATCCAAGATCTCCAAATGTTGTGGTTGAAAAAGGCTCTGATCGTCCTCTCGAACCACCTTCTTGACACACACCTCTTAGCTTCTCTGGTTTTCTTGGGTTTTCTTGGACTTGAGGCCACCTTGGTCTCGCGTTGGCCTCTACAAACCCGCGCCATCAGGACATCCCATTGGGCACAGTTCGGGTGCTCCTTAGTTTGGGTCCTGGCCCTGTTCGAACTCATTATTGTGACGTTTTCAAATATCCAAAATCCACAAAGTGCGCCCTCGTTCTTCTCGTTGGAGACACTTTCTTTTTGCCTAAGGAGAGTTTTGTGGCTGTGTGATTTATGGATCCATTATAACATCATTTATAACAAGCCACAGAAGAGAAAGAGCTCCTTCCATTAGGGCCATCATATATGAATATTTATGAATATTTCATTTTAATTGTAGCCGGGAATGATCTTCCAAGGGTTTGCTCCAAGGGTTTCAGAGTGATCAAAAACAAACAAAATCCTTAATTCTAAGTTGGTGGTTAAATGATTACTTATTGCCTCCAAACCAAAAAATTCAATGCATCGGTTTTTACTCAAATCTGAAGTTATTTCCAACTTGTTAAGCATTATGAATTCCCTTTTCAGTCAAACTCAGTGGTGGCAACATTTGTGTAGCGTCTGAAAACCGCCCAAAACTAACGGAACATCCGGCGTATATGTTTATCCTAAATTCATACAATTTACATGGAAAACGGCTTTGTTCAAACCCACGGACAATTCCAAGGGGAAACAGCAGACCTGGCAACCTTCTTAACGCTAATATTATTCTGGAAATGAACGCACAAAAAACACAATGAAACGTATGTTTTCTTTCACCAAGAGCCACAAATCCTACAGTAAAAAAGTGAACTTTAGAGGTTGAAGTTAGATATTGATAGTTAGTCGTTGGCAAGTGTGACGAATAATACGTGTCTGCGCTGTCCACAAACGACAAAATGACAGGTTTTTTTTATTTGCCGTCCCATTAAAGTGAATTCTATAGAGTTTTCAGGCGAGTACCATCCAAACACATTGACATGGTTGACTGACAGCCACTCAAATCACTGCCCATCACAGTTACACTAATGCAGACAGCGTTGGGGAACGTGTCTTGCCCGAGGACACAATCATAGATCCACCGTTTAGTTAAAGGCATGCGAGTCAAAGCTAAAGTAAACGGAGGAAATGCTTCGAAATGGTCTGGTGGTCAGATAGTGGGAATGGCACATGGAAAAAGAGATGTTTTGTGGCCAAAACATTTTAACTTTTATGAATTAAAACCACAAAAACGTATGCGGTTACAAGTATCTCTCATCAGTGCAAGCAGAATTAAGATGGATTTATTTAATTGTTTCATTGTTTAGAATCTAACAGTTTGGTCTTAGCTCATCAAACATAAAAAGGAAACTCGACTTCATCCGAGTCTAGTCTGGCTTTTAACCATGTCTGTATTATTTATTATATGACTTTAATGTTCAATGTTGTCTTTGTTTAAAAAAAGACTATAAAAAGTTATAAAATCAATTTATAACATGTTTATTAATATATTTAACTGTGTAATATTTTAATAATTTGCTGTGAATAATTCTTCATTCTGTATTTGCATAGTGTAAATTGAATACAGTTTGTATAGTGCTAATATTGCCACTTATACTATATATAAATAAACTATAGTATTTATTAAGAAAGTAAACTTGTTTGCACGTTGTCATTTATTTAAGAAAGTTCAGTTCTGAACCAAATAAATGGGATTAGATTTGATGCGGAGATTAACTGATTTTAAAAGGAAAAGAGTGAATCTTTAAACAATTGTCTGTGCTTTTAAATGTAACAAATTTTTTATGTATTTTTTATGTCTTTTAAATGTGTACTGTTTTAAAAATGTACTTGCTAAATAAAGATAAATCAATCAATCAATAAAATCTAATTACATTAAAAATGTAAACAAAACAATAAAATCAAGACAATTAATACAAGCAATAAAAAAAATAATTAAAAGATGCTCAGAAATACAAAGGTCCATGAGAAGCTCCTGGACCCGAGTCTGGACACAATCCTGCAAAAAACGAGTACGAGGCAGCATAAAAACAGATTTTAGCCCTCTTTTCGTCTAGATACGTCACTGTAACGTTAATATAAATCCAGCAGGGGGTGGTACTGTGCTACTACTCAACCAGACTCTTGACTTGCATTTACAGTGTTTATTCCCAGCTTTATAAATCTCGTGTTTAGATATGTGTTGAATGTAAACTTGAAAATCATAAGAAGACATGAACAAAATCCCATAATCCACTCTTTTTGACAGTGTTGAGTTTTGGCGCTGATGCTGCTCGGCTTTCACGACGCTCAAAGGTTTATGCGAAGATCAAAACTGTCCAAAGAATGACACATGGGAGAGTTTTGGCGCCCCCTAGAGACTGTTGTCATTGAACACAGCGTAAATTCAATGCAAATTCTACACTTGGAAATGTCATCAAACTTAACCATATTTGACTTATATTTTGTTGCTATTTTCATCTATTTATTTGATTGGTACCACTTTATAATAACTACACTTACTTAACTGCATATTAATAATGAACTGAATCACTCTTTATAAACTACTATGCATTTGTTCATGCTTTAATAAGACTATACTGTATAAATGTGCATTATAACTCATTCAGATTTATGAAACGCATACAAAACACAACATTCACATGCAAGTTAGCATTATTAATCATTTAAAAGATGGTTTTCTTGGTCAATTGTATTGACTGTATTCAACCTTAATTTCTCTGTTTTTATGATTGTTTTAAATTTCCTGTGGCCATTACAACATGTAACACAGGCCACATGTTATTATTTGTTTGTTCAATCTTCTTAAAATATTAAAATTGAATACTTACACTTTTGGTTCCTTATCTTGTAATCACTAAACTGTGGTGCACGCGCTGTTCCTAAACTAATGTTTCCTAAACTTACAGATGTCTCGTGCCACAAACTGGACTGTGTGAAACAAAATACAGACCGGCTGTTTTATTATAATATTCAAGCACTGGCTTTGCTAATAAAGTATTGTGTTACTGTACAAGTATTTAAGCCAGCTGCTGAGGACCTCGTTAAAATTCAACACATGGATATTTTTCTGTTATCTGAGTAAATGTGGTCAAAGTTTCTCTTTCTTTTTACAATTTGTATTCTGTCAGCAAATTTGTCTCCAAGAGAAACTTATTGCAAGCCTTTTTAAATGCACTTTTGATTAAATTTTAAATGCACGCTTAATGCCACATGTTTTTGGACAAGAAATCCTTCTGAAACAACAATATCAAAGGCAAGATATTTTTAAAAAAGCAGGAAAATGCCTTGATTTGATTAAACTTTTGTTGACTTTTCACTTATTATTATTACTCGGTCGAGAGACATAAAAGTAAAACCTTCACATCCAACCACAGGAACGATCAAGGGAACAATTACATGCGCCATTATAAAATTATTTACCTTTCAAAACGCCCCGTGGGGGAAAAAAAACATCTAGAGGACAAAGAGTCGAAAAGCAGGAGCAACATCAGAAATGAGACTTGATAAAAGAGGCACAGCATCCATTTCCTCCATAAAAGCAGGCTAAACTCCCAAGAAGAACCAACGCTGGCCTCTAGTGGCTTGAACCAAGATTACGAGCTCAAACAGTTCTTTTGGACTTCGATAATGAACTTGAATGTCTTTAACACACACGAAGGCAACAACTGATTGATCGATTGACTTGGGCAATGGCTGAGTTATTCATTTTCCCTGCTTGTGTTGTATTGTCGTATTGTATTGTTGTATTGTTGTGTTGTATTGCTGTGTGTATGACTCCAGTAGAGGCTTGTCTCTCATTTCCTTTGCTCACTGCAGTAGCACCAGTTATTTAACAGTCAAGACAATGTGTTTCAGCCCTCGCAGTCCCATTTATTTCAAAAAAATACACAAAGAAATCATCTAAATCTGGGTTTGCCGTACAAATTGTTTGGAAATAAAATCATTCATAATTTAGTTCTGCATTTATGTAGCTGTGATATAATAAATCATCAACAATAAAGTTTCATTAACGATGAATAAAAGTTTGTCCCAACACAGTTTAATGCTATATCTGAGTCATTTTGAAGTCATTGTTTTGCGGTTGAGTTGACGCTTTCAATGTGGAACGGTCACAACAGGAACTGGCAACGTGTTTCAGTCCTCAAAGTTGCATTTACTAAAAAAAAAACAAAAAAAAACTAAAAAACATTTTTTCCTGTCTGCATGCAACTGTAGACTTGCAGAGGCAGATAATGACCAACAACTGCCACAATGATAAAGGAAGTTGAGGAAGACGGTGTGAGGCGGTTGAGCAGTTTGCAGACACGTAGGGCGTTGACTTTTTCACTC
Source organism: Chaenogobius annularis (assembly GCA_015082035.1). Classification (NCBI taxonomy): domain Eukaryota; kingdom Metazoa; phylum Chordata; class Actinopteri; order Gobiiformes; family Gobiidae; genus Chaenogobius; species Chaenogobius annularis. Next base: position 422,238 of record BJKM01000239.1, on the reverse strand, counting down.
TGACTAAGCTAATGCTGACATTTACACGGGGGGGCAAGACTTTCAGAAGATGCCCACTCGACACGCGTTACATCAGAATCAGAATCAGAATCAGAATCAGAAAGGGTTTATTGCCATTGTCAATGAACAAAATTCACAAACATAGGAACTTGTCTCGGCGTTAAGGTGCAACATAAAACACTGAGCAATAATAAAACAACATATATTTGTTTTATTATTGCTCATTACTAGTGCTTCCATGAGTCAATGTTGGACGTTTTAGACCTCGGTGATAATGTTCATTGTACATTTGCGCTACAGACGCTTCGAGGTATGTTTCTGTGATTAAACAGCCTCAAATGCCATGTGTTTGTAAAAATATAACAACGTGATTTTGCCGTTTGCTTGGCCTGAAGGCGAGAGTGAGGCAGCGAACCGTTTATCAACGACCAAAGAAGACAAATGATCATCTTCATAGTAAAAATGTACTCTCAATTTCAGTTTGGTCGACCTTTTAGCAATTAGTCATTATTTGTGTTTTCTTCTGTTTTTGTGTTGAGTATTAAAGGCGCACCGTGTAACTTTTCTGATAGAGGGCTTGTCTCCAGTGAGTTTTGTTACATTGGGCTGTTCCACGCTATTGCATTTAAGTGGTCCATAACTTGGCCTGGTACCACCGCCTTCTTGTCTTATTGGAGATGAATAGTACAGGCAAATAAATAACATATCCAAGATGATGAAGACTCCAAGATACGAAGTGCATCTTTAACGAAATAAAAGGAAAATGGTTTTGCACATGACATTAAACTTGCTTCTTTCAGAATCAGAATCAGAAAAAGTTTATTTCCATTGCCAAAATTGACAAACATTGGAACTTGCTTTGGTGATTCGGGAGAACATACACCGATGAACAATAATAAAATAAAACATATATCAAAAAGGGCATACATTCAAGAAAAAATATTTAAATTTACTATAGGATAAAAATAGGCTTATTATGTAGGCAAAATGTACGGTTAAATTTACAGATGTAGTGCAAAAAGAGAACGCTCTCCTCAGTTATAAAATAAAAATAAAGGTCATTATTTCTGCTCATTTCCCTTTTTCCGTCAATTATGTTTCCATTTTTATTAAAGTCTCCTTGAAACGAACATGCAAATACAAAAGAATCACATGACATACAGCTGAAAAATAAATGAAGAAATACTGCCAACCAGCAGAAGAAATAAGAGTATGGAATGGAAAATAAAAACGCTCAAGTTAAAAATCACTATCAGGAATAAAATCATATAAATCGGTGTTTTTACCAGCTTAACCCCCGCTAAAACACAAGGAATTTTCTTATAAATGTATACGTTTAACCTTATAAAGTACCTTCACATAATATTTACACAAAACATTGATGTACAAAGAGGTTTTCTATATTTTCCTGTCCTTTTCCTCTCCACAGCAACAGTGGATTGGTCCAATGAAGACACATGCATTTGGGGTGATCTGCCGCTGTTTAACGCTGAACTTCACCCTCCGCACTAATGTCCACACAGACAGAAGCCAGAGCAGTTCAAAGCTCCGTGTCCCCGCGCCGCTGCCTTTGTGCCCGTCTGTTGTCAGGGGCCCTGGTATGTGTGGGCCGGTCCTCCTCACCCCAGGACGGTCCAGTGAGGAGCGGAGCGAGGCAGAGGAAATACACCCATCATCACATTAAACAGTGGCAGGACATGGGGGTCAGGGAGGGGCGAGGGGCAGCTGTAATAGGGGCTTTGTTCTGGTTCGGTGGGACACACAAAAAGACTTGTACGGGGCAGTGCTTAGTGACCAAAAACAGAAGAAGTCGCAGAGAGGAGTCAAATTCGGTATCATCTCTATCAAAGGTAGATTTTTTAGAAGATCCACTGTACTAAAACGAGGTTGATGTCATATTAAACGAAAACATGCACAATATGCTTATCTTAAAGCTATAAAAGCCACATAAAGTGCATCATGTGACACCTGCTTGTCTCAAGATGGCGTTGCTTTGTCTCGAATGTTCCACAGCATTAAACAGGTCTATTTTCATAAGTAGGGACCCACCAGGTCAAAGAAAGTAGAGCTGTAAAAAATAAACATTTGTTTCACAAAAATAAAAGCACCGGTATATTTTGGTGTCTGTACTTTACTCAAGTAGTTTTTACAGTGGATACTTTTTACTTTTACTTCTCAACATCTGAAAGCAGATACATTTTTGAACTGGACAGGCTTTTACTTTTATTGGAGTTTTTGTCCATATAGCCATAACACAATTGAGTACTTCTTCAATCCCTGATAAGCACCAGACAATTACAAGCATTTGTAGAGGGTTTAGACCTTATGAATGAATGAATGAAATAATTAAGTTTATTTGGTGGTTGGTTTAAATTAATAAAAAATAAATATGCAGTAACAATAACATTTTCAACTATATTGGTTGCAAACATAACTGGACTGAAGCAACTTGCTAACATAAACTCATTCTAAAAATCACACACAACTCAAAAAAATGTCTACTGAATTTTAATGGGAAATATTTAATGTTAATAAGCCATTAACTAAAAACATGTATGAGTTAATAAACCATGTGCACAATGTTTGACTGCTTATTAAAGTGTTTTCAATAACAAAGTGATAAATGCTTACATCCGCTTATTGCCAGACTGTGGATCGAGATGGTGGGAAACAAAAGTTTGTCTTCAATCGGATCAATCGGTGGGCGAAGTGCAACGCCCAAGGACACAACAACATCACGCAGTCGAAAAGGAAGAAAAGAAAAAGGAAAACAATATGGAAACAATACGGATTCCAACACTCTGAAGCTGTTTAGAAACAAATATTCAAATGCACTGTCTGAAAATTATGGAAATATGACCCAAAGAGGTTGTTTTTAACCGTGTGATTATGAGACTTCCCTTTATTCACTTCTTTATCTGTGACGTTAAACATAAGCCGTCTGCTGTGGCTCTATTTTAAGCTCTTAGTGACCTTATGTCCGTCTGTCCGTCAGTGGAGGAGGAGCAGGAGCAGCACATGAGGCATTTTTCTGTCGTGGATCCGTCTTCTTAGCTCCTCCTCCTCCTCCTCATGTCATCCATCAGTGTCAGAATCACAACTGCAAAAACATCCAATGGGACAGAAGTTACGCTTGTTGTAGCCCATCGAAACTAGTTTGCTAATGTTATTTTATTATATTAGTATAAACTTTATATGTCACTGAGACTGAGCGAAGTAGTAGCAGTAGTAGCAGTAGTAGTAGTAGTAGTAGTAATAGTAGTAATAGCAAAGTAGGTCAGACACACCAACTTGTAGTAGTGAGAGTGGTGTGGTTGTGAGTCACTAGTTTTCTTGTGCTCAACCAAAACCACTTTTCTTCGCCCACACCTCCCATTCGTCGGCCTCAGAACTGCTCCGTGAGAGTGACAGACAGGAGGCTTCCTAATGCAATGAGAAGTGAACTTTCAGAAGAAGATGACTTTAGTTACCTCTTCAAGGCAATGTAAAAATCATGACAAAATTGTGATCTGACTCCAAGAAAATCCCCCCCACTCCGAGTACAACATTGTTTTCTGACTGAATGGAACGTGTTCAGATTTAGACAAATCTCAATTACCTCATTTCCATTGGTTTGCTATGACGCTGAACGGTGCAGTCCATAAGTGTCGTTTGAGGGGTTGAGGGGTCCTTCATCGCCCACTTGAGGTACTGGGTTTGTTCTTTGTCACAGAAATAACTGTAATATATTGTGTATTTTAATGAAGAACCCCATAAACTAAAACTAAATACTGCCCAAAGAGGTCAAGCCCTTTCTCTGGGTCCACTTTGACTGAAGGTTGAACAGACTCTACGTCACGTTTAGTGTAGTGATGGCCCGATCAGTGCCAAATATCAATATAGCAATAATGACGGTCAAAAATTATTGATTGGATACTTGACATTGCTTGAAATTACTTGAAATACGCGGTCAGATCCACTGATCCACAGGTTGGTGGTGTGATTCCAGCTGCCTCAGGTGAATACTGCCATTGTGTCCTTGGGCAAGACACTTAACCCGCCTCGCCCCCGGTGTCCGCGCACAATGGTGGGTGAATGTGTGTGTGAATGAATGTGTGTGAATGGGTGAGTGGTTGTTTGTGCCTTGAAGGTGGAAAAGCGCTGTCTAAATGTGACTATTTATAAATACGTCATAAAACGTCATATTTTAGTTTATCTGCACATGTCACGTGTTTAGATTTGTTCAAGCTGGGGTGGAGCAAAAATAATATAAATGGTGTGTATCCACCTTATTCCGAAAGCCCGTCTGGGCGCCGCCATATGACGTAATCCTTCTTCCGGTTGTTTTATTTAAAATAGGACTGCCAACCTCAAGAGAAAATAAGTTCTACACAGACTAAAAAGCCGTTTTCAGGCCGCCCAGGGAACCAGTGCATTGGTGACTTGTTTGTCACATGAACATTGGATATTTTACACAAATCAATCTACTTTATAGCATATTTTAGTGGCAAGACTTTTCCATTTAAACCAACGGAGTTCCCGCTGGACCGGAAGTGCGATTACAATGGAAGTGGCGATCAAAGAGGAAAAGAGGGCGGGGCGGAATAAAGTCAATAGCAGAGATGTTTCAGTACATTTAAATACAAAACTCATTGGTTTAGGATCGATATCACTATATGTGCCATAGTACTTGGTATCGGATTGAAAAGAACGAAACTAAATTACAGGTCAGGTCTATGAAGGTGCGACCCTGCTCAAGGTAAAAATGCATGTTTTTCAAGACAGATTTATCAATGAAAATACATGTCATTGAATAATAATTGCCCGATACCTTTTTATATCCTACTATGGATCACAAAGAAATAAGATGGAGAAAAGCAGACAAGTTACAGAGTGGTCCTTAAATAGACGCTTTCCAGACACAGGTTACACACATTTTTTAACAGTGAAAGAAAGGGCTCACATAGGTGTCCACAATAACTCTTTAAATGGAGGAGTTAAAGCGTCAGCCCCGTGTGTGAGTGTGATGGCGCTGGAGGCAGGATGTCCTGTCCTGTCCTGTTCCATTGTGCCGTGTTCTGCCTGCCAGACGCTGCCCCTCAAACTCACTTCCTCTGGATCCAAGTGCCCCTCTGAGGGTCACTATCGCCCCTGTCCCACCACTGACAGCACAAACACAATAGGAACGAGTAAAAGCCGCCCCATCTCCTGCTAAAAATAACCACATCACTCCTCGACATGAACACTGTATCCTAACAATGGACTTTGAGGGGTAAAAAATAGCTCCACGCAGCCCGTCTGAAGAATCTTGTGAAAAAACTCAGATCGCTTTGTTTTAATCCCAATGGGTTGAATAAACAGAACCTATTTTGAAATTATATGGTTTAACACACAATAATCTATTGTTTATGAAGGGCATGTCAGGGAGTGCTTATCTCCTGCTCTTATTTTTACTTTTAGTCCAACCGCAAATGCCTGTAACTACCTTAATTCCACTGTAAATAACTGCAGATAAAAATGTGCACAAGTCGGGAAAAGAACTCAGGTCAAAAGCAGCTGGCCGACTTCAACTCCTGTGAAGAGGGACAGAAATCAGCTGATTAGTACATTTATCTGAAACATTTGAGCTCTTTTACTAAACGTTACTACATTTAGAGTTTACTGTTAGTTGTCCATAGATGAGATCGAATACTACATTAGTCTGTTACTACCATTACTGCTACTATTATTGTCTGTTACTACTATTACTGCTACTATTATTGTCTGTTACTACTATTACTGCTACTATTATTGTCTGTTACTACTATTACTGCTACTATTATTATTGTCTGTTACTACTATTACTGCTACTATTATTGTCTGTTACTACTATTACTGCTACTATTATTGTCTGTTACATATTACTGCTACTATTAATGTCTGTTACTACTATTACTGCTACTATTAATTGTCTGTTACTACTATTACTTGCTACTATTATTGTCTGTTACTACTATTACTGCTACTACTATTGTCTGTTATTACTATTACTGCTATTATTATCATTTGTTACTACTATTACTGTTACTACTTACTACTACTACTACTTACTACTACTACTATTGTCTGTCACTACTATTACTGTTAACAAGGGTCTAGTGTTGTAAATATAATGTGTGGTTTGTACATACTTTAGTTAATCACTTTGGTTTAGTCATTAGTTTACTCTTAATTCTTCTCTTTATATTTCTATTGTTTTCTATTTTGGAAACCTGATCCCCAGCAATAGTCCAGCAACTTTTCAGCCAATCACATCATCCCACTTCTCAACCAATCATCCTTCAGCATCTGATGGAACTTCAGGTTGTTTAGCAAAACTTAGCCTTAAGTTCCAACAACAACAACAACAACAACAACAACAACAACAACCAACAAACAACAACAACAACAACAACAAGAACTTGCATTATTAAAGAGTGTTAAAGTGTACACTGGCGTCCTTCTCTTGCCCTGGCCGGACAACCTGGGGAGATTGAGGATTATTCCGTTAGGCAATATACAGTCTGTTCAGAGGATTGTCCCAACGCCTCATTTACAATTACTACTACTATTTTTACTTTTACCACTATTATTATGTTACTACTACCACTACTACTACTACTACCACTACTACTACTACCCACTACTTACTACTACTACTACTACTACTACTACTACTACTACTACTACTACTACTACTACTATTACTACTACTACTATTATTGTCTGTCACTACTATTAGTACTACTATTTTTACTTTTACCACTACTATTATGTTACTACTACCACTACTACTACTACTACTACTACTACACTACTACTACTACCACTACTACTACTACTACTACTACAACTACTACTACTACTACTACTACTTCTTATTATTCTGCTGGAAAATTTGTATAATCAAACACAGACACAGCGATAATCTAAAGTGTGTCTCCCGTCAGTTGACCTTTTGACCCGATAGTGACCCTTAAACAACCCCTTACACAATGTTAACAGTGGAGCCATTGAAACGGACGCTTAACTGTTGCTAATTTGATTTTGGAAACAGCCTCAGTCTTGACTCGTTTGTTAACAATCATCTTCTGCAAATCCATTCATACATACAGTACATAACCTGCTGAGGAGAATTACATCCATCCAACAACTGTCAAAGCCGCTTTGGTCCTGTTCTAGTCCATGTCTGGTCAATGTTTGGTTTGAGTGTGAGTGTACCATAAGAAGACAAGTAATGTTCTAACTGCCCCCATGTTATGTTGTTATTATTAAGTGCAATTGGTCTATACAAAAAAGGGTCCATCTAAAATGATAGGGCTCTTTTTTATTGACCGTAAATATACTTTTATACAATGTCGCAACATGACAGATTATCAAACTAAATATAAAATATACCACAACAAAGTAAATAAAAGTATAAATAAATAAATAAATAGTGGGTAAAACTATGGGAGAAAATAAATAAATAAATAAATAAATAAAATGACAGCTCACAGTGCCACATTTTGTGTCTGTATTTCTATTTGTCGGTATCTATGTTGTTTTTTACCCTTTATTGTGCGTGTGAAGCACTTTGGGCAGCAATAGAAACGCATTCGACACTGACATTTTGAGAAACACTTTCTCAACGCGCATACGCTTATTTCAGCTCGCGCCGCTACAGTCCAAGTCTGAGAGGAGTTTCCTTGTGTAATAACAATCTGAGGGTCTGTCTCAAGTCTTTTCCTCCCTCTGCACAGACCTTTATTCAAACCGGGTCAGCCCCCTCCTCCCCTCCTCCCCTCCCACTGGCCGCTCGAGGTGCTATTGTCCCCTTTTCCTGCGCGCACTGACTGCCCACCACCATCACACCGTCACGCACGCGCAACCGGCTGGGGTTGGGTGGGTTTTTTTTTTTTTGGGTGAGTGTTTTTTTTTTTTTTGGACGTGAAGTGAAGTGGTCATTTCTCACCTGAAAAACATCGCCACAACTTTGCACACAACTCCGGCTGCGCTGCGAACCGAACTGTCGCGCGCGGAGGGGGGGTATGGTTTTGGGTTTTTTTGGAGACCGCGCGTAATCGTTGGCACGTGGATGCACTTTGCGTAAAACCGTCGTGTTGGAGATGTTTCTTTTGACAGCTGCCCGCGGCTCGTGACAAACAGCGGTGCCCGGAGGGAGCTGTCACCGGCCGCCAGTGAGTCCTGTCCGTGTCTCTCTGTGTTTTTGTCTGATGTTGACTCGATGAACGTTGGTTTGACGCTCGATGTGGGAACCGTTTGAGTTGAACCAGGATCTGCTGTTTAAGTTAAAAACTACAGAAAAGGCGCATGTTCTGGAAGGAAAGTCACCCACCTGCCATTCCTCACGTTAAAAGGCTGATCTAACAGCTTTGTTACTGGCTATTGCAACGACTTAGGCTTGGGAATGAAGTCCAAAACCTCTAAATATGTGAGTTTTAAGATAACACAGGCACATTAGGTTAATCAATCTGGGATATTGATTTTAGGTCGGTGAGGTTTAAGTTTTGTAAAAAGTACTGATTTGTTAAGTCTTTTGATCTAAGCAGATGTTGAAGTTGAAAAACACGGTGACAGATTTGGACAATTTTTCTGCCAGCCTGTGCTTACTTAATGTAGAGATGTTTTAATTGAGTGACTGCAATGGAATTATCATATTTTCCATTTTGTTCCCGTTATTTTACGGTTTTCACAGGTCGCATTTCTTGTCCGATTTCCGTCATCCAAGGTTCAGTTTGTAGATATTTCTTGTGTGATGATTGCTTTTGCTTTTGGTATTCCTCGGTCTTGTCATTTTTCCGGGATTCGTCTTCAAACTCTTCATAGAGTGGCAGAATGGTGGAGATGTCTCGGAATGTTGGTGCTTTGTAACAGTATTGTCATGGCAACTGTACAGAATATGGCTGAGCGTCTGTCTTGGACTTCTCCATAGCAGACATGCTGTTTTCCAAACATTCTGCAGTCTGTTGTAATAACTTCCTGGCATTGCACGGCGTCTAGTTAATACTTCTGTTATTATCTGGTACTTCATTGTGCCCATATTGCCTCGGTCAAGTGCATGATCCATACAAAATGTATACACTTTGAAAACATAAGAAAGGACACAACATTACATTATAGCCTACTCATTTATCCATAAGGTAATTACGCATTAGAATGGCACACATTTACACCTTATTCAGCCTCTCACGTACAGGAAGGGCATTATTTTCCTAATATTTGTTTTACTGTTGTTACCAAATCGATCTGATTGAAAAGACTAGTTTTGTCTTAATAATTACATTTTAAACTTGATTTTGATACTAAAGAATAGGCTCGATACTCGATACCAATTTTGCTACCATTATGATATTAAAAACACTCACTTGTTTCATACAGTAGAATGTCATTTTCAACCCTAAATAACAGTACAATCTTAATGTTTTCATGCAGTTTTATACTAGTTCTGATAAAGCTCAAGATCATTCTAAAACTGTTCATGCAAAGTTGAATTTTGTCCTGTTTATGTGATCGTTTTGGTATCGATACTTGTTCATGAGTGTGTGATTTTGACATTTCATGCTCTGAGGACCGATGCATTACAAAAACAATCCCCAGACGTCACCAATATCACCGATATTAGCAGTGCTTTTCTGTCCATTCACATAAACCACTCTACCGTGTGTAAATGTGCGTACGGTATCACACACTTACAACGAGCAAGTAAAGCCCAAACATGACACAGGATGCACACAGACTTGAAGATGCCGGGTTTCCTCTGCCTCCTTCCTGAGTTCACCCTGAGCGAAAGCAACAGCTGGCCGTGTGCGGATCCTGAACCCGATCCTCCAGAGCGAGCGGGTCCGAGGGCCTCCGTCCCGTGACCCGCTCCGGAGGGGGGTAAGGCCACGGTCCGCGCAGCTGTCCCGGGACTCTGCACGAAAAGTTAGACTCGCTCAAATCCCCCAGAGTAATCCTCGACGTGCTTAAATATCCGTGCACTCCAGCGCCGGTGTGAATGGACTGAGAGCGCGCAAAGCCGCCAAAGTAAAGGGGGTTAAGGGCTGGATGTGGAGCCCGCTGTTTGGGGGCCAAGGCAGAGGACAGGACAGTGCACTGCTTCTGTTTTCATAAAGACGTAATTCAGGCTAGAAGTGAAGTCAAAGTGCGTCAAATGAAGCGAGATTTGCTGGAGAAATCCCCTGTTTTCAATGGATTTATTTCAGCGTGCTATCAAGGCTGTCGAAAGTATCGGAAATCGGACACAAATCGCTGCTGAAACACGTATTGAAACTAGATTCTTATTGGTGCAGGGAAATAAATCTGACAAAATCTGACCTTTACTGAACTTGTTTTAGAATGAGCTCGACATTTGGGTTGAAAATGTCAATCATTTGTCTATCATTGTGGTATCAAAATCGGTCTAAATCAAGTCTTATTTAGGGGTGGGCGATACGGAAAAAAATGTACATCACGTCCTTCTTTGAGTCAGATAGTGATTTCGATTTGATGACTTTGGCTTTTTTCTATTGCTTTTAAGAAGTAAATACAGTCACCTTCTTCGTCGTCACAGGAATTAAAACACAATTCAATTTTTATCTCCAAACCGCCCAGCCCCAAGTCTGTTTAATATCGAGTTTGGAATGTTTGTATTGTAACACTAAAGGGCAAGAAGTGTTAATGAAACTGGGCGTTGATCAAGATCCTAATTTATGCTGCACACGTGTGAAGTCATCACGGCGGCGCGGCGTTCGGCGAATAATCTCGTTGTTTGGTTAAGAAGACAAACATGTGGCCTTTCACAATGCTGAACGACACAGCGTTGTCAAATATGCACATACTTCAGTGTTGTTTTCATTCCAAAGACAGATTCAGGATGCTGTATTCTGTTCATTTGACCCATCTGTCCAGTGTTTGGAAAGGAAAAGCACAGTGTTTGGTAAGGAAAAGCACTCTTACAAGATTTAGACTGACTCTGCAGTGCTAATCTTGAAATGCAACAATATCAGAGAAAAAAAAAAAAAGACGAATCATTCCAATAAAAGTTAGCATTATAATTATTCACAATCTAGCATTACAATACATGGAGACACTAACACAATCAAAAGCACTCAACCACATCCTTTTTCAACCACATCCTTTTTCAACCACATCCTTTTTCCTTTTATTGGCTTTTATTGTCAAAATTGTTTTAAGTTGGGGATTCCAGTAAAAGCTGTTTTGGGGTTATGATAAAGTTTAGCACATGTAAACTTCACACAGAGTAAACTCCCGGCCGTAAAAACCACTGTGTCAAGGCGCGTTCTCAAAAAAAATGACATTCTTGTTTGATAAAGACGTGCTCTGGGTGTTGATTTGTCGACTAAACTGGGGCGTGGCTCTGGCAAAAGCACTCAAAATGGTTTAGGATCGTGCAAAAAACGAAACACGCAGATTTATCGACTAAACAACTAAAGGCAAAGAGTGTTTTAATTCTCATTGTGGTATTGGAAAAGGTCACGCCTCTTCCTTACTGGTTTCAAGTTTGACATGTTAGCAGTACTAAAGCGACTAGGGATGTCAATATTATTAGATTCATCGATAATCGTGATTATTTAGGTCACAATATCATCAATTTTGTTATATAATTTATAGAAAGGTTACAATTTTCAACTAAATTAGCTCTGTTTTAGTTAAATTATAAGACATGTGACAATTTTAGAAGCAAATTTAAGTCCTTTCTGCTCAGCCTTTCCTCAAAAAAGTAAACGTAGAAGTAAAGTACTTTTTTATCTTGGTCACACATTGAGGAGCGGTTAATGTGTTAAGAAAACAATGCGGTAAGAAAATGTTGGATTTTATTGTTGTTGTGGTTTCAAACAATTGTTAAATCATGTTTACTCTCACAATAATCGTTATACTGAAATTTGAAATCGTGACGTCCCTATCGACGAAAGACGCCGTTGATTCGTCGCCGAAACTGTGTATTTGCATGTAAAAGGAAGATTAAACTCATGATTCACTCCCAGATCTCCAGCTGGCTCGCTCCATGCCTTCTCTTTTCTCACAACTTTAAATCCAGATTTGCTCGGCCCCGTCTGGAGTCCGAGCACAGCACCTCGGCGCTTCCCGTTAGCTCGTGTTTGACGCGCAAAGCTACAGTAAGGGCTTTGTGCGCCGAGGTGGGAGGACTGGACCAGCGGAGGAGGCGTCTGGGGAGCGGGGAGGGCGTGTGAAACTGCAGTAAAGATGTCACACCGCAGCTGGCACAGAGCGGGGACTGATGGACGGCCCAGCACTCACACCGCAGAGTCTTTGTGAATGGGGCAAAGAGACAGAGAACAAGGAGAATCCCGTCCACGAACCGGCAACAAAAACATCAACGCGCTCGGGACGTTTGGATAAGTTATGGCGGGGTTTAAAGTTAGAACTATGGAGCGGTGGAGGACTCGGTGGAATAGGTTTGAATTGAAAGGTTGAACCAGGTCCGAGCCCAGAGTTCTTGATTAGCGAGTGCATTGAGGCAATAAACAAAGCCGCTATACAATTATAGGCATTTGCAATTTACTTCTGTGAGTATTTATTTCAATTTACGGTTTATAGGCGCCATTTGAGGACTTTTTCCCCATTCAAAAGATATACTATTTCGTCCAGAATGGTTAATTGCATTCTGAAGCCAAGCCCAGTTTCACAACAGTGCACTCTTGATGCCCTTCCTCAACCCTATAAATTCATACTGGCACTGCACTTTGGGGTCTAATTGTATTTAGTAGCAAGATAAAAGTTACTGAACATGCATTTGTTTTACGTGTTTTACATTTCTTTAAGCTCTATTGGAGAGAAATTAAACTTTTTCACCATATAAGTAGCAATGGTGGCGCCCTCATATGTTTTGCAGCAGCTCTGATCAAAAAGTACAGCAAAAATTGTATTAACACAGTAATTATTCTGCCGATCTTTACCTGCACTATCTCATACTAACTCGCTTTGGACGCTAAGGAATAGCTCGATACTCGGTACGGATTTCAACGCCACAATTATAATCAAAATTGGCTAATTATTGAGAAAGTAGAGTGAAATCTGACACACAAACGAACAGTATTTTCTTTATGTTTCCATGTAGTCTTAAACGTGTTCTGATTAAGCTCAAATTCATTCCAAAACTGTTCAGGAAATGTCAAATTGTGTCCTGTTTATGTGATTTTTGTTTGTTTTGTTTTGTTTTTGTGCTGTTAAAAAGTAGTGTCAGATTTAACTTTTGACAATCCTATACCACAGTGTTTGCAATATCTGTAATTGTTCTCAACTAAAACAATAACCAAATTCATTTATGAAACAGATTATTTGTATATAATGTAGTTTAAATCAAAATAACGATTAAAGTGATTCCTCCAGTCTGTTCCCATGTACGTTTGTTTTCACACTTTGTAATTACACACCGCAAACATAACACACTGCAATTTTGACCAGCCTTATCACGTTGAACACTTCCTCAGCATAAGCCTTATAATTACAAAAATGACACTGTGGCTGCACGGTGTATTTACTGTCACACGTGTTAAATCACGACCTGGCACTTCCTAATCTCACAGTTTGTCCCTGTGGTTTATCTCAGCCTCGTCAGGACTGTCCCAGGGCAGACTCTGAGGCTCGGGGGAGATGAGCGCCGTTTTGGAGGAGCAGATAACACCATGAGGGACAGGCCACACACAGGCGCACACACACACACACACACGTGGAAACCCTCCTCGCTGTTATAGATCAGCGATTCCTTTAGATCAGGCCAATGTAAACACACATAGGAGTGTTTATATCTTTATATATACAGTACTAGGCTGAAAATAGACACACACTGGAGTCTAAAGGTTTGTGAAAGGTGTAACGTGTCTCTATGAAGATGTTATTGCTTTGCCTGGAATGTTTTATAGTATGGAATTATATTGTTTTTTGTTAATTTATTCAATCACTTTTTAATGCCTTTAAAAACATGCAGTCTTTTGAATACACTCGACGTCTGGCACATTTGTCTTGTAACTACGACAATACTGAGTGAGATTAAGCCAGACTTTGTGTTTTGTTGTTGCTCATATGTCTTGTTTTCGCTAAAGACAATACAAAAAAATAACCCGCATGCATTCTTACTGTGAGTGGGCTCGCCTCTCCACAGATCTGACAATAATTTGCCCTGTTGGCGTCTCGTGCTTGTCTCCTTATCGATATGCACGTTTGATTTGATGTCATACTGTGCATCATTTAGTTTATCGATAAATATAACACATAATTGTTTCATCGTCAGTGTAAAGCATTATAGATTAGGGTTAGGGCTAACATTGTCTGTGAACTAATACAAATAACCTGTTTCTTTTTGTATTGAAATTTGACATTTACAAAGGCCAGAAAGGATTTTATCTTCTGAGGTTACGTTTTGTTCCTGCGCACACAACAGGAAGACAGTTAAAGAAGATTGTGTATTGGTCTGTAGTTTTTCTGTGAATTAGGTCATGTAATAACACCTGAAGGCTTAGACAATACGTTTTGTATCAGTTGTGCAGTTATTTCTTAGTGATCTCTAAAATTACAAAGCTGTTCAAAGTGTCCACTGTGAAATAGGGCTGCATCAAAGAATCGACTAAACGTGACGAGCTCAGTCGACTATGAAAAATAATTCTGGTACTATACAGACTCTAAAACACGTACAAGTGACATTGTTGAATCAGAATGTCAAAAAAGAATGAAGAACTTCTGGATTTAATCAATATTCCACTCTATTTGTAAATGTTCTCTATCCGGAAGCCTTCAGTTGCTGTATTTCAACATTTATTTGGTTGATAATGTATTTAGAAAGTCTCAATATGCACAATTAAAGATTATGATTTGACTAGCGAAGACACATTTACGTAAAACTTAATTAAGATGAAGATTCACGACAAATCGTCATTAGATCAGGCACAGCTTTGACACTGCTTTTTCTTACTGTAACATTTGAATACAATGGGACCACGGCCTTTGTCTGCTGGACTCCTTCACTGGGGATGTGAAGTTGTTTGTTCCTCGGTGTGAACTCTTATTGTGAGGAAGTGACTGAGTTTTTCCTGTCCGTTCTCTCCCTTCTCTGTAGGAGCAGCAGCAGCAGCAGCAGCAGCAGCAGCAGCCTTGAGTCCCCGACATCCTCCATCTGAGAACGCCAGCCTCGTCACAATGGCTCCGGGATGGACGTAGCTGCTCCTGTCCCCTGCTGATCGGCCTCCAAACTCTTCACATCCATCCTGTTTTTTTACTATTTCCGCTTGACGTGTCTTCGCGGATTCTCGAAAAATAAGCTACAACCATGGCTAGCCTTGTTTTGAACGAGACCGGAATGGAAGACTGCGGGATCGACGACTCCTTCAAGTACAATCTCTACTCCGTGGTCTACAGCGTGGTTTTCATCCTGGGTCTGGTCACCAACTGCGCCGCACTTTTCGTCTTCTGCTTCCGGATGAAAATGCAAAACGAAACCACGATGTTTATGACTAACTTGGCGCTGTCCGATTTGGTTTTCGTCTTCACGTTGCCGTTCAAGGTTTTCTACAACGTCAACCGCCACTGGCCCTTCGGGGACGGACTGTGCAAAGTGTCCGGCACCGCTTTCATCACCAATATCTACGGGAGCATGCTGTTTCTCACTTGCATCAGCGTGGACCGGTTTTTGGCCATCGTGTACCCGTTTCGGTCCAGGTCCATCCGCAATCGGCGAAACGCGGCGCTGGTGTGTGCCGCCGTTTGGCTCACGATCGTCGGGGGAGGGATTTCGGTCACATTCTTCTCCACCATCAACAGCAAACACAGAGCCACAACCTGCTTCGAGGGCTTTTCCAAGAGCACCTGGAAGACCTACCTGTCCAAAATCACCATCTTCATAGAGGTGAGAGACACTTAAAGTTACAAGGGGTGGGCATTAGAGTATCCTTTTAACAATAATCAGAATTCCTTTTATTCATTCCCAAGGAGAAGTTATTTTTGTTACAGACGTGCAAGAATATATACCTTAAATCATAAGCGAAACCCTCAGACAATATAGACAATATTTTTGGTAATTCAATTGAAATGTGTGTCTTAAAATGTGTTAGTTGAGGTTTAGGTATGAGACAAATATAAAAAATATTGTAAAATGACCCACTAAAGTGCAGAAACAACACTTTATACTAGGGATGGGCACACAAGCATTTAGTTTTTATGTTTTGGGCACACAAAACGTATGTACTTATGTGGAATAAAATGTGATGAACTGGATGTAGGCCTTTGGTCGCTTAGTCAATTAATCAGTTGACCAACATTTTTGTTAGTCAATTAATTATTGTATTGGGATTATAGTGTTTAACGTGAAGACACTGTTTCCTCGTTATTATCGCATCTTGTAAGCACAGTTTGGGTCAAATGCATGATCAGACCTTTAGTCATCACTGCACAGTCTTTATTTGAACCGCGAATAGAACAACCTTGAAAGATTACTACATAACTTTGTCAAGCATACAGTTTACATTATTACAACTAGGCTTTCCATCTGGAGGTATTATGTTTATCTCTCTGTCTTTTCTATAACTGTGTCTTCCGCTGACCCAATCACTCATTATTGTGTTTAATAGAGATGGGGAGACAATTGCTATTGTCCATATGTTTTTGTACCATTGGGAGTAGAAGTATACTTTTCTCATTTGTCTTGCGTCGGTCTGAATATTGTGGCCATTAGGGCTGTAGTAGACTAAACAAATGCTTGGCCAACTAAAGACATGCTTTAGCGACGAATACAAGGCGTGTATCTCCATGTATCTGACCCAAAGTGCACTCAAAAGACTACAGCAGCACCAGAGTTCATACAAGGGAACTATGTATACGGAAAAGTACTGGTAAACAGTGTTTTTATATGTTAGAGATACGCAAATTAGATTAAACTCACTCCAAAATCGTCAGCTAACTCATTCCATTTCTTACACTTTTTGCTGTTGTACCATAGAAATCCTTTTAATAAAATGATTAATCAACTAAACAACTAAAGGACTACACAGCTTTAGCAACAACAAATGCTTTGTAATAAAATACAGCAGTTGCAAAAGGACTACCAGTGCATTCAAATTGCACTTTGTATGCAGTCCACGCCACTTGGATCGAATCACTTTGCCAGAATGTTCTACAGTATGGCAAAAAAAACACATTTATCTCCATGGAGACAATCAGGTGACACCACAATGCCAGGCTACAGGTTAGATCTGTGGAGAGGCAAGTCCGCCCACTGTAAGAATACATGTTTTTCAAGGATTTTGTGAGCAATAAAAACACCTGTAATTGAATAAATGGTTATGTTTAATGCCATACTGCGGGGCATTCCAGGCAAAGCAATAACATCTCCATGGAGACAAGCAGCTGGTGGTAACCCAACCTGAAATGTTGCATGCGTAGAGCTCCTTTAATTAAGAAGCAAATAATGTATCATGTTAAATCAGAGTAAAACAAAAGTGTCACATGGTGTTTTGTGAGAGAGAGTCTGTGTGTCGTCTTGTTGTCACAGCAACAGTGGAACAGTGGAATACAACCGTTCATTTATCAGTCTCTCATCACACATTATTGAGGTTTTGGACTTTCCCTTAACAAACTGATCTCAAAACTGATTCTTGTGGTGCGTCGGAAAGGTTTTACGGAGGTGCAGAAACATCAAGTTTCTAGTAACAAGTTCACTATATTACATGCTCAGATCGTTCATTAGACTCAAAACAATTCAAATCTTAGGGTTAGGGTTAGGGCATATTTGCAGAAATGTTTATTAATATGCACTGTCCCTGAAATAAATACATTAACAAATAAATAAAAATGTAATACTTAAATTTTATTTTATTTTTTTATTTTTTATTTTTTTAACAGAAAAAAAACCATAATTAAAATAACAATAATATTGATAATTCTTTGCATTTGTAGTGTGATTTACATGTTTGACAAGCCTCTCAAAACGCTTCACTGTCATTTTTCCCTCACTACAAACTCTGTGGTTCTGATTCTGCAAATTCTGTAGCCATAGCTGCCTTGGAGCGTGAGGCTGCCAGTCTGCGCCATCTGCCCCTTCACCATGACCAATCAATCATTCACACACAAAAATGTTGGATTGATCGAACAAAATTTGGGCCATTTTCTTGAACGTTTTGTTATTTCTTATATTTTGTTTTGTAGTACGTTAAGGTTTGAGCTGCGGAGGATCAAATTAAGCGTTTCATTCATTTCATTTTATTTATTGCAGCTCATCGATATTGCACTTTTAGAAAAGCCTTTACTGGGATGGTCAGGCTTTGTGTCAGTAGCATAAAAAAGTTTCAATATAATAATTTATCGCAATATTTTCTGTACAGGCCTACACATACTACATTCATACAGATAAGATAATGACACATTTATATACTCTATACTTTATATATAATATTGGCCGACACAATAATCGGTATCGCAACAAACTTAATGTGTACTGTATATTTCAACAACATCAAGGTCCTCCATCCGACAGAAAGTTTTTTAAAATGTTGAAAAAGGCTGATTTTTATCCATGATTGTCATTATTCAGTCTAAATTTGCCTTTCGGTTTTGTCTCCGTCAAGTTATTATTTTGACCAATACTTGAGGCATGAACATGTTTTAATAGAACTGAAATGATTGTGTCAAAAAGTATATTCTAATATCATAATATTGATATTGCAGCCATATCGCACGTCACAATCATTTAGAATATTGTGCAGCCCTGTTCCCGATAAAATAAAGGTTGAAACTTAGGGACTGAAGAAGTCTAGTTGGAGAATATTTACAAATAAAGTGTATTATTGAAGAAAATCAGAAAAGATGTATTCTTTTTTAATGTAATGTAATGTAATGTAATAAAGCCAATGTCTGTATAGTCCAAAGAATGATTACGATTATCAACATTTGACTACGAGTATTTGGTGTAGTTGCCTAGTCACAATCAGTCAATTTTAGAGATTTTTCAAGATTATTCTGTTACTCGATAATTTTGTATTATTATTCAGATCAATATAATCATAGGAACCAAACATAATAATAATCGTGACAATTTTAGAAGCAAAATTAAGACTTTTGAGATTTCCCTGTTGTTTGGTCACAGACTCAATAATAATCGAGAATAATCGTTAAATCGCTATGTTTTGAGTCGATTTGTTGTTGCGCCGCTTTTACCCAGCGTCTCATTTTTCTGACTCTTCTTGTCGTTTCAGATCGTGGGTTTTCTGTGCCCGCTCCTGGCTAACCTCGTCTGCTCCTCGCTGGTTCTCCGCACCCTCCGTCGTCCAATAACCGCCGGCCCCAGCCAAAACAAGCAGCGCGTCTTACGGATGATCGTCGTCCACCTGACCATTTTCATCATCTGCTTCGTCCCCTACAACTCCATCCTGTTCCTCTACGCCCTGGTGCGGACGCAGGCGCTGGCGAACTGCGGCGTGGAGCGATTCGCGCGCACCCTCTACCCCATCACCCTCTGCATGGCCAGCCTGAACTGCTGCCTGGACCCCGTCGTGTACTACTTCACGTCGGAGAGCTTTCAGAAAAGTCTGACGCTGGGCGCGAAGGGATCGGGGTCCCGGCAGGAGAGCATCCCGCGGAGCGACGCCGACGTCCAAGACGCCGCCAACGCGCTCCCGAAAGACACGCACAGCAACGGGAAGGAAGCGAAAGTGTCCGAGAGCAAGCTGTGAACAAAAAACAAAAAAAAACAACACCAAAAAAAACTTGGACCGATCGATTTTTCAGAGTGGATTTGACTAAATCTGAATTACAAAATAAAGTAATCAGATGTTTGTTCGCAGAGTGGAAAACACATAGCTCAGCAGATTAGGCCGGTGCAGAGGTAAATCCCGAGCTGAGGCCTGGGATTAAGGATTAAACCAACACTGGACCAACGGGACTTTTGTGATGAGAAAGATCCAACGCTTCTACAGAGAGCGACGGGCGCATTTGACGTAAAAAAAAACGACCCACTTTAAAGCACTTAACGGACCGCCCAATGTCAATGGCAAGTGCACTGTAAAACTGTCATTTGGTAAGAATCAGAACCAGGGCATTATTCAGTCACACTGGTTCATAATTACAAAATAACTGGTCTTCAAATTGGCTGTGCACGATGCTCTCTCTGGTCATATTCACAGAGAAATGGCAAAAACCTTGGAAATCGTCATAGCGAATTTCCTTCATTCTTTGTAAGTGTATTGGTTGTCTAGGTAACACGACTGCAAGCACAAAATACCGAATGTTCATTATATTATTTTAAGATACTACAAGAACATGACAAATTTTTAGCATTAAAGTAGTCTTAAATGTGATTGTTTTTTGCCGGTTTGGCTGTAATTTTGTGAGTATTGATGTGTAATTTAATTTAATTTCCTTTTATTTTGAAACATGTGCAATTACGTGTGTTTATAAAAAAGTAAATTCACTTTAATCCAGTGACACGGCACAAAAAAGTTCAAAAGGAAGCAGAGAAATCTAACCCTAATCCCAGTTTTAAATGGGATTAGGGTTAGATTTCTCTGCTAACTGCTAACATTTAACTGAAATGTTAACCTTGATTTTTGGAAAAAGCTCAAAAGTCGATACAGATTTTGATCCCACAATGACATAAATAATAAATAATACAATATTATCTTATTTTAGTCCTATTACTGTGATGTTTGCAGCATTGACACTTCATTTTCTGACATTGAACCTTCACCAAAGTCTTCGAATCGTCCTGTTATATAAGAAATTACTTCACCATTTATTTTCTCATGCTACAAACACAGACGAGTACTAATATTTTCAAAATCAAGTGTTTAAATATCCACAACATGTCCACAGATGCACTGGATCAAAGGCAGGGTGTTGTTTACTTGGAAGTACTCCAGGAACACGCAGAGCCCTGACGTTTGTTGTTTTAAACTCTGCACATTATTTCATATCGCGGCCGTGACACTCCGTAGTGCCGCTTGACTTGCTTTTTTAACAGCGCCGCTCCGACCTGCCGGGTTACAAGTGTCTCGCCTCCACGTTCGGGGCCATTAAACGTTGAATGTTTTGAATTGTTGCCACGGCTACGTCTGTTACTGCGTTCGCCTCGAGAGCGCCTCTTGCTCTCGCGTCCACAATATGTTTTAAATGAATACTCCTCGGGTTGATTGTCGATTTTTCATACTGTTGTTGTCGATGTTGTGGTTGATGTTGTTGTTGTTGTTGTGTGTTGGTGGATGAAAGTAATTCATAATGTAATTGAAGTGCAGAAGTGGCACTACACGTCTGGGAAGTAAACCAACATTGGAGCTTATTGTAAAGCCACTTTGAGAGCAAGGAATGTGTCGATTTGGAGAGAGTAAAAACGCAAACTGCCCTGCTGAAATACACAGCATTATGTCATGATGTTGTTCCAAAGCAAATCATACACATTTTAAGATAAATTGGGGCTGAAACAAGTGGCTCGATTTGTCAAAACTAAACGATTATTGATTGTCTGAAACGGTTCACTGGTCCTTACACACAGATGTAGAGAGAAGAGCTTTATTGACTCAGACAAAGCAGAAATTAGTTGTTTTATTTATTTATTTGATGGGGACAGACAGTGCAAATGAATGAACACATGTAAATTACAGTGTAAATGTATTTACCGGTAGATTTATTTGAGCACATATATCTATTGTGCCTTGGCAGATTACATAGAAGACAATCACAAACATTACACGACACGGGACAATAAAATGACACAAAAAAAATGGCTAAATGTTGTGTTTTGATGAAAAACCTGATTTGTCTGTACGTATATAAATCAAGATGTCGGCAAGCAGCATCACTCTAGCTTTATCTGGGTCAAGTATAATTAAAAACAAACTAAAAATCAAGAGCCTTTTGCAATCCAGCCAACTAATACATTAATTGAAAGAATACTAATTAGATTAATCAGATATAAAAAATACTGTAGCCCTCGTGTAAACTAATATATTAAGGAGATATGCCAAAAGAAATAATATCAAGATTTTTTGCTCGTTAAAGACTTAAATCCTCCTGTCGCTCAGTACCAATATGAGGTGATGAAGTGTCGTTGTTTGTGCGAAGAGCTGCATTCAATAGAAAATATATGCAACGATTCGATTTTAAACTCTAAATGGAAAAAGGTGACATAATGATGATTTATATTTTGTGCCAAGGTTTTCTATTCTAACAAAAACACAACATAAATATCTACAGCTAATGTCAAATACTGTCACTGATAAATGATGCCCGCTTCTTCTAACTACTACTATTATACAATTCATTCTCAATAGGGATGTCAAGATTATTCATCGACATTCATGATTATTCAGGTCATAATGTAACCGCAAGAGCCAAAAAATAATAATCGTGAATATTTTAGAAGCAAATTTAAGACATAAATGTTAAGACACAAACTTGAGGAATAGTATGTGTTAGACCAGGGCTATTCAACTTCCTGAGGGCCAGATTTTTTGGGGGCGTGGCCTCTGAGCCGGATAGGCTACTAACCAGGTCAGAATCAAAACTGACCCAGAATCAAACCAGACCTTAACTAGGTCAAAATCAGGTCTAAAGCAGAATTAAATAAGGACCAAGCCAGGTTTAAACTTCTACTAACCCAGAATTAAACCAGAAAAAGAAAAAAGATATGTTTTAATATTAGGAAGATGGGTTGCGGGCCAGATCAGATCGTTTGGCGGGCCTGATCTGGCCCCCGGGCCTTAAGTTGAATAGCCCTGCGTTAAGACCATGAAAATGAAGGAAAAGGAAAGATTTCACTGTTGTTCGGTCATGGTCTCTAATAATTGGGAATAATCGTTAAATCGTGATGTTTTCCTTACTCTAAACATTACTCTAATATTTGATATGGCGACATCCCTAATTCTAAATCAAATACTTCAACAGTACTACATTGTTGCTGTGTGAATGCTTCCATCTTTTGCACATACTGGTTCGGTGTGAGCGTCCGCAGCGGTTTGTGGAGGAGCGACCCTGAATGCTGCTGTGTCACGGCCCAAATGCTCATTATGAAACACAGAAATGCTCCATTGTTCGGGGCTGAACGAGCTCCCTCTGCCTTAATCTGCTTTACGCTCGGATCGAACAAAGTCTCTTGAACAACTCAACCACACTCGATTATACAAATTCAACGCACAGTGAATTCTGGTGAAGCCGACATGAAAGCAGGTCTGGGGTTTGATTTGTCCATGCAGATTATTCAGCTTCATATTTATATTTTGATTGGGCTAGTAGCAGTCGCCTCTATGATAACAAATATATATTGTAAATTGTTTTGTGAAATGTTTATTTACCTATTTATGTCAAACTGCGACTTCATTGAGAACTAAAACACAGAGACTTGTTCATTTCTTTCAAACTAAAATATTAAAGTTGCACTGCGTTACTTGTCTCCGTCATTGCCTTGTTTGGTACCTTTTTCGTCGAACTCGTTTAACTCTTTAAATGTGTTGTTTTCTGTCTTTTTGTAACATCGTCATCATTAAAATATAGGTCTTTTACATCTTAAATTAGACCTAACTCAGCTCTGCTCCCTGTTCTAATGTTTTTAACAGTTTCAATACATAATTCTGACAGACTTTGATCAAGTATTTATCAGAAAATATATTCCAAGAGTAAATTTTATCGAACGAATCACAAAAATGAGGTTTGTCTCAAGTAAGGCTGCAACTAATGATTTTTTAGATCAATTAAGCAACTTAATCAATTAGTTGTTTAGATGTTTGGATCGTGAATTAGATGTGTTATTACATTTGACCCAGATCAAGCTAAAGTGATGCTGCTTGAGGACATTTTGATCAAATACACTTCAGTTTTTCATAAAAGCACAACATTTTACACATTTCCTGTGTCATTTTGAGTATAATTACTACTTCGTCTGGGTCATGAAACTTCTTCCCTCTGCACATGGCTTCAGTTGGAGTGTGTGTACAGACCAACGATTACTTGATTTCCAAATCAGATGATGATTATTTCAATGATCGATTAGTAGTGAGTAATCGATTCACTTGTTTCAGCCTTATAGCCCCAATATGGTTAGTTCAGCAACTTCAGAGCTTGTGCCAAAGCATGCGCAGTCGGGTGCCAAATCTGACTGCGTTTGATGACAGTCTCCACAGAGATGTTCCTGCTTTGCCTGGAATGTTCCACAGTATAGCTTTGAACATACAGTATCTACAGTATCTAGCGTTCAAAGATGTCATCATAAATATCAGGTTTTCATGGATTTCATGAAGTATCAGTTCAGTTCAGATAATAAGTAGGCCTTCTACATATACACTGTTATAGACTACATATACACAGTAATAGCATGTTATAGCCTACATATGCACTTATAGCATGTTATAGCCTACATATGCACTTTATAGCATGTATAGCCTACACATATACACTGTTTATAGCATGTTAATAGACTACATATTACTGTTATAGCCTGTTATAGCCTACACTATACATGTTATAGACTACATATACACTGTTATAGTACATATGCACTATTATAGCCTGTTATAGCCTACATATTATGAATATACATATAGCACTACATATAGCCTACATAGCATGTATAGCTGTTATAGCCTACATATGACTGTTATAGCATTATAGCCTACATATACACTTTATAGCATGTTATATACATATATACTGTTATAGCATGTTATATGCCTACATATGCACTGTTATATAGCATGTTATATAGCCTACATATAATGCACTGTTATAGCATGTTATAGCCTACAATATCACACTGTTATAGCATGTTATAGACTACATATCTACTGTTATAGCCTGTTATAGCCTACATATGCACTGTTATAGCCTACATATACATGGTTATAGTCTACATATGCACTATTATAGCCTGTTTATAGCCTACATATGAACTATTATAGCCTACATATACACTGTTATAGCCGACATATACATGTTTATAGACTACATATACACTGTTATAGTCGACATATGCACTATTATAGCCTGTTATAGCCTACATATGAACTATTATAGCCTACATATTACACAGTTATAGCATGTTATAGGCCTACATAGCACTGTTATAGCATGTTATAGCTACATATGCACTGTTATAGCATGTTATAGGCTACATATGCACTGTTATAGCATGTTAAAGCACATATGCACTGTTATAGCATGTTATAGCCTACATATGCACTGTTATAGCGTTAAAGCCTACATATACTTGGTTATGGACTACATATACACTGTTATGGCATAGCTGACTACATATACACTGTTATAGCCTGTTTTAGCCTACATATATACTGTTGTAGCCTGTTATAGCCTACATATATACTGTTATAGCCTACATATACACTATGTAGCCTATGCAGATCTTAATACACTTGCTGTGAAAGTACTTTTGGTGACAAAGTCAAGGTGAAATGCTTGAATGCTTGAATACCAGTCCACTTCCTGTTGCGGGACATACTGTACAGAGACACAATGCACAGACTGTAGGATCTGTGCTTTCTTCACTGCCCAAACACATACATTTCCTCCGGACTCCCTTCAAAGTGTTGCTCGGGTTTGTTTATCCATGTTTTCACACAGAGATGAGAAGGTCCTGGCCTAACCTGGAATGTGGAACCATAAACCTGTCTATAGGATTGTTCTGGATGAAGGTCGTTCTAAAGACTATATAACATAACAATAATACAAGGTCACTACTACTGCTGCTGCTGCTACTGCTACTACTGCTACTACTACTATTACTACTACTACTACTACTACTACTACTACTACTACTACTACTACTACTACTACTACTACTAATACTACTACTGCTACAACTACTAATACTACTACTTCTACAACTACTACACTACTACAACCAGTGTTAGCAAGTAACTAATACATACATATTCAGATGTGCAGTACAGTTACTCTTTGATTTAGTGGTTTTTGGCAGTTACTTTCCCTAAATTCAAATGAATACATTGTGGTATTTGATCATGCAATTTAGGCTTCAAACTGCACAATATTAGTGAGAACATTTAAAACCCATTGGTGGTGTGTGTGTGTGTGTGTGTGTTTTGATTTATTTAGTCAGTGATAAATAAAAACAGTGCATCAAACAAAACTGTTTTAATCCTAGGTTTACTTTTACACCTCAATATAATACAAAACAAAGTGAAATATTGTTTTGACATAAAACACAGAACAAGACACACAGAGACATCGTACAAACATTTTACATAGTCCTAACCATGTTGTCCTGCGTAAATGTCCCAATTGTGTGTCAAATTGGTCCAGTTTCAAGTTTAGTCCGAATTTAATCTTCCCCATTTTTCAAATACCAATCATTATGTCAGTCCAGTTCTTCATTGTTGGTCGAGTTTGTGTCCTCCATTTCTTTGTGATGACCCTTTTCCCTGCTGCCAAGAAGCATGTTCCAGAGGTATCCATTCACAGTGTCCACAGCAGGAGTTCTGAGGCCCAGATACATCGTTCCAGATACATCGTTCTGACAGGACAGTCCCCAAACACAAATGGTAATGGTGAGCCACTTGGCAACCGCAATATCTTCAGCAACTAGGGTGAAAGTATACTCATTTTTATGTCTGTAACTAAACACATTTTCAAGTTCTTCCCAACACTGTCTACTACTACTACTACTACTACTACTACTACTACTACTACTACTACTACTACTACTACTACTAGGCCTACTTCTTGTAATTTTCTGCTCATTTTAAGTGTTATGTTATACAGCAGGAAATAAAAAACGTCTTACAGTCTCGGGGGATGAGTGGACCTTGTTGTTAAAATAGTTGTGTGGGAGTGTGTGGATGTACTGACACTGACCCGCTGCTCTGGTGATTCATGTCAGGAATGTCTTCAACATGCACCAAACCAGGCCTAATTAAAATGGCTTACACTCAAATGTACAGAGAGAAAAGTGGATTTAACCTCGATGGTGTACTGGCCTCTAGCGGTTAAGAGAGGGAAATGCATCAGTTAAAAGTGAAAGTAAAAATAACAAGCTTCAAAGATTTATTAGATGATCCTGGGCTTTAAATTTGGACACGACCAGGATGTTAACATTGTTCAGCAGTTATAAACAACAGTTAGTGAGGCAAGAAAACTATTGTAGCAAAGATGAAAAAATACTAACCAGAAAGTTATAATAAATATACTGCTGAATGTCTTTACTTTCACTGTGTGACAGAGAGCACTGAAGCACTTTTGTTTTTATTTAACGTAGAAATAAATCAGATACAAATTCAAATTGTAAAGAAAAAACAAAAAAGAAAGTTTAACATTTTGCAAAAATCTAATTTTCTTTATTTATGTATATATTTACGTGCTTATTAGTAAATTAGTTAGTTTTATTTAATTTAATGTTTTAAATCTTTTTTCGTCTTACCTTTATTTTACCAAGGCAAAACACATTTTTATTTACATCATTGGCCTGGGAGTGCTACAGGGATCAGGGAGAGGGAGTGATCCCAGAAACAATATTGCTTTAACCTTAATTAATACACAGTGAGATTAAATCATTCATCAGTAAAGCATTCACACTTTATAAAGGTCTTTTAGCTTATAATCAAAAGAAGAAGGCAATCATTAGCAGCTACAAGATTAAAACGGGGCCTGGCCTTGTGCTCTTGGTACGCAGAGAGGATAAAAATGATAGGTCTGTGTTTGGCATAGTTCAGTTGAAATCCTTAAACTGGTGTGTAACATGTAAGCGTACAAGCATTAAAACAAAATAAAACTGATGTGAAATTGTGAACAGGAAGTCTCACTTATGCACAATCAGGATGTGACTTTTGAGAGGAACAGATGGAGGAGAGTGAAGAGGACAAACCACAAATAGATTTGTATCGAAATGTGTGAAATTGTCACATTGTTCAACGGAAACTTAAAATCAAGCTTTGTCAAGTAGAATTTACACAACTTCATTTACTTTTTACTCACACATTAGGCCTACTTTTTACTATTTTGTTATTCTTATCACAACTGGGTAAAACGTTTGGTTACTCTTCTCGACGTCTTAATATAACAAAAAGATAATTGTCAATATTAGGTGCAAGTACATTGATTTCCTTTTTATACTTTTTTGAAAATACAATAATCTGTAAATTAGGTTTTTGCTCTCTGTAGAATATGTTCTCAAAATACGCAGATCATTTTTTATTTTTGCTTGCACTTGAATACAATTTTAAAGTATGTCATGTGTAGTTTTATTGATTTATTTCCAGAGTGAGGAAGTAACCACCAGAGTGAGGAAGTACTTTATATTAAAGTTTAGAATTGTACTTCCTGGTGCTACATGAGCAGTGTGTGACATAAACGGATATAAATGTATACCTGTTACCTAGCAACCGTACTGTAAACAAAGCTCATTATTTTAATTGAGGACTTGAAATATTTGACAACAACTTTACATTGTTAAACTGCCAGAAAATGTGTTACAATTGTGTGCACATTTCTCCTGCCTCACATGGACTGAAGCCTGTCAAGTCTGAGCAGAATCCCTTATCTTATGTTTTAAAACTCACTAATACTTCCTGTATTCTTCAGCACATTTTTGCACGCTTTATGCGCAAACAGAAACACCAAAGTAGCGCATGCACACCTAATGCACTCTGAATCCCCTTTACACAATCATGCGTTGCAGTTTTGACAGATGCCAACAAAACGTGCCCTCGCTTCAGACCAAAACCACAGTGACGCATGTTTTTACAGCCTTCCTCTGTCTAAAGACGGACTGTTGCATCCTCACATGTGCCGCATTCAACGTGGATTCAAGTTTGTTCAGTCGAGTTCGATCCGTTTATTTGCCTGAAGCTGAAGCTGTCATCCGTCTTCATCGTTCCGTCAAGAAGATGACCCTTTTGAAGGTATCGTGCTGGTTTTACATGAACGTTTTGCTGCTCAATAGTTTTGTCGGTGCTCGTTGTGTCATGCACTTGTGACAGTTCAGGATTATGTTTACCCATGTAGGTTTTGTCACGTTACAGTTACATTTTCGTCAACATTTCAAATCGTGGATAGCTTTTCTCATTTAAAATTGTGTGTTATGAAGGTTATTTTGTGTTTTTATTACCAATGCTTTTATTTTATACTGAATGTATGTGTTTGAATTTTTTGCATTTGAACTGATTTTTTTTAACATCCAGTCAAGTACAAATATTAATTGAAAATAGCTATGATAAAAACAAAAAAAATACAATGCCACCAACAGCTAAAGAAGTGGGTCTAATGAATAATGTCCAAAGAATGACGGTAATGCAACATTATGGATACCAACCGCCATAAAACACCACCAAAGAAGAAGAAGTGATGTTTATTTCTAAAAAAGTGCCTTGAAAGCTTTTCAACCGAGAGGAAGGGTCTCGTCTCCGTGGAGATAAATACGTTTAACATACCGGGCGAGCGATAAAAGATGAGCATGTGAAGTTACGTAATCCACCTTTAATATTTGAGTTCAATACAGGGAAAGTATTTGCAAAACTGCAGCTCGTGTGGGACATTCTCGGTTTGCAGTGTTTGGTGTCGAAAGTGATGAGCAGCAGCGTGAAGACGTGTAGGCCCAACCGTAGATGGAGCGTGTAGTCAAAACGTTTTGGCTGACGAATACATTTTTATAACAGAAAATACCACATTAGTCTGAATCATAATGTGCACACAGTGTCACTTTTCTGGTGGAGAGTTGCCTCTCCACAGAACTGACCCGTAACTTGGCCTGGAATTCATTTATTTGGACAATAAGGGTAAAAACATCAATGAAAACAAAGGGAATACAAAGGAAAACAAATAAACGTCTCTGTAATCACGTTACAGGACATGCGAGTAACGGAAACAAGCCCCACACTTTAATGTCATACTGTAGAACATTCCAGGCAAAGCGATAACATCACTATGGAAACAAGCAGGTGGTGGACCCTTCGCTATAAAAAGTTACAGAGTGCACCTTTACAAATAGATCCAACTTCACAGCTCTTGTTTTGCTGCTTGTCATGTATGTGTTACATGTGAACTACAATAACGACTCTGTGCTTAACTTCGACGTGTGTCTTGTATAAACGTCCACAAACTAAACAGACAATAACTCCTTGCTTCATGTCACAGGGGCACACACAGCGAGGGGTCAAATGTTAATGTGAAAATGTCAGTTATGGTGTAAGTTTCTGTTCCTCCATCAGGCTGGGCAGGGGAAGGGTGCGGTATGAGTTCAGAATGAAGCGGTTAAGCCTGCAGCGCCTGATTGCATCTGTGGGGATGTTACAGCCAAGCTACAAGTCAGATCTGTGGAGAGGCAACCCCGCATGAACAATAATGCAGAAAGCTACAGTTACTGCCAAAGTTGCCCTGGGGCAAGTTTGCTAATCTGCGCCATCGGCTCATCTGACCAGCACCAACCATTCACACCATCACCAGATTCATACTAGGCAATGTGACACTCACTGGGGAACCTGGTTTTCCCTGCGGTCCCCCCAGTACTGACCCAGTACTGACCCAGTACTCACCAGAGCCCGGCTTAGCTGCTAAGATCTGATGAGATGCTTTCTGCAAGAGTGCATGCTTTTCAAGGCATATGTTTTAATGCCATTCTGCGGAACATTTCAGACAACGCAGTCACTTCTTCATTCAGACAAGCACCAGAGCATTTTCACCTTTGAGCCTAAATGTACCGTATTTTCTGCACTATAAGGCGCACTGGATTATAAGGCGCACTGTCAATGAATGGTCTATTTTGGAACTTTTTTCATATATAAGGCGCACCGGACGATAAGGCGCATTAAGCTAAACAAAACAGTCCCAACCTTGTTCAATGGAAACACGT
This sequence comes from Chaenogobius annularis, assembly GCA_015082035.1. Classification (NCBI taxonomy): domain Eukaryota; kingdom Metazoa; phylum Chordata; class Actinopteri; order Gobiiformes; family Gobiidae; genus Chaenogobius; species Chaenogobius annularis. The sequence goes on along the minus strand of BJKM01000239.1, from coordinate 391,427 downwards.
TCTGAAACAGTCTGATACGCTGAATCAAACGTTAGCGTATTCACAGTAACTCAAAATGGCTCAGGTACAACACGTAAAAAAAAAAAACACAGTCAGATACCGCTAAATCAAACGTTAGCATATTCACAGCAACTCAAAATTGTTCAGTTAACACTATAACACGTAAAATAAAACCTAATACACTCACTTTTTCAGTTTATTCCTCGTCCACAAATCCTTCAAATTCCTTATACACACACTGTATTATGTACTATATTATGGTGAAGCACAGTATCACTCCGCGACGCTCCTCGCTACGGTAACCGTAATGCTGCAAGCGGTGCGGCTTTGTAGTTTACCAAAGTTGTGATAAAACATTTTGACGGATTTTTGAGCACTGTGTACCACATAAAATCGGTTCGAGGTCCGTAAGCACAACCAGAATTAATCCATATATAAGGCACTCTGGGTTATAAGGCGCACTGTCATTTTTGGAGAAAAATAAAGGTTTTTAAGCGTGCCTTATAGTGCAGAAAATACGGTATTGTATCCGGGCTCGGCATAACAGCAATATTATCAAACGCACATTATAAAAAGCTACACGTGAACATGATGAACACACTAACGTGGGCCTTCTGTTTGAAGTGTTAACCCTGTGATTACACACCTCCTGCTCACTCATTCTGTTCAGCAGCATTTGAGATATGCTGACCTCCATGTAGAATTATATTTTTTACCGACAATATACTTCAACTCTAAGATGACTGAGGTTGAGGGATACTTTGTTATGTATGTTAAGTCCAAAAACTATACTTGTTTAGACATGAACCAATACAGTTTTTTCAGTTCCATTATCGATATCGATTATTTTGCGTTAAGTGACCGACGATGCCCGATGTAACACAATGACCTTGTTACAGATCGAATAGTGTTATGAAACAGTTATTTATTTTGTTGTTTTGCACAGCTTTCTATAAATAATAGTTCAAACATTGTTATACATTCTCGGCCAACCTCAGCCACATTTTTAAAGTCTTAACCCCATTTATTTGATGTCTGTGCAGGTTTCTTTGGGATCAAATGACGAATCTGTAGAATGAAGATGGTCCAGAACACTTCCGGGGTGATCTTCTCCACCGGTTGCCACTACAACATGAGCAGGTGGGAGGAGCAGATTGAGCAGATGTACACATACTTCAACCTGCTGCTGTTCATCCCTGGACTTCTTTTCAACACCACCGCGCTCTGGGTCCTCTGCAGACACATCAGGTACAACATGAAGCATCCTCATTCTGTTTCCTCGCCTCCCTTCATTCCTCAACTCTCAAACAACGTCCACGAAGTAATAGCCGTCCTCCTTGTGTTCTCTCCTCATTCACTGGAGGGATTTACTCCTGCGTTATGAAGGAGGTATACTGTTACAATGATGTATATATTCACCTGCTGTGTGCACAAAATAGCAATAAAATAAGTTCTGAGGAATCAAGGAGATACAGCAACAAATGTACACTCCGCACAGAAAGGAACTCCGTAACTACATACAACAATCTATATCAGTGGAATCTCCAAAAAAATCTCACAAAAGCTCCCATTGCCTCACAGTTCTGGTTCCCTTACCTCTAAAAACATGTCTGGGGACAGGACTGCCATGTAAAAGAGACGCTACATCTCAGGGGGACTTTCCTGGTTAAATAATAAAAAATTGAAAAACTCTTTAAAATTAAAGAGTAAAACTGGTTTGGGGGGATGGTCTGACAAACAGTGTGTTTGTGGGATTTTTTGTTTACAATTAAGCAAATTGAACTAAAAATTTGATTTAGAGAATGTTCTGCTTACTATTACATTTGTGGGTTTGGAGAACAAACTTACGACGGAGTATAAGGGCCAACCGAAATGAAAAAAAAATGCGGCGCATTACGAGAATAAACTCGTAAATTAACGAGAATAAACTTGTAAATTAACAAGAATAAACTGGTAAATTAATGAGAATAAACTTGTAAATTAATGAGAATAAACTTGTAAATTAACGAGAATAAACTTGTAAATTAATGAGAATAAACTCGTAGTCAAAATGGCTTGGATGAGTAAAAAGGTAACACAATCATTTCCCGAGTGCCGTGCCATGTCCTTCTGGTTAAGAGCCTACGTGCAGAGCTCAGCTCCTGGGCACTGGGCAGGACACTGACCGCGCTCAGAGCCACAGCCGCAGGTGAGGGAGTCTTGGACGATTTTCACCAATATTCTGCTCCCCCGACTTCGGCCGCTTCACCCTTCTAAACTTTGTATAAAGTCACCGTTCATATGAGTTATTTGTGTGCATAGGTTTTACAATACTATACCGCGGTCTGCGGCCAGTGCTCCAGACCCTGTCCCGCCGTCTGCGGCCAGTGCTCCAGACCCTGTACCGCCGGTCTGCGGCCAGTGCTCCAGACCCTGTTACCGCCGGTCTGCGGCCAGTGCTCCAGACCCTGTACCGCCGGTCTGCGGGCTGCTCCTCAGACCCTGTACCGCCGGTCTGGCGGCCAGTGACTCCAGACCCTGACCGCCCGGTCTGCGGCCAGTGCCCAGACCCTGTACCGCCGGTCTGCGGCCAGTGCTCCAGACCCTGTACCGCCGGTCTGCGGCCAGTGCTCCAGACCCTGTACGCCGAGTCTGCGGCCAGTGCTCCAGGACCTTACCGCCGGTCTGCGGCCAGTGCTCCAGACCTGTACCGCCGGTCTGCGGCCAGTGCTCCAGACCCTGTACGCCGGTCTCGGCCAGTGCTCCAGACCCTGTACCGCCGGTCTGCGCCAGTGCTCCAGACCCTGTACCGCCGGTCTGCGGCCAGTGCTCCAGACCCTGTACCGCCGGTCTGCGGCCAGTCTCCAGACCCTGTACCGCCGGTCTCGGCCAGCCTGCTCCAGACCCTGTTACCGCCGTCTGCGGCCAGTGCTCCAGACCCTGTACCGCCGGTCTGCGGCCAGTGCTCCAGACCCTGTACCGCCGGTCTGCGGCCAGTGCTCCAGACCCTGTACCGCCGGTCTGCGGCCAGTGCTCCAGACCCTGTACCGCCGGTCTGCGGCCAGTGCTCCAGACCCTGTACCGCCGGTCTGCGGCCAGTGCTCCAGACCCTGTACCGCCGGTCTGCGGCCAGTGCTCCAGACCCCTAAACATTTCAATGTCGACTTTATTTTGACTATGAATACGAATTCACAAATTTATTCTCATTAATTTACGAGTGCTCTGCTTTTTATTTTTTGGGGTTGGCCCTCCGTCGTACAAACTGACTGAAAATGAGTATAGCTTTATTTTTATGTTTTAAATGCGCAAGAGCTAGATGGTTTCTGTTTGTCAGATGGTGAACATAGATTAATAAATAAACCGGCCCCCTGCCTGGTAAGAGGTTTTTAAGTTGGCAGAGGTACCAGTTCAAACTAAACCATGCTTCTCATGGTTCAGTAGAGGGTCTTTATCATCTATTGATTTCAAAGTGCGTCCTGCTTGCCACCACTCTCTGATTTGACTTGCAGTAAGAAGAGCAAAGCTGTGATCTTCATGATAAACCTGGCGTTTGCAGACCTAGCCCACATCCTGTCCCTGCCTCTGAGGATCTATTACTACTTCACTCACTACTGGCCGTTTGGGCGCGGCGTCTGCCTCTTCTGCTTCTACCTCAAGTACCTCAACATGTACGCTGCCATCATGTTTCTGGTAAGAGTGGAAAGTATACAAGTAATCAAGATCATGAATCGTAATGGTAATAATGGCATGAAAGCTTCTGAAAGGGAAGATGTGAATATGGAAGTGGCAGAGTGAGGAAGCAGCAAGGGAGGAGTTTTGTTGAGTTTTATTTAAATAGACATATTATTAGGCATCTGTTTTGTTTTGTTGTTTTGTTTTCAATGTCAACCTTTTTTGAATCCTGCTTCATACTATGGATACTCCTGAATATTTTTAGTTTTAGTGTGACCACACAGAAAAATCACTACAATGCCGAGTTCGAGAACAACAGGCAATTAAAGACAAACAGTTTTTTAAAAATCAAGATAATTAACTATCAACAACATAAATCTAACACAACACTATTATGGACAGTAAGTGTCCGTGACTGTGGTTACGTACAGTGCAGCACATGGACAGTCATTTTATACTGTGTTAATCAAGCTTCCTCTTCAAAATTGAACTGGACGTTTAACCATTGTGACAATCCTAGTATGTAAATGGTTGGACAGGTGGTTTGCTCAGAGGAAAATGTTTAGCTGACAATCACATGTATGTAAGGAAAAAGAGACACATTCAGCACATGCTTTGTTACATAATGCTCGACATATATTGTACTATCCCAGTCATTTCTCTTGCTGCCTCTAAATATGTCCCTCGCGCCTTCAGGTTTGCATCAGTGTCCAGAGGTGCGTGTTCCTCCTTAAACCTTTCTCCGCTCGACGATGGAGGCGACGCTACGACCTCCTGATCAGCTTCATCGTGTGGATCGTGGTCGGCCTGGGCTGCTCGCCTTTCATTCTGATGCGCAACTCCTCCAACTCACAAAGCACAAACCTTCAACCGACAGTTTCAAATCTGACCCAGTTTAAGAACTCGACCGCACCTTTAACCGACACAGAGAATCAAATGGAAGGATGTTTCAAGGACCTACCAACGCGCCACGTCTCTCTGTCTGTTGCTGTGATAATGATCACTTTGGGCGAACTTTTTGGATTCCTGATACCTTTACTCTGCATAGGCTACTGCTCATTTCGAATCGTGCACTCTCTCACGCAAGAACAGACAAGCCAAGACGATCAGAACTCAACACGAAACAGGCTGTACTCGTTTACCTCCAGTGTTGACAGAAAGGACGAGGAAAAACAGGCCAAAGATGAGAAACGGCGAGCTTTGAGAATGGTGCTCAGCTGTACGGGCCTCTTTCTGTTCTGTTTTGCTCCGTATCATGTCAACTTCCTGCTTTACTTAATGGTGTCGCAGAATATTCTAACGGATTGTGGGACCACGTTAGCTGTGAAGAAATTCCACCCAATTTCTTTGTGTATAGCCAGTTTAAGTTGCTGCTTAAATCCCATTCTATATTACTTCCTCACAGCCGAGTTCAGGATGCACTTTACCCAGCGGACCACCTCCTTTTCGGAGTCATTTCTCTCATCGCCCCTGGGCTCTCCAAGATATAAACCAGCCAGGCATACGCCAAAACGCATGGATAGTACTTTGTCCAATTGTTGAGACTTCAGGCACTGTGGGTCAGTCTTGCAAATATCATTCTTAACCTTCATTTGGACTGCAAAATAAATAGTTTTCTTCATGTTAAAGAGATGGATTATGTCCATAGGAAGTGACACTGGTCTTGAAAGATACTTTGCAGCAGAAAAAAAGATTCAAGGGTCTCATTTATAAAGGGTGCGTAAGTACAAAATCGGGTCCAACAGTAACGCACGTACTTTTTCACATTCAATTTGGAATTTTATAAAAAGACAACTTGATGTGTCCGCAAACTCTGCTCCTGTGTACAGAGTTTACAGAGACGAGGCAGAACGTGATCTGCCTCGGAGGGAAGTTTGTGTGTAGCGCGCAAAGCATTTGGATCGATTACTCATTTCACAACAGGTGAGATAAAAACATTGACTCAGTTATTTCTGTCAGATCAAAGAGGTTAAGTCTCAGTCAGAAAATGAATGAATGAAACATATTTCCCAATAAGGTTAATGTTGTAAACTGGTCTGACTGGAAATACAGTCCAGGAGCTAAGTTCCCTTGTTCCTACTCTGTTTGTCCCTTCTGTCATTTATCTGGTGGAGGGTCCGTCTCCTGCTTTTCTCCACGTGGATGCTGTTTCTTTACCTGGACTGTTCCACGGCATGGCATGAAACTTATCTCCACGCTCTGTTACAAGTCAAAGTCAAACGGAAAAGCTGGACATGTAAATGGTTGTTAGAACTGTTAGAAAAACGCAGTGGTTTTTAGAGTTTAGTTTGACCAGAGCAGTGATCTGAACGCCAAAGCCCCTCGGTGCAAACGGTCACTGCAGAGAATGAAACACGTCATCCATCCAAGGAAGGAAAAACTCCCCAAATAAAAAACACGGTCTGACTTAAGCCGTCTGAGTTCAGTCCACATTGTGTCATCGTTACCCCCTAAAACAAGTCCAACTCTTCTGGGAAGTCATACCATGATTGGATGTCATCACTGTATCTTCATCTTATGATCACAAACATAGACGGGGGTGGAAGCTGGAGTTAAAGCCATCTTCCGGGAATTTGCATCATTTTTCAGACTCCCCATTACTTAAGAAAATATATGGGTGGAGCCGCAATAAATATGTCACATTAGTCAGGTTACAAAAGGTTATAGAAGGTTACATAAAGAGCAGCAACAGTATTTCTTTTTTTTATCAAGACTGATCTACATTTTACCCAGATTGATAAGCTCACAGTTATGTTAATGAATGGTTGTACAGATTGTAAAACTGTGCATTAAGATCTAGAATTAGGAAGCTAAACATTGCAGAAGCCCACATATATTTAATCAAATGTCACTTGTTCATCTTACCCTGCATTAAAAGCTATAGAGTTCCTAAACATTCCTAATCGTATAATGAAATAAATACCTACTTTTATTAGTAAGCTATATTCTGCTGTAACAGTGCCATTTCTTATGGTTGTACTTTGGACTATTTTGTCCTGTGCAGAATGTATTATTATGTAAATAGATGCAAATAAAAGTGTTTTTCGTGGTTGGCGCTTTATTCTCTGTAACGTGCGACTCCAGAAACAGGTGACAGTACATCATGTGCACAAACTTCCTCCCACAAAGTATAACACACACTTAGAGAACTGTAACTGCCGTGACCCAAATTCATCTCTGTGCACACAACCAGCACTGCATGCTGATGAGAACTGCAACGGGGGGACGGAAAAACTCCGGTATGTTAAATCTGCGCGGAGAGACAGTGCAAATATAAGCAGAAATAACAGAATCATTTATTTTACTTAAGATTCTCGTCTTATTGCTTTGTGTAAGACATTTTTGAAAATTGTAGTATGAATAAATGTGCTAGTTATTATTCACTTTTTTATCTCTAACGTTTGACCGGGACAGAAAAACACCGGTCTGGGCTTTTCCCACTAAAACACCCCAGAATAGAAAAAACATTGCTTTTAAATTCATCAAAGTGCCTTGATATATAAAGACAATATCACATCCCGCACTTTAACTGGCCTTAATAAAGCTTCAACAAAAACTGAATTCATAAAACCAACACATTAAGAAGGATTCTGGCTTAGTAATTAACTCCTAAACCCATAATGAAGTAGTTACTAAGCCTTAACCATCCTAAAGTAAAGGATTTGTTATGACGAATGGGGCTTTGTTCATTCTTTACTAAATATAATTGAGGTGTAGTTGTTATAAAGTGTTGCTCACACACACACACACACACACGATATTTGGTAATGTATCTGCAGAATAAAGATGTTTGTCCATGCTTTATTACGGCAAATTAAAGTGTAGTTATTATAAAATAGTAGCAAGATTTAATTTATAATGAACCAATTGTTTATTAAAGGAGTTGTGGAGTTGGGTTAGGATTAGGGTGACCAGATTTTCACATTTAAAAACTGGGACACACCTGGGATGGGACGTAATAGCAAAAGTGTAAAACAAAAACGCAGTCAATTAAATAAATTTGTATGCACTCGGCTCATTCATACCTCTTGCCCGGCTCACTTGTGAGTCAGTATTTAATATGAGAGACTTTAATCAGTGGAAATTAGTGCATCTTTTGTGTTTTGGTTATTTTAAAGACAGATTTTCTCTAGTTTGGCTAAAGAAACAACAATATATTCCCTTCTTTACTGTTGGTCGGTCTCAAGGGGGTCAAAACTGGGACAACTGGGACATGTCTTGGATAAAACTGGACAAATCACTGGTTTTGGATACATCTGCTGGGACATGGGGCACGGGGCTCAAACCTGGGACTGTCCCGGGTAAATAGGGACCTCTGGTCACCCTAGTTAGGATATGAATTGAGACACCAAGCCCAAGTCATTGTTTATAAACTATTTGTGTTCATTCTTTCAGTTACTGTAAAGTGTTACCAAGCTGCATTTGTGCATGAACTGGACATATTTAGACCGGGTGGTTTGAACATGAACTTGAGCAGTTTCACAAGAAGCCAGACACATATGTCATCGCTCTGATGAAAAGTATGACCAGTGTTTGAACCGAACCTTTGTCTGTGAAAGATCTAAAAATATATATATATATATATATATATATATATATATATATATATATATTCAAAATCGGCCTTGGCGACATGTTTAAATGTTGTAGTGTGTCACATATTTTATTTAAGCCACATTCTTGTCCATACATCAAATAAATACGATGACTAAATACCCACAGAAATGCAGAGCCATTCGTTGGTCAAAATGTTCACCAGCAGACTTAAATCTCGACAGAAAAACGAACATGAACTGGGCCCGTTTGTGACAGAATGACTGCTTTGTCACTCTGCTGACCCCAACTGTCTAAGCGAATCATTACATTTCAACCAGCACATTTTGAAAAGGAATGATTGGCTTTCCGAGTATAACAGGTCCAAATCAGATCCATTCGTGTCATTTTCTTTGTGGATTGATTGTTGGTGGAAGTTTGTTTGCCCGTCACTAATCTGTGACTCAACCGGGACCTGACCCTAAACCTGGACTAAACCGGGACTAGAACCAGACTAAACCAAGTGTGAATCATCGCTAATTTGAATGGTAATCAACACAAAAATATGTAAATTATTGTCAATTCTGTTGGTTGGAGCGTCGCGTACTTTATGTGTTGTAAAGTTCTGTTGGTTGGAGCGTTGCGTACTTTATGTGTTATAAAGTACTGTATAAATAAACTTTGATTGGTGGATTGATTGAAGAGAATACGAAGGTGGCAGTTCATTGTGTGCCCAAAACTAAACTGGAAAGATCGAATGCAGGTTCTACAGTCGCTCTTCAACACTGACCAATCATTTGGAAAGATTTCTGAAACAAAGTGTCTACATTTACAATGAGTTTTATTGTTTGTTTGTGTCTTCAGATGGTTTTGTGTTATGAAATAAGTAGTAATAGAGTAAATATTTGCACAAAAAATATGCAACTTTTAAAGGAGGTCTAGTCAAAACAATTAGGTGAAAAAAAGAAAAAAAACTACCTTAATTTTGATTTTTAATATTTATTTAACTCTTTTTTTATATATAAAACAATACTGCAATTTCCTTAATAAATCAGATTAAAGTTCATATGAAGGTTCTACTGTTTAGTTTAGTGGGATAGAACCTGTGGCCAACATTTATCATAATTTTACATCTGTGAAGTTGTAGTTTGTGAAGACATTTTGAAAAATAACAGTTTAAAATGACAGGAAAGCTGAGAATCCTGAGATAAAACAGAATCCTTTGTGATGTCATCAATGTGCGACGTGCCATTGAAAACACAGTTTCATGGATGTATTATATTAACTGGATAAAGTACGCCCCCTCTGCTGTCAGCGTGCGTGCAAAGCATCATGGGGAAAGTTCCACAACCAGGAAGTAATGTGGAAGAAAGATTTTTTGGGGCGACAAAAAAAAGCACACGCCATTGACTTGAACGGACCGCCATCTTGTCCCCCCGGCGCTTGGACAGTTTACACTTAACTGACACAATTTTGTGACAGTTTAAACAATCATTCAACAAAATGAATATGTTATGTGGTGTTATTGTTTGTCAAATCATAACTGTTGTGTAATTTATATGGATTTTGACTTTTGTTTACAGTCTGGTTGCTAGGGAAGGCCTTCTTCTCCTTCTTTGGTGGCGTTTTATGACGGTTGGTATCCATAGTATTACATTACCGCCTCTCTTTATACTTACTTCTTTATACTTTCTTCTTTATACTTTCTTCTTTATACTTTCTTCTTTAGACTTTCTTCTTTATACTTTCTTCTTTAGACTTTCTTCTTTAGACTTTCTTCTTTAGACTTTCTTCTTTAGACTTTCTTATTTTGACTTTGTTCTTCAGACTTTATACTTCAGACTTTATACTTCAGACTTTATACTTCAGACTTTATTCTTCAGACTTTATACTTCAGACTTTATTCTTCAGACTTTATACTTCAGACTTTATTCTTCAGACTTCATTCTTCAGACTTCATTCTTTTCGACTAGCCGGCGGACCCGACCAACGATTCGAGAGAGCCCCCCCCCCTCATGTCCAACCAGGAAGTACAATTATAAACTTTACAAGAATGGTCAAACTGGGGACAAATGGGCAAAATGTTCAGTGAAATCTAAATTATAATTGTGTTGAAAATTTCATTTGAACCTGATCTAAAGAAGCTTCCAAACGCTGACTTACACCAAATAGGCCAAAGGTGACCAAGGCAGTTGAGAAAAATCTTGCGTATACCACCATTCGTACCCACTCAGTTTGAGAAACACCAGATTACATCACGCACAACATCGTGACGCTTGCACAGAACAACCTCTACCCCAACCTCTTCCTCGTCCTCCTCGTCCTCGCTGCTGCTGCTGCTGCTGCTGCTCGAGCTCGGCTGTAAAGTGTGAAAAATACATACAGTCAGAACACACCTCCACGCGCACAGGAAGCCCGCCCACATTTATGTCTCCTCGTGCCATAAACCTGCGTTACACACATCACAGAAGACAGAATGAGATGGAGCTCAACACAGGAAATTACATGAAGGAATGAACACAATGTTGCTTTTGTATGTTTACTGCCTGAAGGACTAAGAGTACAAGTTAAAGGCAATGACTTTTTGATGCTTCACTAGAGCCCACATCACAAAGTTATCAAGACAAAGGTAAGAAATTATGTATTTTCAGCTACTTTTACACCTCTGCTTGAGTAGTGCAGTTGAGTTGAATTGCTGACCAGTTAAGTCATGCTCCCTAAGGATATTTGTATCTTCTATATGAGGAATGCTTGCTATGTCAAAGTTAGGGGGTCCACCGGGGGCTATAGTGTTGGGTTTTAGGGGGTAAAAAAGGAGTTACACGTGGACAAAACTGAGACTAGAGCAAATACAGAGACGTTTTAGGGGCTCACCGTAAAAGGCAGAAGTGGAAAAACCCCAATCGTCCCACAGAGAGATGAATCATAAGAGGAATACATTGCGTTTCCATTAACAACGGGGATATATATGCTGATCTATGAAGACGTCTTCGTAAGGGCGGTACCAGCACTAGTTTAAATAAATAAATACATCTTGCTAAAAAACTTTGAGCAAGACAGCGGATACAATCTGTAGCAACAACGGTCACGCTTTTGGAGTTTCTGCATACTTTGTCACACAGTCATGATGACAACATTGAGGTGCATTTTCCGCAGTAGTCTAGAAGGGCAAAACTTGTAGTATTTGAAAGTATTGGTTCAAAATGATGCTGTATTACTCAAGTAGAGGCAAACAACTCAAGCACAATATGTGTGAATATGTGTGTAAATGTATTCATTTATGAACAAAGAATGTACTTTTGGCTCTGCGTAATTCATAATCGTGTAATGTAATACCACAACAACAATTATTCCTTGTACTGCTACTACTACTGATGCCAGTGCTACTATGACATCATGTATTTGAAGAGTTAATTTGCAAAAACAGATAAGATAAAGTATGTCACAGGCTTACAATTAGCTTTTTGGCAATGTTTTCCAAAGCCAAATCTCTTTGAGTACATTGTATTCCATCCCTTCTCGAGCGAATCTTTTAAACTATACAATGATTAATAATATGTGTAATCAACATTTGATCTGTCACTGTGTGGCTTCTGCTGGTTTGGTCTTGCAAGAATATAGAAACGGAATAGAACGAGGAGGAAACAGTTGTATTATCTTTGTTTGCTTTTGTTCTACTTTAAAGTGTCATCCCGGACTCTCTTTGAAAGCGTTTCTAAAGAATACTGCCGACGTGTTGCTGTTCGTCTCTTTCCTTGTCACCAACAGTTGAGAAAACTCTTTTATCTGATGTTGTGGTGAATTTGGTTCTGTTCAGCAGCGCGTGCAGAGCAAGACACGAAAAAAGATAAATATCTCCGGCCTCGTTGTAGGTCAATCCTTTAAATACAACAGTTTTGAGGTTTTAGTTTTGTGTATTTATTCATTTGCAGTAGGACAGTGCACGCGAATCAATGTGTCAGCAGGAGTTTCAACATAAATATACCAGATTTGGCATGATATACATTTCATCCGTTGTCTTAAGGCAGGTAAAAACAGTCAATTAGACAACGACAGAGACACAACTTGGCATTTCAGGACAATGAACATTAAACAATAGACAGCAAACACATCTGACAGATTACAGAGACAATTATTAATATTTACTGCCAAAACAACACTCAGAAGTTGAAAAAGTCTAAGCAAAAAAAGCACAAGATCAAGGTTAATTGATCTAGTAGAATTTAAAACAGCTTTTATAATGTACAAAACTTATTCCCATGCAATAAAAGAGGGATTACACCGGTTTGTTTCCCAGAGAATATTTTAATTATTCAAAGAAGGCGATTATGGCCTAAGAGATTAGTTAGTTTATGTTTAAGAGTAAGAAAAAGTGTCAATAAACACATTTGTCATCATGAAAGCAGGTGAATTGAAAAATGATTATATTATGAATCTGGTTTTGCCTTATTTAGCAACACAACAGTATTCTGCATATGACAGTATTCTGAATATGACAGTATTCTGAATATGGTGTTTACATACTCATATCTCTGTTTACATGCAGCATCTGAATATCCTGGCTTTTTAGAGTTGTAACTATGGCAACAATGACACAGATATGGCAAGGAGCTAAAGATGTGATCAACTTTGCAAACGTATGGCTCTTTAGCACGCGTTTTTAGCTCGCAGGAAGAAGATCCATTCAAATAAGAGCCTTAGCAGCAGCAGCAGTAGCAGTGTGAGACATCAGAATACTGCGTTTACATGTCACAGTATTCTGGATACTACCGGAAAATATCCCAGGGACCCGGCTTCTCATAACCAGGATACTGTCACAACCGGGTTATTGAAATCAGGAAATGGACACGCACAAAACCAGGATACCTAAAATCCCTGACCATATCCGGGTGGTTCGCGCGCATGTAAATATATTTATTGGTTTATTTGACTAGGGAGAGATACACAAACAACGACTGTGACACTGCAGTAGCCCACATACTTCATAGTACTTACAGCCGGAGCGTATTCGCAGCACTTTACCCTAGAAGGGCTTTTCACACCCCAAAAAACAAAGGGCGCAGAGATGAACGCACTGAATAATGTCGGGTTCAATACCTCACAGGTGGGCACATAGAGGAATTATAGATGAAATAAGATGGTCTCCTTTTTGAAAATGCAACGTCTTTTTTACTGTTTTTTGGTCAATGTAGATGCTTTAAATGTGTTATGAAATCAAATATATATATAAATAAGGTAACACTAATAACAACACTTATTCTGCCTTAGTGAAGCATGAACAAACATAGTGATCAAACTGTTTATTAAGAATGATTCAGGATTAGTAACCATGGCCTTAATTAAGTAGTTACAAAGCCTGAATCAAATCTTTGTTCATGTTTTGTTGAGGCAAATGAAGTGGTACTATAACTTCAGAAAACGTTTGTTAAGACTTTAATTCTACTTTTAATATCCTTTATAAAGCACTTAAGACTTAATGCATAATGAGAAAATAGTGTATTAAGTGTATTAATTATAATGACGAATCCTGAATCATTCGTAATAAACAATTTGTTCATGATGAATATAGTGGTGCCAAATGTTCAACTCTAACTCCATCTCTTTTACGTAAAAGGGAAGTAAAGTGCTTGGAAACCTACTGAAGAGGTTGTACTTTGAGATGCACAGTGTAACTTTTCTGGTGGAGTGTGCCACAGTATGGCTTTAAACCCATCTATCTCCATGGATACAAGCAGGCAACACCACCAGGTCAGACGAGCCTCTTCACAGAAACAGTGTATGCATGACGAAGTATTTATCTTTAGTTTAGTTTAATTCATAGTTTTGTCTAGTTTAGTTTATAGTTTAGTTTAGTTTAGTTTATAGCTTAGTCTAGTTTAGTTTATAGCTTAGTTTAGTTTAATTTAGTTTATGGGTTTAGTTTAGTTTAGTGTAGGTTATAGCTTAGTTTAGTTTAATTTATAGTTTAGTTTAGTTTAGTTTATAGTTTAGTTTAGTTTCTAGCTTAGTCTAGTTTAGTTTATAGCATAGTTTAGTTTAATTTAGTTTATGGGTTTAGTTTAGTTTAGTTTAGTGTAGGTTATAGCTTAGTTTAGTTTAATTTATAGTTTAGTTTAGTTTATAGCTTAGTTTAGTTTATAGCTTAGTTTAATGTATAGTTTAGTTTAATTTAATTTAGTTTAATTTATAGGTAAATTTAGTTTATAGTTTTTCTTTTTAGTTTAGTTTAGTTTTCAGTTTATTTTAGTTTATAGTTTAGTTTAGTTTATAGCTTAGTTTAATGTATAGTTTAGTATAGTTTTTAGTTTAGTTTAGTTAAGCTTATAGTTTATTTTAGTTTAGTTTTCAGTTTATTTTAGTTTCTAGTTTCTAGTTTAGTTTAGTTAAGCTTATAGTTTATTTTAGTTTAGTTTTCAGTTTATTTTAGGTTATAGTTTAGTTTAGTTAAGCTTATAGCTTATTTTAGTTTAGTTAAGCTTATAGTTTATTTTAGTTTAGTTTTCAGTTTATTTTATTTATAGTTAGTTTAGGTTTAAAGTTTAGTTTTGTTTTCGTCTTCAGATTTTAGTTTATAGTTTAGTTTAGTTAAGCTTATAGTTTATTTTAGTTTAGTTTTCAGTTTATTTTAGTTTATAGTTTAGTTTAGTTAAGCTTATAGTTTATTTTATTTTAGTTTTCAGTTTAGTTTAGTTTATAATTTATAGTTTAGTTTAGTTAAGCTTATAGTTTATTGTAGTTTAGTTTTCATTTGTAGTTTGTCCAAAAAAGCTGCACAATAAAACATTAAAAACAACCACATAAGCAATGGACATACGTGACAGAACGCTTCAAAGAAACAGTTTGACACGTCCACTCTGAAGGTGTGACAGAGTTTGCTGTACGTGCTGCAGTCGGAATAATCACAGCAAAACTAACAGTGCGGAGGTCGGAGGTCGGAGGTCGGAGGAAGTCCTGTGGGAAGCTGTTGGGGGAAAGGATAAAAGGCAAAGCTGCAGAAGAGACGGTTGAAATCAGTGTTTGTGAAATTGTGACAAAGACTGAGACATTTGGGGGAAAAGAAAGCGGTTTCTGTAGAAAAAATAGATCGAATGACACAATTGCATGTGGACGATTACTAATAAGGAAAATGACACCTTGCAATTTCATTTTCTATTTATTTAAGGATGTGTAGCAACTTAAGCATTTGTAGAACTGTGTAAATATTAACAGTGCGCCTTTTTTTTGGTGTAGTTTCAAGTACAGATTATGGAAAATATTCACAATAATTAAATGCACTAGGTGAATTTGTTTCTGTTTTAATTTCCTCTTTTCTTTTTTGGCTGTTTGCCCATAATTCTCAGTATATCTTTCTCTTTTTATAACTAGCAGAAGTTGTCAGCGCCTGCACAAATATGACTCTTTCTGCACAGAATGTTTTTACGGAGAATTCTAAACAATCATTTCAGGGCTTAAAGCTAGATGTACAGTAAATATTGGGCTTTCCTTCCCTTAATGATATTGTAAAATTATTACTTTAGGACAAAATTGGATCGCTGCTTCTGTCTGCAATTATAAAACAAGGGGCCTTTGAATTTGTCTTCACTTATTCCTTTTGTCCACCATCTGACAAAAGGAAACTATAAAAGCTGCTTGGCGTGTTAAACATAAAAAGAAAGCTGTAACCCATTTCTTTACAGTAAAATCAAACATTCTGGGATGAATCTGGGAATTGACATAAAGAGGAAGTGTCAATCATCAGTAAATCGTTTGACTAAATTGTTTGTTAATCTCGCAATCCAAAACTGAATGTATCTCATGTGGAAAACTCTTCTTTTTGCATAAAGGAAGCCAGAAGAATTATTTGGCATCATTTCCATCCAATCTCAAAACGATCCCGTCTCTACTCAAATTGAAACAGCTACAAGTCCGGTTTTAGACCAGGGCATATACATACACTATCACAGCTGCTGCCAATGTTATAAAAGACAATGTTGTTACGTTGGATAATCATGAAGAATGTGCTAGAGTCAGATGGCCATCGTTGGATGAAAGAAGAGAACAGCACTGTCTTTTGTTTGTTTATAAGGCTCTTGTTGTCATTTTGCCTAATTATTTATCAAGTTTGCAGAACACCAGATTAAATACTCATATTTATTTGAATTATTTCATGCCATTTTATGAATTCAAATTGCTGGTTAAGAATGACCCAGCAAGCAAGTGCTCTGCTTTGGATAATTATATCCAATTTTGTACGTGTAAGTGTGTTTTTATGTATTTGTTTTAATTGTATTAATTGCACATTTCCTCTGTACATCCTGTTTGTTTGTTTAACTTGTTTAACTTGTAAATGAGCACTTCCTCTCAAGGGCCCTTCCTGTGTTAAAGGTTGGGATAAATCAGACCATCCCTGCAGACACCAGCTTTACTGCTCTTTATTTTAACCAAAGAAAATCTAGGCAGGGTTTTCCTCTGCGCAGAGCTATTAACCACTCATACTTAGAGTAAATCAGACACAAGCGTTCAAAACTACAGGGTCTCAGCTTCACAAAGAGCCCAGCCTTGTGTCTGTACTCCAAAGGGTTCAGAAACAGCTTCAGTTTGAATTGTGGCTCATTTTTGGAAAAATAGGCCTTTCGCTTTGGGGGTTTATTACCATGTTGTGAATTAGCCATGTTGCTTTTTGTCATTTCTAAAAAGTTCCCTTCGTCGCCACTGTAAAAAGCTGCAAGACTTGAGCCAATCTTATTTTGTGCCTTCAAAATCCCCCCCCAAAACGTGAAATTGTAGCACACATTGGTTTAAAGCTACCACAAGATGATCCAAAACTGTAATGTCTGTGGGTAATGTGAGTTAGTTATTTCTCATTTCAGTCCAAATCTCATCACTTATTCTAAGACGCACAGTTCTGATACTGACATTTCTAAAAGGGAAACCTCCCTCGTTGCCTCCTACACTTTAAGTCCAGAGTCGCACAGTGCCGTTTCACATGATACAGTTTTACCACTGAATGTCACCTCACGCCTCTTGTCCACAAAACATGAGAAGATAAGATATTGCAGAGGTTAAAAAACGAGGCAGAGGCTTGTTTCACTTTGTCACTGTCGTTACTGTAAATGCCTGTTTGCTAACACTTCAGGCGTGTTGTGTACATTTGAAAACATCTGCCACAACAGCAACACGACTAAATGTGTGAAAACCGAGCCCGGAAACACACAACAATGCAAATATTTGCTGAGGTACTGGACAAAAGATCAAATGTATCTGGTAGTAAAAGGATACTCTTTAAATAGGATTAAATAGTGCGTTTCTTAAATGTATGTTCCGCACATTGTCACATTGTCTAAAAGTGTGACACAAGAGTTACTGCACTTCTGGTACTTTGGCTATTTTGTAGAAGTACACCTTCATTGTGTTTGTTCCATTGAGTATTGAGTATTGCCAACTTCTCTTTGAAACTTTAGTGCATCGTTTTAAGATATGGCCAACTGAAATGAGCCCTCACAATGTTGCGGAGGTTTTACACTTTCTAAAGGTCACAAATGAGAAAAACAAATGCTAAAGAAATCACATGCCTTTCGTGTGATGTTTCAAGGTCACAGTTTCCAATGGTGATTTTTCTTGGTGGCTCAAAACGATCTCATGCCTCACATCCTCAGGCATTCGCTATTTCTTTTTTTCAATTCTTTATTCAATTTACTTGTTGTTGTATTTATTTAACATGAATCTCTCCATAAGTGGTGTTCATGTACAATAATGGGGGTCTTTGTGACAGGATTTTGTCTGGAAAATGTTGTGATATATCATTATTAGCGCCACAAATTTGCCATGTTAATTTAAAAGTCCTTTCAACTGACATGTCCTTGGAGTTGAATAATGTCCCCACTTTCTGGAGCAACAGTGGAAAACAACATTTCACTTTTCTTTATTTATGTTGACAGAGACGAGGTTAAACTTTGTGCTAGTTTTTGTTTCATGTGGATAAATACAAAGATCTGAATAAACCAGGTCAAAACAGTTAAGCTGGAGGATCTTCTTTTCAAACAGAAAAAGGAGGAAGGAGGTGTTTAAGTCTGATTCGTCCCAAGCTCTCACAAACTTTGAAGCTGGGGTGGACCACAGACGAGCAGCCAATCAGAGCACTGCTTTGGCCTCTTACTTGCTCTACCACTATCAATAAATAAAACACTTTATTATCAGCTGCAGACAGTGCACGGTGGTTTCATTTTGTCACACAGCACTGCTTTTACAATAACACAAAATCAAAAAATAGGCAAGCTTTGACCTGCAAGTTCTGTATAATTCTGACCCGTCTCCAGCCCCATTTGACCATACTATACCATACCAACTTTACTTATAAAGCACTTTCAGAAACATTACCCGTTGGCCACAGTGGCGTATACAACATAATAATAACAGTGGCAAACGAAGTATAGTGTGAAAATCAGGAAGTGACTTAAAACAGGCAGAAACTGATCCTACCTGATCTCTGGAGGGACCCGATTCCACAGCCGGGGGGCTGCAACAGAAAAAGCACGGTCCCCAGGAAACGTGCAGCTGTTCTGCTGACCTGAGGGCACGAGAGGGGGCATAAAAACAGGTCAGAGAGGTGGGAGGGGGCAACACACTGGCAGCCAATGAGGCCTTTCCTGTTGAAAGCAGACGCATTTTGAACTAGCTGCAGCGTGTGGACTTCACTCTGGCTATTGGTCGCAGTTGGAAGAAGCTGGATTTGACCCCAACACTTATGTGATGGTCAAGTTTATTTTAGACATTCAAGTTTGTTCTGATATGATTTATGATTCACATGAACACAACCTATTCAGTACTTAATTTAGTAATTAATTATACCAGATATTATATGACCAAGCAGCCTGAAGAGCAAGGTTCATTTTGTCCTGTTTGTCACCCCTAAAGCCCATACTTTTTAGCATATATCATCACCCCAATAATAATGAAATGTGAAACAATAATGTCTTTCTTTTATTCCAAATGACCAACACTGAAGAACCTGCAATAGTGTGAACTTCCCGGAGCCATTATGGACACCTCTGAGGAACAACCTTCTCGATTTGGGATTCACTGAGCGACTTGGAGCCTGAACTAAGATGAACCAGAGCTGTGAGAGCAGCGAGGACCTGAAGAAGTACCAGCACTACCTGTACGCGGTGGTCTACAGCGTGATCCTGGCGCCGGGGCTGCTGGGTAATCTACTGGCTCTATGGGTGTTCAGGGCCTACGTCAAAGAAACCAAGAAGGCCGTGGTGTTTATGATGAACCTGGCTGTGGCCGACCTCCTGCAGGTAAAGTCTACGGAGCAAAGACCATACATTTTTCCCAAAGAATTAAAAAAAGACAAGATATAGTAGTAATTTATTCTGCCATATACAGTTTAGTAGTCAATTATAAACACAATAACCCTGTTCACAATGAAAGCAGGTCATATCCATGTCATCTGCCTTTCACAGACTGGAATACTCATCAAAGTAAAATGTCGTTTAGATAAATATACTTTGAATTTAGCTAAAAATCATAAAACTCTTTTTTAGGTTTATAATTTCACTTCCTGTTTGTAAATGATGTCATCGCACCAGGAAATTACCCAGCAAACACTGGGCCAAAACTCATGTAATGTCACAATGTTCATGTTTAGTGCATCAAAAAAAAAAAGTTTCTTTGTGTGATGTCACTTCCTACAGATTTTTCAACGTTTTCTCCACAAATACCTGCTCGATTGGTGTAAAACTATAATTTATACGTACAACCGGTATGAATACACCAAATAAAAAACCTGTCATACGCACTTTAAACTTATATTTTATACATGAATCGTTCCAGAGTTCTATATTTTTTTTAATTGTCCTGGACATTTTTTATGTATTATCCGGATTGTTCCACATACTAACCCCTCAAACAGAAATACAACTGCTTGTTTTTATTAGTTCTAGTCTCTTCTAAAGTCAAAGACTCTCTGTGATCTCAAATAACCCATGTAGAAGAGGAGGGAGTGACTATAATTGTGTGTTAAATATTATTTCTGAAACTTAACGAAACACAGTTATACAAACATTTAGTATAAGTTTAAATGATATATGTATTGTACAGTAGTTAGCTCAGAGCTGACAAACCTCTGCCGTTAAACTCTTGAAGCGTTCTTTGAGGTGGGCGGGATTGCTCTGCTTCATTATGTAACGTTTCAGAAATAGTGTCAGAGGTGGGCCGAAAGTAACACATATTAATCATACGTATGAATCAATGCAGACAATACACAGACACTAAGATGCCTTTTTAAAAAATGGTTTTAACCAATGATGCCTTAAAAACTTAATTTCTTGATGTGCTAATAATATTTCCAAATCTGTATCCAGTAGTTTCCGATCAATAAAGTTCCTCCGTCTAAACTGCCTAAAATATCAGCGGCTTATTAAAACCATGTCAGGACTGAAGAAGCTGCTTTAAATTTAAGGTACACTTTATTATCCCCAAAGTCCTCAAACAGGTATATTTTGTCCCTACTTCTATTTGCCTTTTAAATGTAAACTCTAAATGATAACGCAGATGTAATATCTTTTTCGTGAACGCTATATTTATGAATTATGTGTGGCGAAACAAACTACAAAAACATTTGTCCAGTTGACAAAACGGAATTGGCGTTGGAACCACTTGACAAGATGACATTTAACTTAATCCCTGTAAATGATATTGCAGTTTGAATTTTGAGGTTGGACTTCACAAAAAAGGCTACTCAAAATCACTTTAAAGTTGAAATAAAGGAAATATTCAAACATAAACATATATAAACAAACCACCTCTGCACCAGCGATATGTTGTTCTGATGCAAAAGTTGTGACTGAATGCTGCGCTGAAACGAACACAAAAAACGTTAGCAGTTTGCGTAGACTTTTCATTATAGAGACACCACAAAGAGGAAAAAGGAACATGAGATTATAGTTAAATATATTTCATGGCATCTGCAAGTATTTGTTTTATTTCATAAGCTAAACACATCCTGCTTTTGGACAACATTTGTAAACCATGTCGCTTTTTATGGCGGTCGCAATTTCCCGTGGGACAGAATTAATAAAGTAATCAATCTATTTTATGGCCCACTTGTCTTAATTGTACTGACCCTAAATTAGGAGCGGACCCATTTCTCCGCCATCAAATACATTTATGAGAAAAAGCACAGGAAATGGGGCCACTTAATCACTCCAGTTGTTTGGAATAGTGTTGACATACAACTGCAGAGCACATTTCAGAATATCTCAACAATCATGATAAATCAGTTGATACAGAGAACGGTTCAACTGCTTTATTCGTGTTTCTGCAATAGAAAAAAGTGGGACAAAATGGGACATCAGCAAGCTATTTACTGTAGGTGTTTTAACCAGATCACTTGTTTTATAAGTGATGTTTCTCTTCTCTTTCACCAACAAAGATACTTTTATTAGTTTGCT
The DNA here is from genome assembly GCA_015082035.1 of Chaenogobius annularis. NCBI lineage: Eukaryota > Metazoa > Chordata > Actinopteri > Gobiiformes > Gobiidae > Chaenogobius > Chaenogobius annularis. The sequence continues at coordinate 369,810 of BJKM01000239.1, read as the reverse complement.
CGTTTATCTCTGAATATGAGTCGATATTATAAGATCTTTGTGGCTTTTGTTACAATGATGATCTCTTCCTTTGCTCACTAGAAACCCAGCTCTAGTTGTAATAAGCATCGATTCGTTTTGCATCATAATTTATGTCCATGAAACTAATTATACTATTTCCAAACACTGAATTATTGACATGAATCAAAGTCCCACTGCATTTAAGCAGGAAAATAAAAGGCTTTATTTTTTATTTGTCTCATTAAGGATGTTTTTATTTACAAAAACAAAACAAAAAGCAACCGTATTTTAAAAAAGTTTAAAAAATAAGAAAAACATCCATACAGTGAACCTCTCCACAGACTTGACTCGTAATCAGTCACATGATTACATTGTAAGGACACATATTATGCGAAATGTACTTTTTGACCATGTTCTAACATCGTTCCCTCATCAAAAACACAGCTGGTGTTGTGTTTAGCGTCATTCACACTTGTTTCATTAACCCTGTTCAAAAAGTCCTCTCCCTCTGAGCCTCAAAAAACATTCACTTTAACTTCCCAGATTTGTGACTTTTTTTTTTGGCCCGAAGGCTTCATCTTACAGGACTGAAACGCCCTTGACCACGACACCACCGGCGAGCACAAGAGTGGTTTTTACGTGCATAAATCATCGGCAGACTCGTTCTGAGCATTTCTGCTTCAAATCACGTTCATTACAGCTGCACGCTTACATTAGTGTGTCGGGGGCAAGCTAGCTTTTCTTTATTTCCTAATGGTAATTCCCTCTGCTGCCAGTAGACAAATTTTGATGACGGAACACCTTAAACATAGAAAATCATGTGTGGTTTTCAATACATGTGTCAGTTTAAGGTCTAAAACATAAAATGCCAAAGTAAAGGTTCTCAAGAGCATGTTTGAAGGTCAATAGCAACACAAATAATGCATAATATGTGTAATTTGAGTCAAAATAATATTACTTGGTTTGGTGTAGGGCAGGGCCTTCTAAAATGTTACCGAAATACTGATTTGTCTCCGTTTTCAGGTGCTGTCCCTCCCATTACGGATCTACTACTACCTGAACAACAGCTGGCCCTTCGGACAGTCCCTCTGCATGATGTGCTTCTATCTCAAATACGTCAACATGTACGCCTCCATCTTCTTCCTGGTGTGCGTGAGCGTGCGACGGTGCGAGCTCATCATGCGGCCCCTGCAGTACAACCCGTCCCGCCGCAAGCGGGACATGCTCATCTGCGTGTCGGGATGGTTTCTGGTCTGTCTCGCCTGCCTCCTTTTCCCCTTACTCCGGACGCCGAACCAAAAGGACAAGGAGAACTCTACCAATAGTGGACACGACACTTTGGAAGTTTGCTTTGCCGAGCTGCCCATGAGAGCCCTTAGCCCTCCTGCTGCCTGGGCATTACTCATCATCGCAGAGCTCATGGGGTTCATAATACCTTTAGTCCTGGTGATGGCTTGCACTTGTTTCACCGCTTGGAGCCTGCAGCATCCGGCGTCAGGAGCCATCCCGGACCAGGGCGAGAAACGCAGAGCTCTGAGGATGGTCCTGAGTTGCGCCGGAGTGTTCTTGGTCTGTTTCGTCCCGTACCACGTCACGATGCCGCTGGACTTTCTGGCCAAGTCGAACTCCTTGAAAAACTGCGCGCTCAGAGATTTCGTCCTGCGTTGCCATCCCATCACGCTGTGCCTGGCGAGTATCAACTGCAGCCTGGACCCTCTTATGTACTACTTCATGACGGATGAGTTTCGGAGGAGACTGAGCAAGCATGAAATCCCAGACGGAGGGAACTTTAGCAGGAGATTGTCGTGCATGACCGGGGAGGACGTTCAGTCGAGCAACTCCACGACAGAGATGAGCTGATGAACGTCTATGTGAAGACATATGTGAAGAGTATTCGGATAAATACCACTAAGACTTGATGTCGCACTTTTCAGCCATTACATTATGACTACGAGCAATAACTTCCTTTTTTCCTCAGAGCAAATGCTTTCATAAGATCAGTCTTTTGAAGGTTTACATTCTTACTGCATTAAAGTACAAATACATATGGTCAGTCACCATGGCCAATTCAGCAGGTCTCAAATCTGGAAGAAAATTACGTTTTACTTTTCAGCTCAGTTTAAAAATGTAGTGGAGTAGAAGCAGTGACGTGCAGTGAGGTTTATGGCTAGTGAGGCACTCACTCTTTCGGAGGTAGATTTACCAATGCGAATGAACCCAAAAGTGCACCTTAAACATAATTTGATTGACATCAGACAATGAGTTGTGCTATATATCTCATTTCAGCATTCTTCACACAAACATGTGACATATTTGATATAAGGTCAAAGTGAACTCCAATTGAACCAAATTCCAGCCTATTTCAATCCAAAATAAATACAAGTTTATGGTCTTACCTTTACATTTTGATAAGCCGGAATGTAAATAAACAAACAAGTTAAAGAACGAAGACGACAGCGCAACAGTCCACGGGCTCAGAAGCGCCCTCTGCCATGAGTCAGGCGTATTGTTTGCCTCACCGAGTGAACTTTTACTGCTGTTTTTATAATGAATCTGCGAGCCGAAACACATTTCATGCATTATCCAGAATATGGAAGTACAGAGCACATCGTCAGAGTCTTATTTGTTAAATACAGAGAGACAGCGACACATTATGTGCATGCATACAGCCATGCATTACACTGTGCACTGAGGCAGAGTGCGGTGCTGCCTCACGGCGCCCCTCCTTGTATTTGAGTTACGGGACATGTGGAAATTCTGATATTCTTAATTGAAAAAAATATTGTTTCATATTGGATTCAACGGGAAAATGGGTTTCTAACACATACCAGATGACAAATATTAACTTATATTTTAGTTTTTTTCTCCCAAGATTGACAGGTGAGGCTCTGCCTCCCCTGCCTACCCTGAATGCACGTTAGAATACACGAGGAGTACAGTACTTTTACTTTTGTGCTTTATTAGTTTCCACCACTGGTGTCACCTGCTCGTCTTCATGGAGACTGGAAGTAGAAAAGTTTAATGTCACTGTGGAACAGTCTAGGCCATGCAATAACATCTCCATGGCAACATGCAGGTGGCGAACCCTCCATCAGAAAAGCTACATTGAAGTAATCATTTCATGATCAATAAATGACGAAAAGTATCGCTTCTCATGCCAAAAAGTGTATGTTTACAATTTCTTAAAAAATTGCCGTTTTTGATAAACTGGAGCAAAGATAAGTCAATTTAGGAGTTTAAAAACACTTTGAAGACAAAATGGTATCAGATCAATAGCACAATACTTTAGGGTTTGTGGTTCACCCAAGTCTTGTCTTTTGTGAGCGGTGAATCACACTTTTTTTAAAAGTTTTTTTTCCCACATGTTCAGTTGTCATAATGTTTTGGCTGATTGGTGTATTTGCCACTTGTATGTGAAAATAGAACTTGTGAATATATTTATTTTATGCATGTTTTTTAAATTGTACTTTCTGCAACATACACTTCAGCCAAAAACTGCACCAAATACATAAGAAAACTGTTTATATGCTTTTAATAACCTGTCTTATTTATATTATCACAATTATTAAAATGTCTCAAGAGATCAAAATGACTGATGCTGTGTTTTAATTCAGTTGGTCTAAAGAAAGAACAATATTTTGGTCAACTCTTGTTAAATCTGGTGAGACTCTTCAAATTTAACTTAGTCCATTGTGTGTGTGTGTGTGTGTGTGTGTGTGTGTGTTTGTGTGTGTGTGTGTGTGTGTGGATAAAGACACTTTCTTTTGAGGTTTAATGCAAATTTATTGCATGTTTTTTTTCACAACGTACATCTTCAAATATTAAGGATTAAGCAAAATATTGAAAACAGTGAACCTATTTTCTACAACAAAAAACATCACATTCAGATAAGAGATTTAAAAAAGGAAAAATCGTCGCCCTTCTGCGCGCCGACAGCCAATCGTCTACAGCTCTTTCACAAATAAAGTTTCTACATAGAACACAAACACCGGTTACCATTGTCAAGAGGTGCCGCAAAGCACGCTGGGAAATATACAGTGTGGCTGAGAATGGATTGTGCTTCAACATCCAAAAAGTGCACTGCACCGGGACAAACGGGAACGCCTCGTAAACCAGACACGGCCGAGACTTTCAAAAGGGGAAGTAAGAGATTCTGAAGGTTTGGCTTGAATTTCAGCAGTGCAATTTCAGCGTTAACGAACAGTAGTCTGTGCACCTGAAATGGTGTTTTATGTACAATTAATTTACCTAAAAACCTATCCATATATTGAGCGAACACCAGCAAACATCTGTATGACGAAAGTTAAGGTGCACCATGTCTGCAAACCTGTTCAGAATGCACATTTTTAAGCCATTTTGAGCATCTGCAATTGAATAAATGCAAAAGTTAAATGCTATATTTTAAAACATTCCAGGCAAAGTAATCACATCTCCAAGTTACACAGTGCACCTTTAAACTGCAGGAAATATTTGGCGTTTACAGGTTCCACGTTTATTAAAATAGTCCCACGTTTTAGGACTAAACCAGTCGTAAGAAAATAGATATTCTGAAATCCTGAATTAGAAGACAGCGTACACTTCTCACCACCGAGTCTGGGGACATGCAGTAGGTTGCATAGGGAAGGGCATCTGGTGTAGGGCATCTAGTTTCTCTGCAGATACGCTGGCTTCCTCAGATAGAGAAAAAGCAAGAGGAAGAATCATGACGCAGCACGACTTCACAGAGTATACACCCGGGACTAAACCAACGACGAAGCCCAAAGCTGGACTAAACTTGGATCAAAACGAGTAAAATGCCAACACTTAAAAAAAGGTGACATAGTATGCAAAAATCAACTTTAATGAGTTTTTAAATCGTGTTATAATGTGTTCCTTCATAATTAGTTTGCATGCTTGAGTAATCCTGCATCGCCCTGTATTAGTCGCACATTTCACCAATATTTCTCTTACATTATACAATCAAGAAATTGTAAAATGCTGAGCCACTGATGATATAGTTTAACGGGTAAGTACTTGAAAAAAGCATACGTCTTCTTTAAGAGTACTAAGAAAAAAAGTTGGGTTATAATTCTGCCTAAGAGATCACTTACTCCCCCTTTAGGTTACATTGAGTTAGTGCAAGAAGAGTAGGCTCACATTTAAGAGATATTTAGGCTAAATATAAACAACTTTTCAGGATGTACAATCTCGTCTATAGAGTGAATAGGAATTAGTAATACTATCAAAACGACAAGCTCATTGAAAAGCATTAAAATATAGCCAAATGTAAGGAAACTTGTGGTCACTCCTACATGAGCTAGCGGACGCGTTGAAGACTAATTGAAATACTTAAAGACCTACGATCTCTCCAGTGGAAGCAGCAGAGAAGGAGAAGATCAGAGTCTGAAAACACTAAGATAAATCACGACGTCACTGAGGCTAAAAGCAGCAGAAATGTTTTGTACAAAAGTGATTCCCATCTGAAAGTTGTCGTTACCTCGTTCGCTCTAAGTTACAAACGCAAAAATCGCACCCTTTCCGACTCTCGCACACTTTTTAAACGGCTTAGGCCTTGCAGATCCTGGTCTCCGTGACAAACTTGTTCTCGAAATGGCTGATGGTGAAGCAGTCCTCGGCCGCGCGCTTCACAATGCCGCCGCCTGAAACAAAAAGATCATTATTGTCATTACCTTGTATAAAAAGGCAGTCATAAAATATTTGAGTGTTGGGATCAGAGAGTGGCCTTCGTGAATTGTTCTTATTGTTTATTACATTGTATAATTTATTCCTGTAAATCACACAAATGCAGAGGGAAGCTAGCTAAATTCTAAGTTTAAAAAAAGTTTTTTTATGAGCTTAATGTCTGTGTACATTTTCCTTTCAAATAAAGACTAAACTAAATTCGTAAAGTTTGTCCTAGTAGTCATTATCAAGTTCTGCCACTAGATGGAGAAAGAAGGTAATTTAGATAAAAAAAATCTGATTTAAAAGCTGGATTTATGCAATGTTTTGAAAATTATATAAAAAGTAGCTTTAAATATAAATACATTTAAATATTCTGCATGGATTTTTATGTAAACGTTTCCTTCATGCACATTGAGCAGCAAAGTGGAAAGCCTTCTTCTCCACCAAAAACCAAACCTTAGAAGCAGAAATAAAACTAATCTGGAGCGTGAAGGCACCGGCGTCTTCTTGAACAGCTGAACAAGAATACAATTGAGTCGTCCCATGAAATCGAAAACGTAGCAGGAGTGGACAGAGAGAATAAATAGCAAAGAAGTAAAGTTGAAGAGTATGTATGCATGCATGTATGCGTGTAGTGTGGAATATATACATCTATATCCGTCAAACAACCACACTGTAAATAAGGGCCAAAATCCACATAAAATCACACAATAGCTATGATTTGACAAACAAAAAAAAGCACATAACTGTCGTCAATAACAAGACAATTTACACACTGACAGAGGGAGTCGGTTTTCATGCGCGCACACAGACCTTGGACGGTGTCGCGGCGCTGCATCCTGTACGTCTCCTTCCCGTCACAGAGGCGGCGGATGTAGAAGCCCAGGGGTTTGATGTCCTCGATGCGCTCAGTGACCACCAGGTCCTCCTGCACCAGGTAACTGCGGTACGACCCCGACTGAAACAAACACAAAATAAAGCGTCTTCACACTTACACAAAACACAACACTGGGACTAAACCTGGAACAGTGGATGTCAAGATTACTCAATTAATCCCACTATCATGAGAATCGTGAGAATTGTAAGAAGCCATTTCAGTTCAATTTACACGCCAAAAACCTACATCCAAAGTGTTGTTTATGTCACAATAGCTTTACTTTTGCATCCAGGAAGTTTGATTTGATAAAGCTTCTGACTTCAAAGAGGAATGGCGCTCTAGTAGGATTTTACTGTCGTTCGGTGTCAATAATCTGAATGATCGTCAAATTGGGATTTTTCTTCTTCTTCACCATAATCGTTAACAATTTGATATATCGTGACATCCCTATGGTAGCCCGGACCCAGAGCCCGGACCCAGAGCCTGGACCCAGAGCCCGGACCCAGAGCCCATGACTTCACCAGGGTTAGAACAGGACCAAACCCAGTCTATATCAGGATTAAGTGTGAACACAGTAAAATTCAGACAAACGTCACTTTCACTGAAGATTATTCTAAATAGTCAATCACAATTATTTTATGATTACCGGCAGTCGATTTTCCAAACAATGATTTTCTATTGGGACTTTGAGATTTTTTTTATACAATCTTAACCAAATGAAGAATATTCACAAATATACGTTTATCCTTTTGCACCCCTTTGATTTAACCATAACTCAAATTGCCATTTATGCAAAGCATAAATGGCAATAGTAGATCATGAAATATGCTGGTATTAAAAAAAAAAAGAAAAAAAAAAAAGACATTATATTACTTCAAATGAAGCAAAGAGCATAAATGGCAATAGTAGATCATGAAATATGCTGGTATTAAAAAAAAAAAGAAAAAAAAAAAAGACATTATATTACTTCAAATGAATATGAATGCTCGTCACTGCCCTCAAAATAACTTCAGAAATGTAGAAAAGCAACCAGAAAAATAAACTAGAATATTGTACCATATTTCCTGTTAGATGCCCTTTAATCCCCCTCGAGCTAGTTATTTGGGCGCAGTTAATAATAATAATAATGCCGTGAATGCAGGTGTTATGACTCATTTCCGGATGTTCAGTTTAACCACCTACTCATTTCACACAGTAAATACAGTTGCACCTTTATCTACTTAATGGAGGGGACGAAATAAGAATGTGTTGATTTAAAAGAAAGTTTGCGTTACAGAGGTGGTCAATAGATCGAAATGTAGAGCCTTAATGTTATTTTGAATATATGCAAACATGTAATATTGTGCGTATTGTTTATAGTGAAAGAGCGGATTAAAATAAAAATGATTTTATGAATGTTGTTGTTATGAATTATGAGGGTTATAAAAAGTCAACATTTCAGCACTTTTGTGATTAATTTGACAGACATTTCACATTTGTCTTATAGTTTAACCACATCTAATATCTATGTGTGAAAATTGTTACCGGGAGACTCCAAAACACATCAGAATCATCATTGTCGTCAATTTTGTCCAGCCCTATTGTACATTTAAAACTGAATGAGGCAACGAAACAAGGAAACTTTTAGATGAAACTTTTTAAATAAAGCAAAATGCATTTATAAGTGCCGTTGCTCAAGTTTAATATTATAAGTGAATGAGAAACGTTTCCTTCCGGCACCATGACGACGTCTCCACTGACGTGTGGCTGGACTCACCATGAGCTGAGAGAAGAGGTCGATGAGGTCCTGAGGAGGCAGAACCACCGACGTGTTCAGCGGGATCACGAAGCAGGTGCGCAGGGTCAGGTCCAGGTACGCCGTCAGCTTCTGCTCACACACCACGTAAAGAGTTAAAGAAGGTGCACTGTGGAACTTTCTCTGCTCGTCTCCATGGACACGAGCTTGCAGTTATTCCATTACGGGCATTTAACTGCTCAAAAACAGTCAAAAACATCCAGTCTCCAGAGATCTGACCAGTAACCCGTTTGTGTTCTCGTAGACGGTTTAATGCTATACTGTGGAACATTCTAGGCAAAGCGAGAACATCTCCATGGAAACAAGCATGTGGCGGTTTGCAAAACTAAATATTACTTGTTGGAATATGTACTTACACTGGCACTAATGTATTTAAATGTGATTAAGACATAGTAATTAAAGAAAAAGTTTAAATTACTGTAAATTATTAATTATGTAAAAATCTAAATAACCAATTGTGAAAAGCCTAATATTTGTAATCCATCTACTGCATGCACAGGTCCAGATAAAAGCAATAACTTTGGAGTTATATAAATCTGCCCAACGCAATTGTTGTCAAATGTCCAGTCAAAGGGCTGGACAAGGCCAAAAATGGATTTTCGTTCCTCGTATTGAGCTTGATTTAGTTTCATTTTTTCCTTTCAAAAAGATAAAAAAATGGCTTTCAGTACAGATTTCATGACCATAACCCTTACAATTTCTTCCTCCAAAGTCTGAAACCTGCTCCAAACACACACTTTTACTGACGGAGGACAGACTGAACCTCGTCATTAAAAAAGACCAAGCTGATCAACAAATGACTGAATCTCAAACTAATGTGATTAATTTCCCAGCCCTAATCCTAACCGTACGTGCTGGAACTACAGTCGCATGCGTTTCTGAGCAGCTCCAGGCGCCTCACCCTGTTGAAGTCGTGCAGGATGTAGGCGGGGTCTCCGGGTCTGAAACGTGGAGGAGGAACACTGATGACGGCCATGTTGTCTGAGATCTCCATCTTCTCCTCCACCTGTGGGAGGTAATACGGCTGAGCCTCTCCCCCAGAAGAGCCGTCGTTAAACTGCATCGAGCCGTGGTACAGCCGCTGTCCAACAGGAAAACAGGAAATACTTTATCATCCGCTGAGATATGGGTTCAAACAGAGGTTAAGGCAGCACACACTTGACCAAAGACTTACCATGGACTGTTTTATGCTGTTTGACTTGTTTAATAATGTTTAATTGTTTGTACAATTGACCAAAACAATAAATGAAGGGATGATTGTGCGTTTTAAATGACTGCAATAATCTTTTATCTACTTAATTTCCCATTTACAACCTTTTGGGGAAGCACATTGGACACGCTTTCTAGACCGTTGGTCTAAAACAAATTACCTAGTATTTTGTAAGTTTGCATCAAAATAAATGCATGTAAAATTCAGGAAGTAAAATTTAGTTGGTGAAAAGCTTCCTCAAATGTAAAAAAAAGATTAATAAAAAACACCTATGACATCATTGATCATTTATGTAAAAAAAATAATAGATAAATAAAAAATATATAAATATATATATATATATATATCTATTAGGTAGCTTGGCGATATGTAATAGTAAATAAAAGTATAAAAAAGATGCTGGTATAAAAGTGAGTAGTACAGAAGAAACTATTTTGTCCAGCAGATGGTGCTATACTGTCATTTGCTGGAGGAAATTAAGAGCTAAATAAATAAAATCACAGCAAATAGATTGAACATAAATCGTTAAATTGAAGAAATTCAAATGAAGTTGCGTTCTTTGGAGAAGTGACCTGTGTGAGAAAAGACACCGTCTGAACAGATTGTTTTAGCTCTGGTTTAATCCACAAACGCCTTAAATTAGAAGAGACTTAACTTCATATAGAAAGAACTATGTTTAGCGTGTACGGAGAACAGCTATAGACTCAGCAACCCTTTAGTCCAACAGTGTGCTTGCCCTTACAAGGCAAACGCACACACAGAAACAATACGACACGAAGATGCGTGGGCTAGAAATAAAGGTTACGAGTACATTTGAGGAGACGTCTTCCTCATTTCAGCCGCAGTGATTGGAAAGTCCAAAAATCCTGCATTTAAAAAATAAAACATCTTTCCTAAAAATGATCCTTAGTCACATTGTTAGTGAAAATGTCAGTACAAGGAAAGTAAGTGTGAGCTTGTACAGTAATCCTTTTTTATCACAATTAGATGTTGCACAGACCACAACAAATCTAGACTTTTCTTTCCGAACGTTACAGTAGAAAATCCTTTAAAAGTGCGTGTCCAAGAGTCGGACAGAATTGTACTTTATAATACTTAAAAACACAATAAAACTGCTGGTTTGCTACAATAAAGATTCCTTCCATGTTTTAAATTTCCCCACATTACTTCTTTATTTTCTACATTTTCTTCAGATCGGACGAGATCTCAAGTCTCTTCGTCTTTACTCAGCACTGCCGCCCAAACAAACGGCCGCGCACTTTGTGGTTCATTCTCTCGTTGGTGTGAACTTTCCCTTCTCTCAAAGTCTCATAGTCAAGACACAGAAACTAAATGTCAACTTTGAAGGTTCAGTCTGACATTAATACATCTTGTGAACAACTTTCAAAAAGGGTTTTAAGACAATTACTACAGTTTCTCAATCAACCTTTTGTAAACAAATCCTAAATTCTGACCTAAAATGGGTTCCTCTGGTGCAGAAACTCATTTTGTGTGTAAAAAAAAAAAAAAATAACAAAATAAAATGCAGAACAATTTAAAATACAGTATCCATTTAGTCATGATGTAAAATTCTCTTCAGGTTTTGGCAGATTCACCGCATCAACTAAAACTAAACCTGGACTAGATCAGGACCAATCCAAGTCCACTTCAGGACCAAATAATAATACAAAAGGCAATAGTGAATACTAAGTTTGAACGCTTTCTTTCTTTCTTTCTTAGTCTTTGAATGATTTGTTTTAAGTTGACGTTTGTTCACTGAAAGACCCAAGACTTTTCACACGACACAATTGCGACAAACTTAAACGCGGCGCACAGACCTTTGGGGTGAAGTAGCGATAGAGACAGGCTCCTCCCACGATGAGGCCGCTCAGGATGAAGGCGATGCCCAGCAGAGTGAGCAGACAGCGGCCTGTGGAGCCCTCGCTCGGGGCCGGGGGACCAGCCAACTCTGGGTCCTGGAACACGCAGTAAACGCTTTAAATGTCACCAAAATTGGACCTGAATAAAGTGGTTTCCATCAGTATGAAAATGAATGTGTTGCTGAAATTCACGTTTTGCACATGGATAACGGTTATACTGTAGGTGTTGTTCAAACTAAATAAGTACAATTCCACTTTCACTTCCCGTGTGCGACCCGTTTACTGAGACTCAGTGTCTGAATGCAAAAGCAACCGAGGCATTTCTTCAACATTATAAACGCATGCGATATATTTTTAAACTTGCTGGGTTTGCAGCAACACTTAACTTGTGACAGCACAGGAAATATTTGTACAAAAATGAAATCAGGAACGAGCCTCTTCTCGCACTGGCAAACAGCCACCATTATAGTGCAGTATTAATCATAACATGCCTATAATTTAGAAGCCATTTCTTCCGGTCCAGTGACATTTTCTAACTCTGGATTTCACCTCATTTGTTTATTTTGTCCTAATTGTTGAACTTTAACACATTTTTCTATAAATACAGTACGCATAACATTGAAATACATTATCAAACTTTATGAACAATATGTATCCCATTCTAAAAACAACTGCAATGGGTAAAACAGGGCATTTAACACAAATCTAGTGTAAACAAAATGAAAAAGCTGCAATCCAGAGCCAAAATGTACACATGAAATACATGAAATACATGAAAACACAGTACACTTTCGCCCATTGTGACGTTTGCCCATGTTAACCAGTACACGGCCCAGTTATCCTGAAAGTGTGACAAAAGGCACGTCCGAGCCATGCCAGAACCCGCAGCAGACCTGTGCCGTTTGCCCCACGCACGCGCTTCACATCCTTGGACTGACGCGGCGCTGAGCGGGGATGGACGTTTGGCCGCGGGGTCTTTGCACAGCTGTTAAAATGGGCGGTCCTTTTCGCCGCTCTCCGTCTGCGGCATCGGGTGCAAGACGCAGCGGGCGCAAGACGCAGCGGGCGCTTCGAACCCCCCCCACCCCCCACCCCTCCTAAAAGGCGCCAACTTTACGCACCGTTCAAATAGCGCAAACGCACATGCCCGCGATGTAAAGCGATGCGTGCTAAAAGGGATGCGCGTGGATTTGGCGTCAGTGGAGGCCTGTTCCAGCAGCAGCACACACACACACACACACACACACACACATACACACATACACACATACACACATACACACACGCAGTAGCATTACCTTCAACGCGGCCGGGACCTCCTTCAGCCCCTTCTGCGCCAGGGCAGCGTTAAAAGCGATCTTCACCATGTTTGCGGACGCGTCTCGGAGCTCGGGGAACGGTGAACGGGAGTGCTGTGGCGCTGGACCGCAGTCTCGGGTTTATCCAGGGCAGCTCGTCTCTGTCTGTGACGCACTTTGCAACCTCGGCTTTATCTAGCGCTTCCGGTGTTACGGGCGGATTTGCATCCCCGAGTCATTCTGCGGAGCGACGCGTCCTCTCCCGAGTCTTTGCGGCAGAACAGAGCGAAAGACCGTCTTAAAAAAGTGTGCATGTGCAAAGACAAGTTGGAAGATGATAGAGACCAATGGCTCTTAAACTATTCACGCCATCTATGAACAAAATTGGCCACCAGATCTTCATGTTTGGTCATTTCCAGGTCTAAACTAGGGCTAAACCAGGCCAAAAACGTCATTGCTACGAAACATATAAACAAGAAATTGCCCAAAGCAGGACAAAAATGTTAATACAAATTGTAAATGACATGTGGCACAGTTTGAGAAACAGGCTACATATTTAACCTTACATTTAGGCCTGTCACAATAGCACATTTTGAAGTATTGTTGCAGAAAAATATTGCGATAAACAATAATACTGGAACAATTGTAATGCCACTGACACAATAGCCCTAAACCAGGATGCCCCCAGTAAACCATTTAAATGCACAATATCGTTAGAAGGCACGAGCTGCTGGTAAATCGCAGAATGAAATGATAATTACTTATTCAAACCCATACAGCTCAAATCTTATCATATTACAAAATAAAAATAAAAAAGGACTACAAATCTCCTCACTATTGCAAAGAAAATGTACACCTGATAAATGTTGTGCCCCACATATGTTCCATTGATCATTTATTTCTTGATAAGTCGATACAGGTCTAATGATTGTGACACCAACATTAGGGGGGACTGAAGCTTAACTGACTTTTCAGTGCAGTTGCACATTCGTATCATTTATATGTTTCTTATCATTAATAACCACTGCATTTGTAGAACCTTTGCACATTTTGCTCTTTGTTGTCCTTCTTTGGCGCCGTAATTGTCAATTCAAATGAAGTCAATGGCTCTTTACATAACACAAATCAAATAGTCTTTTTTTAAAAAACGTGTAATGACATCAAATATCACTTTCAGTAGCCAAGATGTTGTGCGTGTGCAAGCCTGTGCATATCTGGTCAGGGATGCATAATTGGGAATAACACCGGCGGTTTGAAGGGATTAAGAAGATAAAACACAAGACAGAAGTTAAACCATGAACGCGTTTTGAAAATACTGTAAAATCACCCTCTAGTATAATTACATCTTTACAAATAGTATTTTCAGTGGACATTTATAAAAGTTGTCTTATTTAGGTCAGTCGTTTTGCTGTGCTCGTTTCGTCCAGTGCAGTGTTGGTGCCATCTGGTGGTCATAGCGCTTACTGCAGCTCTCCTAAGTGCTAAACTCAGCATCCAGTCGATCAGATTGAACCAAATGCGCAACGACACAAACTGTTTACACTTTCACTTAGACTTTCCTGCCGTTACAAGCCTCATATTTATACTACATGGCATTAAAATGACTCAATCAGGACACGGCTGTAATGCATTTAAGAACTTTCCACTGTATAATGTGGTCTTTTCATAATTTAACACAGTGTAAATACGCTCCACTCTCGCACAGGGCCGGGTGGTACCTGCCAGGGTCTGTCTGCGCACTCACGCGACGCACGGGACAGACTGGAGACGCAGAGCGGTGCCAAAGCCGTACAGTTTACAGTGACACATGAGGCTGCGGTGGTCCCTGCCTCCTCCACTCTCCGGACTCACTTAAACGTGTCCATGAAGGTAAATAAACTCTTGCTCTGCTCATTCAGTCTGTGCAGTCTGTGGATTCCTTCACGGCAGACTTTCACATAGAGCTGGAACTGAGCACAAATCTAGGGCTATTGTAGTATACTGTATCTGGGTACTTCAGGCATATTGTGTAAATGTTAGGTGTAGAGGCAATATATGTCTGTATGTATGTATGTATGTATGTATGTATAAAAGTTGTTGTAAACTTTCACTTTGCACTTTTGTGATTAATTTTTTTCACTGACATTTCACATTTGTCTGATAAATGAATCTCAGTTAATACATTTAAAGACATGTTTTAACACATTTCTGTTGGATTGACATATCGACTGACTATTGTTATTCGGATACTCTGTCAATATTCAATATCAAAATAAAAAATATGCAAGATTTTTGGTGGTGAATGGTCAATGGTTACATTAATATAGTGTTATTGACACTGGGAGGCGAGGCGGGTTAAGTGTCTTGCCCAAGGACACAACGATTCCCCTGTGGGAGCTGGAATTGAACTGCCAACCTGTGCTCCAGTGAATCTGACCGTTCTAACCAAAGTGCTTCAGTTCAGAGGACGAAAAGTCGACCAACAAAGTGATTCTGCTGCCAAATCAGTACACATCCTGTAACCGAATGTACTTTTAGAAGAAAATTATGTTTAGTTCAGTTTATTCATGCAATTAAACATAAATACCACAGAATTACACAGCGAGTTTCAAGTAAGTCTCAAGTCTTTGGGCTCAAGTCCGAGTCCTTTCAATACATTATACCAAAACACCAAATACAGCTCATATTTTTGCTATCTATGATTTTTGTGAATGGTTCTTCCTAAGAAAAAGTCCTGGTGTGGAACATCTATGTTATTTGCATGAAGTTAAACTCTTTATGAAGGTTCTCTTAGTTTGGTGGGATAGAACCTGTGGTAAAAATGTATCATAGTTTTACTTCCGTTAAGTTGCAGTTTAAAGTCAGAGTCTAAAATTAGCAGAAGTAGTGTTCATATCTTGCCTGTAAGAATTTGCTTGTTATGATTATGATTGTAAAAGTTGTTCCACAGCACTGTCAATCTGCTGTGTTTTAGCCTTCCTTTAATACAAGGCTGTGGAAGCTTTTAATAAGTACTAGATAGATAAATAAATAGACGGATAGATGCTTTATAGTTCCAGAAGGAAATTCAAGTTCACCTGCATACATCTTCGCCATTGTGTCTCAGTCAAAGGCGTCAGTGCAGCCAAACAGACAAAAAACTCCTCTATACGTCCAACATTCCAAGCTTTATGTGCAGTAGAAATCTGTAAATGTAGTCAAATTTGGTGGCTAAACCTTGAGGCGCGCCCACAACATTGACAGCTTCTTACTGTTTTCCGTGTAGCCGTTAAAACGCGCTTTCATACCGTCGCATGTACTCCACACTGTACTGTTCACGGGCTCTGACATCTCCTCAGCCAAACAGACGGATTGGACCGGTAATCACCACTGAAAGGTACATAAACAGAGCAGCTGATTTCTGCCCCCTCCGCCTCCTCGTCTCCCCCAAAACTCTAAGTGGTCCTGAAAGCCTGTTTATGAGCTCGACTTACGCCGCGTTTGATCCGAGCGGCTGCCCACACACGCACACACGAGACGGGGTTAGCGCGAGTCGTAATAGCCAAGATCATAAACAAAAGACTTAGGTTTAATCTGGACGGCTTCTCACACAACACAAAAGTAAGTGGGAGGAAGGAGAGCCCGGCTTTCTTGGCCCAGGGGGGGCTTAAGAGGCGCATGTGTGCATTTCGTACGTGGACAGGTTTGCTCGAGTCTGTATGTGATGACTGGAGAAAGTAACGGGGAGAAGTTGGAGCAATCTGCAACATGGCACGCTTGAGTGAGTTTTCCGAGGAGCTGATTAACGGCAGATTAAACTCTACGTCTGCACAGTTTACGGCTCAAAGTCTGAAACTTAATGCACCGTTTGCTGGGATTTTAGCTGGGAAAGACTACAAGGAAATGGCCATCACTGTAAAGAACAAAATGATTGCAAAGTGTATTTGAATACTTTAATGACTATGTTGTCTCTCGTCATTTATACTGTATATGTCTGAACCAACTGGTCTCAAATAGGACTGTAGTTGGAGAAAGAAACCAACGCTAGCTTTCCTCTGTCATGTTAATGCAGCCACACAGGTGTAATGATTGTGTTTTGATGGCAGAAATGCTCAGAAAGACTCAAATACAGGGGGCAGACGATCGCTGAGCCGTGTCATAGGTCGATTATCACGTCACACATCGGGGGAAATTCAGACTGTTTTTGACGCTCGGACCGAAGAGGACTTTCTGACCAGAATTAATGAAACAAGTGAGAATGAAGCTAAATGTAACTCCAGGTATGCTTTTGATGATTATAACACAGACAATTTTGTATAATATGTGTCCTCTAATGTGAATGCTGAACAATTTTGTCTTGTTTTTCTGTGTTTTGATACTTAAACATGACACAAAATGCTTCATCAACACTGTATAACACTTATCTTATGTCCACAAAGGCAGCATCTAAACAGCACACGACATTGAGAACTGCATCGAGTTTGAACCGCCGCAGCAGCGTTTTCTTGCCTATTTCCTGAGCGAACGTCCCGACAGGAGCCGTGAACTGGCCCCGAGCGTGGGACAGGAGCCTGCCGCCCGCGAACGGTTCCAGAACGGAGCCGTGTGTGAAAATCAGCATGACTTCAGCAGTTCAGCCGCCAGCACGCCTCGCCTCATCCATTTGTCACCAATTTAAAAACCAGGGACCAAAACCACAAGTGACAAATGACTCTGTCCCTGCAGCGAGAAATTTAACCAACTCCAAAACACACGTCGTCCTGTTTCTGTGTGTTCTTCTGTGACATACTGCATTTGCACGTCAGTACTTTGTCTTATGAAACTGCTATTCATGGTTTTTAGCTTCCCGTTTAAACAGTTTGTGCACATTTCAGCATTCACATTGTGTTTTGTACGGTGAATGCAATGGTTCTGATTTTTCATTACTCTGAAACACATTAATAGAAATGTCTTATTTTACTACGTATATATATATATATATATATATATAATATGTTAAATTATTATGGCAGTTGGCCCATCATTACCTCAAGTTCTGGGATTGTCCTATTACTTTAAAAACAATTGGACTGAGATTAATAAAACGCTGCAAACTTTTTTGAACATTAACATTCCACTCAATATAAAAATGATGTACAGTATCTGCATGGGACATAAAACTCCTGTCATCATAACAATTGATGGATGCTTTTGGCCGCAAGGAAGAAAAACATCAGCAAAAAATAGATGAGCAAACCAACGGTCAAGGCTTGAGTAACTTAAATTCACAATCAACCTAAAATTTGACATTTTTATGAGTCACTGGTGCAGATGGATCAACTCAGTGGCACAAAATATGCCAGACACTCTTTAGATTTGTGTTGCTTTTTATTTATTTTTTTCCTCTATGTGTCGTATTTTCTGTTAGTTTTGTTTAATAAAACTTATGATGCATGAAGATGCTATAGTTTCAGTATTTGAGATAAATAATCATCATTTAACAGTTTCTTATTATATTATGTTTTATGTATCTGTATTTTATATACTGGTAAAAAGAATGGCCATATGGTTAGAGCAGTGGACCACAGCTTTGCTTTGACCCAGAAAAGTTGAGCCTGAGCTTCATAACGTCACTGACATGAGCTGGAGCCGACTCGCCATAATCACTGTGTGACTGAGAGAACACTTAGTGGTTTCAGACAAAGATCCAGAGGAAATTGGAAGAAAGGAGGAAAAAAGACATGTGTTTATCATGTGTGACATTATTTTTACAGTATTTTAAACTTAAAGAGTTACTTTTGTATAATTGTTTTTTTTTTTTTTTAGAGTATTTATTATTTATTTTTGCGTTTTATTATTGTATTTGTTTTATAGATTTTCCTTTTTGTTCTGTTTATAGGAAAACACATGTCAAAACAAGTCAACAACAACAAATGCATTTATTTATCGAAGAAAATGGGGAATAATGCATATTAATTAACATTCAAACACATTTAAACATGTAAGTAAATGCTAATAACCCACAGTATCAAGTGGATGGGATATAATTCCACACAGACGTCTCTGATCCTCAGCCCACCCGTCGTCCCCTCGTACTCCTGTCTTCTGCTCTTCTTCTCTGCTTTGGACCCAAGGGTGACAAATGGGTTTCCTGTCAGGATCGACTTCAGCGTCCTTCAACACGTCCCGTTGCCTCCTCTTCCTCTCAGCTTGGCACGGAGCGCATGGGAAATGTTATAATTTCACAGAGATGCGGCTGTCTTTTGAGCCCGGAGTCAGACAAAACGCTCCGATTACACCAAAGTCACGAGAAAACCTTTCCTGATTAGAGGTATTTCTGAGACTTTCTTCACAGCATGTTCTCACACTTTAGCAATGACAGGCATGGAATTATAATCATTACATTATTTATTGAAGTTTGAGTTGTAGCGTTATTCTTCAAACTGTTTTTGAGTAAAATATTAGCCTGGAAAATGAATACAGCACAGGTTTGTTTGATATCAAGACTTCACTTTTTTGTAATACTGGCACTGAAAAAAAGAAATAAAACAATAATACAAGCACAATTTTGGATGTAATTTTATTTCAGTACCACAGGAGTTGTTAGTCTTGTTTTCACTGTAATTTTATGTGTCGATACTTTGATCATCTTGACAAATTTCATGAAAGCACATTTTAGGACCATGTTTTACTATACCAATATTGATACTTTGTACTCTGTAAATTTAACTGTAAATACTTTTCATATTTTGTTCATTGACAATGGCAATAAACCTATTCTGATTCTGACTTTGCCCTTAAGTATCTTCTATAGCCGAAGCAGACTGACACTAGGATTTATTTCATTAAAAGGCCTAACTTTACTAAAAGTAAATTTCCCAATCCAAATAATCAAATCAAAGTCACTGTACATGATTTTACTTTCTTGGTTTGTTTGGGAAAAAAAAGAAGAACCACTTTTCATTCTCATTGTTTGCTAAGAATCATGGGAAAACACCCGCCTGACACTATCCCAGACACTCGGGGCTTGATGAGAACCTTCCTTTGGTTTGATGTGGCACTCAGCCAAGTCAGTAAGTTTCCTTTGGAGTGTGAACCAGAGTTATTGAACTCTCCACAATTTAAAAAGAAAGAGAGAGAAAAAAAAAAAAAAATTGAATAAATAAAGACATTCCATCCATCTTGCCCGACTTGTTTAGACATTTTTTCTTTTTAACAACTGTAAATATGTTTCCAAGACCAAAATTCCTCCTCTACGACTGCGAAAACGTCTGTATAATGCTTTACCTTTGCTCTATGCAATATTTGATTTTCAGGACGCTTCACAGAACAATAATAAAACTGTGAACTTAAAGAGGGTTCAGCAAACAAATGATAAACTGTGAATCAGCAGTGCAGAACTATTGGGTCTCGAGGTTTTTCTTGAAGTTTCACGTGCAGTCTGGAGCTAGTGAAGTCCAGACTGTTGTTTCTGTGTCCTGCATGGTGCACTATCCGACTAAATAGGCAGGGCTAAAAGTTCAAACTAAAATATGTTCTAGACTTGGGGTTCAAAATCAAGTACAGGCCCTTGAAATAAGCTAAAATATGGTCTATACTCACTGTGACCCAACAGTCTGCAGTTGGAAACCCTGTTGTCTCTCAGAATAGTCTCTAAACCGGCTGATGCCAGGTCTTAAATACATTGACACGGGTTGATCTTTTGAACATTGCTTTGAAGATAAGACGCAGTAATTGTGCTAAGGCTTATTGAAAAAGCCCTGATATTGTTCCCAGATCTACACGTAAACGTACATGTCCAGTTGAAGTCCGACTGTCTCTCAGATCTGAGTCTTGGCCGCGCTCTGCCGTAATGACTGCGGTGCGTGGAGCTGTGGCAGGACGTCCCATCAGAGGAGGGTCACACCTGGATGTGATGAGGGGCGCGGGGGCCGAGGTCTGTCCCAGGTAAAAGAGGAGGAACACATGATGAAAGGCTCCGGTAATGGATGGACGGCTGTTATGTCAGTGAAAGTTGGACTCTGGGGGGGGATTACCTCATCATTGCGGGACGGGCCTGAGTTACACACGGATTAACACACACAAATCGGGTTTTCCGTGCTTGGTGGGGACTGATCCGAGCCTTAATCATGCTTGCTTAATCTTAACTTAAAAATGATAACTTCCCCCTAATTCTGAAACGTAAACCACTGCGCTGATCCAAAAGCGAAGGATTTACCTCATGTGGACTTTATTTATTTATTTATTTGTTAACCTTTATTTAATGTTAAAACCCATTAAGATCATAATCTCCTTTTCCTGGATGAATTGAACATGTCATAACAAACCAAATGACAAAGACATTTAGGCCAACTCTAAAATATGAAACTTGGTCCTTGTTTTTAAGATGGAGCAAAAGCCCCTCAGGTCACTTTTTTTTAGTCCCCATAAAGTGACTCTGTGCGCAAATTTCAGTCCTCACAATGTGATGGCTACACACAGACACACAGACACACACACACAGACAGTTCAAGACTTACCATTTTGAGGAGTATTTTGGCAAATCGCGTCGCAGTCAATCACTTCCAGATTGGGTGACGTCACCTTGGCTCGGTTCACGAGATCAGCAACAAACACAAAGCACATATTTATCATTGTAAGACGGTGTTGGTTGAGCCGGACTGCAAGAGTGTAAAAACCAGGAGCGACGGTGGCATTGTTGTTAAATATTTGCCTTCCTACCAGAGGGTTACAGAATGAAAACTAGCATTGTAGCTATAATCCGACATATTTACATCTATTTTATTCTGATGTTCATTAATGTGCATTGTCCCTGTAAAAAAACAAAAAAAAACTTGTGTCCACCTCCAATTTATTTTATTTTGCTCAATTTATCCCACCTAGAAATATGGATGTATCATGAACTACCTCCATAAACCATAATATGCTCAAAGGAAGGGGTCATACACAATTTTATACAATATCTATTTATATATTGTAATCGTAGTAGTATAGTGTTGGCTCCTCTGCTTTGCTGCTGCAATAAAACAGAAGTTTGTGTTTCCTTTTGTTTAAAAATCTGTATTATTATTCTAAGGTTTTTGACATTTTAATTCGACATTACTGTTAGATCCCTCCTGCTAAAGTAGCCTTTCACCGTGTGTGTGTGTGAGGCATGCGTATAGGAGATGTCTGGAGGACATGACTAAGCCGATAAAATTGGCGACATCCTCAACACCAGCCGGGCTTCTCCAGAGGTCAGAGGTCACTGTGCAGGAGGGAGAACAAGCCTGGGGAGATCCACAGAGGATGAAAACGATCCCTGTCTGTTCTTCGCGGGTCTGGAAGGATTTGAGCTCTTCAGAAGTCCAGGCTCGGGACGGCGTTTTGAAGCGCTAATTTGAGACCTGTCTGATTGGGACGTTGAGTCTGGCCTTAAACTGTCTCTGCTTTATCTGCCATTAATTAATCTGGTGTTTGTTATCTGACGACAGCAAGGCGTGATGAGAAACATGACATCATGCAAAGGTCTTGATCTCAAACATCATCCTAGCCGGATTTGCAGTCAATTATTTTAGGTTGATCAAATTGTGGGGACCCTTTCAGTGATATATTTCAAAAATATGTGCACACATTAGGGTTGTCAAAAGTCTGGAAATTCCCATTCTAATATATACTTAAACTAGTATGGAACTTTGATCGATACACAATTTTACCATTCCTGAACAGTTTTACAATGACCTTGAGCTTTATCAGCACTAGCATGACCACACTGTCAAATAAAGTAAGTTAAAGTTACTATTATTCAGTGTTATCAATGTCTATTGTCTAAAATCTCCCTGGAACCATGATAAAAAAAAAAAAATTATAATCGTTTCATAAATGTATTGAGTCAATCAATAGTATTGGCGTCATGCACACACCACATTCACAGAAGACGCCTGAAGACATTTCGCCAACATAGACCCTGGTCAAAGCTTGGATTGACCTTTGTGGACAAACACTCCAACAACTGAGCCACTGTCACCCCACAGTAGAACATTAGCAAATATATTATCTTGTTACACCAATAATTTGTATAATGATTCAATGACAGCAACTTGTTTGTAGCAAGTGTCTCCTCAACATTCTGGCATCATTCAGAACAACATACTTATTTTACCTTGCAGAGGTTCTACGCGCCTTCTCAGCCTCCATCTTTGTTTTGATGTGAACAGACCATGTGACTGGTTGATCTGTCTTCAAATCACGGACCACGTCGACCACGAATCACGTTCTTGTTAGGTATTGTAAAAGCAAACTAATACAATACAACTACGGTAAATTAAATAAGAAATATTCAAGTTTTGGGGAGTCCTAGTGGCTGGTGGGGCCCTCTGCATCATCAGCACAGCCTCCCTATGCCAGAAAACATTACTGGTTTTATGTATTAACACAGACATGTCCGCATTATCTGTAAATACAGTCAGGAGCCACTAATAAATCATTTCTCGTGGCCCTGATAGAGCTCTGACCACACAGCATTAGCGCCTCACTGATGTAACCGCACACTGGCAGCAGGATTAGAGTCTGTGAGACAGACTTTGGCATCCGTCGCCATGAGGCTCGAAAACAGGTTTTGATTGAAATAGCATGTTGTCTGTCCCATTTCGCCAGCCTTTAAATTACAGTGACGCTGGTGGTGGGACAGAAAAAGTGGAAATGTGCATGTGAGGAAAAGCTCGATAATATTGAAAACAAGATTCAGCCCTGGCAAGGTTTAATATGTTCTCCATTTTGCCTGAACCACTCATTTGTTGACTGAGGATGTTGGTGTTGACACATGGAGAGGACTCTATCGGTGACAATGGGGTCTTACACAGCAGTTTTGCTTTAATATGATGACAACAATAATACCATGACTAACTAAAAAAAATAATAATAATACATTTCAATTCTTAGGGCAAATTCCATTTGAATGTATCCAAGGGTTAAGTTATTTGTCTGTGTGATCAAAAAACTATATTTATATATCTATAGTTTATTATATTGATGAAATAATGCATTCCACAGCTTTTTAAATGAGTTTAAAGGCGACTGCAGAATAAAGAGGAGAAGCTCGGGAGTTGAAAGAAGAGGCTGCAGTAGTTTATTTCCATCAATACGGAAGACATGAACCCGAAGACATTGCGATGCTAGACCAGTTCAGTCTGGCCATGCTTCCACTGTGAGGATTATATAATGCACCTCTGATGACTTTAGACTTTTAAGAGCTTTTAATCCTGCTATGATTGTTTTCTCTTCTCCTTTACCATCTCAAAGTTGTATTTCATGCAATATTTGTGTAAACTTGATTCTCCTAACAAGACAGCGTTGCTCCGAATATCCTTACTTTCCAAATATGAGGTACTCTTTTTCCGCTCACGATGATAAATGAGAAAAAATAACCCTCAACTCCTCGTTATCGTGAAGTGCAGCTCTCATACGCGGGGGCCAGGTGCGTGGTCCGACAGCGTGGCACTTTGTTGTGATGACGCTTACAGTAAAAGTCACAGACAGAAATATAAAATAAGGCTCCACTGTTGTCTTTAGCTCTCGACATTTTACATTTTCCATTGTGAACATTTTTAATTGTTGATATCCTGCCGTTTTAAAGCATATTTTGCAATAATTCAGTATTTTCTCATGGTCTTGTCACACAGCAGAAGACGCTTTATCATTTAAATTTGTTCCTTCATCCACCAAAATGACAACTTACGCCACCAGACTCACAGTTCGCCTTCTTGTGCGGCGCATCCATCATACTTTTCTCATCACAGATACACTAAGCCCCGCCTCCCGCGCCTCCCCGTCCACAGTTTGATTGACATGTGAATTACAGCGTGTGGTGATGATAATAAGAGTGCTAACCGGGCCAGGCTGCCGCTGCTATCCAAAGTTGGCACGGGCTAAAACGACAAGCGTTGCCACCACGTGAAGAGGCAAATAAAAATGACAAGCTAACTGTTAGCGCGCCGCTGATTTTCACATGTTGTCACTTTTAAAAAGTCGTGCCAATTTTTTTTCCAACTCCTCAATCTCCGTCAGTCTGCGCTGGAACCCTGACCACATCCAGATACACGAAACCCATCATTTATCAGAGCAATCTAAAAATAATCTCCCCAAATTGTGGCCAGGCTTTGATAAAAAATATTTGTGTTCATTCCTCCTAAACGATCAAACTCAAGTAGAGAAAAACGCACAGAGACGTTTGTAAGATAATTCGTTCTGCAACAAAAGCTCAGAAAAAAACCCAGCGTCCTCCTTCCATTCTCTGGATAATTGCTGCTTCTTTCTCCGACTCTCTCCGCCATTTCGGTCTGTTCGCAACAGTCATTTATATGTCGACACTTCTGTACATCAAAACAAACCCCAAAGACTGTGGGACCTCGCTCTTTCCCTGATCTCTGTTGTTCTTCTTCCCTTTTCAAACAATAGACTTTAGCGCGCGTGTCACCCGCCTCGATCCTTAAGTTCATGGGAGCAATGTTGGAAATGTTTGAAGCGTTGGTTTCTGGTGCTTTGTGTTTGTACCGTTTAACTGGAGTTGAAAGCTTCCTGTTGTAGTCCCGTTAGAGAAACACTGACTGAATGCTCCTTTACAGTTTTGGCATCACTAGAGAGTCCAGAGTCCCCAGACCCAACATCAAGGCATTGGTTATATTTTGCAATCAAAAAGTTGTATTGCCCGTTTTCAGTTCCGAGCTTCATGTCAAATCTTTGAAAATGTGATTATCCTGTACATTTTTGTCTTCTCAACAAAAGCCTACTCATTGTTTTTGCATTCAATGACATCACATTTGCATCCACATAAAAACGTTCTGAGGTCATATAGCCACACTTTTCACAAATATAGACAAGCAACAACTCATTTAGTTTGCGTTCCGGTAGTTTTTACTTTCTCGTTTAACATAGCAGAGCAAAACGGTAAAACAGCACAAGTTCTTGCGCAGCAGAAGGCCAATATCATGTGCCGTCATCGCGGGTCTAAAATGATTCAGTACCTGTCCAAACACACACCTCCTGATGCGTTTATGTGATATGGGAGATTCGAATCACTGCTCCTTGTCGACCCTGTTCAAATCGAACGATAGGACAGAGATTCGCATGTAAACGTGGGGACAAAAGAGAAAAGAAGCATTATGCATCAGAAATGTGGCAAAGATACTGAATCGCACAGTAAATCTATTCTTTCCATTGTGTTTGCCAACTCTCTGCATGTCGTGTGAATGATTTTGAAACTAATACTCAAAGTCAACTATATCATTAAGATTAAGCCAAATCCTAGAGTATATTTTTGTTGGATTTCTTTTCAAGTTTGCTCAATCTTCCAGTCCATTGTCCAAGTCTCATTCCTCTACTTACACATTCCACAAAAAATCATTAGAATTTCTTCTTGTTATTAAAGTCAACGGAAGAGTTCACCTTTTATTTTTGACATATCCTTTTTGATCCCGACGAATTCTCTTTAGACCAAAATGGGTCCAGGACCGAACTCTCAAATGGGCCGTTGTCTAAAAACCTAAGACAGAGGTACATTGAAGGAGACCAGGACAATCTGCCTCTCATTATCAATTAGGCTTGTTTTTGTTTCTCTTCACCACAGACTTTAACCACACTGTTACTGGCAGAAGACCCCTCCCACAAAAGGACGGCTATTTTCATCAAAAGAATTAACAGGAGATGAATGTAGCGTGGGATTAACTCGGGGTCTCTCCCTCGGGGGGAAAAGCGCAGAAGACGTATCGGAGTTTAATGGCAACAAGTGCGAGAAGTTTGGATAGCGGGCGCGAGTGATGACAAAGTTTGATGCCTGGATGCCGTGCCACATGAGCCATTAAATGTTCATTTCCTTCATCGTGAAAAGTTCGACTACACTTGAAAATGGTTTGACAAAAGTCCCATTTGTGTAGCCGAAAACGTTATCTAGAAGCAATAGAGTAATGTAGTGATTGAATGAAATGGTTTCGGTTAAAAACATGAGTTGATATTGCACAAAAGACTTGTTTTATTCAGTTGAAATCCTACACTATGCTTACTCAGAGACGTGCTCTAACAGGCCAACGAACTGAATAGACGCAAGCGATAATTTAGCATTAGCGCTAAAAAGTGGCAGATTGCTAATACAAACGGCCATCATACATACATAGGCCTGGAAATACCTTCTTTTGGCAACCTCTTTACGTTGAGCATAAAATTTTTTGTTTGATCTTCAGACACGAACTGCGTCGCTAACACAAGTTTCAGCACAAATAGACGCGATGACCTCCTCCCCCCTCCCAAGGCGGTAGTTTTTACTTTTACTTTCACTTTCACGTACAAGACCAACACAGCACATTTGGCGGTCCGCGGTGAAGGGACGGGTCTCCTCCATTCGCAGTTTGTCAATCTCCGCTGAGCTAAAATGAGTGAGAACACGTCCAAAGACACGTCTAATCTTTCCTGGCTGTTTCTTACCTGGTGCAGTTGAATGCCTGTATCCCTCGACTCCTCAATCGTACTTCTCGGGTTTACATACGTTTTGAAAGATTCAGCTCAAACTGGACTAGGTTATCTCATTTTCCTGCCGTGCATGTAAACGTAGTGACTCTTGGACCTGGTGACATTCTGATCTCCGGCTCACTCTACTGCATGTCCATCCATTGTGTAGTCATGAAGGGGAAAAGGACAGCACAAAGAAACTCAACAGTTAGATTAGATACTCGGTTCTCTCACCAAAGCAGGTACATATAAGGTACTTACTGTCCCCCATGATCTTTGCAATGGTCTTGCCCAAGGATTTCTCCTCACAATGACGATATGCACTGGTCAGAGGTAAAATGGAACAACCGTAGCCCAGATTATGGAGCAAATTACTGTTTTTTTTTCTTCAGTGTCTTGGTTCTAAACACTCTGGGAAGTTGAGGAGGCTGCTGCAGAGGACATGGTCAAAATCTGAAACAGCAACACTAGCTTTTTCCATTTCATAACCACCTTCCAACCTGTCCTTTGAATTTACAGTTGGACCCAAAAAAAAAATCTCATCTATAATGATTGAAACTCACCACTCTGCCTCTCTGTCCCGTGTCCAATTTAAACCAGCAAACTCAATGTAGACAAATTACCTTTTCATTGCACCTTGGTGGCCACGTATTTCCAAGATGTCTATTCAAGAAACACTACAAATTACTTCATAAAGTGCACAATTAGCATTAAGTTGTCCTCATAAAAAGCTACATGTAGGTTTCTCGTCATGTCCAAGGGTCTCTACCAGGTCTCGTTTTGCATTACGATCGCATGTTCCAACGGTGTCACGTAGAAATTGCCGGGTAAAGTTTGACGTTTGGCAGAGTTTCGGTTTTCCCTCCTCTTGTGTTCGGGCATCCGCTGCAGCCGTCTGAATGTCCTCTCTCACACACACGTGTTTAGGCGGCGAGTTCGTGGTGTTGGCATCGGGGTCGAGTCTAACAAAAACAAACCATGAGGGCCCCGTCACATCCACTAACAGTGAGCGGCGCGTACACATGCCTGTTTATAAACACATGGACACGTACAGTAAAGGGGCGGCGGACTGGGCCAAGTTTGTGCCTGGGCTTCATTACGCTGTGAAACAAATGGCACAAAACAAACTCCATCCTCTGCTGCAGGAAAATGCACATATCTTGAGTGGAAGTGAATAAACAATGTGTTTAAAAATAGGACTCGAATTGATTTAACAGCTATGAGGGGACTTGACATGTTTTTAATAGAAGCATTGGCTATACAATCTCACTTTAAGGAGGATTTTTTGCCTGATTTGACTTTCTACAAATTTAGGACACGGCCCGAGTGGTGCTTTGGGTATTGAGTCTAATTTTCAATGCAAAATAGTTGGGTTAAAGAGCAAGATTACTAGGAAAGTTGTTCTATTTATGTTTATTTTCAGTACTGATGTCTAGATATCGATGTTTTGACAATACTACTTGGGACTGAAGACAACAAAGACTTGCTGCTTGTAAGTTTACTTCAGTAATAATCATGTCTGACTTCTGGATTAAATAAGTGATACCCCAGAAAAAAATCAAACACAACAGAGGTAATTACGCTATCTTTCCATAAATTGTTGATTTTCTCTATTATAGAAACAACAATATCAGCTTACTGTTCACCAGGACGACTGGGACAAATAGATAGATCTGCTGGGACATGGAACACAGGGCTCAAAACTGGGACTGTCTTGGATAAAAACGTCTGGTCACTCTTGGCTGTACCAGATTTGTTTCATATAATACCCCTTTTATAAAAGAAATATATATAATATATAATATAAGTGAAACCTGTTTTATTGTAAAAGCATCTATTCGAGTCAAAATGAGACCGCTGTGTGCTGTCTGCATCTTTTTACAACATTTTACTCTCGACAAAGTAGGAAAATGAAATGTTAGCATGCTAGCCATTGTTAGCTTTACCGTGAATGTTAACTCTGTGCTATTAAACTCATCACTGTGAATAATTGTGAATTGTTAAGTGAGGAATACATGCGGACTGCTGCAAAGAGTTAGGAATGAACTAGATCTGTTTGTTGTTCTTCTGTTTTTTTTTGTACATTTTTATGAAGGTACAGTGCCTTTAATGCAGACAGTGGAGCCTGGATATAGTGTAGGGCACCTTTAGATACAGATATAATCTAGTCATTTATAATAAGCGTTAGAGAAGCCATAGTTAAATGTATCTGGCTACTATCTATATAACATTATTTTATTTAAAATCCCATCACCAGAATTTCCAAAAACAATCATCTCTGAATGGTGTTTAACACACATATTTTTATTACTTATTGATTTCATCTATTTCAGAGTTTACATTGCCTTCATATTTTCCTGTACATTGTTGTAAATTGATTACAACATACAAACACATTGTTTCTCAAGAGACACTTGAAGCTAAGAGATGCCATCAGAGGAAAAAGACTCTGATGGGTGAAAACAAATATATCGCTATTTCTTTCTTCCTGTTCTGATATGATCAAAAAATCTAAAAGGGTTCATTCTGAAGCAAAAATATCAATTATACAATGTTCTCCAAATTGTTTTTATTATTATTATTCTGTTGAAGCATATTGTTTAGTTTATCTGCACATACATTCCCTTCTTAATAGTTCAAGCTGGGGTGGAGTGAAAGTAATGAGATCTAATATGCTAAGTCAAATTCTTTATAGTAGAGCAGCTTTCTTCTGTTCAACACATTTTATTACAAAACTCTCTCTTCTCATTGTTATTCTTTCTCTTCTTTTACCCTCTTTCGGAGCCATAATGCAATACGTTGCGTTGGCTTTTCCACTTGCCATTTGTACAGTATTGGCTCAGAACACAAATCAATGGTATGACCGATGACTATCAAAGACTGTCTAAGAGCCAGAACATGGTTGTGTGGTAGAATGTTTCTAATCTGCGTCCTAATTCTCTTTCCATTTCCATTAGCAAGTCACTTTAGTTCAATATTTCAATTTATTTCAAAGTAACAATCAATCTGTGATCAATCTGTCAATTTTTGGTTTTTGGGTTTTGTGCAATCGTGCCTAATCCTCCCTTGCCTTTTTTGACATAGTACTCACTTTTACACATGGCCTTGTGTAATTTATTATTCAACGTTGTCACATTTCTGGTGCCACATTCTCAGACCCTGCGTTGACTCCACAACCTTTTGACCGTTTCAAATCAATATAACTGACATCACTTCCTAGAATGAGTCTCAAATTTGACCCTAGTGTCAAACTGTAATTTGGTAAATAAAAAAAACATTGCAACCTACATAAGAATTCCTCAAAATCAACCAACATATCACAAATTTCACAAATTAGAAAAAATCCTGGATCTAATCTTTTCAAATCCTCAATTACAAACCAGTTACTCATAAATGAGACCAATCATGTTAGGATGAAAGAAAGGATGAGCCAGTAGAGAGCAGCGCCGAAGCCTAAGGCGCGGTGAATGTTAAAATGAGCCTAATTGCAGCTGGTCATCATCTTATAGATATATGATCACACTTCCGTATTTGACCAGAAAACAGAAACCTAAAGCCCTGGCTACAAATTGGATTTAGGGTTGTTGCTTCCTTTAAGTATTGGGGTAATAACAGGAAACATGTGTGGCAAACAAAACATGGCGGACAAATACAGGCTTGCGTTGGATTAGGAGCCATCAGACTTGGGTGAATAGGCTTGTTTTCCTGTCATTTTGGTCCTGGAGATCCGGGGCCGCCACAACCAATCCCATTTCATTGTGCGGTGGACGTGCCAAAACGCAGGGATGATTTATGAGCTGCGAGCTGAAGACAAGGAAAGTGATCCCTGTGTTTTGGAGAGATATTTTTTGAGGCGAGATATTTTCTGAGTGGAAAAACGGCATCTATTTCTAGGACCCGGGTAATCGTTAGTCCAATAAAAAAAAAGGGGGGCGGATATTTTGAGTTCAACCTGTTCACAACGACCCAAAAGCAAAAAGATGCTCTGGCAACATATAACTATAGAAGCATGCGTTTGACAACTGAAGTAAAATTTGGTTCTGGGGTATTTGTTAAAATTATTTAATGGTCCTTTTAGCCTTCGCAGCAAGGGAGAGGTCGCCAGAGCCGTTAGGCAGTGGATCCGTGTGATGTTCAATTACAGAAGTTGTGCCGCTTAAAGTGCATATGACAGGTTTTTTTATGATTTTCTAATTTTGACTTTAGTCGTATTTATACCTGTTGTATACATAAATTATAGTTTTATAACAATCAAGAAGCTATTTGCAGAGAAAAAAATTTAAAAAAACGCTGTAGAAAATGACAGGAAGTGACATCACATACTCATACCGTAGTACGTTCCAACGTTTATGCAGAATTTACACAAAAGAAACAACATTTTTTTACCCCTAAACAAAAAATCAACAAATTAAAGTCCCTCTCATGTATTTTTATATTTTTTGACAATATCATTTCGGAACGGCCATGTAATTTCCTAGTGTGATCAATTACAAACAGGAAGTACAATTATTAACCTAAGAAAAAAATAAAGCTATTTTGGGATTTATTTATTTTTTTAATGATTTTTAGCACAATTTTAAATATATTGATCTCAAATACATTTTAGGTCAAAGAGTAGTCCAATCTGTCATAGGCACTGTAACATTTCACCAACATTGTTCACTCTAGTCTGAGGCTTACTGCGACTGGATGAGCATCTGATGTAAATATATTCTATGTTATTGATAGAAGATAGTTTAAAGAGCTCTTTTTTGTAACACATTCATAACCGTCGGGGCTTGAAAACCGGAAAATCAATGGCTGCTTTCTCCCTCCTTTTTAAGACATTCCCAGTTAAAACATGTGTATTTTTTAAGCACAACTAATTCTAGTTGAGTCTCAATTGAGTCTTTACGGTCTTTGCTGACTCGGCTTTACCCCAGAAATGTAAACTGATTGTTCTGTAGATGCTAAAATGCAGCAGGCGGTTAGCGTTGCTTGCGTTGTGGTTAGCATTTGGCCTGCAGCTACAGTTAGCATTCTTGGATATTTATACACCACTTTATTCTTCTCCATGTCCGTGTCTGTATTTAGCACACTACAACTCCCGAAGTTGCCGTTTGCTCTTGTAGTTGTTGAACATGGCTAATAGAGCAGCTCTTCTACCACATTGAAATGAATGGATTGCCGACTGTATCTTTAGCTGTGTCTGGAGTGTTCCACTGTATGGCATTAAACATGTATGTATCTAGCATTTATTTCAACAAGGATGTTTTTCTTGATGAACAAACCTTGCATACATTCTCACTATGCAATAACATCACCGTGGAGATCAATGGTGCTCTGGTAGCTCACAACCAGATTTTAAGGAGAGCTTCAAAATGCTGCAACAAGTGCGTTTTAACAATTTTCTAATTTTGACTTTATTTGGTGTATTTAATACCTGTTTTTACACCAATCGAGTAAGTATTTGTGGAGAAAACTTTGATGACAGGAAGTGACATCACACTAGGGATACTTATACAACTTTTTTGACCCTCTGACAAAATAATATGAATATTAATCATAATAATAATAATAATAATAATAATAATAATAATAAGAAGAAGAAGAAGAAGAAGAAGAAGAAGAAGAAGAAGAAGAAGAAGAAGAAGAAGAAGAAGAAGAAGAAGAAGAAGAAGAAGAAGAAGAAGAAGAAGAAGAAGAAGAAGAAGAAGAAGAAGAAGAAGAAGAAGAAGAATGCAACAAAATAAAGTCACTCTCATATATTTTTATTTGTCAATTATTTTTATTTGTACTTTCCTGGTGTGATGTCATCAATTACAAACAGGAAATGAAAATATAAACCTGAAAAATGGGCTACTCTGGGATAAAATGTTCAGAATTTTAAGCAAAATTCTAAATCTATTTATCTTTACTGCATTCTAGTTTAAATGAGTGGTCCAACCTGTCAGAGGCACTTTCAGGTCTTCAGTGTTGATGCTCGGGATCCTGCACTGACACTTCTCCTGCCTTAGTCTTCAGCCTCTCTTTAAGAACAGCACTTAATCCACAACGATGTGATTGCAATGGCTTATTATTATACACAAGAATGTCTCAAATTTATTCTGTGGCAATCATCTCACCGCACACAAAGTGGCTCAGTGCTGCATCATATTCTTTGGCCATGCAAAGACTTGGCAAATGGAAATATAAACTCCAGCTCATGAATATGGAAGATTTGTTGTTGCGTAATTACTCTGTGTGTTTGAGTTGTGTTCTGAAATATAAGTTTGGCATAATTTCTGACTTTCTCCTCCGAACTTCCTCCTCGTCGCATCATTTCTCTCACTGTGGCACGTCCTCTTGATCTCCTCTGGCTAAAGACAAGTGGAGTTAGCCGTTCTTTAGCATAAACATAAATCTCTCCTTGCTCCTCCCGATGACAGGCAACATGTGAGTCCTTTTGGTCATACTTCTCCGTTTACCGCCGCTTTGCCGAGATTTCCATCAGCGACCAAACCGACCGTCGCGTAAACACACAAGCTCATTTGTTTCCCCCCCTGACCAATTATGCAGTGTGATCAAATACGTTTTAAATAGAGCTTTTATTTGTGTAAAACGGATCTATTTCATGTCGGGGGGTAATGTAATAATCCCTAGCTGTCATTACGGGCCGGTTTATGTTTTTGATGTGAGCGCTTATGAGAAACAGACAGAGGAGGAAAGCGAGAAGAGGAGAGGAGAGGGGGGAGAGATAGGAGAGTCAAAGAGGGAGAAAAGGTGTTTGTAGAGAGAGAAAGAGAGGGAGCGAGCGAGAGGATAGGAAAGAGAGGGAAGGAAGGAATACAAGAGAGAGAAACAGAGAGAAGAGAGTGAAAGAACATAAGAGAGGGGAGGTTGAGAGAGAGGGAAAGAGAGAAGGAAGAAAAAGAGGGGCATGGATAAAGAAATAGAGAGAAGGGGTGACAAAGAAGTAGAAGTAAAGAGGGTGAGAGACCTGGAGTGACAGAAGAAGAGGAAGAGGGAGGGAAGGAAGAGAGGGTAAGCAAGGGAGAGTTAGCAAGATAGAGAATGTACATGAAGAGAATGTACAGGAAGAGAGAGAGAGAAAAAAAGAGCTGAAGAGGACAACGAGGAGAGAGAAAGAAAGACAGAAAAGGGATGAGACGTAAGAGAGACTTGGAGAGAGAGAGTTAGCAAGAGAAGAAAAGGGTGAGTGAGGAGGAGTATGAGAGAGAGAAAGAGAGAGGAAGTGAAAGGGAGATGGAAGATAGAGAGACGGAGGAAGGGAGGGAGAGAGAGAGAGAGAGAGAGGAGGGCCAGGGATGGAAAATGAGTGGAGGGTGAGAGAAATGAGGGAGAGAGGGGGAGGTAAAGAGAGAGTGGTGCGAGAGAGAAGAGGGAAGGAGCGATAGATGAGATACAATATAGAGAGAAGGAGCGAGGAAGAGAGGGAGACAGTGAAGAAGGAGGGAGGGCGAAAGAAAGAAAGAGAGAAGGGTCAGAGATTTAGAACGAGCGGGAGGGAGAGAGAGAGAAGGGTCAGAGATGGAGAAAGAGAGGGAGAGTGAGAGAGAGATGGGTCAGAGATGGAGAAAAAGAGGGAGGGTGAGAGAGAGAAGGGTCAGAGATGAAGAAAGAGCGGGAGGGAGAGAGAGAGAAGGGTCAGAGATGAAGAAAGAGCAGGAGGGTGAGAGAGAGAAGGGTCAGAGATGAAGAAAGAGCGGGAGGGTGAGAGAGAGAAGGGTCAGAGATGAAGAAAGAGGAAGTTAAATGGTAGTGCAGTGAGGGGCGAGCGAAGGGTCAGAGATGAAAGATAAGAGCATGTGGGTGAGAGAGAGAAGGGTCAGAAGAAAGTCAGATGAGGAGAGAGGCAGGATAAGGGCAGATGAGCGAGAGAAGGGTCAGAGATGAAGAATGAAGAGCGGGGGGGGTGAGAGAGAGGAAGAGTCAGAGATGAAGAAAGAGCGGGAGGTGTGAGCGAGAGAAGGGTCAGAGATGAAGAAAAAGCGGGGGGGTGAGAGAGAGGAAGGGAGATTTAGAACGTGCGGAGCGTGAGGAAAGAGAGAGAAGGGTCAGAGGATGGAGAACGAGAGCGGGAGAGAGAGAGAGAGAAGGGTCAGAGATGGAGAGAGAGGGAGGGTCAGAGAGGGAGAGGAGAAGAGAGAGAGAAGGGTCAGAGATGGAGAAAGAGAGGGAGGGTGAGCGAGAGAAGGGTCAGAGATGAAGAAAGAGAGGGAGAGTGAGAGAGAGAAGGGTCAGAGATGAAGAAAGAGAGGGCGGGTGAGAGAGAGAAGGGTCAGAGATGAAAGAAAGAGAGGGAGAGTGAGAGAGAGAAGGAACGCAAGATCATGGTTGAGATAGAGATAGAGAAGGAAGAGCGAGAGGGGGAGAGATACCTGGAGTGAGTGGGAGATAGCGAGAGAGGAAGCGAGTGGGGAGGTACAAGAGGGAGAAGCCAGCAGGACAATAAGAGAGAGAAAGAGGAGAACAAGGAGAGACTGAAACACAGGAAGGAAGAGAGAGAAAGTGAAGAGAACCCATAACCGTAAGAGAACAACAAGAGAGCGTTAGCGGTAACTGGGAAGCTTTCAAATTAATATCGGAAATGTGGGTTTCAACACACGCAGCGGCCCACAGAGCTTTTGCGTTGCACATGTTCCGCATTAACAAACTTAAATATTTGGGCCTCGCGCTGCTCGCACTCCTCCAAAGTGGGCCCCGTATTTATCCACGTTCTGCCCAAAACGAGGGAAGTGTAACGTGCACGATCCACACAGGTCAATTAAACAGCTTCCTGAGCACAAACTGAAAAGGACAGTGTAAACACCGAAGGTTTGAACGCACTTATCGCCTCATCTTCATCGCGTCTTGGATCGATTTGACGTTCTATTTTATTTGAGAGCTGCGTTTTTGTTTGGGAAATCAAATTAAGTTGCGAGGAAAATACACGTCAGCTTGTAATATTTTGCCGAACGGCCGGTTTTACAGTTTGGCCACCGTGAACTGGAAGCGCGACCTCAGCGTTGGAACTTTGATCGGCCCCGACTGTTTGCTGCGTGCCCTCCCTGCTCTCACCCCCCCATTTCATGCAACGTTGTCCCGCATATAAAGAATCTTAAAAGAAAAGGGAAGAACACTATGGAAAAAGGAAAACATAAAAAAAAAGATACTCCGACTGCTGCAAAAGCATAAATTGAACCTTTCCTGATTGGTTCGCTTTGAATGTTCCGCAGTATGGCATTAAACTAATCTATCCTGCATTTATGGAATCACAGGTGATTTTATTGCTTAAAAATACCTTGAAAACCAGGTATTTTCATATGATTTATTCACAAAACTGACTGAACAGAAAATTATTATAATTTAAGTAATAATTGCAATAATCCACACACGGGCCTAATATTGTTGTAAAGATTATCTGTTAAATGTTGTGACTATTTTAGCTAAATTAAGTCATCTCAGCTAATGTAATAGTACTTTTTATGTGGTTGTATATGTCACAAAAACTTTTGCACCCAGAAAGTTGTATTTCATAAAGCTGGTCACATAATGGAAAGGATTATTTTTGTTAAGGTGCTAATAATCGTGAATAATCGTCATATCTTGATGTTTCTTCTCACAATACACATACAAAATTAAATCTCGTGCCAGTGTCAAGCCAGAACCTTTCTAACTTTACTAAACATGAATACAACTTGTTTGAGACACTTGTTTGAGACAATGTAAACATGCATTGAAAGAGATCATTTAAATGTTTCCTGCTCTTTAGTGTACACCAGCATTTATTGGCGTGGGTCAGAACTAATGTGATTTGTAGCCGCGTCCGTGGGCCTTGGATGTGGAGGAATGCACGGCTCTGCCCTCCCTCTCTCCGTGACGCGCAGCGCGAAATAAACTACAGGCGAGACCCGCGCAGACATGGACCCACACTGCGGACGAGAGGCGTGCCAACACTGCGCGCTTTGGATGAACGAGCCTCCAAATACATGGGAGGCAGAGGATCGACGACTGCGCAGGGCAAGAAGAACACGGGCTACCGCTGCGTCCCGTCCCGCACCGAACCGAACCGTACCGGGGCAACGTGTGGCGGATTTAACTTACCTGCTGGAAAACACGCGAGGATGCAGGGCCTGAGCTCGCGAGCGCACGCTTTCTCCGTGGAGGCGCTCATGGGGAAGCCCTGTAAACGGATTAAACTGGATGAACACGACTCAAGTTCAACCGAAGACCCCGGCAGCGACTCGAGCCTGCTCTGCGCCGGTGAGAAAACACGGAGTCCGTTTTACGCACAGAAACAAAATGGCTTTGACTTGTAAATAAAATATAAACTAACCCTCTGAACTAACGCTGTGAATTTTCAAACATTAACAAGTATCTATTTCTGGCACACTCTTTTCACTGTATTGTATTTATTTTGTATTTTTTTCCTGGAACATTTTGTATTTTTTGGCCGATTTTCACATCCTTGTAAATTTAAATTTTAACATAGAATTATTCAAATTCTAATCTTAAAACTCACAAAGCATTAAGCTTATTTGTCCTTGTTCTTGTCCATTGGCAGCACTGTACACATTGCATTCACAGCCACTTAGTGTACATAGTAGTTTTGTATTTTTGCACAATCTTCTGTTAGATTTAAGTTTATTTTTTCATAGTTTTTTTTTACTTTTTATTGCATGTTTCTATTTTCCTGCTGTTCTTGAACTGCGCATTGACATTGTCCCCACTGTGAGACAAAGCTTTTCCAATCTTATAAAATGTTTACTTGACTTTGGGACGGTTCTGCCTCTTGTTTTAGGCCTGGATCAGTCCCCGGTGCGTCAGGTGAAGCGGGCCTCCTCAGACGCGCGCCGCGGGTCAGAGGACACGTGCTGCGACCCGGATAGAGCAGCTGTGAGGCACGAGCCCGGGACAGAGGTGGAGCGCGTGGCGAACACAGAGGTGCGCGTGGAGCTGCAGGGGTCCGAGCTGTGGAGGCGCTTTTACGAGATTGGCACCGAAATGATCATCACCAAAGCGGGAAGGTAGGAAGTCACGTGGACGCTTGAACACAGGCCGTGCGTAATGTCAGATTGTTTTGTTTTAGTACACTGTTCAAATAGGTTAGTCTTACTTTGAGACCAATAATAACTTA
Organism: Chaenogobius annularis; assembly: GCA_015082035.1. NCBI lineage: Eukaryota > Metazoa > Chordata > Actinopteri > Gobiiformes > Gobiidae > Chaenogobius > Chaenogobius annularis. The sequence continues at coordinate 331,594 of BJKM01000239.1, read as the reverse complement.
GGTAAGAATTTTGAATGAGAAAATTGTTATAGCTTATTCGATTATGTTGTGTTTCCTGTCATTTCATGTATTCCTATAACACAGATCATTGCGCAATAAACACTTAAACACACTGATACTACTGAGTGTTAGTCCCGTTATATTTTGATAAATGATAATGAATTTGCATATGCACACATTACTCATTAAAGCTATACGTGCATTCTATACCATGCTGTATAAAATATCTTTGTAACTTTTACGCACAGCGGTGAAACAAATATATAGAATTTGTACTGCTCTTTGTTTTTTTTTTATTTGCAACCATGTGAGACGTGACATTTGTTTTACCCATAGCTTTCTCTTGAATAACTTATCAACTGTTAAATACCTGCTGAAACCCAGGATCAGTTTATTCAATTACTGAAAACAAGCGCCATAAATCCAGGCCCCAGGAGCGCAATGAACTTTTCTCTGAACGGCAAATGACCCACAAGGAAAAGAACAACATTGTAAAAAGCACTAGTAATATTTTTATTCCATGTATTAAATATCGTTGAATCGTAAAGCTACTGACCCTCAAGAAGTGTGTGTATCTTAAATCTTTTTCCTCTAAACAGGCGAATGTTTCCTTCTGTGCGCGTAAAAGTGCGCAACCTGGATCCGTGCCAACAGTATTACGTGGCACTGGACGTGATGCCCGTGGACTCCAAACGCTACAGGTATAAACGAAATGATTCTGTCTGCGCAGTGGACAGTTGGCCCTTCATTGCCCCTGTGTGCTTCAGATACGTGTACCACAGCTCGCAGTGGATGGTGGCTGGAAACACGGACCACTCGTGCATCTCTCCGCGGCTGTACGTGCACCCGGACTCACCGTGCGCGGGAGAGACGTGGATGAGACAGGTCATCAGTTTTGACCGCGTAAAACTGACCAACAACGAGATGGACGACAAGGGACATGTAGGTAACACCAGTGTAAACACCGCTGCTGCTTCACGCATTTTTTTACATCGTGTTTCTGATTCATGTTAGAAGTTATGGAACATTTTGGCTGCTTTGTTTCTTTGTCTAAAATAGTGCAAGGAAATATGCTGCAAATACGGTTTTTTTTTACAAGGGAAAATATATATATATATATATATATATATATATATATATATATATATATATATATATATATATATATATATATATATATATATATATATATATATATATATATGTATGTATGTATATGTATATGTATATGTATATATGTGTGTGTGTGTGTGTGTGTATATATATATATATATATATATATATATACATACATACATAACATTTCTAAACATTGAAAGTCTCAAACTAAAATAAATTGGAACAATAAATTTGGACCAATTTTGTTGAAAGGTAACTTAAATTATGATCACTTTTACTGCATAATTTCTTCATTTGTGAGAGAAAATTACTTATGCACTTACTATGCACAACCTTTTTCTTTACATTGCAATGTATTAATTACTAAAATATATATATATTTTAAAATATATATATTTTTTATATATTATTTTTATATATATATATAATATATATATATATATATATATATATATATATATATATATATATATATATATATATATATATATATATATATATATATATATATATATATATATATATATATATATATATATATATATATATATATATTAGTTGTTTAGTCAATTCATTGTTTCTTAGTTGACTGCATTTTTTAGTAGTCGACACATTATTTTGGTAAGACTTAAATTGAATGTATGAGATGCACAACAGCAGAAGTGAGTTAACTGGAGTTTTGGAAGTGACTGAACTGTTTTATCTGAAGATATTATATGCATTTGTATTTAAGCGCAATTCTAATAATTTTGAGAGCTTTGTGTCTGAACCACGCTCCGTCCTCTTTTAGTTGATTAATCAATGCACAGGGCATGTCTTTAGTCAACCAAGATTTTTGATGTTGTCTTAAAGGCCTTAGTCCCGGTTGACTTGCAGTGGTCCACATTTGGTCCAGTCCCAGTCTAAACCCAGGCCGATCCTGTTGAGGTAAATCCAGGATCAGGAAGTGGAAATCCCGGTGTGGTCTGAACTTCCTGTGAGGTTCAGTGATGAGCAGATGTGACAGATGTGGTTTAGTGCAGCGGCTGCTCGGGTTTAAAACTGATACTGCTGTTCAGACCAGAACACTCCAAACTACTCCATTATGTGTTGGCAAGAAAGACAAATACAGGCTCAACAGGGGAAGTACATTTCTGTGTAGTAAAACGTGTGTTGATATTTACTGTTTATTATTCAGACAAACCAAGAAGTAATATAACATTCAAATAAGACCGTGCTAAAGCTGTGCTCTTTGTTTAGATTCCTGCATTTAAATTAGTTTACTTCAGTTTATTGGAACATCATGTAAATAAAAAATGGTGCAGAATAAAATAAGATCACTTTATTGTTATTTCAGTCTGTATTTTTAGTAGAAATAATCAGGAAAAGTGCAAAACACAATAAATATATCCCTATAATCACAGATATGTAAAGCCCTTCCTAATTACAGTTCAAAGCTACAACAGACACTTCACAGCATTTATTAAAACATTTTTGACATGGATCTTAAAAACATTGCACGCGTTGCTGAAGAGAAGCATATTTGACTGTTCCTTGTCTTCACTCAGATCATCCTGCAGTCCATGCACAAGTACAAGCCTCGGGTGCACATCATCCGCCAGGACCCTCGTGTGGACCTGTCCCAGATCCAGTCTGTGCCTGCGGAGGGAGTGCACAGCTTCTGCTTCCCCGAGACCGAGTTCACCACGGTCACGGCCTACCAGAACCAGCAGGTAACAAGCAACAGACACGTGCACAAGTTTTATTTATGGTGTAGCAGTTTATTCAGCGGATGTTTATGAGTGTTTATGTGGGTGATTGATTAATGTATGTATGTATTTTTTTTATCCTTGTAACTCTGCTACTCGCCATGCTTTTGGCTCCTCGAGGATAAGTAAAGTGTATATGTTTTCGCTGTGAGAGAATTAATTTCCTATTTAGAAAGGAGCACTTGTGGGTGATAATGTTTTGAAGCACTGCCACCAGGGATGTCCAGATTATTTGGTTAGTCAATAATTGTGATTTTTCAGGCCACAATATACCGGTAATTGTAAGAACTAAAAACGAGTGTGACTGTTTTAGAGGCAAAATTAAGTCATTTCTATTTGATAAATGTAGAGTGCTGTTTATGTGGCTGTATATCACAAAAACATTACAGTTGCATTCATAAAGTTTCACTGGAGTGGTATTGTATTAGTATGAAAAATAAGAAAGGGTTCACTTTTGTTTTGTTATGTGTCAGTAATGATGAGAAATCGTTACATTAACATTTGATAATGTCACATCCCTAACTGTAAGACACCAAATTCATTTCTGAATAAGTGTATCATTAAACCATTAGGAGCAGTGCGTTTTAACTCACCAACACAGTCTGGTACAAGTGGTAAAGTGTTAACACTCTTTTATCGCAGTAAATCATTCTGTGGCTAATCTTTACACTGTGTTTAAAGTGTTTGTTTATTTGTGGGGTTTTTTTTTTGGGGGGGGGGAATTAGTAAATTTTAGGGGGGGGGAATTAGTAAATTTTATGTTTTCCTCTATTCAATTCAATTTCAATTCAATTTATTTTTGTAACGCCCAAAATCACAACAGTAGTTGCCTCGAGGGGCTACAGGCTCTAAAGAGTATATTGCAAATGAGACTGCTTTGTACTGTCTGTATGGAATAATAATCTTGGAAACTCGAGTCAGAAGCAGTGCTCTGATTGGCTGCTCTTTGGTGGTCTGCCTTATATTCCCTTGACGTCTGAAAAAGCTGTTCTAAAACTGTGCACGCCCCAAAAATGATTGCAAGTGGATATTAACAAAGTGCCAAAGGGTTTGTGAGATCTAGGGACAAGTTGGACTGATGCAAACTTACTGGTTTTGTGATGTGAAAATGAGGTTTGAATGAGGTTTGCATAAGTTTCCTCCTGATGTTCTGGTTTCCCCCGTCAATATAAAACATGTTAGATTGTCTCCCGGTGGGTTCTTCTGCTCATGGATTTAGTTACATCATTCAGGAAAAGGTCAAATGGGACAGTATCTTACCACAGCTCTCACTGTAACTGACATTCGATTATTTAAGTTTATATGATGTACTTGACAAATGACAAGCTAATATATTTACTGTTGGTGGGTGAGGGTCCAATGCAAATAGCAAAAGTCTGTTTTAGGGCTGCAACAATTAATCAACAAATTGTGACTAGTTGACTAAAATAATTATATTTTTATTATGAAAACAGCAGAATTATTCATTATTAAATGTAAATGTAAAAAAGAATACATGAATAGGGATTTTTATCAATAATGCACTTTACTCACAAATATTGTCCCTCTAGAAGACACCATATTTCAAAATGTAATTGGTTCATAATGCATTTTAAAAGTCTTAATATACAATAGAAATAATTGACAAAATAACTGTTGACTAGTCGACTATAAATGATCTTCAGTTGCAGTCCTGGTCTACTTTATTGCTGGGAACAAACTCACACTCAGTTGAGCTCTGATTTTCTGGTTCAACGCGCTGCCTGGTTCCTCTGACCTCTCCATTGGCTAATATTACCCAGTCACAGAGCCGCAGTGAAGGGGCTGCCAGCTCTTTTCATCAGGCGTCACTTTACAATCAGCACATGTATTATTCCAGAAACTCAATAATGGCCCGCTACACTCCACAGCTATTAAAACACCAAATAAAACCGAATGACCCGAACCTTTTCTCCAAAATCCTGTTTTGACATGGCTGCTGGCCCCGGGAGCTCGCAGTAACTCACAGTCCCCACAGACCCGCACTGCCACTCTTCTCTCTGTCATAAAGCTGAGCTCATTGTTGCCTTTAAACACGTCACTTGTCCCGATTGTAACCCGTGTATTTTCCCTCCAGATCACCAAGCTGAAGATCGACAGGAACCCGTTTGCCAAAGGCTTCAGGGACCCGGGGAGAAATAGGTACGACATTCGCAAAACACAGGGAGAAACGGGCCCAGAGAGAGTCCGGGTTTAAGCGCTGTAACGGGACACCAAATAAAAAGATGACGTGTGGCGGGACAGAGCCGGGCAGAATTTCACACCTCGCAGAACCAATGTTTGGACTGTGGTAATACTATTTGGAAGCAGATCTGTGTATTGACTGTACTTGTGTGATCAGGGGCGTGCTGGACGGCCTTCTGGAGTCTTATCCCTGGAGAGGACCACTCAGCCTGGACCTGAAGCCCTTCTCCATGACGCTCCAAGGTACGGAGCATATTTATTGTGATTGAGATAAAGGCTGTGTATATTTTGCTCCCAAACTTTTGAAATAAATCTTGGAACCAACTCGGGACCCCCACCGCGGAATTATATTGACCCTTGTACTAGTTTAAAGAGGCTTTCATGGTATTTTTGTATTGCGTTATTTGACCTATTTGTACTATTGCGCACTGTTTTCAGTAAAGAAAATTGATATATCACAACTCTTAAATAAAGTCCTGACCCTGACTTTTCGAGGAATCACTACAAGACTTTAATTGCAAAAATCCATAAAGAATGCTCACAAAATTCTTCTACAAAATCACATCGGATCACATGTATTTATAAAGCACATTTACAGAACAGCGTGGGCTCACCGACTGCTGTGCAGGCAACAATACTTTAAACAACAAAAGCCACAACACGCATAAATATTAAAGTAAAAGCTTCTCTTCTCTTTCTCTGGAATCACAATGCCGAAGAGAAAAAAGTGCATCTTGAACAGGATTTCTACGATCAAGAGAGTAGATTACAGAAGTAGATTTCACACCAAGATCGATTAGTCATTTGATTGCAGTGAAAATTATTTTGGCTTTTGAAAACATTGCTATACAAATAGTAAACAGAAAGCCATCAGTGACTTTTTTAAAATGGCACATATTTTTGTAAATTACCTCGTCAATAATGAGCGAGTGGTCAAAGTGTACCTGTTGTGCTAAAATCTCAGTTTAAAAACTAATAAATAATTCATTTCATATTTGGAACAGAAATAGTAATAGTAATGATGTGTTATGCCTGATATGGTTGTCAAATCAGATACTAATTGATAAATAAAAAGAAAATCTCAAACTAGAATATGCATTTAAGCAAGTATCAATTTAAAAAAATATGTCAATAAAGCTTTATTAGAGCTTTATTAGATCCAGTATAAGACCACATGCAAACATAAAAAAAAAAAACTAATGTGAAAATATAAAAAATATATATTATATAATATATATAATAAATATATATATATTATATATATTATATATATATATATATATATATATATATATATATATATATATAATATATATATCACCATTGTGCAAATCAGTATGAATATTGAAACACCTTTGCTTAGTATAAATATTTGTATCGCGTGGGGATGGGACAGGATTGTGCACAGATGTGTAAATGATCTCACGAGAATTGTTTTCATTTCTTTACAATTGGCTGGCCTGAAAAAGAAGGGTAAACGCTGCTAAGTTACACCCATAGAAGCTGTAGTTTCAAAAAGCAGTGCTACAATGACAACAAAAATATTAAATCAAAAAGAAGATGCTGCAGCTGAAAAGAATAAAATCTTACATTTAGAGTTTTACATTTGTCACATATTTGGGACATCTAAATTTGAACTTAATTTTTATGACAGATTAGATACAAAAAACATGTAGAGAGGAGATTTTTGATATCTATTTTCTCACTAAAAATTACTAAAAATGTCCGCAATTTTTTTTATTTTCCCAATTTTTTTAAGTTAAAACTTCAATAAATCAAGCTTTGAATTAAAAATCAACAAATCCTTCGGTATGATTGTCGTCAAAATCTTAATCTTAAATTAAATCCAGAATAGTAAAAGTTTAATGTTTGTAGGTGTATGTGTATGTATTGAGACAGCCTGTTTTGTCTCGGAACGGAACCAGACAACTTATTTATTAGAAACTACGTCTCATCTGTGATCGTCCCATTTCTGTAGTTACGTGACACAAGCGCCTAAATGAATGTTGAAAAATATGATACTGTTTTGTGCTGCAATATGTTTTGTCAAATCTTCTTAACGTCTGTTTCTTCCTGTAGGTGGTCCGGGTTCAAGCAGCGGCGGTTTGTCCCCTCTGAAGTCTCTCCTGCCGTTCTCCTCGTCCTCTCCGCTTCACCCGTTCTCCCTGTCGACTCTCTCCTGTCGGGATGCCTCGCTCCAGACTGTGGCTCTCCCCCTTTACTCCTCGAAGAGTAGCCTGGGCCTGTGCTCCCCTGCCTCGCCGCTGCCGCTCCGAGGCTTCTCAAATCTGGGACCGGACCGGATCCTGCCCCCTTTACCTTCTTTGTCCGACCTGCCTTTGCTTTCTGCGCTACAAGGGAAGAAATCCAGGGACTTCAGTGCGCCATACCTCATCCCCTTCTCCAATCATTTCACTTCACAAAGCTCCTCTCTGCACATCCCCGATTCGTTTGGAACTTACTGTTTGTACCGATACAGCTTTCCCATAAACCCGCCACTGCCGGCTATTTCACGACAGAAACTGGAAGACGACGCTACGGACCATGTACAGTCAAAATGGCCGCCCTCCCCCAGCCATTGCCTTTGACACTTGGACCTCAACGACTCCAGATCATTCAAGACAAGTGTTGGATTTACCATCACAATAAACTAGACCAAACGCAGTAGATGTACATATATTTTTGGACATGGAGAGTAAAGGTGCATTTTTGCCTTGTGTCGTCTGATAATACCAAAGAGCATCCACAATAGGAGGTATGTAATAATCTATATGTTATTAAGGACGTGACTGTTGCATTGACCATAAGTGCCTATTAAAATGTTTATCTGGCTGTAGTTTCCAAGCCTCTCTATCATGCAGTGTTTAATGATACATAGTCTCTGGTCTTAAAACTCTCAGTGGTCATGTTTTTCCCTTGAATAAATCAGAATTTCAATCATTTCAAATTCCAATTACTAATCAAAATCAGACTTTAAACCAATTGCAGTTGTGTGCATTTCTGTTCAACACAACACTGTTATTGACACAGACTCGTTTATTAACCCCCTAAAATCATGGCCCGTATGAATTAACTTCATGTTTAGAGTCAAAATATCACAACACCAACAACAAGCTGTTAGTTTGAATCAGAAACAAAAGCAGGCCTGTTTTTATGCTACATGGTCCAGGGTCAGACCAAGTTCAAGTTAAAGATTCACCGCAAACATCAAACGCACGGTAGATGCGTTTAATGCCATAATGGGAAACATTCCTGGCAAGCCATGGAGAAAAGTCACATGGTGCTCCTAAGCCCAAAACTGGGGTACCCAACAGTAAATTCTGTTTCCACCCCAGAAAGTGTACCATAAAAGCAGACAAAAATCACCCGCTCTCTTATTCTAGTTATTAAATAAAATTAGAATAAGAGATTACTAAATTACTAAAGCTGTGCTAGTGGACAAAAATGTTTGCATGTCAGTACAATGTGCCACAGGATTTGTGAGCGCGAGGAATGACAGAGAAGGGTCTAAATATATACTTCCTTAAGAACATCAGGTGCTCCAGCTTTAAGTATCGTCATTATATTTCTTAGCTGACTGTGGACCACACATTCATTAATACATTGTTTTTCATAATTATGGAAACTCTTGGGTAATTACATACAATGTTTAATATCCGTGTTCAAGTCTGAGTGACGCAGACGGGAATCAGGATCCAGGCTTGAGTTGGACCTTCATTTTCCCATCTTGCTCCTCAGTCCAGCGTTGACCTCCTGTGTCGAACATGAGCTCATCAGTGATTGTCGAACAGATCCACAGCTGCAGAGGCAGGTCCATTTCCACGTGCAGCAGTTATTACAATAATCAGACGATCACAGACACGGAGTAAAGGGCAGTAAAGGTCAGGCTGAGACACAACAGGATAATAAAACACACAGGAAAGTATTAGACGAGCGGCTGCAGCTCCAGATCAATTTGGAAGGATCAAAAATGCTTTGGTTCACACATTATCCTTCATAAAAACAATACAATTACCATTTATTGCATTTCAATCAATGTATTTTGACATCCTGAATAACCAGGCTTAAGTCTCGGGAGGATCACAACCATCGCTTTTGATTCAATTTTGCAGTGAAAAGACAAGAAGAAGTCACAAGATGGACAGACCAAACCGTATTCCCCTAAAAACACAATAATCCAAGACAATTTAGCCATAAATCTCTGAAGATGAACTGTTTACATGCAAAAGAATATTGTGTTTGGCCCTTTGCCTCCTCATATTTATAAAATGTTGAGTGTTCAGTCAATAAGCCTTTGCCAGCTTTTATATTAACAAGGTGTGTAGATTCTAATCATTTCACCAGTGAGGGCCGGTTCTGAGCAGAAAAGGAAAATGAATTAATACATGTTTATGCTGAAAAGATTTCACATTTCACCCATTTTCAGTCACAACTTGAATTAGAGCAAACAACATGTTGTATTATAGAGACACAAACACAAAGTGAAAGCGGATATTACCACAGTTTTCCAAGAATCTGAAGTCACTGTTGGACAGTTTATGTTTTTGCATTAGTTACATTATAGTCAGAGCACACAATCACGGGACAAACTATTTATAATAAAATGTCTTATCACATCACGCATAGTCCAGCTAAAATAACGATCTGAGTTATCATTATTGATTTGTACATATTCTGTAATCTAAAAAAGGAAATATTTGAAGTAAATGTTCTGTTTTAAAGGATAAATTGTTCAGACACACATATGTATTTTCCTGTAACTCACATTCACATCTTCACCAGTGTCTAATTTTAAAGGGGACATGTTCCAGCAGCTGCACCACGTCCCTAAAGCGGACACACCCGTTCAGTCGCTGATGTGATAATACAGGCTTTCACTTCAGCTTAAACCAGAGTCCCCCGCGTGCCCTCCTCAAACTCTGCTCCAATCGCGGTTTTTGGGCCAAAGCACAGGGAAATGGACCGCTTCCACAAAATCGCTCATAACCAAACAGTCATTTAGTTGTCATGGCCCGGGACGGCGGTGAGCTAACGTGCCAGAGACGAGGAAATCGCAGGAAGAAGTTAATTGAAGCAGTAAGATCGAGATGGTCGGAGCCGGAGCCCGTGGTCAGGTGTGCCCCTATCAAACAGCCCGGCCTTTGTCCAAAAACAGGCGTAATATCCTTCCCGTGGTTATCCGATACTGTCTGTCATCTCGGTGTTTGTCTGTGGGCCACAATCATTTTAAACTCCCACTAATGCCTGATCTTTCAATTAGACTAATTGCTTTCATACCAGGGGAGCTGAACCCTGCACCTGCTCCACGCTCAGGGGAAAAACACTGTAGACGTGGCGTTATTTGGGAGGTAAACTCTAAATACAGGGGTCCACGTTTTTGTTTTATGTCTGCTTTGAAAAAAATAAAATGTGTGATTGATTCGTTTGTCAGTGGGTTTCTTTTGAATGGTGAAAAGTCAGAGCTGGGACCAAGTCTTTGGCCTCAAGTCCGAGTCAAGTCCAAAGACAGGCAAACACAAGTCCAAGTCCAAGTCAAGTCCAAGTCTTAATAAGGAATTACAGAATAAAGCTCATATTTTAGCATTTTTTATTCTTTCTTTGCAAATGGTCCATCGCAGAAAACGAAGTGGGAAGTGATGTTTCAGTTTGTTCCAGTCAAATTAAAAACTGAAATTACATCCAACCATCGAAAGAAAAGTGTTGTCAAAACATGTTTTTGAGGAGAACAAAAAGTCATCTAAGGTCACAGGACTCCAAATCCAAGTCAAGTCCCAAGTCGGGTCTCAAGTCGTAGTCATGTTTACGTCAAACTCTGTAGTGACTGTGCAAAGTTATCCAAATGGTGATGACATTGTGCATCTGCATAATAATTACCACAACTTTAACAAAGGAGCCAAGGATTAATTGAAACTTAAATTAAAAGATGCTAATTTGGAGTCTTTAGGTTCAAAAAGTGATTGACGCAACAATATCAGACTCAGCAGATAAAACATTCATTTGAGAAAGATAAATCTGAGCTTATAAAAACTACTTGTGACATGTATCAGTTAATTAGTAGATTTTTGTACTAACGAAAGAAAGAAAAAATCATTTGAAAATAACTCACTGTTTGAATTAATTCCAATCATCTAAACATGGCCGCACATCTTAAAACAAAATAAATTAATAAAATACCGTTATAAAAAACTAAAATCTAAAGAAAAAACATCATTTGAATAGTTAATGACGTTAGTGTGTGACATAATAGACTTCTAATATGTTTTTTTGCCTTTCAGAAATAATCCTTTTGCTAAATACTCCTCCATAAAAGGTACTACATCCAATCCCCCCCCCCCCCCCCCCCCCCCCCCCGTCACTCACTGCCCACCGCCGCCGCCCGTGCGTTCTTCACCGAGCCGACAACGTGTCAGAGAAATACTTAAATGCTCTTCGAAGCGGTGGCCAAAATAACACGCGAAGCAACTCCGATTCTGCAGCGGTAATGACACGAGGAGGAAACGTTCAGGTTGTGCTGCGTGATTGACGGGCCGTAAAGAGACGAGAAACCCGAGACAAGAGTCATTTGTTTCCAATCAGGGGAGAGAGGGAGGGAGAAGAGAGAAAAGGAGGAAGAGAGGAGCGAAGAGAGAGGGAAGGAGAGAGAGGTGGGGGTGGCAAAGAGGGAAAGAGAAGGAAGGGACAGAAGAGAAGGAGGGGCGAAGGGGAGAGAGACTGAGAAAGATTGAGGAGAGAGGGGGGTTGAAGAGGGGTGCATAGAGAGGGGAAGAGGGAACGTGAGGGAGGGAGGGACGGAGAGAAAGTTGATGGGGGCATAGAGCGAAATAGAGAAAGAGAAGAGAGAAAGAGAGTAAGATAATGAGAGAGCAAAGGAGAGACGGGATCGGAGAGAGAGAAAGCGAGAGAGAAAGAAGGATAAGGGAGAGAGAGAGAGAAAGAAAGAGAGAGAAAGCAAGATAAAGGAAATATAGAAAGCGAGGAAGATAAGGGAGCAAGAGAGAGAGTAAGAAAAGGAGAAACCCAAAGGAGAGACAGGGGAAGGGGGAAGGAAAGAAAGAGAAGGGAGAGAGAGAAAGAAAGAGAAGGAAGAGAGAAACTGAGAAGAAAGAAAGAGAAGGAGAGTGGTGGGTCAAATAGAGAGAGAGAGATGAACAGACAGATATAGGGACGTATGGGGGGGGGTAGAGAGAGAGAGCGGCGTAATAGATAATGGAGGGATGGAGAAAACAAAATATAATTAAACTGAACACACTCCCAAATACTTCCTGTTTTCTTGCGTTGCCACAGCAAATAATCTGATTTCCATTTGGATCTGGCGTAGGTTTCGTGTCTTGTCACCCAAATAATGAACGACCTTGGAACGACATTATCCTCCCCGACCGTGTCCATTTCACAGAAGAAGAGAAAGGCAAAGATACATTTAAATACCACAATGCCACAAAAGCACCTGCTCAACGACTACTAACCTCATCACCTGAATAAAAGTGTATCATTTATGTTAAAAATGGTAGATAATTTACTTGGAAACACAATTCCCATGTAGATTATTTATCTTAGTTGAAGAAAAGCTTCTAGTCTCCGGCTCAGGTTTGCGCCCCGCGGCCTTCAGTCTCATTCCATTCTCTTACACGGGTTTATATTGGACATTATTTTCTTAACAAACTCAATAAAGCGGGTTATTTATCAGGTCGCGTTGTGGACGTGACGGGGCCCGACTGTAAAGCCCCGAGTGGAAACAGCTGCGGTCAAATCGAATTACAGCCGGTGAGTAATGTGAAAAACAAGGACAGTTTAACAGTTATTAGCAGCCTCTACACTGGCCCTTCGTCAAGTCCAAACAAACTAACTCGTCAAACTACAGACTACGGCTTTAAATTAAAAATTCCCACAAAAACAACAATGTCAGTATTATGGCCCGTTCACACCGCGGCGGACAAATTCGCGCTTGCCGCCCAAATTGAACGCTTGCGCCACAAAAACGCTCAAAGTGCTCCTTAAAAACGCTGGATTCGCAGGTCGCGCGTCCACATGGACTGTGAATGTAAACTGGCCGTTTTGCCGCCGCGGTCTGAACACGGCTTTAGAGTAGAGACAGTGGGCATGTGCCGTCAAACACACAATAAGACCTCCATTTATAATGTGATTGTACATTCAAGTTGTTTTGCAGATACTTGCTGGAGTAAGTGATTTTTATTTGTTGTTTTACATGGATTTGGAGGTCCTTCCTGTCACAACTTTGTTAAAAACCTTTTCGTTTACTCGGGCTTTTAACACAAGATGAGCAGAACATTTTTATAGCATTATTTCACCTTATTTTTACATATCTTGTATGTTTAATTGTATTTTATGTTGCCTTTGTACAGAACTTTGGGCCACTCTGGTGTTTTTAAATGTGCTTTAGAATTCAAACTTTACGTACAACCAGCAACAAAGTGTCTTGCCCAGAGACATAATGGCACTATGTAATCCGCTGACACATTATATTGATGATCAAGTGGTGTACGATTATGGAATAAGTCCAAGGCAGTTCACGTTTTCAATAGCTACAGGGATGAAATGATGAAGTGTTGTATTATGTAGTATGCATTATGTATTATCTATGATATGAATATTATCAGCCCCCCGCAGACTGTACTTTGTGGAGATAAAGTTTGAAGTCACAGGGTGGCATTTAGTTCAATCAAATTTATTCCCACTTCCTTTTGAACAAAACGTTGATATTATTTTTTTTCTCTGCAGTGTTCAAAATAAATTATAACTCACCGACTAATAAGTTAAAACAAGATGACATATATTTGTGCAGTCCTTTCATTAAAAGGCAATGGATTCAATTACAGTTTATGGGTTTCAGAGTGGGGCAAAATCAGTACTATTGCCAAGTCAATTTAAGAAAGAAATCCTTTAGATGGCCCGAAGTCGACACTTGCAGGACACTGAAACTATATGATTAAAATACTTCCTCTGGCTCAGATTTGATGATTTCTAAAAAGCTCGAAAATGTTAAGAATATTATACCGTTTTCAAGCTGTATTGATGATGTCTTCATGAACTGTACAAAAAATGTGCATAATAAAGACTCCGCGCAATCGCTCAGCTTCTCAGTGATGACTTTAACCCGAATGGTTTGATGCTTCTAGACACCAAGGTAGTGCCTAAAACGTAATCCGTGAAGTGCTCTACCCGTGTTCCCTCGAGCCATTCTGAGCGAAGGGCTCGACGGCGGCCAATTGCGTGTGCCCCTCGCGGCTCTCTCTGCGTCACGCAGGTGGCCTCCACGTTGACAGCGGCTACCGGGGACGCTTAAGAAAAATTCTGTGCCTCTCGCAATTACCAATATACAGTTCCCTGACTATAGGCACTCTCGTTTAATGGGTTACCCAATCGGGACAGTGTTTAGGAGAAGGTCAAAGCCGAATGTCGAGGCAGAGGCATGGGTGCTGCTGCAAACCTTTGACCTCTATATACTTAAAGATGTACAAACGGACTGAGTCTATTATAGACCCGCGAATCCCAAATCAAGGGGGTACCACAGCGAATCGCCCGGGGATCACATTATATATGATTCTGTCCACTTTACCAATATGTGTCGTCTACAAACACCTGCTGTCATTTCAGGCGCAGTTTCTTCAATTCCATCTGCATTCATTCCATTCATGCCAAAGCCAAGGTGTTAACGACCCGCACAGCTTTTGGCCGCTTTCCACTAAACCATATATCTACATTTGAGCTTTATTAAGGCGAGGTCCCAAAGAGAAATAGACGGTAAATTAAAATGAGACATATCGCCCACACTTGTATTTAATCCAACTTTATTTGCAGGCCAACGGCGTTGTATAAACATGCTTTCCAAAGTGCTGCACATTGTAGCAATATATTATATACAAACATTTAGCACAAAAAGATAGCACAAAATATGATTCATGTTTGAGTAATTCTATGTTATCCTGCATTTGAAATGTGTGTTTTCACCTACCTCCTATACCCTCCCTTGTCCATGTGCTTAATTGTTGACTTCCCGGGTCAAACACTTGTTGAAAACTGTTACCATAAATGTAAATGCACTGCTTGCGTTTACGTGGTTGAAGTCCACTAAACATGAAACAGTTTGGCTCCAGCAGCAGAGAAAAAGTCAATGGACGTGTTTGTGGTTGTGCAATGACCATAATTCAATATAAGAATCCTTGATAGTTTATCACTAGTTACAGTAAGAGAGTGAGTAAGGTTGTGAGAGTAAGTTATGGACAACTGGTGTCCAACTGATTCAGTGTTTTTAGATTTTTGTAGTTTGATTAATTGTTTGTTAATTCGATAGATTTTTGAGTGTTGGTCCTAAAAAGTGCTATATGAATCTTAGTCATAAGTTAGGATTGTATTTATTATTATTATTTATATTAATTTAATTATTATTTATATTAATTATATATAATTATTTAATATTACTTTACTTTGGTATACAATACTACTTCTGACTATTATACAACCTTGATTATGATGGGACAGAATATTGAAATATTCAAGGAGAGGATAGTACCATGACATTATTTATTCAACCATATTATTAAAAGCTTCAACTCATTTAAAAGCTGTCCTACTTTAATTATTTGTGGTTACTCTCTGGGTTAGAAATAAAGGGTGGATGTTTTTAAACTGTGACATTTGCTTATTTCATTATACTTTCTATTATTATGTTATTGTTTATCAACAGTATTAATATTAATTATTGTTAAATATTAGATTTCAGATTCATTATTATCATATTATATTCATATTATTATTATTATTATTATTATTATTATTATTGATTATTATTATTATTAGGTAGATTATCAACAGTATTAATATTATTAGTGGTATTATAATAGCTTTTATGCATCATAGTATTATGCTCAGATGAATCATTATGGGTATATCTAATATACTTATCAATTCAATAATGATTGAAGTATTCATATTATTGAATTGAATTGGCTATACTAACTTGTTAAAACTCGATCTGGTCAGATCTCTGAAGCTCAGCATTGGCCTGGTTAGTAATTGGATATGAGGACACCGCTGGAATGCTAGGTGCCACAGGGGGGCAGTAGAGCAAACTGTAGTTGTGTCCTTGGGCAAGACACTTCACCCACTTTGCCTCCAGTGATTCTAAGTGTGCTGGTGTATGAATGAGAGTGAATGCGGGACAACGGATGGAAATTAGCCCGTGTGTATCATGAATTTTACAAGAATAGCTCAAAATCGATAGTTTCACCTTCACAGGCAAAAAGCTGAATTATACAGTAATTGTGATATTTAACATGAGTTTCTTGAATAAAACGTGCTCGTAATACTTGTCCATAAATACATGTGGTCCATTGAATGTTACAAGAATATAAAAGAGCAGACGTCTTTTGAGAGACATGTGCTACCAATGAGCAGCTATGATTAGAAAGTCTCAAAATTGGAAGATTGCTTGATGCACTCTAAACCCTTCAATTTAAAAGACGGAGGAATGAACTCCAGTCGATCAGCCCCATGTTGTAGCTGCAGTTTGAGATCAGGGAGGCCGGTTCGACACTGTCAACACTCGGCTCATGATCAACAAACAGGAACTCCCCTGCTTTGACCCGGGCCGTCCATCACATGTCGAGGTCCCTCCGCACCCCTTCACAGTCTTGCATCGTGGTTCTGTCCCAGTCCCAAGCACCAACGCCAATCAAATACAGGTGCAACAATGAGGAAATGCTAATATGAGACGCACTGGTTAATCTAATGTTCGACGATAAATCAAGCCTCTGGGAACAAGAGATGTGAGATATTCTCTTTCTCTTTTGGGACTATCTTTGACAGAGGAATAGATGGTTTTTGGGTGCGTTTTGCTTCCTGCTTATGACAGGAGGTTATCACTCCTCGGCCATAAAAGCCTAGTATTGGGATATATTTGATTGAAAGTGATGCTGCGTATCTGATGTATCGAATGGCAGAGCTGGCGCAGGGGTGAAGCGCAGAGGCTAACAGGAGATTTTGATTTACCGCCGTCCGTCCGTACGCTCGCCTCTCTCATCCACGCCCCGGGTCTTTCATGTTTCTAACCCTAGGGTCGAGCCGCCTGCTGCCCCAGATGGTGCTGTCTGTCTGGGGCGGCCCTGTACAGGATGTGCCCCTCCAACCCGGGCTTAATTGATTTCAGGGGGAAGGTCCAAATCTCACTATTTCACTCGGTTTCCACACCAGCATTGAGACAGCTCACCAACAGCCAGTGCAGGTTTGAACACACACGTACATGTGCACCGGCGCATGTACAGTCCGTTTGGGAGGCCGCACTGGACGCTGTCAACGCTAATTCAATTTGAGACGCGCACTGTGACGAACTGTAGAGGCGCTGAGTGCATTCTTAGCAGATGCACTACACGCTCCCCACACACACCCGCAAAATAGAGCCCATCAAACCGAAAATGTAATTGATTCAAGAAATAATCTTGTGGATTATGGGTTTGACTCAAATGCTCCACAGTATGGAAGTATCTTGCTCCATAAAGACAAGCGGGACATGTTTAAAGCCATTTGTGATACAATCCAGGCAAAGCAATATCATCTCATGCATTTATCCAGCATCTTATGGGCTTTCTTCTTGACTTTTTTTTTTTTTCTTTTTTTTTTTTTTTTTATACATAATTCTGGCTCTTTATGCACATTTGCTGCTGCTGCTTCAAACATGGATTTTGTTAGTAACGGTTTTGACGTTCCGTCTTCAGCTCTATAAATACAAAATTACAATGGTGTATTAATATCGATCCTCTCCACTCCTAACTCAGCCAAGACCGCCCAGAAGTTTGAAAGCTTTCCTGGGGCTAATCAGCTCTGTGGCAAGTAATGAGCATACGACCAATAATATAGGGATTTAAAATCTGTTTGTTTCTGAAACTTCATAAACGGCTAAATTGCTAAAACAGCTGAGTGTTTTTATTTATTTTTTATATGGGTTTTTTGGACTGAAAACAACCGTGTTATGAACTTTAGTAACATCATAGCTCCATTGTGCCTTTTAACTCTCTTCTAAATCTGTTCCCGGAAACACAGCGAACTTTGAAGTGGGCGGGACTGTGGAGCTCCATTTACCCCACGTAAGCCTTAATACAGTAGTAAACCTAAAGACAGGGCTTATACGGAGCCTGTGCCACAGTGGTCATTTCATTGACTTCATACTTCATACTCCTCATCATATTTTAAAAATAACTTTAGTGGAAAAAAAACGACATAACATGTTTTTGGTCCAAATGACAGACCTGCTCCAGCCCAAATCCACAGGTTGTTTGAGAGATCCGACGATAGGGTGAGGTGAGGGTCAAGTGGAGGAGAGGAACAAGGGGGTCAACAGGGGTCAACAGGGGTCACAAGGGTCCGGGGAATCCTGGGCAAATCTTAATGAAACATGTGTTGCCTTTTGGGATGGACAGGGCCAGCTGGAGAGCAGGGTGAGGATAGTAAAACTGATTAAAAGCAGCGTTAACACATCTGAGAGGAAATAGAGGCCGAGGCCAGTGGAAAGTGGTGCTGATTCGACACAGAGAAAACGGGGAAAGCCTTGTGCAGCTGCGATTGGTCACACATGCCCCACGGTATCTGAGGAGAACCAATCACAACGCTTCCTGTCTGAGCCCTGACCCCTCACACCAGGTAATTGAATAGTTCAAATGAGAGAGAGAGCGAGAGAGAGGGAGAGAGAGAGAGAGGAATAAAATGGTGGAATATGGATTTTATGGAAAGGAGGTGTGTGTCTTGACATGCAGTTACAGATGATGCATACATTTATAGATTAGATTTGACGGGAATTTATTCACACATAATGATTTCATATGGAATATTTTGGATATAAAGAATAAATAACTATTTTTAAACTTAATTAAATTCCATTTAAAAGTGCAGCATGTAACTTTTCTGGAATGTGATCTTTAACCTGGAGATGTTGCTTTTCCACTGTGTGGCATTGAACTGGCCTCTTGCAGATCAGACCTGGTCGTAACTTGGCTTGGGGGCATCACCTGCTCGTCTCCATGGCGATATATAAGTTTAATGGCATAGTGCGGAATATCCTGGCAAAGCAATAACATCTTCAAGGTGAAAAACATCAGAAAAGCACCTTTACGTGACAATAACAGGACAACGTTTTGGCACCGAGCCTTTGTCAGATTTCTTTGGATGCGTTGGATTTCTCCAGTGTGAATAACATACGTTTGGAAATTATACAATATTTTGATGGCACAATGCAAGAAACTATAAACATGCCTGCTAATAAAAAAAAAACAGTTTGGAAAAAAAATTGAGAAGATATAAAACAAATCTGCCTATTTTACAGTCTATCTTATTCCTCTTTGAATTTGAGGGTTTATTCCAATATTACCAGCTGGTCTATGCGATGCCCAAACAACAGAAACAAGTTTAGACATTTAACACAAATACAGATGAGAAGACAAAACGTTCTTCAATGCCAACAAAACGATTCACTTTCTGTATTTACTCGTGGTCTCTATGTGGCTTTCATCACCTACGCTTTTGACATGTCGAGCCATGAGTAACACCTTCAGACCCCTCAGACCCCTGTCAGCAGGGCCCGGACAGAGGCGCAGACAGGACGACAGGAGAGCCATTCTGTGTCATCACCTGCTCCACACAGCATCTGCTAAAACCATGTTATACTCAAACTATTGCAGGTTCAAATGCAGCGATGCAAAGGAGGCTTATTTTTGTTTAAAGGGAGCATCAATGGAATGAATCAGAAAAAATCCATTACATTCTGTTGCCTTCTATTACTTAATACTCTCAAATTTAAGCGAAAATTGCATTCCTTGGGAGCTTTTAGATAATATACTCATGGCAAAGTACCGGTAAACATTTTCACAAGTCTCGTAAATTATACATTTCTGGCGGATGTGATTAAGCCAATTATTAATGTAGAAGTCAGTGAATGTTAATCAAACCCGATCAAACTAATGGAATTGGCTGAGGTCATCACCAGAATATGTGGATATTTTACATTTTTGTCTGATGACTCTTCCCGGGCAGCGCCTCCATCAAAACATCTGCCAAATGGACAGGATGGAGCAGCCCGGGCCCCTGATGATCTCTGATGATGATTGTAAATGTGGTGAGTTTCCCCTGATCGTGATTGGGCGGGACACGGAGCGGGTCACAGGTGTCAATCAGGGGCCTATAGCTTCAGATTTGGGAGCAGTTTAAGAAGCTGTGGAGAGAAGCACCTGTAATGGCTGCCAGCTGAGACCCTCCTAAAGCCTCTGCCCCCCCCCTGCAGAGCCCCATTCTCCTCTGGGACATGTTAAAAAATGTGCGTTACTGGCATGCGAAAGGCAGCCGACCACTTCCTCTACAGGTGACACCTCTGACCTCTCATCTGGTCCCTGTTGGAGAGAGAGACAGAGAGAGAGAGAGAAGGAGAGAGAGAGAGAGAGGAGAAGAGGAGCAGAGAGAGAGAGAGAGAGAGAGAGAGAGAGAGAGAGAGAGAGAGAGAGAGAGAGAGGCGAGAGAGGAGAGGAGAGGAGAGGGGGGAGAGGGCGGGAGGGCAAAACGTAACGTAAAAAAAATGGCTGCACGCGTCAGCAAAAATAACGAAATGCATATTTATTGCGTAAATGCTCAGATTTTAATTGCGGTTGCACAAAAACTTTCACCTTCTCACTGTCCTTTTACGTGGACCTATGCAATATGAAAAGTGGATGGTTGACGATGGTTGTATTGTACTAATATTGATTGCAATTTATACAATATTTTATACATGCACTTCATGTATAACAAGTTGTACTGCATGTTGGTACAGGCAGAGACAGGAAGTGGATATTGTATGCATGGGTTTGAATGATGTGCCGTATCTATGTAATGTTCTGAGTGCATGTGATTGTGCGTGGAGCTTTCTGTCAGGCTGCTAAAGTGGCACTCTTTACCTCACCTTATGAAAAATAGGAATAGTGTTAATGTAATGTAATGACATAATTGAAATCTGTTAAGTTTTGAAAATAACTATCAAACGTGCACCGCTGAACTCTTCTTGCGTACCGATGCTTGCTTCATCAGGCGCCGCAGGTTCTTTTGTGACTTGAGAGTTCTTCAGTGATGTCAGTTACCAAAGTAGCTCTGAGTGGAAAGTCCCCAAGCGTAACTTTTGGACATTCAGCTTTCACTGCACAAGTGGCACCAAAAATGGAGCTCTTTACCTGTAGAACTGAAGGGAGGGCCCTGTTTTTTGAATCTAGGATGTGATTTGTTTTATGTATTGCATTGCATTTTTTGTGTCAGTTTTATGTAAAGGCCCAACTAGGGACGGACATTGAGCTTTTAGCCCAGGCTAAAATGTGTGGTGTGTGACATGAGCTCATGAAACATACTTGTCTCTAAGTATGCCAAAAGGGGTTTATTGTCAATGAACAGGATTAAAAAACTAGGAACTTGCTTCGGCATTAAGGTGCAACACACAACTATGAAATAATAATAGTAATAAGTGCAGTGCCCCGTGAAACAATTTAGAACTTGTTTTTCAGATAGCCGACAGCATTTCATTATTTTTGAGCCACAAAGTTATTATTCACTGCACTTCCCTCACATAAATAATATTTGACCCAGTGTATCTGTACTTTTACTGTGACCACCGTGTGAAACAAACATAGAGCTGCTTTTAATCCTTTGTTTCTGTAAATATAAATATATTTTCACAGTATTCGAATTCTCCCCAGCACATTATGTGAATGACAACTCTGTATTAACAACAAATGGCTAAATATGTCATAATTGAGGATTAAGGTTTTTTGTGTCCAGGAAGAATCTGCTCCCTCGGTTAGAAATGCTCTTTGGTCATTTAAATATTTCAAACTTATCAGAAATAAATACAACTATTTGTTCCAATAGCCATCATAGATCCCCTGAGGGAAAAAAGAAAAAATATGCTCTGTTTGTCTTATTACTTTACAAATCACAAAAGAGTAACGTTTGACTCATGTTACTTTTTATAATCTTGTTACAATGCTAGATCTTCTTCTCCGTACCACACTGGACCATCAGACCTTAGAGACAGTTTCTCCCAGAGCTGCCACAATCTTGAAGAATCTTGAACTTTTGCACTTAACTTATCACTTCTGCCCAATAGTTGTGATCATGTAAATTCAATTCAGTTACATTTTTTTTTGTAGCGCTTGAGACGCCCAAAGTCCCCTGTCCTTGGAGCCTCCTTCTTGGCCGGGAAAAGCAACGAAATCTCTTTGGGATAAAGTAGAAACCTCGAGGAGTTCCACAGTGAAGCAGAGATCTGACTCCCTCGGACAGACAATATGTATATGTGCTAATCCATCATAATGTCATACTGTTATAGGCCTCGTTCCCGTTAATAGGTCTTTAGATATGCCAGTACCAGGCTTAGTCAGGTACTCACATTCTTCTGGTCAGGGTCACCACTTGCTTGTACAAGTGGCAATGACAGAGATGAATCTAATCTAAGATAGTGATAATGTGTGCTGAAACTCATTGAATACAGTGCACGCGACTTTTGCACATTTAACATTCACGATCTACAAATCAATCAAGACAAATGGTTGCGAGACCTATCGCGCATTCATTCATCCTCGTCTCATCAGAATGCACAATCCCTGCTCTTTCATGTTTAATATGTCTGAAGTTTGTATTGTGTCATTTTGTTCAATAAAAACAAAAGCTAAACAATAGAAGAGTTTTCATCTGCAGTGCACTTAGGTGTCCACTAGGTGTCACTTTTACCTTTGCGTGCAGTTGCTTTCTGCGGAACTGCCAATAAGTTGATAGGATCTGGATTGCCTGCACTAAAAAAGACAGGAGGAGAATAATTGGTGCTTCCCATTTGATGCCAGCGTCATATCTAAAGCCTTTTCAGGATTTAGTGCAATCAATATTCAAACGTCGTCGCTCCTTTTGTCACTGCCACGTTTACTTTGGCAACACCTCCAGCGTGTACCCAAGCAAAATGGAAATCAAGCAATGCAAATGCGTTGATCATAGTTCCCCCTAAGGTCACACGTGCAAGATGCTTAATGCTTTCAAGCTGGTGTCAATGGGGACTGGAGGTTCTTATGCTCGAGAGGTTGTGTGTGCAAATAAGTAATGTTGCGTTTACTTGCATTTCTAACACACTTCATTTTCTTCAGTGTTCAATGGGCCACCACACTAATTTGGTGGAGATTGAACATATCACTTTTAGACAACCCTTCACTTTTTAATGTGTGGGAGTTTGACTTAGACTTTGCTGTTGAACTCTGTGTAACATTTACACATTTACGCAACATCTAAAAAAACAACTTGTTTTCCGGTCAAACTAAGGCCCATATAAAGGCGAGGTGGCAAAAAACATACAAAACTAAGATCACCTTTGGGAACGTATTACTGCAATTAAGTTCATGAATTCATTTGGACACCCAGGCACGTTTGTTCATCTGTAACCATTATAATAAAGGCATTATTAAGAAAATATGTTCTCTTTTGAATGAAACAGGGAAACCAACACCCACGAGCACACTTTTATTTCAGGTCTAATTATGAACTAAATTAAACAAAGAATAAAAAGGTGATTGTGGTTTGTCTGGTAAAATGGTCATCTTTTTTATCGTAGGGTTGGCGGTTAAATTCCAGCTCCAGCTACACTGCCTGTCCAAAACAAAAGAAGTCGCCACAGAAAAAAAGGGACAACGTTTCAATAACCTTCTGCAATATCAAAAGGTTCATTTCCATCCAGTTCACATCTGTAGTAGGTTAGTTTCTGCTTCTTCTTCTTAGATGTTTTCTCTGCTCGATGCCAACGATTTGACCCTTCTCAAACACACCATCATCTTTTCCACGACCACGGGATTTGTCTTTCCACATGGTTGTTTCAGAAATGCATCAGTCGGGTTTAAACACCGTGTTGCAGCTGAAAGATCATCACCTGCAGCAGTTCTTCAGTAGGAGGCTCGTGCCTACTGTGTTTACTTAGTTTAATCCAAGCAGTGACTTTAATGGTGGTACTACGATGTAACAAACTTACACCAAAACTTACCTCCATCAAGTGTGGGAAGTGAGTTACCAAAATTATGAATAAAAAATTTTTGAGTGTAAATAAATGTGTAAAATCAAACAAATGTAACATAATACTTTCAGAGTCTACGTTTGTGAAAGATAGTAACCACCAAAAAGACGTAGCCTACTCAGAATACTGATTTTTAGTTAATAAAGTAAAAATATAGTGCACTACTCTAATTGGGGCATGTGCAGATATTCATTATTCTGTAAGTAAATACATAAACGAATACTTCCCAACTAGCGATGTCATAATATCAATTATTCACGATTATTTAGAGAAAACAAGAGTGAAATCTTTAATTTTCTTTCATTCCCGTGGTCCTACATGTCACTGGTCCTCAAGTTTGTGACCAGGTTTACACACAAAGACCAAATAAAGTCAAATGTGACAGAAACAGACAGATAAAAAAAAGTTCTTTACGTTTATGTTTTGGACCATAGATTGAACTAAAAAGACTTCTAAAATCATCACAATTATTATTTTTTCTTTCTCACGATTATATTGTGACCTGAAAAATCACGATCATCGATTTATCTAACAACCTTGACGTCCCTTTTCCCAACACTGTTCGAGTTGATGTTCAGACTGCACTTTTGGTGCGGCTAAACCGACTCTCTCTTCCAGTCAGGGGGCCGTGCATAGCCACCACTGCTGAGGATGAAATAATGCTGCTGTAATTACCCCTTTGATGTGAGCGAGCCGGAGCAGCGAGCCGCGGCCATGTCTCTATCAGAACCATTAACGAGGTTTTAGAGGCTGATCACAGGACAGACACGCACCGATGGACGATCAATGACAGTGAATGAGCGCTGAGGAGTGCCACAAGGACCACGGCCGTGAAAGAAAGTGGAGCTACTCTAACGGCGCAGCTTTGGTCTTGAGATCAGAAAAAAAAATACACTTTTTACACAGATCGATGCCGTAGTTCCTTTGAAACGGCTCACTTCGCCGCACTGTATCGACACCTCCTTGCAGTCGGAGATTGTGGGAGTAGAAGAAGAACGCAGACAAACACGGGGTCTAATCAAACTGGCCACATCTGATACTTTAGGGTATTTTGAGGGAATAAATGTAACTTTGAATCGGCGGCGGATAGAACTCAGTTTACTACTTGAATATATATAGTACTGTTATTTGAGTAAATGTTTTGGTCCCTTTTCCCGCTGCGAGTAAGTGACAAAAGCTTGACAATATTAATTATTTTGAACATTTTTTGTTTCCTGCGCCGCTCCTTCATCTCCTCCATCTGCGTGGTACGTAATATGAAAACACCAGTTTATGAGTGTTATTTAATGTTTTGTGAATTCAGCTATTTCAATTATACATCAGATCATCTTAATATGCAATATTTAGTGTTCATGATTGTTCAAGAAAAAGTGCGGCGACCGATTTTGATTGTCTAGGCCGCTAAATAAAGGTAAACTAAAGACGTAATGTACAGGCAGTTCATCTCATTTGAATAGTGGGCGGTGAGAGCGCTCGTCCTCCAAACCCAAAGGTCAATAGTTCAAACCCTGCTTGGATACTGTTGTTGTGTCCTTGGGAAGACACTTCACTCCTTGCCTCCAGTGTTTGTGTGCACTGGTGTGTGTGTGAGTGTGTGTTTGTGAGGGGGAATGTTGGACAACAGATGGACATTGCCGTGTTTACGTGTGTCTCATGTGTGCTCATTAAAATGCACTCTCCTGACCAAATGTTACACATAACGATAATGGTTTGGAGCTATAGAAGTATGAAAATAAATCACACATAAAATTAAGATACAAACAAAAAGCCTAGTATGTAAATGGCTGCAAGTGGGAGTTGTTGCTTGTTTGTGTAAATGTGTCTTCGCTTCTCTAACTGGCTGAAAGTGTCACGTCAACTCCCAAAGTCACTGAGGAAGAAAAGCTGAAGACCTGGAAAGAAGAAGCAGAGGATGATACAAAATGCCTACATGAAAGCACTATTGTTTTGGGACTCAAAAGTGTCTCATTCTGTTCAATTTAGCCGTTACCACAATAAAAATAACGCTTTTTTTCCTTTTAGCATTGCTTTCATCCCCCTATGAACAAAACCTTTTCATTCATTTCGCAAAACGTATAAATACAGTGGTTTTGCTTTGAAAGGAGCAACAAGAGGAGTTTGTTGTTTGACTCAGTGAACTCAAATCTCAAAAGAATAGAGCAAAGGAGAGAAATGCTGGCAACTTTGTAAAAAACATCTTTAATTGAGTTTACAATCCTATTCACCCCGCTATTTCTGTTGTGTGTGGGTCAGTCGCAGTTGGCCCAAGCCGAGACCCCAAGCAGAGGTGCCCCCCCCCCCCCCCCCCCCCCCCCCCGCTCTGAATCCTCTGAGAGAAAAGTCCCAGTCAGTCCTGGATCAGTCCGAATCACTCCTGGTACTTTGCTACTTCTGTTAGTATTGTGAGTTTGCGGTTTTAACTTTCTACTGCTCTGTTATTAAAGGGGCACTATGTAACTTTTCTGGTGAAGGATCCACCACCTGTCAAGGCCAAGTAACAGGGTAAGATCTACGGAAAGGCAAGCCTGTTCAAACCCCTGTAATTGAATAAATGTAAGACAGTGAAGTGAAATGTTGAAGTTACATAGTGCATTGTTTGTTGTGCTCTTTTTTTTTTTTTTGCTGTGTCCAATAAACGTCCGTACTAGAGCAATAAAGTTTGTCTTAATTCATATTATTGTATTTGTACCGAGTATTTTGCTGTTGGTTCTTAAATACATACAAACAGTGCTTCTTCAGTCCTAACCAAATTAACCATACACATTTTTCATAGCATATCATTAATAGTCATGGCAATAATAGTATTTTGTATTCAACTATAAGCTTCATAGATCATTATTTTGCATTCTGGTTTTTTGTACATTACAATATGGATCCGAAATGGCTTAATACGTAACAGGTCCATTGACTTCCTGTTCAAAACCGCAACGCCCGACACTACCAGATGAGCAGGCTTATGATGACAGAACACTATTTATTATATCATGTCATTTTTGCACAACATGTCACGCTCAAGCCATGTTTAAAAGTCCGTCCAAAGTCCGAACCTCAGGACTAAATCACAATTTGAGCTGGTTTTATCTGTAGCTGTGTTTGAGAACCATTGGTTATGTACAATTTGAAACCTGACTCTTTTATTCTATTATTACATAGGTTTCAAAAGCATCCTTCTGCTACTATTATGTCAATTTCCTTGTTGGGAGGGAGCTGAACAAACAGGCGGGGTCCTGTGTATCTCGTGTGCGTAATGGACGTGGGTGACCTTTGGGGAGGAAGTCATTTGAATGTTGCAGAGATAGCGCGGTGTGAAAACAGATTCAGCGGGACAATTGTTGTGGCTCGGACGTCACAGTATTGCACTTTGCACAGCAGTAAATGTACCAGCGGCATAAACACTCACGAGGAGCTATCATGTGTGAACAAACAAAATGTAACAGCTTTCCCCCTGCCGACAGATCGCGCCGCAGCCAGGCTTGAAAAGAGCAGATGTTTGGAGGCAAGCGGAAAAAGGAACGCTACCAAACAGTGGTCGGTTTCTTACGTTTCTGCTGCACTTGATTGGTTTGTGTCGATGTCCTACTCAACTCTGTCATCACCGGGCCTCGAATCACTTACGGTGCCCCAAAGATGAATGTGGAGCTTTATTTGAGCTGAAATAACAAGACAACATAACAACCTAATATTTTTCCTAGAGAACCTGTAGTGCACCCAGATGGTCTGCACCCAGACCCTTGACGCGTCACACCTGCATGTAAACATTAAAACATTACACGTGATTCTATTTTTTAGACAACAGGAATGATTTCAGATAATATTTGTGTTCCTGAGTACCACCAGAGCTAAACCTGGACTATATCAGGCCTAAATGAGGGATAACCATGTCTAAAATGTTACTAAATAATTTATAAAGTAGTTCTAAATAATGAATAACCCAAAGGAGGACAAGAATTTGAATAGATTTCTCTCTAAATAAAACAAATACTCAAACTGCAGAGAACCCCATGTTCCACCAGCGATACTACAGTCGGAGAAACGCTGCCCCATTGTATTTAGATAAAAGGCACCACTTTTTGTAAGGTGGAAGGTACAGTATATATAAAAAAAGAATAATACAACAATTGTATTTTTGGAGGTATGTCAAATTTGAACATTGAGTGTATCGTCCATAATTAGAACTATTAAAATGACCTCAAAGAGAAACTGAAATATGCAATAAAACTGTGATATTTCTGCACTGTTGTGGTTACTTTACGGTCCATTCATGTTTAATGTCACACTTAAACCTCGACCGGGACATTTACACTCCACTCCTGATGCACTGTGAACATATCAATATATCCCCATGGTGCCTTCCAAACAAACTTTTGCATAGTTTCCCAGCGAAGTAAGAAACTGTCTACTCCCTCGAATGTGATGTGACTATTGCTCTATGAATAAATGTGAGAACGCTCGCTCGTCTGTCAACATCTGCCAGCCGCTTTTTCCCCCTTAAATTGGATGGACTGCATTGGCAAGTGTCTCGGACTTCCATCAACCAAACCAGAACATGAACATTTTTGGAAGAATTCGAACATAAAAAAAAAAGCCCCTTTTATAACACCGTGTCCAACTTTCGCCGTGTCAGCATGTTTTTTTGACTGGCCACTTTCCAGGTCGCCGTTTGGAAAATCTGCAAGTCAGGAGAGCTGTCAGCGCAAACAATCAATGAAAGCCTATCCGTCAAAGGAAAAAAACAATATTGTATTTCATCAATGTCCCGTTGCAATACTTTGAAATAGGACGTTTTGACAGCATGTGGCTCAACAGTTGCTTTGAACGATCGGGACACAACTTTTCTTGGCAAATGACATCACTATATTCTCCTTCAATCGTCTGTCCCTTCTGTCATGCTTTTACTTTCCTGTGAAACAACAACAACAACAACAAAAACAACAACAACAACAACAACAACAACAACAACACATCGACATTGCCACCTCCTTTATCCGTACTCCTTAAAGTGTCTCTGACAGGTTGGACGACTCTTTAAACTAAAATGCAGTTAAGTTTTATATATTTAAAATGTTGCTCATTTTTTAGGTTTACAATTTCACTTCCTGGTTGCAACTGACGACATCGCACTAGGAAATTACCCAGCAAACATTGAGCAAAAACTCATCTAATGTCATAATTTCTACTTATTTGACAAATGAAACTATATGAGAGTGGCTTTGTTTTGTTGAGTTATGTTTAGAACCTGAAAAAAGTAGTTTCTTTTGTCTTATTTATGCATAATCTTTGCCTGGAATGAGTGTGATGTCACTTCCTGTCATTTTCTACACATTGTTCAAAGTTTTCTCCGCAAATACCTTCTCGATTGGTGTAAAACTATCATTTATATGTGCAACAGGTATAAAAACGCCAAACAAAGCCAAAATCAGAAAATCGTAAAATCCTGTCACCTGGCACTTTAAACTTTTAAATCTTAAATTAATAGATATATAATTATGAATCATTGTCTAATCCGAACTACTCGAATCAACCAGTGCCAACCTTGTGTGTATATATTTACCAATACTTTACCGATGTTGGCGCTAGGGTTGACAAAAATGTTGACAAAACTAGTGCGAGACCGTGTGATAATATTCAAGAAACTACTATTATTTTGTCTTAAACGTTTAATTCTAATCCAAAAATTTTAAGAATATTTTAAAATGTAATCAGTGTAGTATCAAAATTGGTATGGAGTATTCTGAGCTTTTTCCTTAGCGTCATAAATCGAGTAGACCCCACTTCTCCTTCTCTGGACCCTTTATACTTAATACATTTAAAATCTGCCATGAACTTTACTACATATAATTCTTCTGCTTTGAAACTACAATCAAATACAAGTATGTTCCCGTAACGTCACAGAGTTATTGCAGGTACTTTTGACTGAGGACAATAAGTCAAAGAAGTGGGTCTCATTGCGGCTGTGGTCAAAAGCCTCCGGGGCCCCCTGCTGGTTCGGGGGCCCCAAGCCTGTCCTGCCTGCTGGAGCTAGCTACGGCTCTGACTATCACGACATAGTTGGTGCTGCATATCACTTTACAAGCAAAGGATAGACCGCAATAAAGTAAACAAAAACAAAACAACAACACTAAAAACATACATGAACCCTCCTAAAGCCCATAGTTGCAAGGGGTAAGTGTCGGCATTGCAGCGTCGTGCAGCGCCACAGAATCAAGGTTGTTGATGTCTGCTTGTCTTAAGTTGTTTGTGTCTTCTTTTTTATGTAACTGCGCTCGATAGGGGGTGTCTCGTAAATAAGTGAATGGGAAGGATTAGAAGGGGGATAAAGTATGATAAAAAAGAGCAAAAGGAAATGCTGTCGGGTGGAAGGGGGGGGGGAGTCGTCGGGGGGGATCTATTCTGTCCACACACACAGACGAGATGGAAATGAGTGGGTGTGCGTGACGTTCAATCAGAAAAGACACAAACAGTCCTCTCCCCTTCTCTCTTGCTCCGTCTATCGCGCTCCCCCTTTCTTTCTTTCTTTCTTTCTTTCTCTCTCTCTCTGTCTGTCAAGCTCATCCTCTACTCTTCTTTTTTCTCTCTCTCTCTCTCTCTCTTCCACCCCTCACTTTCACTCTTCCTCTCTATTTCCTCTAAGTCTATCACTCTCTTTCCTGTTCATTGCTGTTTCTCCTCCCCTTCCAACCTCTTTCTAACTACCTCACTCTCCTCTCTCTCTATCTCCATCCCTCTATTCTCTTCCTCTCCCTGTCCCCCATCTCTCTTTTTCATCTCCTCTTTTTATCCCCCATCCTCTTCTCCCTCTCTCTTTCTCTTACCTACCTGCCTCCTCCCTCTCACTCTCCTCCCCATTCTGCTCTTTTTCTCCTCACCCATTCATTTTATCGACTGACTCCCTTTATTCCCCATCCACTTTCTCCCCCCCTCTCCTCTCTTCTCTCTATCTATCCCTCTTCTCTAGTTTTATCTCTTCCTGTCTCTCTCTCTCTGGCCCCTGTTCTATCCCTTTGTCTCACTCTCTCACTCTTCTTCTCTCTTTCCTCTCAATCTGTCACTCTCTCTCCCCAATTTCTCTTTTTCTCCTTGCCACACCATTCTCCCCTCCTTTCATTTCCCTTTTCTTCCTACCTCACTATCCCTCACCCTCTTCCTCGTTTTTTTGTCCCATCCCTTTATCCCCCTCCACATAATTCTCTCTCGTCTCCAACCATCCATCCCTCCTCTCTCCCTTGCTCCCCTTCATATTCTCTCTCTCAGTTTCTCTCTTCCACCCCCTCACTCTTGCTCTCCCTTTCCCCTTTTTTCTTTTCTTTTCTTTCTCTCTCTCTCTCGCTCACTCTCCACTCTCTCTCTCCACTCTCTCTCTCTCTCTCTCCTCGCTCTCTCTCCTCTCTCTCTCCTCTCTCTCTCTCCTCGCGCTCTCTCTCTCTCTCTCTCTCACGCTCCTCCTCTCTCACGCTCTTCTCTCTCTCCACATATCCTCTCTCTCTCTCTCTCCACTCTCCCTCTCCTCTCTCTCTTCACGCTCTTCCTCTCTCTCCACTCTCTCTCTCTCTCCCTCTCGCTCTCTCTCTCTCTCTCTCGCCTCTCCTCTCTCCTCCTCTCTCTCTTCCCATCTCTCTCTCTCTCTCTCCTCCTCTCTCTCTCATCCTCCCTCTCTCTCTCTCTTCCACTCTCCCTTCCTCTCTCTCTCTCTCTCCACTCTCTCTCTCTCTCCCTCCTCGCTCTCTCTCTCTCCACTCTCTCTCTCTCTCCCTCCTCGCTCTCTCTCTCTCTCCCTCCTCGCGCTCTCTCTCTCTCCTCGCTCTCTCTCTCTCTCTCCTCGCTCTCTCTCTCTCTCCATTCTCTCTCTCATCTCTCTCTCACACTCCTCTCTCTCGTCTTTCTCGTTCGGTCCCAGGCTGATACATGGTCCAGCGGAGGCAGCAGTGCTATGGATCGTGGTCATAAACATCAGGACACACAACAAACAGACCTCCCCCACCCTCAGCCCCACGCAGCGCACACACGACATACAAACAGGCCACATCCATGACGTAGGAACATGATGTCATTCACCCTTCATTTTCAGTTCAATTCAGCTTTATTCTGGACTCAAGGTCCATTTTTCCAAAAACCAGCAGTCTCAGTTTGTATGGACAGCATTGTCCAACAGACGTTGGAATTGGCTGTCAACAAAAAATCTGTTTTGTCAAAATGTTCACAGCTTTGTCAAAACTGTAGTACATGTAGTACATTTTGCATCCTTAAGAATGTTTTATACAACAACAGTGAACAATGAACAATCCATAGAAAATGACAGGAAGTGACATCACACTAGGGACACTCATTCCAGTAAAAGTTTATGCATAATTCACACAAATATATATATTTTTAACCCTCTAAACATTGATTAAACAAAATAAAGGTGCTCTCGTATGTGTATATATTTGTCAAATAAAGTGCCCAGTGTTTGCTGGGTAATTTCCTAGTGTGATGTCATCAATTACAAACAGGAAGTGAAATTATAAACCTAAAAAATTTGCTATTCTGTGTTTTTTTCATTTTTAGCAACATTCAAAATCTATTTATCTCAACTGCATTTTAGTTCAATGATTTGTCCAACCTGTCAGAGGCACTTTAAGTAATGGGGTACTTGAGACAAAAGAGTTTAAAGTAATGCACAAATTCCTTTCTCATCTGTTTTAGCATATCATAGTTGACAGTTTATTTATTCCTTCCAAATGGAGATGCCCAGGCGCTTCCTTTTACTTCTATAAGGGAAGCTCATCAGTCTTTTTAGTCCATTCTGAATGTGTGGACAATTTCAGCACTAACTCTGCCTTCAATAATAGCCTAATTTAAACTGCTTCACTCCTCAGTGGTTGATGGAATCTACTGGCATTGCAACAGTGCAGTTTTGTACAATAATTACAACATTTTTTTGCTCGATTGACTAGACTTACCGTACTATTTAAGGTGCACAGCCTGACAGGTGCCATAAGTGGGAAACAGAAATTGCCCCTATCAAAGAGACGTAAAGAAAAGAATAAAGAAAGAAAGAAGGAACAAAAGGCAGAGAGATAGTTTAAAAAGCGTAAATGCAGATTGGGCCTTTGAAGACAGATAGGGTCATTGTTTGGACAGTGAAATCTCTCTTTCACCCAAGTGTGTCCAAACTGTCAAACATCAGTGCTATTAATCGTTTATTCTCTTCCTTTAACACAACTGTCTAGACTCCTGCCAGAACCAGTGCACGCAGCGCCCAGCCACTGGAAATGCCCCTTCATGTCCGCCTGATTGATCGGCTCTTATATAAGCTTCCCATTTGTCACGTGGATAACAATATGATTCATTACGCTGTTTTTTAGTTTGGATTAATTCACAATTAGTGGGCCACAGCTCGCCAAGCAAGCTCAATACCTTTGGGACGAGGAGGCAGAGGACACGTGCACTCCATTTACCGTGGTCTGACAAATTATCATAACCACACGAGGGATACGAGGGCGAATAAACGACTTACGATTTACGTCAAATTCAAAGTTTAATTTGTTGACGGGCAGTGTCGGTGTGCCAAGAGAACGGTATTTGGCATGTTTTGCTTTAAGAGATCATTCATCCTTGTCAGAGAGAGTGATGACGACATAGCCTGTTCTATCTAGAGAAATGAGAAACTATTTTTAAAACACCCCTCGCTGGCTTCCCAATTTGCTTTTAGGGATGAATTAGCACAAAAACTAACAGCATAGCAAATTGCATGTCATTGTGGTTTGTGTGCATGTCAGTTCTAAAGAGGCTGTCAAACTGTAGTGTGTGTGTGTGTGTGTGTGTGTGTGTGACAGTGTGTGCGTCTCTGTGTGTGTGAGCGAGTTTGTCCTACATAGGAGATTGTCAAAGATGCTAAAACCTCACGCCTTGCCAGTTGCTCTATTTCTTTAACCAAAGTAGTTTTTGTGGCTGTTTTTTCCACCAGGGTGCTTTATCCCGCTGTACCCTGGATGAGGACTGAGTCATAGCAGAGGAGGAAGCAGGTGGGTGGGAGGAGATCCGGGGGCGATGAGGGTGAAGCACGCACGCAAAAGGCGGATCTACTCAATGAAAAAAAAAAAAAGAGAGAGAGAAATAAAAAGGAAAAAAAAAATCATGAATGACGATGAGTATGTGTGCATTATATTAGTCACACAACATTAAGCAGGGAGCAGTGATAATGTCCTCCATGCCAACAGCCTCAGCCAGTGTTATTCTCTGCGGTAATTATCATATTTTAAAATGACGTTTAATAATCGTGCACGCAGAGTGAGTTTTAACATTGACAGAGGAATTGATTTGTATAATTACTTTTTAAAGAGGGAGTGGGGGATGCACAAAATATGCTCAAAGACAAGGTTGGACACAGATATGAAATTAAATGTGCTAAAAATGCAATACTCATATTCAGAAAAGAGCAGAAACTACATTTATGTGAATCGAAACTAGCTTATTTCACAACCTATTGATCTGCAAAAGGTCATGTCCGTGGAGGGGCGACCCTGCTCACAATACGAATTATTTATTATAGGTATTTTAGAGAAATAATTCCACCTGTAAAGTGTAATGCCACACTGTGTAACATTCCAGGCAAAACAAACAATATCCAAGGAGACAAGCAGGATGCAGACCCTCCAACAGAAAACTTACGAGCAGTAGTTCACGTTTAAGCTTAGGATAGCTAAGGATAACTATGCATAATTTATGTTGTTAGGGCCTAAAGATGCTCTTGAGTAGCTCTGATTTGTCAGCTCCTGATTCTTAACTTATGATAATGTATCTTGACAACAATACATACTTTCTACAAGTCAAGTGTTCCCTCATTTTGTTTTAGCGTGACATCTACTGTCAACAGGGGGAATAACCATAGGGGGAAAACAAACCCAGCTTTCTTTCAACATGCTATTTTTTATTTTTTTTTAAATTAGGGACAATGGATATACGTCTGTAACAGCTCAACCTATGATGTCACCAATCTGGGAAATTTGAATCCAAGTGTTTTTGTGGGGCTCAGAGGAGAGAAAACAATATACAAGTCCAGATCTCCAGATTTTTAATCTTTTGACTCACAATTTCAGATTTCAATGCAGCGTCACTAGATATAGCCAGTGGCTGCGTGTAATTGAGTCAACTATAAGAACATTACATTGTGAATGATCTTGCGTGATGAAAAACAAGCCAATGCCTGTAAAACTGTTATCTCTATGCCCAGGGTAGACGTAGCAAACAACGAGGTAATAAAATTATATGAGTGTAGTCCAAATGCTGGACCATGGACATCTCCAAGGAGTGGAACCAGTCAGCTTATTGAACCACGTTTGATATTGATTTAGCTGTGCGCCTTCAAAGAGATAGTAAATGTGTTTTCGTGTTGAATATACAACCATTTTGAGAGTTACTGTTTTTATTCATTATGCATTGGTTTATTTGAACAGAGACAATGCAGATTACTGAATGAAACATGTAACAGTAGGGCATAAACATAGACTTACACAATTACGTCGACATCACGGGAGGAGCATGAGAGTAAGACACAAATGCTTTGGCAACTATAGGCAGCGTAATGAACGACATGTTTTGAAAGGCTCTGCGTGTGTACCAGCACTGTGTATGTGAGTTGTTGTGTTCCAAAAACTGGACGGCTCGTACTGAGAAAGCAGAATGGCTGAAGGTGCGTTTTCTCAAGAGAATGACTAGATTGTTTGAGGCGGCAGATCCGGACCTGGCTGCTGTGATTAAAAAAATTAGAAAGTGGTGGCGGGGCGAGGCCATGTGGGATTTATTTAGCATTTATTGTCGTCGAGAGAAAGAGAACAAAACAACCTTAATCAGTCAATTCAGGTTTAAAGAATAAGATGAAATAAAAGACAAACACATCTTTTCTTATGGGACCCACTATTGCCACCTCCATGATATCTGTTTACTAAACCATGTTTTCTATTGATTTCACGGTTGTGTGGTTAATCCTTTAAAGTGCAACAGTGGCGTGTGTGCAAATGCTTATCCGCTGCTTTTCCCAGTAGACCAGATTTGTGACTATTTTGATGTTGCTAAAATATTAGAATGGAAATGATAATCTTTCAGTTTTTAGATTTAGATATAGCTG
The DNA here is from genome assembly GCA_015082035.1 of Chaenogobius annularis. NCBI lineage: Eukaryota > Metazoa > Chordata > Actinopteri > Gobiiformes > Gobiidae > Chaenogobius > Chaenogobius annularis. The sequence continues at coordinate 295,353 of BJKM01000239.1, read as the reverse complement.
ATGAGCTCTTTAGTTTTACCAGGAATGTTGTATATACATATAATTATTATTATTTTTTTTTAATCATTAAATGTGGCCTCAACTGCTTGTCTCCATGAAGATATATAAGTGCCATAGGAACTTGGAAATGTCCCAAGCTCCCCTGTCCTTAGACCCTTCTACTCGGCCAGGAAAAACTACCAAACCTCTTTGGGAAAAAGGTTGAGAAACCTCAAGGAGTTCCACAGTGAAGGAGCAATCCGACTCCCTCGAACGGACAGGCGGACGCGAGACAGTGGAGCTGGAACCACTCAGGAGGAGAACCAGTTCCTCGAGGAAGATGAAGAACCGTTCATACGGAGTAGAGAGTTACTCCAGGCAGTTGAGGAGCATTCTGGGAAAAGCAAAGAGAAAGGCATGTTGAAGACCCTCCACCAGAAATATGTCCCTTCAGTGAACCAAAATTGGCACATTAACACTCTTTTGTTGATTAAATTTCCAGATTTGGTTGTAAGAGTTGTCGGTGCAGTTTTCTCTTTGTCAATTTGCTAATCCAGCCTCTCCTCTCACCAAATGCTCTTGATTGTTGAAGTAATAAGGTAAATTGCAGAGCACAATTTTCTCATGTGGGTCCATAAATATACTTGTATCAATGCAAATGTGAATTGGCTGCTCGCTCTCTTTTGTCATGAGTTCCCAGTGAATAGGGCTTGGCTATTTGGGCAAAAATGAACATATATTTTTAACGATGCTATGCTATGCTACGCTATGTTTTAACAATGCGTCAGGAATGTGCACTTCATACCCTTGTTTGAGAGATTACTCTAGATGTTTCTGTTATTTTTATATTTAAGTTATATATATTTAAGTTATAGGCAACGTACTCAATAGTCTATCTCCCACCTTTACCAGCGAAGCAGTCGATTTTTTAATTTATTTGTGTGTCGGATGCCTTTGCTGCAGCCGCCAATCACACGACTGTAGTGAACAATGGCAGTGAAGTGAAGGGAGAGGACAACAGTTTGAGCTCAGTCAGGAAATGAAGCGGTGGCACCCTGACTAACGCGCCAATGTTCAAGACTATAATTGGTAAGTACACAAAATCGCAGGGCTTGTTATTGCAATCACAAGCCATTGATTGGATGAGTAATTATGTTTAGCCGCACTTATAAAAAAAAAAAAAAAATGCTTTTGTAAAACTTGTTGAGTCCGTTACATAATTTGAGCCGCGCCATAGAAATCAAGGCTGAATAAGCCGTGAGAAATAAATAAAAAAATGATCTCACCGTGTCGAGGGCGGGCCTGTGGGCAGCCCATTAGGAAAATTTATGTGTACCTTAGAGGAGCGTGCGTGTGGAGTACAGGAGCGTGCACGTGCCTGTAGCGTGCGCGCGTGTGTGTGTGTGTGTGTGTGTGTGTGTGTGTGTGTTGTGTGTGTGTGTGTGGGTGTGTGTGTGTGGTGTGTGTGCTGTCTTTTTCCCTCTGACATCAACAGCGAGCGTCACTACAGCCATCTCATTGTGGCTCCCCAGCGACAGAAGACTGACACCCTCCACGCTTCTCTCTGTCCTCAGACAGACACAGAGTCCCCTCTGATTTACAACAGCGCTCCTCTCGCTCTGTCTCCTTCTCTTTTGTCTCCTTCTTCTTCTTCTTTCTCCCACTCTTCTGGCTTTTCCTTTCTCTTTTCGATCTCTCCCCCTCTTCCATTCCCCTCCGCTCTCTTCGTTTCAACCTCGCCTCCCGCCCTCCCCCTAACAATCTCCTTGCTCCTCTCCTACTGTATTCTTTTTGACGTATTCCTCTCTCTCTCCCTCTCTCTTCTTCCTATTAATTTCTCCTTATTTCTTCTCTCCTCCCTCCGCCTCCCTTTCTCCATATCTTCTCTCCCTCTCTCGCCTGTCCTCCTTTCCTCTCTTCTCTTCTCTTCCCTGTTTCTGTCTCCTCCCTCTCTTCTCTCTCACTGTCTCCTTTTCTTGTACCCTCCCTTCCTCCCTCCTTTCTTGCTTTCGCTCCTCTCTCTATTTCTCCTTTCTCTTTTTTTTCTCCCTTTTTGATTCTTCCCCTTTCTTCTCGTCTCCCTCTTCCCTATATTTTATCTCTTCTCTCCCTTTCTCCTTCTCACCACATATCCTCTTTCCTCTCTCCTCTTCATGTCTCTTTGCCCTCTCTCTTCTTTTTCTTCTTCCATTCCCACCCCGTCATCTTTCTTCTTCATCTTCCTTCTCTCATCTGACTGTCTCCTTTACCGTTTATTTTGTCCCTCTCTCTGCTTGCTTGCTCTCTCACCTCACTCCTTCTCGCTTCTCCTCACTCCTCTCTTTGTTTCCTCTCTTTGTCTCTTCTCCCCTCTCGCCTCTCCAATTTCCTCATCTTTACAATCGCCCTCTATCCTTCTCTGCACTTTCACCTCTCCAACCACTTTCTTTCTCCTCCTTCCTTCTCCCTCTCTTCTCCTTTCTCCCTCTTCTTTCCGTGTGTTCTCTCACATTCTCCCCACTCTCCCCCCCTCCTTCTCACCTGTACCCTCTCACCTCCATTGTGTCTCTCTTCTTCCTCTCCCTTATTCCTCTTTCTCCTTTCTCTCTCATTCCGTCTTCCCTTTCATCTCCTCTCGCTCTCTCTTTTCTCTAATTTCTCTCTCCCTCCTCTAATCCTTTGCACCTCACTATTCCCCTATCCTCTTTCTCTCTCCTTTCCTTTTTCCTTCCTGTTTTACGTCTCTCTTAGCTTTATGCTCGCTGTCTTCTGAGTCGCCCACTCACTTTCAGTGTGGGTCTTCCCTGCCTCCTCTCACAACCTCAGAGCATCCTTTTCTCCACTCCACATTCTGTTGTTTTCTCATTTATGTCCTAGTTTAGCATTTTCTATTCGCATTGGGACATTGACAGTTATTACATATATTTGTTATTATGATTTTTGTTCAAACAGTAATGGAATAATCTTTTACTAAACTCAAAGTGGAGCGACAAACACTGCTGGATTATAGAACTAGACAAGTTTATCATTTCAGCGTTTCTTCCACTTTACGAGTGACGTTGAACTAAAATGTACCACTAATTATATGCTCCATTCTCATCTACTGGGCAAGGATGGCACTTTTATTTTTGAAGCACAATACAAAGCAATTCCAAGTGTCTTACAGAGGAGGACGCTGTGAAATATCTGAATACAATACAAAACAAACAAACAAATCAATCACTTTGTATTGACTTTGTGCGTAAATCACTGCAGTCCTTCTTCCCAACCCAATTACCCAACCCTCCCCCTGTTTACACGTTTTATCCACTCCAGAATCTTCTTTTGAACCTTTCACTTCCTTTTGCCCATAAAGAGCTCCATTACCGTGAATCATATAATGCCGCCTTCCTTCCTTCCTATTCCTATCCTCCGTGTGTCCTATTATCTATTTACTCTATCTGTATTCCCCCATTACCCGACGTAGCCTACTGATATTTACAGTGACATCGCAACGGGAGGTGCAGGGGGGCGTGTTCGACAGTTACCACGGTGACGCAACAAACGCAACACATAACAAACGCGGCCCGATGAGTTGTAGATGGAAAAAGTTAAAAACAAAACACCAGATGGATTTTCAGGAGTATGTATTCTCCAGTAGTAACCATGCAGTTTTTGGGTTGTTCCACGTCTCTTTTGTTTACATTACTTTACGAATGCATCTCTAGAGACGTTTGGCAAGCTGGTACACAAACGTTTTTGCCATTTTGAGAATAACTGCTTTTTTATTCTTGTTCAATCCGTCAATGTAAGCGTCCCTGTTTATGTGTTTAAGTGACTAAAGGAAAACCAGCTTGTGACTGAGATGTTATTTGAAAAGGACGTGTTTGACAGCGTAAATCAGATCACTTGTCGTTGTTCCAGCTAAGTCAGTTCTTTATGATCAGACTGGGTTAAAACAAAGCTCAGATTGAAGTCTAACTTGAGTAACGAAGCTCCAGTTAGCTCTAATAATACAATAACAACTTTTTTTTTTGTACAACAAAGTGTTATAAAGTATCACAAAGTGCTTCCCTTTGCAAAAAAAAAGACAAACCCTCAATAAAATGGGAAGAAAACAACATAAACATCATAAATTACAAATCAGGCATGACCAAAATGCAACATAGCCAAATGAAATGTAAAAAGAGCTGAGACATTTAACTCTTCGGAGCTCGGAGCATGAACTGAAAAGCCTCTGGTAGCAAGCATTTAGTATCATTACCTTAAAATAACAGTAATCTTCCTGTTTTATCCGTACATTCTATTTATCAGGAATTAGCCCATTTCTCCTGCATGCGTAGTCACAGCAGTCTGTCTATTCTTCCCTCCTTTCCATCCTCTTTTCCAAGTTCCCATATTAATTTTGCCTAGAGACGGTAATATTTGCCTATGAAATGGTTCAAATCCGCACTAGGCCGTTGTATCCCTGAGTTCACACGGTTCATCCCCATCACTGCCCTCCTTCTCTCTATCTCTTCCTTCTCTCCTGTGTTCTGTTCCTCTCTCCTTCCCCCTCTGCCCTTCTCGTTTCTCCCTTTAACCTTCTCCTCTTCTTTACCTCCTTCTCTCTCACACTTTATCCCCGTTTTCTCTATGTCTTATTGCCAGTCATCTTTGCTTTATGCTTCCTGCTTTCTTCATCTTCTTCTTCTTCTTCTCCTCAGTTGCCCAGACGCCCACTCATTTTCAGTGTGGGTCTTCCCTGCCTCCTTTTACAACCTCAGCGCACACTTGCATCCTACTCACTGCATCTCCTTGATTTGCACTGGTTGTTTTCGTATTTATGTTCTAATTTATGTTCAGCATCTTTTATTTATTGTGGAATGGAGGAATATGTAGTTTTACATGTTTTTTACTGCACAGTATACATTGTGAATTGTTACACAGTAATTTGAAAGTCTTCTTCCTTCATGCTTGATGGATAAACACTACTAAGACTTACTTTATAAAGACTATGATTAGCCTTGATGAAACATGAGCAAAGACTTCCTTCATAATTAACAAATAGAAAAAAGTTTACTCAGAATGATTCAGTGCCTTCTTAATTCTAAACATATTTAAGGAGATGCAAATGGTTAGATTCTCACCAGAGCAGTTGTTTCCCCCGGGCTCACACATTTCACCCCCATAACAAGTTACATTAATGTGGAAGGGCATCTGACACAGAGATTAGCCGCGTCACCATGGTTCACCGAGAATGCGACAAAATCTGAATATGCTACTTTGATTTTATGACTTAATCCCTTCGTCGTAAATCTAATATGTACTTCCAATCTGCTGCACAATCCAGTTTATCTATAAATCATATCGTTATTTTCCACCCTCTTCATCGACACATCTCTCACATCACATTTACATCATCAGCTTCCTTAATCTTATGAATCAATCGTCTCCTTTAATACTCCTGTCTCCTCGCCTCCTCTCTTTCTTTCGTGTGTGGGTCTCCCCTGTCTTTCCCATCATCCTCTCCGCCCGTCTCTGTCTCTATGGAAACGCTGAGTGGACATGAGCATGCCTTATAGGTCCACACGGCACTGATCCAGGCACAGTCAGATCACACAAAGTCCAAAAGCCACACGCTCATGAGCAAAGCGACGCTGAGTAGACTCTGTGAAGAGCTGTTTACATTCTATCCCATTTTAATGGGCTGCGAATAAAAAGTGTTATTTTGTTGTTAGACAGCACAGACACATGGTTGTTATTTCTATGTTCATTACATTTGCAAATGAGTAATAACTATCAATATCTAACTTTGACCTCAAGTTTCTAAAGTTCACTTATTACTGTCGTGTTGTGGCCCGCTGTGTTTTTGGTGCATTATTGTCCAGAATAACATTAGATATTGAACATAGAAATGTTTATTACGAGGTTGTTCGCATGCATGCTTATTTCAGCACTAAATGCTAACGGTAACAAGCTACACAAAACACTTCTACATGTGGAAATGTTTTCTATCGAGGCTCCGGTGTTACTCTTGTGTGGTCGAGTGTTTGTCAGTCGCCAAAACAGCCCTGGATTTTCATAGTTTGCGATGTCTGGAGGCTAACGCTAACTCCCCTATTGGAAATGTATTAGTGCTAACTTGTGGAATGGTGCCGAGCAAATGGAACGCAGCAATGTTCTGCTCGCCCAGGATCGTGATCATGTTGAGGGTCTGGCGGCGCTCGTGTCCCATCAGACGTCCACCACCCGCCGCAGCATCATCAGGAACTGGTACTTGTTGTGATTAGACTATCTAAAGAAGAATATCTAGATTAGTTTAAGTGTTACGGAGTTCCTGATTTTGATTTGAGTTGTGTTAAATCTGAACTATGCAACTTTTTGAGATGTAATTTCTTGGCTCGGAATGTTCCATTGCATGTCATTAAAATTATTTTGCAATTAATCAATCATTTAAAGTTGTTTTAGTGTAAGAAAATACCTTGATGAGACAAAGGAACAAAACAAATGGCAGACTCTCAACCAAATGAAAGGCAAACACAGTTACAATTGTGTTTTACGTTATCAATTTAAGAGCTTATGATGGACTCGTTTTACTTTAGATCAGAGCAAAATCCTGATTTTTAGGTTTTCCCGGAGAAATACTTAAAGAAATGTAACTGTCATGTCTGGACTGGAAATTCAAAATGGTTCCTTTTTTGGTTATAAAGACTGTTAGATCGAATGTCATTAATCATTGAAAACATTTGATGATATTTCACATTTGCTTCCATTCTGGAATTTTCATTTTGATGACAGAGCTTTTTATCATATTTCTATCTAATCTTATTTCAAGACAAATTACTTCAAGGAAAATTGCACTTACCTTGATGACAGGAACAAGTCTCAAATGTCATGAAACAAACTGAATATTCAAACTCATGTGTAGAGTGGACGATTGAGTATTTTTACACTTGGAAATTAAAAAGCTGTGTTTTTAAATCGACTCAGGGAGAGGGGGTTTTTGGTTGACTATTTGTAAAATATTTGGTTTATTACTTAAAATTGAACACAAGACATACATGGAAAACACAAAGATGCAAGCTGAATTGAGTTTTGGATGTTTCCTGACTCTATTATCAATAAGTGCCCCATTTACCTGAATATACCCAAATTGCAGCGTTTTGTTTACAAGGTCTCAAAATACACCAAACGGAGTCGTATCTCGTGTGCCAAAACAGCGCCCCGGCAGGTGTTGTCTAAATTAAACTCAAAACGGGACTTGCCACCAGTTGAGAAAATTCCAGATTTGTTCAATATCTAATTTGTAGCATAGATTCAGGAGAAATATATGTTCTGATGATTCGTGTGTGAAAGCCACAATAAACAGCTATCTTCTCAGGTTTGTTTATGACCCGACAGAAAGTGACATCACTTACCTCGGGAACAGAGAAAGTTTTTTAATAAAATTATAATCTATGATTTACTATAGTCAAGGAATTTAGCACTATTAAATGATTAATCTAAAACTTAACATGCTTGATAGCACAAAATTAATTTCACTGTTAATCCCCAACAATACATTTGGCTCAGCAGTAATACACATTTGATATTAAAAGAAAATTAAACTTTAATTGTAACAGTTGAGAATATAAACAAAGTAAATATGATTCAAATAAAGCTTTAGATGCGCTGTTTCCAAGTGACACAAAGCTCTATTTTTTATCAAAAACCACAATAAATAATAAAAAATAGCCTTTTCCCATTTCCCATCAACTTTTATGGGAACTCCACGCTATTGGCCAGAGATTCAAAATGCGCATTGTGTATATTGCCCGTTATGCATCTTCATCTGTATAAAATCTAACAAATGCTTTGTAAACCTCATAATTTGCCAAACAATTACTCACAAAAATTGAACGGAATGAGGGAGAGAAAGCGAGAGATGTTGTATATATTATCAGATCATTTCCTAATTACCTTTCAGTTTATTCTTAAAGATTATCCAACCCCACACTAGATACGACTCCGTTTGAGATCTAATAGAATGACCAAATATTTTGTTTCAGGTGTGAGGACAGTTTGAAAATGTTGTCTGCTCAAAACTACTCATAAAGCCCATGATTTTTTGAAACTTGAAATGGAAATCAGTGAAACAATGAAACGCCCAGTTCTCCAGACCTAATAAGCAGTGTAGGGGAAAGCGCAGCATTAAGTGGCAGTTCTATAGATGCCAATCCTGAGTAACTATAGGCTCAGTGGAAATGAGGAACCCCTGATGGAGCCTGATGTGACTGTGAAGTTGCAGGTCGAAGTGTGGGCTGGCAGCTACATAAATAATAATTACGGCTGTTTGTTCACATGTGCGCATTGTGTCGGAGCCCTGTGGCGTTGTAAAACACTGTATACAGTGCTTATTATGTGGGGCACAGTGAGAGTCGTTTGGAGCAAAGCAAGGAGATCATTAGGTTGAAGAGGACATACGAGATGCGCCCCTAAAGTGGATTAATGTGATATTGTTGCAAACTTTTTTTAGTCTGCGGTGGTTCCAGTCAAAGGTCAATTCATACATTTTCTAACATCTATCAAGGGCTATACTCACTGAAGTAAATAAATTAAATACACTTGATGTCTTTGTTTGCGATATAGTGTATCTTACACCTCCAAACTTTTAGATAATGTCTTTTGATATCAGCACAGGATCTCCACAGGGACGTGTACTTTCTCCTCTGCTCTTCTGCCTCTACACAATCTGCCGCACCTCCAGCCATGACTCCGTAAAACAGATCAAGTTTGTGGACAACACCACCCTCATCGGGCTCATCTTGGACGGGGATGAGTCTGTCTACAAGAGGAAGGTGGACCAGCTGGTGTCCTGGTGCAGTGGCTCAACGCCCAGAGAAAAGTGGAGATGATCGTGGACTTCACAACAGTCCCAGCCCCCCCTCACCCTATCAGTCTCCCCCATCAACACGTGTACTCCTTCCGCTTCCTCGGCACCACCATCACCCAGAACCTCAAGTGGGAGCCCACCACCAGCTCCCTCATCAAGAAAGCCCAGCAGAGGATGCACTTCCTGCAGCAGCTGAGGAAAGCCAAGCTGCCAGTGCAGATGATGGTGCAGTTTTACACGGCCATCATTGAGTCCATCCTCACCTCCTCCATCACATCAGCCAGGGACAAACAGAGACTACAGCGCATTGTGCGTTCTGCTGAGAAGGTGATCGGCTGCAGACTTCCATCTCTGCAGGACCTGTACGTCTCCAGGACTCGGGGACGAGCAGGTCGGATCACAGCCGACCATCCTTATACTGGACACAGACTATTTGAACCACTCCCATCAGGCAGGAGGCTACGGTCCATCCAGACCAGAACCTTCTGCCACAAGAACAGTTTCTTTCCCTCTGCTGTTGGACTCATGAACACTTCTTAACACCTGTCAGTTTACCTATAATTAAATCAACCACTCACTTTCTGCACTGCTTCTGTAAATACAACTGTAAATGCGAAATCTATTTTTATCTTATTAGTAAAGTCAAATAATTTTTCTGTAATGCATGCCTTATTTGATATATTTTGCTGTATTATTGTTCATTGTTGTATGTTGCACCGAATCTTTTCTGATTTTCTGATTCTGATTTAGTAAAATCCAATGTGAAGAAACTATTCTTCACATTACAGAAGACATTGGTTACCATCTTCACACCAAGTATACGGAAAAACCTAATATGTAAGTTTGAAACCTTTTTTATACCTTGGACCTTACCTTACACTGATTTATGTTGTGGATTTAGAACATTGTAGATTTTTTTTTCTTAATCAGAACATCAAGTTTCTGTTTTCTTTTTAATAAGTAATTTTAACTTTTGCAGCGTTCCACCTCAACAACATAGAAGTTCTTAAATAAACTAAAACAAAATCATTATTGAATGAGTCATTTCTAAACCAGGTCTAACACAAAGCAGGACTAAAACAGGAATATACAAACATCAATGTCATATCAGTCCCTGTATTTTGAAAACCATTATCCTACCATACTCTGAAACACTGCATTCCTCTCAGAACGCCATTTACCATAAACCCCAAGCAATCACTGTCATTTTCCCACTCTTTGTCTCTCTTTAGACGTCAGAGCCGTTTCATTGCTCTGGCCCATTCCCCATTACTAATCCCAGGCAGCACGACCACCTGATGCTACTATTAAGAGGCTCACCGCAGTCCGCTGTAGCAGACATCTCCCCCTGCACCCCTCACACCTCAGCGGCCGCGCTCCTGTCACATTTACACATTGTTGAGCCTGCCGTGTTGCGTAGCGCGTGCGTCAGTGGCTCCGCACACATCTGAAGGACAGGTGATTTGCGATAAGAGCCTGGACACCAAACACATTTTTCATTTGATTTCTACAAGACAAGACCAAATCATTCGTAGCAGGGCAGTTGTGAGGGAGGATAATATGCTTGAACAAATAAATTAAGTGATTTACCTACTTATACATGACATATTACTTTTCTACTCCCACACCATTGTCATTGTTTGTCATTATTTACTAAGTACAAAAATAAACATAAGGCGCTATCACTTTTAAAAAATATATTTACAATAAAGCTGATTGCAAATAGAATGCCAGAATGTCTTTTTCACTCTTCCTACTGTTCAAAAGTGCACTATATTTTTTCTGCTGCTTGTCTCCATGGAAACATATATGCCCAGAGGAATATTCCATTATATGGCATTATACTTATCTCGGATCGGTAAACCCGCTCACACCAAGAATGCATGTTTTTCGAAGCAAAAAAGAAAGATATATTTAGTTGCATGTTGTGGAATATTCCTGAAAGGTATATAGTGCATCTTTAGATCAGTACTATTTTATACTAAAAGCAATGGACCAGTTCAGATTTATAGACACGTTCACTATATTGTCTGCTGTAATACAATTCTGACGAGTTACGTAGGTGTTTTGTCACATAGCCTTCAAGGTAATGTTGGACCTGGACATGTTTTTTCAGATTTGAGACAGGATCATGGTCAGATGTGCCTAGGTCTTAGTCTATTATGAAAGGCTGTGCAATTATTATTTTATCAGATGATGTACAGCTAATCCTCTGTCAGTAGAAGCATGTGTTTGAAGCATAGTTCAGACTTTTGGGGAAGAATTTTGATTATTTGTTGTATTAAATGGCACTGATTAAACGACTTGTCTTGTCATAGTATTATTTATTGTTTTAAAAGGAAAAAAAGAACATCTAAATTGTGATCAATCAATTCAATTAAACACTCATGATTCACTTTTTGCCCTATTGCTCAGCTAGTGTGTATATTATATGGTGCAAAACCCATATAGAAGTGAGAAGAAGACAAAACACCTCCCATAGTCCAATAAATGGTGACAGGAACATATTCTTATTACAAATGCTCGCCACACTCAACTTCATACTCAATCAAACATTTTTATTAGTTCTTCTTTATCCTTTATTTTATCAAAATACATGAACAAAATACAACAAAGGACTACATTAAATAAGACATCAAAACAGGCAGCAATAACAGGGGTCAACAACTGGACACGAACCCGTCCCGGTCCCACTCCCGCCCCCAGTGCAGTGAGATGAGACACGCCTCCAAAAACATGTCTCACGTTTAGGCACTTAATGTCCCCACCGAACCATCTTTGGTCATAGAAGTCGCACGGCTCTGAAATTAGACTGAGGTGGATCTGAACCGGTTTCCCCTGATCCAAGTGAGTGAAGAGAAGCTTTGTTCACACTGGAGACAATGCAGACTGTAGACGCAAACTAGAGCAGATATGGAGCTGTCCGTGGTGCTGAAGACCATAGTCACAGTTTACAGAATATGTTACAAGTTTGACAGTCGTCAGTGCCTTCAGATTTTTCCAGTTTTAGATCAAATAAACTTTGAATTGTTGTAATAATGTGTGTTAAATCACCAACGTAAACAATATTGTCTCTATGATCAACTTTTGTCACAACACAATTTGAAAAACATTGCTAATTTCTTACAAAGTACAGTCGAATTATGCAGAATTTAGACAATGCCCTCACTTAAATGTCCAAAAAAGGCAAAATAATATTGTTTTTCTTTTGAGCTGGGGCTGATTCTCTGCATTGAATAAATGAATAAATGGCTGACATCCACGGCCACTATCGTGTCTAGTGTGAGCAAAGCCTTTGAAAACGCAGAAGGATTAACTGAAATGTAAACACTTTTGACAGATTAAATCCACATTTTGAGATGACCCAAAGATGATTTTCCACCTTCATTGAGTAAACATCAGCGATAACTAAACAGAACACTAGATCATACAGTACGTCACAGAAAGGACTCCACGAAGGAAAGGAATCAAGCACTACATCCTAACACAAGGAACCTGAAAACAATGCAGTTTTTTCACACAATACTGTAACTGATACACTGTACAGTACTATTGCAAAGGCATTGTTGTTGGCATTTACCACATAGGAACAAACCACATGTTCACAATTGAGTATTATCTTGGAAATTCTTGCAAAAATAGATACTTTTATTTCGTTAAAATCCTTTGCTCGGACTCCTGTATGTTGTCTAACTAAATAGTAAGCTACTCATGCATTGTTTTACTTTGTGTGCATATAGTCGTGTGTTTTGTATATTTTGGCTGTGCGTGCATGTGTGAAAGTTCTGTACACACTGGTAGACTGGTAGACTATTTTTTTATACCCCAAAATACGACTCTTTAGTAAATAACGAAGATACATTGAACTGTTAAGAAGCATAGTAGTCACACAGTATTTGGCAGTGAGAGAACAGTCCTATGATCCATGCACAATATCAAACACAGGCAAAAAGTCCACGTTCTGAACAAACCCATTGAGAATGACACAGTAAGAACATGGAAAAGTTTACGAGAAGGGCCTGATACAAGTGTCTATGTACAGTCTGAACACAGGGCTGATTCTAGCTACTGTATATAAGAGTCTGACACACTGAACTTTTGAAATTTGAACTAAAGCTAACAAGTGAAAATATGAGACGATACTTCAGTTACACAATGACAATGCAGATACTTTTACAAAATGGCTTCCTTTAGTATCATTAAATTGAAAAATGTGGAGACACAAATCCAACCTGATCATTTACTTAATGATAAGAGTCATTATCACGCTAGTCATTGAACAACATCCCATGATTTTGCCCAGTTGAACCATAAAGCATCTAGAAAATGTGAAACCAAGCAAATGGGCACAAAGGGTATTCAGGAAATTAACTACCCTTTATTCCAAAGCATAATAGATTAGCACATAAACTTTGCGGTCCCATTTTGTAAGTCCATTGTCCACTAATAGCTAGAACAGGCCCTGGTTTTGTGTGTGTGCTTGTGTGTTTGTGTCGGCGAGTGTCAGCAGCGAAGTTGGTTTCCCATAGAGACCAAAGGCCGATGACTCATGCAGTGCATACGGCATTTTCTGGAATTTAAACAATATCGGAAGAATTATTATTTTCCCACAAAGCCCACATAATTACATATAATCATGTTGGATCCTTACAGCGCTCACTGAGAAACCCACTCAATCCCACCTCCAGAGGTCTATTATAGACCAACACTTTATCCCTGGATTATAATCTATTCTCCAGATTTGATTTTAGCACAGTTGTCTTTGCTCAGCATTGTTAGTTGAGCGAGCCCTAGACCAGTCCCGTCTGTGAGTGCAGATGTAAAGGGTACGGCTGGTACATGAGGGCAGACCCTCCCTGGGGAATGTAGTAGCTGCAGTAGCTGGGCTCTGTGATGTAGGGCGCGGGTTGGTAGAAGCAGGTCACATGGTCTGTGTTGGGGATGATGTTCTGCTCGCCCAGCACTTTGAGAGCCAGGACCGTGATCATGTTGAGGGTCTGGCGGCGCTCGTGTCCCATCAGACACACGGTGCTGTCGTCCACCACGCGCCGCAGCGTCATCAGGTACTGGTACTTACTCCTCTCCTCTCCGATAAAATGATTCTTCAAGTAGGACAGGATCTTCCTCTGCTGCTCCTGCACGTCGGGGAAGTCTATGAAAAAACGCGAGCACATGTAACGCTCCAACGTCTTTATCTGAGTCTCACTGGCCGGGCGATAATCACGCACCAACAGGTTGCTGTATTTCAAAAGCCCTCCTCCGCGGATCTCCTCTGGATTTCTTGTTGCTATTAGTCTGTATCGTAGGTGGTCCATAGCGGCTTCAAAATCCCCATACATACTTTCTGCCAGGACCTCCACATCCGGGGCAGAGCCAATTGAATTCAGACACAGTTCTGGCATGATATTTTGAGAAACGTTTTTGCTTTCTTGCGTCACAATTGGTGCCACGTCCACTTGAGGAGCAACAAACTCCACGGGATCCTTAGTCTGAGGCAGCACATTTGAGGCGGCATTGGGGATTGTAATGGGGAAAGACACTGGTTCAGAGCCCTGAGGCATAGTCGATATATAATCTACTTCTTTCTCATCCACTGTCTCTAAAAGGGGAACCGCTTGCTGAGTGGTAGGCTCTTTCAAGTGCTGCTCGCTACTGTCAGTGTCAAGAATCAAAGGCATGTCTACATCCGCGGATACCTGAACTACGAGGTCTGCCGAATCTACCGGGGGTGTGAGACAGAGGAGGGGCGGGCTCAGGCAAGAGGGCGGCGGGCTAAGGCTAAGCATGGGCGGCGTGAGGTACGGAGGAGAACTCAGGCAGGACGAGGTAGGACTGAAATTCAACTGGGCGGAGCTGAAGCTTGTCGAAGGGCTGACCGTGTTTATGCAAAGCGATGGGGGAGTTAGGCAAGGAGGAGGGCTAAGGCTCGGAGGTGAAGGGGTGAAGCACGGAGCGGAAAAGCTGAGGATCGGCGGGGCAAGGCAGGAAACGGGAGCCGCAGCGCACTCAGGCGAGTCCAGTGATTCGATTTCCGCTTTGTCAAGATCTTCTTTTATCTCCTGAAGTTTTACGGCGTCGCTGGGCACAACATCCGAGGTATTTTCAATCGATTTTTGGATTTCTGAATCGTCTTGGTTCGATAAGTCAGGTGGATCTGATTGTATCACAGCAGAGGCAGTTTCTACAGAAGTGATGGTGACAGGCTCAATTTGTTGGTCAGTAGGTGGCGCTGGTGTGTCTTCGGATGCGTTCTCACATGTATCATCTAAGGGTGAACTCTGTGTTAAATCGTTAGAGGACGAGGTATGGTCTAAGCTTGGTTTTGCGTCTGTGGAAGTAGTGGGATTTTCTATTTTGGATGAATCTAAACTGTCTTCATTTGATTTCAAGGTTTCTTCAGGTTCAGGGCTGGGACAGGGTGAAGGATCCAAAGATGGAGTCGGGACAGTTTCATTTTGCTGAACGGGAGAGTGAGAAACTTTTCGGCACATTCTTCGAGGAGGTTTGGGGGACGAGTGTTTGAGCACCACCATGAAGGACAGTCTTTCTGATGCTTTTGAGGTTTTTTTGTCGATGAGAACAAGGCCGGGTGGTGTATCCTGAGTTTTTTCTGCACTTTCCGTGGGGAGTGTGCCTGGGATTTCCAATGTATCTGACGTACTCTGAACTTGAATAAGATCTGACAAGGTGGAGCATGAACTATCTGAACTTACGGCATCTTTGTGTTGCGTTTCTGAAGCTAAACTCTCGTCATTTGTTTCATCTGTTTCATTCTCCGTCTCTGTTCTTATCTTCTCTCCTGTCTCGCTTTCCACGGCTCGTTTCATCTCATCTGTGTGTAACTCCGCTTTCGCGGAGGACATTTCAGCCTCTGTAGTAGAAGTAGCGTTTTCATCTTTGTTTTGGTCCAGGTTTGAACACTTTCCTTCATCTGAGTGTCCATTACCGAGCATTTCTTGCGCCAGGTCGCCTCCACTTTTATCTGAGTTTTCTGGCAGCTCAAATTGTCCCTTTTTCTCAGTTATCTCTGCCTCGTTTGAATGGTTAGATGGCTCTTTCTGGACACGCAGTTCCTGGTTTGAACATAGTGCCTCCCTGTCATCGCACGGACAAATTTGGACTGAGTGTTCTGCCATTTTCTGGCATTCAGTCTCGTCCAAAATCTCACTTTTTTTTCTCTCTGTTTGATCCTGCTGCTCAGAAACCTCATTTGAAGTTGTCTGGAGGACGGGCATGACATTTTCACAATGTTCTGCTATGTCTTTAAACTCCACAGGTGTTTTTTGAACAAACTTTTCTTTCTTTTGGAGCTTTGAGTCTTTTGTTTGGTCCGAAGTGTCATTTTGCAAAGATAGTTCGGTCTGCGATTCCTTTTCCTGCATTCTGTCCGTCCGTGCGGTTTGGTCAGACTTCTCCATTTCACCTTGTTTAGGAGAAGCGCCTGCCTGCTTGTTCTGATTATCTCCGTGGAGCTTTTTAAGGTCAACGTCTTTCGTTTTTCTTTGCAAGTCCTGTGCCATGTAAGACTCAAGGAGGCGGTCTAAAATGATCTGAAAGGAGTCCACGCTGAACTCAAATTGCCGCCTTAACGAACTGACAAATTTGAGCTCGAGATTTTTGCCGCTGTTGTTGGAGAGAGAGATGAGACTCCAGCGATCGTGTTCGTTAAAAACTTTCACCATTTTTTGCACATAGGCCTCTTTCATTGTAGCGCTGCTGATTCGCTCCTTATTGACCCCAGTGGGCAGGCAGTCCAGCAAACAGCTCAGCACGGCTTCTTTTATCACCTATAAACAAACAAAACATAACATTTAAATCACGGCTTGTAGCAATGACCCCCAAATCCCACCGCAATATCGCTTGTTTCGTTAAATTACTACAAATAAGATCACTACCGATTGCATTGATTCAGCAAATTGTAGTGTTGTCGGGATTACAATGAATTTTATCAAGAAAGAAAAATCAATAGACCAACGTGGCTACGAGAGCTGACTCGGAGTAGAGTGCTTAAGATAATAAAGCTGTGTGAAGTGAGGTTAAAGCAGATGAAAGCAACCTCCTGGCCTTGTGTAAAATGTCTAATAGACTTGAGACATATTGTAGGCTTTAAAGAGACTTACAGAAAGTATCATAGTATTAAGTCACATTTAAAAGAAGTGAGTTGGTTGATCTTAATAGTGTTTGACTGTGGCCGTGAGAGCCAGAAAGACGTGATTAATGCCAATCTAAACTTGATTTACTGCGTTCAGATTTACTCTTACAATATGCAACCTACTAATTGGTTCATAAACATTTTGTTGGAGAAGATTTAATGGATTGTAGAGTTATTGGATTATGGAATTAGCTAATTATTTATACGTTTTGTCTGACTGAAAAGCTACTTGAGCAGAACTTTAGACCACACCTTATGCAGCACAAAACACTGACTGTATAATAAGGAAATATATTGTGAGCGGGTTAACATTTCTCCAATTTTAAGAGGGTTAGAATTGACAATAACTATGCATGTATACTATAAATGTATGATAAAGTCTGAATAAATGAGCCATATGATGAAGGATATCCACATTATGGCATTAAACTTGTATATCGCCATTGAGACAAGTGGCTGACACCACCAGGTCCCGTTACAGGTAGGATCTGTGGAGATGTGACGCAGCTTGCATGAGAAAGGATGTTTTTCAAGGTATTTTTGAGCAATAAAAGCCTGAAAATGTGTGCTGTTCTTGTGATACTGCATCGATGGGGCTTTGTGGCTTTAAAGTAGACCTGATGCTTTTTAATCATTGTAAAGTCTAGGTTTATTCCTGTTTTACACACAGAATTACATATTGCACCTTTGAGTACATCAAATAAAAGCTGTTACATCAGCACAAAGTAAACATTGACAGTAAATGGGCCTCTCTTGTGTTCACCTGGAACTCCTCCTGACTCGGCAGCTCCACTCCGAAGATGATGTCCAGGTCTTTGTAGCTGGTGCCGTTGTCGCGCACCAGGACGTGACTCGCGGTGGACCCGTTGAGGCGCACGTCCCTCACCCGGATGCCCTGCCGCTGCAGCCGGGCCCTCACGGCGATGATGATGTCACGCGGTCGCAGCTCCAGAGTGGGGAAGTTGCCGCGCCCATGGATCGGGACCACGTCAGACAGCACCTGATGCAGCACCTCCACCTGCTCAGCGTTCAGACTGTGAAAGCGCTGGCAGGGTTTGGCTTCAGACATACTGCTGCTCTGGAAAGAACAGAAAACCACAATGTGAATAATGAAGTTTTAGTGTAAGTTTCATTTGTAATTACTTTTTCTACTATTCTACATGTATTAAATGGAGTTACAAAAGGATTTGTTTCATGTAATGTTGTATTTATTGCACTAATGTAGTCGTCTATTATTAGTAATAATTGTATGTCATTACAATACACAGATTTAGATAATTTGGTTTCATCAAGTTGTTGCCCTGGAAGAAAACAAAACGATGTCAAGTAAGTTTTTATCTATTTTTTGTTTGTAATTTAATTTGACAATTTTTAGTTGTTTTGGTAAATGGAGTAATAGCAATCCAAAGTATTAATTTATTACCATTAATAAAAAAATTTGAATAAGTAAAGGTTTGTTTTTTCTTTTTAATTAAGTAAATAGCGTAACAGCAACAAGAAGTAGAGGTGGGTGATATCAGTGATTTTTGTTTCGATCCAAGTATTGTGATACCAATCTGATACCAATGTGTTTTGTATTAAATACGTTGTATTGATACGTCATTTTTCCTTGGCGGCATTATCTTTGCTCTGCCCCAGCTTGGACTGAGCTAATAATTCCATGTATGTTTAGTAGATTAAAAAACAAAAACAGATCAACTAAAATAATAAGTTGACTCAAATTGTATAAAAAAAAAGCAATTTTTGTCGACATTTTAAGTATTGATATTTTAGCGAGAGAATCTATACTTTTCAGTACTCGTAGTAAGTATTGATATAACAATGCTGTATTTGGTATTGATCCAATCATCACTAACAACAAGTAGTCATCGGTTATCGTAACGTAATGTACACAAGACACAGATTTGAAAGAAATGGTGTTATACAAACTGATATGGAAGAAACAAGAAATATATGTTGTACTGTTTATTTTCTTATCCAATCTTTTTTATGTTATTACTCACTTGACATTGATTTCCCATTAGTTTTTATTGTATAAATGGAGACTAGTGGGTTGAATGTAGAGCAATCAAAATGTGTCACGAGTCATCTTCTATCAGCATAAGGTTCAACAGGTTTATTACATCTATGTACTGAACACTTATGTTTATTTCTATCTACCATATAGACCAGACATGGTACAAAAGTAGATCTGTTTGTTATTCTTTCATTTATTTATATCAATTGGAAGTTATTGGAAGCTATTAAAAGGAAAATAGTGATTCATTTGTCTTTGTCCTGTCAAAAAGACTGCAGTTTACCACTGTTACTCCCAGACCTTCAACTGATCAGATTAAAGTCAAATTGGGTTGGGCATGCAAACTCTACCAAAATAAATTGAGATTGAAATCAAAACAGTTGGTGTACTCTGGGTTTTAAAAATCCAAAACATTGTTAAAGGGGTGAGGGGGAAGCATTTTGTGTGTGTGATTAATAGTGTATTGTTTTCAAATGACAAAAACAGACATACACGACAAAACATACAAACGGAGAAAAGAAACAAAGGGGAGGCCATACAATAATAAATGTCTGTGAATTTGCTTCTCTGACCAGCAAATCTTGTAGATTTTTAAATGACTGAACCATCCTTCTGACCGGACCTTGTGGTAGTCAAGGGTCCTTCAAGCCTTGTTCAAAATAATCAACATGTATTTCTAGATTACAGTTGATG
Organism: Chaenogobius annularis; assembly: GCA_015082035.1. NCBI lineage: Eukaryota > Metazoa > Chordata > Actinopteri > Gobiiformes > Gobiidae > Chaenogobius > Chaenogobius annularis. The sequence continues at coordinate 275,700 of BJKM01000239.1, read as the reverse complement.
ATGGGAAGTGGAAAGTTGATGATGGAAAAGTGGAACGTTTTTTGAAGCCTGGACTTAATAAAATAAAGTGGTCTACATTACAAAACAATATATATAAATACTTCACAACTATCTTTTGCAATAACTCTTGGATTTATTTAAAGTCACTGTAACTATGCTCCCGACTAGGCCTTGTAATAAAATAGTCAAGGGTTCATCAAGGCGTCAATACTTTTGTTTCTAGATTGTGGTTGATGCTGGAAAGTGCTGGTTGGGATATTTTGAGTGAGAAATGAAGTGATCCGAACGATATACAAAATGACTGATGATTATATGTTAATGGCTGGATTAGTTGATGTTCTTCTTCCTCCCGAGGCTCGGCCAGTTCCACCCCTCTCTCTCTCTCTCAGTCTGCTGTCTGAGGCTCACAGCTTGGCTCACAGCTTCACCACAATGCTAATGTAGCTGCTGTGTTGACACACTGACACATGGAGCCATCCGCAGATCTGCTCAGCATAAATAATCCTCTGCCGATAAACAAGACACTGATAAATTAGCTGAGGTGGGTACGAGTCACTGTATTAACTTGAGTAACTTGAGTGAATAAAGTTTATCCACTTCTACTGTGTTTTTTTTTTTGTTATAATATTGTTACTGTAATGCATTTTGGTAACTATTAAAGCTTTATGTTGTGAGAAGATATATTTCTTGTGCCTTCATTTTCCCATTCAGTCACTAAAAGCAGCTTTTTGTATTGTGATTGTGTGCTGCTTAGTGGTTTTTAGGGTTTTTTTTTATGGCTTTGCAAAGCGCTTTGTATTGCTGTTTGTATAAATTGTGCTATACAGACACATTTGATTGAAATACAGACCCAAACAAAACTGAAAATGAAGTACTGTTGCATACCAAACTATTAACTGCTGTACCCAAAGATGCACAAAATGTATTTCTTTGGTAGAGTGTCAGCCACCACATGGAAATAAATGCGTGTAATGCAGAATGCTCCAGACAATGCAGTAACACCTCCATGGAGACAAACAAGTGGCACAAGTGTACCTATAAATTGGTCTTCCTGAGTGTAACATAAACGTATCTGTCCTTGATAATATTGTCTGAGACGTTTAGAAGAAGTCAAGATGTTGGAGAAATGGGGAGGAAGGTGAAGGCAGAAGTTTGAGCTGCTAGCCAAGAGGAAGACCAGTTTTAAGCGACTGAATCACCAGCTAGTTTGAAAATGCACTGGTCAAATTAAAAACACAAATATATAAAACCTGGTTAGGATCAAATGTTTAGGATCAACAAGCTTTCATTTATACCTGTTTCAGTAAAGCCATTTAACAATGATGAGTGATGGGGGATGTTTGCACGAGGAGAGAGGGAACAAATGTATTGCACTTATAACTCTTCTTCTGTCAACAACTTTTATATGGCCGATTGTGTTGTCTCTGTTTGTGTGCTGTGGGTCCAAACTGAATTTCTCCCAAGGGAAATAAATAAAGAAACTTAAAACTTAGATGATGTATAAAATAAGCTGCATGGATGGGATTTGCTACACCGACCCTCGAATAGAATCATTTTGTTGTAATTATTTTGTATTGATTTTACATACAGTATCACAATTAAATATTGCATTTGAGAAAAAAAAAAAAAGTTTTGTCACAAAATAAAACGTTTCAGCTAACTGCGAAAGAGTTGTCAATAAAACAGAATTTGACCCAACTTAGTTGTAACTAATTCATATATGTATATTTTTTATTTATTTATTTATTTTATGGGACAGGACACAAGAATCGGCATGTGTTAGTTCAACATATAAATGTGCCAGAGTAAGCCATGCAGGCCCATTTTCATCTTTAGTCCCATTGTCAGGTTGATGGAAACAGAAAATAGGACATGTAACAGGCACAAAGCACTCAGTCCAGACACATGACTACAATACAATGAGGATCAGTGAAATACAATATTTAAAATAAATAGAATAGAACACGCTAAAACCAAACATCACATACACAACATAAAATGAAGAGCGACATGACAATAGACAAATAACAATCCCAATCTCCCCAACAAGACAGAGACATCTGAATGAGATGTTAAAAATAAAACACAAACGTGAGTTCACGTCATGTTCTGATTGTCCAATTCTACTAAAGCTATGAAATGACATGTTCCTCGGTTCTTTGGGGACCAGATTCGAAGCGTGTGCGGCGCGGACTGAATAAGCAGACTGCCCAAATGAAGTTTTTCTAAACACGGTCTTGCGGTCCCCTCTGTTCGACGCTCGAGTATTTGTATTTAAGTTTTATTGTATAAAACTCGTTCATTGGGGGTCGGGACAGACCATGAAAGGTTTTGTAGACCAGAATTAAGTCTGAATAGATAATAAGGTTATCCAAAATGTTACAATGATGATATGAGTTTGATTGTCTGTCTAGTGTTGGCTTAAGGAGTTTCTATGGGCAGCAGTGTGGTCATGTTTGCCAGGGTCCAGCTCGTTAGGCATTCATTTATGTGAGAGGAAATTATGGTGCTTGGGTACAATGTGGAGGCCTCCTTGTAAATATAAAATGCAAATGTCGCAAAAAATTAATAAATGGAGCCCATTTTTAATCTTTGTTTATCGATAGTTTCCGGCGGAGTGGCAGGGGTTAAGCCGAATGAGTCATCAACAGCAGACTGCATTAATCACACCAACGTCACTAATTAAAGACATAAATCTATGGGGTTTTTTTCTCCTCCACTTCCACATGTGTGCACTTATAACAAACGATACAAACTAACTCCAACTCGGATCTAGGGCGCTGTTTAGACAAGCCTTTTGTTCAACACCTTCACACGCGAAACAGCAAATTACCACAATTTAATCAGAACCAATTAATTTCTCTTCTAATGTGCTGTCCCTTTTGGCAAGCCACACACAAGGCTTTCCAGAGAGCAGCCACAAAAAATCGACATATTTCCAATACGCAGTTGTCTAATCAAGTGAACCAGAGCTCTGTGTTATTTGAGATTATGTGAGGTTGTTGGCGCACAAGGGAAAGTGTCTCAAAGTGCAGTGCTGCCGTGAGGAAACCATTATTATCTATTGTTAGGTTTAATCAATAGTTGTCACTCCGGAGCAACAAATGAATGGCCGTGATTGCTATGATTGTCAATGGCAGCCGCGTAAACATTCCGAATCATAATGAGCGGTAATGGGATGCTTTCTGTGGACAGTTTATCAAACATGTGAGTGCTTTTGGTCCAGAACAGCCGCAGACCATCTATTTAGATAAGTGTTGGAAAAACATAGTCTATTGTTTTGTCTTTTGTCTTATTGTCACAGCAAATCTTCTCCCTTGTGACATAATGGGCTTTGATTTTGATTAAGGTTTAAAGCCTGATGCCCTTCTTTGTTCATTACTCAGACCTGCGCAAACTACCGCTCTGTCTGGATAGAGCAGAGGAATATTGAAAAGTGTGCGTTGAATCCACGGAACAACACAGCCTAGTCAGCATAAACAAACAGAAAATTATTCAACAACATCTAGAGAATGCAAAAACAACAAAAACAAGTTTACAAAAACAGATTAAGAGCTTAACATTGAACTGAATTCAAAAGACAATCTTTCAAATGCTGAACGATAAAAATGTATCACAGTTTAAAAATATCTCTAAATTCTTTTTTGCTACATTTATTGCAAAAAATCAATCTTCACACTCATAAAAACTAACAAAAAGCTTCTTAAATTTTAATCAAACTCAAAAGGGACTAATTCAAAAGGGACATTTATCCAAATTCAAATGGAAAATCACAATTTAAAAAAATCTTGGACTGTACGTATTACCAAAATCAAGCTTATAAAAACATGAACATCTCCTTAAAATGTTACCAGATTCAGTCCTGTGTTCATACATCACATCTATATGGCTATGGCAAAATTCATGTGAAAATCAAGCTTACCAGAAAACATTAAATCTTGTTCAAATCTCCCCAAACGTTCATCCAAAAAGGTCTGATGTGTTCCAGAGGTTGACAGGGATCACAATAAACCCCCAGTGCCACTGCAGGACTGTTTTCCTGTCTCCCCCCCCCCCACGTGCTACTGTTTTCCTGTCCCCCCCCCCCCCGTGCTCCGAGCTTCTCTTTCCCCTCCCCTTTCGCACATTTCTGCAAACTTGCAGCCGGAGTGACTCATCCAGGCGTATCGGCTCAGCTCGCACATAATCTATGGCCACTGAAAACCTAACAAATCCCACTGTGTCACAGATACACAGAGGGCAGGCTGGGACGGCAAAACAGACAACATGCTGGACACAACTGCTGACTTTGTATTGATTGTATTTATTTTTTGCATTTGGAAATGAGAGCATAAAACCTCTGTCTACTTCTTTAAAATACTTGGATTGGTAGGCAAAAAAATCTGTGTTTTGTTGGTTTCTCATGTGCATGTCTATTGTTCAATGATCATGATACAATACACATTGTGATAGGGCAAATTTGTCATGGTTTGGAAAGTCTTTATATGAATTAATACACTTTCTAAAGCAAGATAATTTAACATGAACTTCCTAGACTCTTACAACCAACTCTTGTTTTTGTCTTATGATGAACATCAAAATCTTGGAAGCCAAAATGTTTCAATATAGTTTCGAAGTAAGAAAAGGATTCGAAGACTTGCATGTGGATCGATTTAAACTCCAGTTGTAGATACAAGACGTTTACAGTTAGCAAAGTAGTGATTTAAAAGGCATTCAAGGCATTATAGAGATCATTCATGCAACTAAACTAAAAGCCGACACCACCGAGAGCTGCTCATACCTGTTGCTGTGGCATCTGGAGGAGCGTGTGCCCCCAAAAACGAACTGCGGAGCCAAGTACAACGTGTCCAAAGATGTTGAGTTGCTTTCTGACTACTTCTGCTGCTGCTTCTTCTTCTTCTTCTTCTTCTTCTTCCTCTTCTTCTTAATTGTTTCCCGAAGTCGTCCCTTTGCCCACGCTGGAGAGTCGTGGTGCCGATGCTGCGTGATTCTGCTGTCTCTTACACGTACGAGGGTTGGCTGCTATCCGCGCGCGGTGCCACTTCATCCGGGCGCTGTCCGGGAGACGCGTGGTGCTGAAATGAAGACCGAGAAGACTCCCCGCGCTCTTGTTTTCTCTCCTCGAGCCGCCCGGAGCGTAACGCAGTTTCCATAGCGACGTGCCGTCATTCACTTATGACCAGGGAGTGTGCGGCCGTGCGTGCGCGCAGCGGGAGACACGGACACAATTAACGAACGAGTCTCGAGCCGGGGAGTCCTGCTGCACGGTGGTGGCAGCGTTGGTGGGAAGGACGGGGGTGTTCACAGGTGTCAAGGGTAATTCCACCGGGTAATGGCATTTATCGTTTAAAGCAGCCGGTAAAGTTTAAGATATAGTGGTTTTATGATGGGTGCGCGGTGCAGTTTGGGTTGTAGCGAGTGCGTAATGGTGCCTGCTGCGTGGGGGCATTAATGTTTAACAGCTTTTGAGGTCAGGAACTGAGAGGAACGGGAAATGGCACCCGGGCTACTTAAGAGGAACACGGCTCATTAAACTGGATGTAAAAGTGGTTTGTCTGTTTTGGTTTTGTGTGACTCCAACTGTGCTTCAAGTTAAGTAACTCCACATTACGCAGCATGAAACAAAAGTGCACTTGATCTCAAAAGGGATGCAATAAAGAGAGATTATTATCAAATCCAAGCACTTCAGATTCATGACTAAACACAAAAACCTAATTGTACAGGGGGGTCTTTTAATAACTTAATACGTCCTCCTTTGTGCACAGTTTTACGTAGTCTACAACCTTGATTTCCCATTCATGTTTTCGCATTTAGGGCTGTGTCCACATTGAACACACAGTATGAGTCATCCACACTGCTCCCCCCGTGACCCAGCCGCCCGCTCCCCCCCCCACGCACCTTCACCCCACCGCTCCCCAGCCCCCCCCCTAACCCGATCACCGCCCTCCCCCCCCGCCCCCCCCCCCCCCCCCCCCTACCCCCACCCACACCCCCCACCCCCCCCTCAACCCCCCTTTCCTCGTGGCGCGGACACGCGCGGGCACGTCTTTGTTCTTTCTGAGAAACTTTGAACATCATCATTTCGTTCATTATTATACCTTTGACATTTGTAAAATCTTATTTTAACGTTTACAACCTAAACCAAGCACTATTCCGAGATTTGAATCAAACCAATGCGCACTAATGACGCCTTTCTGGTGCTTGCTGGATTTGTGATGCACATTCTTGATAGTTAAAGTTTCATAATGGTCCCATCGTGGTGTGCACTTAGCTTTTGCCCTCACATAACGTGTTTTGGTCCAGGGTTTACCATTGTTCTCAGTTTACCACTGGGTGCGGTGTATAGCTCTATGTATAGTCGGCGGGATAAAAACATTCCCCGTTGTAGTATCTGAACTAAAAAGGAGCCGCAGTTATTCTCGTCTGTGCGTAAAAATAGCATGAATGAAAGCAGGAAGGTAAACTGGGAACGGCTCTCGGCAGAAAAGGTCAATTTACTCCTTCAACAAAAAGCACCAATGACGTCACCAGACGTGTACCACGACGTACCGACACCGGGAACAAACTATTTTTAGACCCAAATGGAACTTGTCTACCCCGGGCACGCGCCTCCGTTCACTTCATCTTGGTCGTGACGTAGGCGCGGGCACGACGCCATGCAAAATCGTGACCGTATGACGACGACGACGTCGGCGAAAGGTAGCGCCAGAAGTGCCTCCAAAGAGCAGAGCAGATCAAGATGCTTTGAGCGCTTTAGAGGGTGATGGTTTTCTGAGCAGCGCTGACGACGCGTTACTGAAGCACAAATACAGGCTTTCTACATGTTCTCTTGGCAAGCGTGTTAAATTCCACAAATCATTATGGCACAAAGGCAGTTAAATCATAGCATGTGGGGATGACCTTTGTTTCTATTTTTGAGAAAAGGAAAATTCTCCCATAAAATTAAGTGTTATTGGAATGATTCTGAAACGAAGCAGGAAGTGAATGAGTCACGTCAGGTATGAGTGATGCTCTTGGTTTTTCACAGTCAGCACAGTTCTCCAAGAAGCCGCAACAAATAATGAAATGTGTGGTTTCAGAGGTATGCACTGTCAGTACTGCTACTATTATAGCAAATATAACTGTAGGATATATGCTGCACATTCTCAAACAGGTTTCACTGGTATAGGCTGCAATTAAAATGGCTTTTTTTAAATGGGCATTACTAAATTTGGACAGATGGACACTAAACAAAAAAAAGGTGCCCCTTGTTACCGTTCAATATACCATTTCATTTATTTAATTTACTGTTTTGCTCAATTGGACTCAACAAATTGGACAAATCAAATCAACAAAACTAGTCCATGATCAGGTGTTATAAAGCTTGTTATGCAAATGTTACCATCAAAAACAAAAGCACAACACATTATTGGACAGTCATAAGTCACATATGAACGTTCTTTGTATTTCCTTCTTGTGACTTTTTATTTTGTTTGACCATAAACAAAAACCCTAATTGTTTTTGTTTTGTTACCTAATATTTTTTTCGACCATTAACCAAATTGTTAATGTTTATTTTATCTTGTGGGACCACAAACAAAAATGTACATTACTTGATTTATTTGAGCTGTACAAACATAAATGATTGTTCAAATGAAAAGCTGTGATATGTTTAAGGAGACTGAGACTCGGAGGCTGACTCATCTATCACCCAAGCCGAAGTCACTGAGGTTGTTGGCAAACTCCTCGGTGGCAGGGCTCCGGGGGTGGATGAGATACGCCCCGAGTACCTAAAGTCTCTGGATGTTGCAGGACTGTCTTGGTTGACACGCCTCTGCGGTTGGGGTCGGTGCTCTGGACTGGCAGACCGGGGTGGTGGTCCCTCTGTTCAAGAAGGGGGACCGGAGGGTGTGCTCCAACTATAGAGGGATCACACTCCTCAGCCTCCCTGGTAAGGTCTATTCCAGGGTACTGGAGAGGAGAATCCGACCGATAGTCGAACCTCGGATTCAGGAGGAGCAGAGTGGTTTTCGTCCTGGTCGTGGAACACTGGACCAGCTCTATACTCTCCATCGGGTGCTCGAGGGTTCATGGGAGTTTGCCCAACCAGTCCACATGTGCTTTGTGGATCTGGAGAAGGCTTTCGACCGTGTCCCACGGGGTGCCCTTTGGGGGTGCTGCGGGAGTACGGGGTCCGGGGCCCTTTGCTCAGGGCTGTCCGGTCCCTGTATGATCGGAGCAGGAGCTGTGTTTGCATTGCCGGCAGTAAGTCAGACCTGTTACCAGTGCGTGTTGGACTCCGCCAGGGCTGCCCTTTGTCACCGGTTCTGTTCATTGTTTTTATGGACAGAATTTCTAGGCGCAGTCAGGGGGCGGAGGGGGTCCGGTTTGGGAACCACAGGATCTCATCTCTGCTGTTTGCAGATGATGTTGTCCTGATGGCTCCATCAAACCTGGACCTGCAACATGCACTGGGACGGTTTGCAGCCGAGTGTGAAGCAGCTGGGATGAGAATCAGCACCTCCAAATCTGAGGCCATGGTTCTCGACCGGAAAAAGGTGGCTTGCCCTCTCCGGGTGGGTGGGGAGTCCTTGCCCCAAGTGGAGGAGTTTAAGTATCTCGGGATCTTGTTCACGAGTGAGGAAGGATGGAGCGTGAGATTGACAGGTGATCGGTGCAGCGTCTGCAGTGATGCGGTCGCTGCATCGGACCGTTGTGGTAAAGAAGGAGCTGAGTCGAAAGACAAAGCTCTCGATTTACCGGTCAATCTACGTTCCTACCCTTCACCTATGGTCATGAGCTTTGGGTAGTGACCGAAAGGACAAGATCGTGGATACAAGCGGTCGAAATGAGTTTCCTCCGCAGAGTGGCTGGGCGCTCCCTTAGAGATAGGGTGAGGAGCTCAGTCACACGGGAGGAGCTCGGAGTAGAGCCGCTGCTCCTCCACGTTGAGAGGAGCCAGCTGAGGTGGCTCGGGCATCTGTTCCGGATGCCTCCTGGACGCCTCCCTAGGGAGGTGTTTCGGGCATGTCCCACCGGGAGGAGGCCCCGGGGAAGACCCAGGACACGCTGGAGGGACTATGTCTCTCGGCTGGCCTGGGAACGCCTCGGGATCCCCCGGAGGAAGTGTCTGGGGATAAGGAAGTCTGGGAGTCCCTGCTTAGACTGCTGCCCCCGCGACCCGGCCCCGGATAAAGCGGAAGAAGATGGATGGATGGATGTTTAAGGAAATCATTTGGACTTTTATCTGTATCTACAAATAAGGAGTTATATAACCAAGAAATTAAACAAAGCATCACTGATTACAACCCGCTGACTGAAATATTTATAAAGGCATATAAATCACAACTTTCAAGGGGAAAATTATATAAATGCATTATTAATCTGAACAGCCACACAACTAAATATATTAACATTAAATGGGAAAGAGAGGGCGATTTCATATTGACAGACGAAGAATGGGAAAATGTCTGTACTTCACAAAGGAGGACCACAAAATCACATGTTTGGAAAGAATTCTGTTGGAAGAATGTGACCCATTTCTTCTTAACACCATGTCAAAGTGCTCATTATTCACAGGGAAACGCTGAATGAGAGAACTTGTGGTTGCCAGGAGGCTCACCAGTACTATGTGTTTTGGGACTGTCCTGTTGCACAAAAATATTGGACAGAAATGAACAAGGCACTGCAGACGGTTTTCGACATCACCATCACACTCAGTTTTGGAACAATGTATTTGGGCCTGAAGACTCCTGCCATGGACAAAATGGATGGATATCTTTGGATTGGTGCGTACCTATATTCCCCAGTATCTATGTTCCCCGGTACCTATGGAACGGGGGAGCAACTGTAATACTAGCATAGACTACTAGTTCAGGTTCCACGTCCCCAATAATTGTGCATAAATGTATTGTTTTACAGCATAAAATATAGCAGCATATAACCCTAACCCTAACCCTAACCCTAACCCAGGTCTCGGGGAAAACATAGGTATCAGGGAAAATAGGGTTAACCCCTCTTTCGATATACTTCTGGCAGCTGGGAAGAAGGCCATCAGAAAAAAAAAATATGACACAAATCATGCCGATGAAGGACTAGATCAGCATCATAATCAACATACACAATATGGGGGAAAGAAATCACTTTTGGACTGACAGACACTGGACTAAATGAGACTTTTATTTTGGACTTAACATGCTTTAACCTTCTTTTCTTTGGATGATTGCTTTGTTGTTTTATGTTCTTAGTCTTACTTGTATTGCAATATTGACTGATTGGTCCTGGGCCATTTCATGAGTTTCCTCCAGGAACTCTACATAACCCATAACCATATTCCATAGGGATTTTTTGGCCCTTAGGCTTTATTGCACGGGACAGTGCAGCGTGAAATGGGGGTGAGACTGGGGAATGACATTAATTGCCAAACTCATGATACTGCGGCCGGACGAAATGGCATGCGTGTGTGCTATCCCCTCGGCCACCAAGCAGCACCCACAAACCTGTTTAGTGAATCCTCCTGCTGGATGTAAGATAAGATAACCTTAAATTGTCCCATAAGAGGGAAATTCCAATGTTGCAAGACAGAGTTCAAGAACAGCAGGAGTCCTTTAAAAATAGACTTAAATGTAACAAACTGTGCAGGTAGAGCAAAAAGAATAAAGTGTTTATGACCATGGTTGTGTATATTGTAGCAAATGCAGCAGAATACATAGCATTTAAATAGCAGGTAAAGTGACTTAAGTGTATTATAATACTATGGAGCCTACAATAAATGATTCAAATATAGTCATTTGACTATGAGAATGATGCTTGGATGAGAGTCAAAACAGTGCCCAGATGATGACATTTGAATATTTTTCTCCAATGGAACGAATGATCTCCTATAGACGAATGACAGATTACACTGATTTATGGCTCTGATATTACAAGATATACTGGCTCAAGGTCAGGGGAAAGGTCCAGGCGCTGCATTGCCCCTGCTGCCCCAGTTTTTACCGGCGAGGGTTCGATAAATATAATCACCCAAAAAATTTGACGAGGCACTTTTTTCTATAGTGGAACTTTTTTCTGTACCTTTTCCTGATTGTACGTTCTGTACAATCAGAACGACAAATATGCATTTCATATAGGGTGAGTCTGTGGTGAACTTTTTCTTTTGTATTTACAGAAGTAAGAAGTGTACCCTAAGAATTTTGCTTCTGCCGGGGCTCCTTTGGAGACACATTAGGCAAAATAAACTTTTGTGAGCTTTTAACCCGGTTACAATTTGTCATTAGTTCAGTCAAGGTTGATTTTTGCATATTTGAGTAATCCTGTTCTTGAATTGCCCTGCAACTGAGGCTCAAGTGCTCAGAACATTTCTGTTTTCACCTACCCCTTTTCCCCGCCCACATCCCTGTACTTAGTTGCAGTTAATGAAGAATCAGAAGGATACATTAAAGCAGGGTTGTCCAAACTTTTGAAACTTGTACGGTGCAGGGGGCCACAGACAACCCGACAATGGAGTGAGTCATTCGAAAGTTTGCATTTGAGTTTCGATGGGCCTCCACACCTTTAACAAGACTTGGAACATTAATATTAGGTTGGTCTAACATCAAAATGCTAAAATTCTTTAAATTTTACAGTAAAAAGTTCAACTTTTTGTTGTTTGAACCAACTTAGGAGGAAGCCGGAGGGCCTACAAAAATTGGTCTGAGGGCCGCATTTGGCCCCCGGGCCATAAGTTTGGAGATGCCTGCGTTCAAGGGATCTAAAATGTCACATTGCCAAAAACACACTTAAATTAAAATCTGATGCTTGTGAAATGTCACCATGAAAAGCACTTTGCAGTTTTGAACATGAAGTCATTAAAACTTCTATTGATTATCTGTTTCTGATCAATGTTAATGCCAAAACAAGTTCCTATGTTTGTGAATTTTTTTCAATGACAATGGCAATAAACCCATAACATGTATTACAATGCCATATCGCACTCACACAACACATTTGTTGGTATTTAGTTTGAAAAGAAATACAACTTTAGGTGCAAAAAGCCCTGAGTTAAAAAGTGCAGGATAGTGCCAGACAAGCAGACAAAAAAACATACTGGTGGAGTTTTATATAAAGTGAATAGATGCTCTTCAGACGTGATGCTTCTGATTTAAAGTGTCAGTTGCTGCATCTTTTCATTCATTCTAATGGATCAGAGCATAATGGAGCTTATTCAAACTGAAGATGCACGCGGCTAAAAATACACATGTACCTCAACCACATAGCTGAAAACCACGGCTTCTAATATGAGTGTCATGAGTCAAATGTTGCACTCAAATTAAGTAAGAATTGATAAAAATCCTGTTGAAAGGCATATAATTATCCACAGTAAAGGAACCAGAGACAGTTTGGAGGTGGTCTGAGAGTGGAAGTCTGAGCAATAGCACCATTTTTTACATCAATATGATATCAAGTACTTCTTTTGTTAAGAGATACTTATTTCTGGTCTTGTGGGTGGGTCGGCAAATACTACTACTACTGCTATTACTATTACTATCACTATTACTATTGCTGCTAATATATTCTATACTGCTGCTATCTGTCCAGCGCTGACCACTATCATCGAGGGCCCCATTTTGAAACATACACGGAGCGGATCGCCCCAGAAAACATGACAATAAAGTGAATCATTTGAAATTGTGCATTTGATGTAGTTTTGATGAACCTATAAACCTTTATTAACGCTTTGAACATTAATATTAGGTCTGTATCACATCAAAATGGTTGTTATTTAGGTTGGACAGCCGAATTTGCAAATGTTACAGTAAAAAGTACTACTGTTGGTTCATTTGGGCCAATTTCTAAGGAAACTTGAGAGCCAAAAAGAATTGGTCTGAGCATTTGGGCATAGTCTGGGCACCACAGGACTAGACCGGTCTATCTAGACCGCAATATTAGTGTTACTGTTACTACTACTGTTACTACTACTACTGTTACTAGAACGGAACATAAGAGGGTCTCTGACTCTTTTGAAACCTGGATGCAGTTTGGTCTGGACTCGGGCCTGTAACATTAAAATAATTAGAGAGTCAACATAAAACAATGTGTAAAGCAATGCAAGACACAGAGAAAAAACAGAGAGTAACATTGAAGAAGAATAAGTAACAAACCAAATGGGGAGGTTTTAAGAAAAACTAAATATTGAACTTAATAATGTTAGCCCTAAATAAAGTTATTCCTTTCCTAAAGCTCCCCAAATGTTCTCTTATAAATGAATGCATTGGTATTCCTCCCTAGAAAGTGTATTGAAAAGCAGAACTTCATGACAAATATCAGACTGCAAGCTGTTTTCGTCTCATATAAAACAGTGTATCACTTGCAAACTTATAAGAAATAGGCATGTGCGTCACTGTACGACTCTTGGGGATGAAAGCTGATTGGCTGTGCTTTGGTGGTCCACTCAGCTTCACTTCTCCATCTGAAAAAGCAGTTTCAAAGCTGTGCTAATGGCAACAACAAAACAGCCATTCATGTGAATGATGTGCCAAAGGGTTTTTGAGAGCTTGGAAACTTATCAGATTAAAACACCTACTTCCTTCTACCACAGTTTGAAAATCAAGTGACAAGGAACAGTGACAGATACAGATACACAACAATACTTTGATTATAATACCTTTGGAAATAACAAATGGAGAAAGTACAATTCAAAATGTGATATGATACGAAACAGCAGAATTGAATTAAATATAAAATGTATTTGAATAATACTACACATTACACGCGCGTCCTATTTCTCTGGGGGTAATTATCTCCACAGTACTTACATCGAGTGAAAGTTCGAGTAAAAATACGCGTCAAACTGTCAGATGCGTTTAAAAGGAAAACTGCACAGCTCAAAGTCGCTGACATTTGGAAAAGGAGCCACTTCTGAACTTGACATTTGAAAGGCTCGTGTTACTTCATCAGAAAGCAACTCTGACATAATGTAACCAGCCTCGACAAAGCCCGTGGCAACGCCGTCGCACGTTTGATACCGTCCCGAATACAACGTAGTACATCAAACCACCGACAGGACACAACTCGCTCTGGGCCATTATTGGCTGCGTGCGTTCCCAAATCTAAGACACGGGGGCCCTCTAGTGTCGTCGTGGCGCAACGGCAACTCACTCTCCCAATAAAAATATCGACAAAATGGAGGAGTCTCGGCCATCACAACAATGCAGGCCAAGACTGCAAGTGCTGGCGGATAAAGGACGTGGCAGAACTGAACCGCACGCGTCCCGATGCGCAATACAGACGCTCAAAGAAATGACCAGCGTGTTATTCAACGCTGACAACGACTGCAGTGTGTGTAATTCAAGCGTGTGAATGCAAACATGCACGTCTTCTATCCAAATATACTTGCTCATGGGCTATTTAAACAATGTCAGTGGCGCAATTGTGCGTAAGCAACCTTTAAAGCTGCTGACCGGTTTCCTTTCACAGAAAACCACCGACTGTGTGCCATTTGTTGTGCAATTGCGTAGAAGATACCGGGAGCACGCCATCGTGTACCTTTATAGGCAGAAATATGTGATTATTATCAACCACATTTATTAGACGCGAGGTACAGTTTGGAGAGTGGGTTTGGGGTGGATCTAGGTCGTTTTTTATGCCAGAGTTCCCACACATTCAAGCCTAATGGAAAAGAAAAAGCCTTAAGGGGGTTAGAGATACATATGCCCAAGAGTGTACGTGAATCCTGTTTTGTATAAGGGCCGCGTGAAGCAGGGGCCCTCAGCCTTACGTCACAGCTAAACGCAATTAAACTTGATTTAATTGGGGCTTGGTTTACTGACCCCATTATAACTTTTGGGTGATGATATGATGAAGAGATGAGGCTCTATGTGTCTTTGTGTCGAGGTTACAGGGGTCAGCCATTTTGAGGAGGATAAGGGCCCCAAACATGTCATGGGAGGTTGGCCCTGGGAAATGGTCAAAGCAAACTGTAGTCTCACACTGAAGTTCAACATTTGCTGGTTGTAGTAAAATTGTTTTACCTGATAAACGACTAAAATGATTTAACCTGACAGAGTTTAATCATAGATTAGGCACAGTTTAGTGGAAAGTGGTGTTTTGATGCAACTTTGGAGCCCTAAATGTTGATTTTGGGAGCTTATTGTGATGGTGGTCGTAGTTTATGCAGACAAATGTAATAGCTTTACATTTAAACTATATGTGCAACTCTTTTTGTTATGTTTTTAATAAGTATGACTTTAATAGTGAACACTTTAGTAGTAAATACTTGGTGAAAGTCAAACTTTAATGGTAAATACTTGGTGGATAAATAAACAATTTGTGTTTATTTGAGTTACTACTACACTTTACGTTATTTCAATACATTTTATTCCTTCGAGTGCTATAGAGAATGATTTTAACAATAGCATTATGCACTCTTTACATGTTATTAACAAAGATAATGACATTTGACCTCTTTTTTAACAGTATTCTGGGCCGTGTACTTTTACAATACAGTGCATACATGATTAGTTAAGATACGTGTGCTCAAATACAGCGTACAATGGGGAGTATGTTGTTGTACTTTATAAGTTTACATCCCTTCTGTTAAAGAACAAATCGGACGCAAAACGTTTCGAGGAAAATTCCCAGGACTCGTTTTTATTAAGAGAATTTCAGAACATAAGAGAGGGACCAGACACCTGCATTTGCCAGAGAGAAGGTTTCCAAATTCATTCGATTAAAAAAAAACAAAGTTGTCTTGTTTTGTTGTTATTTAGAAAAGCCGACATGACAGCGTCAATGTGGATGGAGCAGTAGCTGTTTTGTACACGCAGGGTCGGAAGGAGGCTGTTCCCGGAATGTTTTTTTTTTTTTTTACATGTTCGTCTTCCTCTTTCTTATGGACAACACGCTTTTTTTTTTTCTTTTAAAACACAATTTCAATGAAAAAATAAAACAATAGATCATGAGACAAAAGTGTAAGGGAACTGCACACTGCACATTTAGAGTCTAAAAGAAGAAATCACCCACATTACCAATGGTTTAACCGTTAATAAAACATGGAGAAAAGTTGCAGGAGAGGACTAAATAGGCAGGAAAAGGTATTTAGGTCTAGACTGCGGGAGAGAACACAAGGGGCACACAACTCACAACATAGTAGCCAATCCGGCAAAAAGGGACACACTTTCTACACCAAACAAGCCTTCAACAATCATGAATGCCATTTAAAAAACATTTGAGTGTGTTCTTGTTTCTTTTCTTTTCTCTTTTTTTTCTTTTATTTTACTTCAAATCTTGCAGACACGTTTTTTGATATGACCACTGCAAGTCTGCAAGGTGCTCCATATTATTCAGCTTTTGCTTTTTGTGCTAAAAATCTGTACGGATACTTATAAAATCATTGATAAAAATATTCCTCTGTTAACAATACGCCTTGGAGGGAAACCGTGTGAGATTGGCTGGGGGTTTTATCGGAGGGGAAAGGGGGAAGTGGGACGTGACAGGGCAGTGCTGCTACTCAGACTTGGCCTCCTCCTTGGCCTCTTCTGGAGCTGCCTCGTCCTGGGGAAAGAAAACGCACAGAATCGTGTCAGAAATTCCACGTGCCAAAGTTCGGCGTGACGTTTCGGGAGTCGTTTTAAAGCGCCGCGTTTACCTCGTTGGTCTTGGCGTCCCCGTTCTCAGAGTGGTTTTCCTCGTTGGCCTCGGCCTCTGCGTTCTCCTTCGCCTTCTTGGTCTTCTTGTCCTCCTTCTTGTCGTTCACAGCCTTCTCTTTCTGCGAACCCACGTGTTGGTTAGAATTTAATTTAAAATAACCCAAATTTGATTGTGAGTTTTTAGTCACAGGTTTTCACTGTAATACCTTGGCTGCCTTCTTAGCCTTTGGTTCCGGCTTAGGTGGGGCTGGTCTCTATAAAAAAAGGAAAAATAAATACTTAAAAATGAGAATTTAAACAGTATAATCTGTATTATAGAGTTTCTCCATGTTAATCTAAGTACAAAACATCATATTCCCCTAAAATATGGATTTGTTTATCTAAAATAGCACGGTCTGCACTTTATACTTCAGTGTTTTCATGTATCTTGCCCACTTACATATAATTATGGCTTTG
This sequence comes from Chaenogobius annularis, assembly GCA_015082035.1. Lineage (NCBI taxonomy): Eukaryota > Metazoa > Chordata > Actinopteri > Gobiiformes > Gobiidae > Chaenogobius > Chaenogobius annularis. The sequence continues at coordinate 258,640 of BJKM01000239.1, read as the reverse complement.
CATTTGTATTTTAGTGATAATATCTCATTAAATCACATGTACTAACATTTTAATTACATAATCTAGGTATTAATTGCTTTTAAAAGTTCTATAGTACAATGAACGCACATGTAATACTTTTCTACCATATAATGCACTTTTAATAGGTATTTATAGTGTTGGTTTGGGCAAAATAAGATATTTTGTATTTAAGAGTCATTATAAAGCTTTAATGTGTGTTACTGAGGTGAAATGTGTTGTGTTTTACTTCTTAAAATGAGTCTATGTGGTTATAATTGATAAACTATGTACAAATCACTGATTGATCATTAAAAATGACCATATTGGTGTAAATGGACATGTGTGTTGTGTTTTCCATGAGTTTTCTTACCGCTGATAACCGAGCCGATCTCCTCTGGGGCTATAACAGAATAAACATGGTTATTTACATGTTTTCAGATTAGAAACAGACATGTTTAGTAGCTATGTGTGAAAACAGCATCAAGGGTGACAAAAGTGGAAATTAAATCATGTTATTGATCAATTATTGATTAAAAGTTAAGTTTGAATCATGTTTAGAAAGTGTTTTTGACATGGTGGCGCTTACCTCTTCCTTCTCACCTCCCTCAGCTGCAGCAGCCTGAAAGATACAGAGAAACAAAGAAATTAGTCAAAATACATCAAAATTACATTTTCAGAGAGTTTTGAGTGTTTTTAAAAAGAGGAAACATTTGTTTAATGTCTCCAGTGCTTTTTATTCATCATTACAGGCCTGGTGAAAAAACTTTTCACATTCAGCTGTAAATAAAATGTTATTTGAAATCCAGGTATATTTTAGTAAATGTGGCCAGTGGATGAAGCACTTTTGGGTGGATTCAGGATTAAGGTGTGAGAGCCGAGCCTCGTGCGCCGCTGGAGCCACATTTGGAGGGCCCTGGCCCCGCTGTTCCCTTTCACTCCCCCATCTCTTTCTCTCATTCAAAGCATGGAGCTCAGATTTGAAAGCTGGCGCGGGAGTCTCAGTGAAGGGGGAGGGACCACCGAGCCTCACAGACGCCACCTTAAGGCAGAGCCACGCCACTGCAGCCATTTGGGACCGCGAACAAAGAGAGAAAATATATAATTTTATCGAAACGTGACTGCCAATGTTTGTTTTTGTGGTCAAAATGCAAAGTAGAGGCACTAAGGCATTTTCTCGTGGTACTTTTGTCCGGTTTGATGCAGAAATGTCGATAAGCGAGGCGTTTGTTCTCGGTAGGTCGGCGACGAAGGTGGACAAGAGCTGCAAAGCATGGCTGCTGCTTGTGCTTTAACTGCATGGAGACCGAGAGACTTCTGACTCCCCAAAGGACAGCGGTGCGCGCATTCAAACGCCTTTTATAGGTCATGCCCGAATGGGAAAATATTCATTCCAACACAAAAAAATACACGGTTTTATCTACAACCTGCCCAAAAATTACCAACGAAAAACGACGACAATTCATTGCGTTATAATTAAGTAATGTCTCTGAGGATGCCTTCCCAATCCTGTGCAGACCGTTATTAGCTCTCACCATCTTCAAATAATTTCTAGTGTTTGCAGAATACGTACCTTTCTCTTGGGCATGTTGATCTTTAGGAGATTTTCTTACGTAGAGAACTAAAAACAGTTTTTCCTGTTGGGCTCAGTGCATGTGAAGACGAGTGTCTCCCCTATGGTCGGCAGTGTAGTAAACACACTGGAACAGAGAGGAGAGTGGTTGAATGGGGGGAGGGGTGCGGCTAAGGGCATGATTGATAGGCTCTCGGCCAATCAGGAGCCGCCTTTCAGGGCTGCAGAACACTTGGAGCATTTTTGGAGCCGGTGATGTTCTTCTTGGGTCTCTGCGAATGGCTTCTTGCAGAACGAGAGGGAAGCAAAGCCTGCAACAATTACGGCATTTCAACCGAGGACATGTCGCCCACCGGCGCTTACGTGCAATGAACACGAGTCACTTCCTTGTCCACCTGAACGCAATATTGTTACAAGCGCAACATGCGCCTGTAAAAGCCATGCATCTCCTTCAGCTTGTACAAAGACAAGTCCTAACATCTGCTGCGCCCCGCGAGGAGGCATTTCACCACTATTCACTTCATGTTTGAGTCCAATATGGCGCCCACTCCCCTCCGACACATTTTTTGTTTGTCAGTCGGCTTTCCTAAATTTGTTTCAGGGAAAAGGCTCAGCGTCGCCTGCTCCAGACGCCTGCAGGGGGCCTGCAAAGTCTATGAAATAAATGCAGCGCCTCTGAGCCGGCGTGGAGGCGCTTCCACTGGCTGTGTGCTACAAAGACGCTCCTCTGAAATCACGGCAGATTATGGACTCTTCTGCCACTTCGACAAAAACACCAGCGCTATTCAGGAGAAAGGACAAGGCACGGCCAGTGTTTGCTCGGGGGTAAAGGACAATAGGGCCGCAGACAATGGGCCGGTGACAACATTGAGACCATCATGATAGGTCTGCGCGTCTCCTGCGCGCGTACGTGTCTGAGCGAGTGCGTCCAGAGAAAGCAGAGAGAGGGCAGAAGGGGCGGGGTGCCACCGAGGAGGAGGAGGAGGAATGTAAACCTTCATCCAGAGCTCAGAGCGGAGCATTTGCGCAGATAGTCTGCGCTGCCTTTCACGGACAGCATTAGCAGCCTCCGGGAAGTTTGGTGCTCTCTGTCTCCGCCCGTACCGCGCTGCGTGAAGCTGTCACCGGGAAACAGAGCCGCTCCTCCGCCACACAGCCCAGCATCACGGCTTCAACATGGTGATCAAAGTCTACATAGCATCGTCCTCCGGATCCACGTCGGTAAGAACGGCACCATTTAGCAGTTAGCTGTGTTTTTGTTACAGACAGCTGAGGGATGGGAGCAGCTGAACTTTTATTGAACTCACGAGCTATTCCAAATATTACAATCATGTAACGGCACTGGACTGACTCATCACTACTGAGCTACGTCCAGCTCTGGTTACTTCTCGATTGTGAACAAAGGCAGCCTTTACAGTAGTTCTTAAAAAAAACTAAACTAAACTTTTGTAGAGGAAGTGAGTCTGGGCACCCTTCTCTCAGCTGTGGTTTGTCACCAAGCTTCCTGTGCTGACAGTCTGCAACTGACACTCACAAAAACAGGAAAAGCTCAAAGTATTTTACAACAAACAGACCCAATGCCTGCACCTGATGTTAAGAGAAGGTTGTTTATTTGTTGTGGTACGTGTTTACATCATCCAGTGTCATTCAAGTCTGCTCTGCCAGTCTTTGGAGCAGCAGAGGAATGATGATGGTGATGCAATTCTCCAGGCGCCTTCAGAAATGCAGCTGGAGCCCAGGAACGCGTAAAGCCCTGCCTCAGACCCCAGTCCAGACAAAACATGGGCCTAATCTCCAAGCAGGAGTTTGCATGTTCCTCTGTACTGTGTGTGGAGCTACATCTGACCCTCTAAACTCCAGGAAGTGACCTCATGTTGCTATTACCGGCCATCAGCAGCAGCATTTTTGAAAACATTTTGCAATAGAGCTGCAAGATTGATTCGCAATCGAATCGGAATTTCAATCGCAAAGACTACGTTTATTTAAGTAACATCATTTTCTCTGAAAAAAAACTAAACAATGCCCTGTTCTAGTGTGTGTAAAAACCTTTAACGTGTTCTTTAATACATGGGATTCAAGGATTAGGTTTGCAGTTCAGTTGATGCTCCTGGACATGTCTAAAATGTGAACTTTGTACAGAATTCTACAACTGAAATATAGTTAGTCCAGTCAATTATTTGAGTAAAGGGCTGTAAGTCTTAATTTATTATTATTTAATCGATTTGTTGGTCAATGGTTTCTTAGTGTGCGTTCACACGTGTCGTTTTTTGGTCCTAACACTGAGGCCATTTTAGTTCTGATGTGGACTTGGTTTGGACTTGTTCTTGTCCTTGTTTTGTCCTGATCTAGTCCAGGTTTGCGGGTTTAGTCGTCTTGGTGTAGTCCCTATTTTGATGTGTTGAAGGTGCGAGTGTGACGCAACATGGATGAGAGATAAAAATAATAACGTGTTGTTTTATACCCACACCTATATTTGTGGCCGTTCAGTGTGGGCTTTGCATGTTCTTCCTGTCCCAGCATCGCTCCAGATACTCCTTTTAACAACAAATCCTACCGTTTCTCCAAGGAAATCCTGACCCTCATTCGTCCTCCGAGCGTCAAAAACACTCCATTCTCAATTTCCCTGATCTGTAATGTCATAAATTGAGCTCCGATATTTTCTGTGCTGTTTTTAAGTCCATAAATCATTGCTAGACTCGAGCATTTCCTGTGTCAAATCACGCTCTTTACTAAAACATGAGATCCCAAAGTAACTGTAGTCAAGAGCATGTTTAAAGGCCGATAAAAATACAGACAATGCGTAATATTTGTCTATTAAAATCTGGAGATGACAGACAACCGATCGTCTAGTTTAGAGATCGACCAATACGCCGATACGATGGTTTAGAATCCAGCGGAACTGAGGGCCGATAAACTCTGACGATATCATTAAATAACCTTTTGAAATATCATAATGGCTGCTCAGAAGGGCGGTGGTGGACTAAAGAAATTCTTGGTCGACCAAAGACCAAGACCAGGGGGTGCACGGTGGCAGAGCGGTTAGAGCGCTCGCCTCCCAAGAAGGAAATCATGGGTTTGATTCCTAGGCGGACATTACATCACATGATTTCTCTGGGTGGAGTCTGCATGTCCTCCCCGTGTTACCGTGGGTTCTCTCCGGGTTCTCCGGCTTCCTCCCACCGTCCAAAGACATGCATGTGTAAGGTCAATTGGCAACTGTAAATTGGCCCTAGTGAATGAGAGTGAGAGTGAATGGTTGTCTGTGTGTCTATGTCTCTGTGTTCGCCCTGCGACGAGATGGCCCCTGTCCAGGGTGTACCCCGCCTAAGGCCCAAAGGCACTGGGATAGGCTCCAGTCACCCGCGACCCCTAACGGGAACAAGCGGTAGAAAATGGATGGATGGACCAAAGACCAAGTGCCGGTGTAATCCCTCATTCGTCCAGGAGTGTTCCATTGTTTTAGAAAAAACAAAACGTTTCAACTCTCATCCAAGAGTCATTCTCAATCTGTGAAACAAGTCTGAGAACTCTGGTTTATATCCTACTCTGTGAAAGCCCTGCCCACCGGGCGGGACCTCCTGATAATGGCCCATTGAAACTTAACTGAGATGGGCCATCTACATTCTATTGTGACCTGACTGTGGCTGCCTCCTCCTTGAGTACCTTATTAGCATGAGAATGCCTCGGGCGTCTCCAGGGTTTCAGCAGACCATTATAAACAATTGGAAGGTTGAATCTTAAACCTCCATAACGATTTAAGGAAGGATTCTCTTTTTTAACAAAGATGGCCTCCTTAACTCCTCTTTCAAACCATCTTTTTCCCCTGCTCAGAATCTCCACCTCACGGTCTTCAATAGAGTGGTTTGTGGCTTTAAGATGAAGATGCACAGCGCTCTGGGGTACTGAGCCTTAACAACAAACCTTAACAACAAACTTTAACATTCATCTGCAGCTGTTTTAGGCATTTTCTAACCCAAGCAAAATGTAAAGTCTGTGCAGCACAAACTCCGAATTGTATGCAAATATTTTTCATTGGTTAGTGACACTTTGAATACTCAAATCTTTGAACGAGTTCTTGGAAACGACTTAATTCAAATATATCTGTTGTTTTCACAAGCTGTGTGCAGTGTCGGCCAGATGACTATGTGAAAGAAATACTTGATTCAAAAATAATTAGATTACTGATTTCAAAAAGTTACTATTATAACACACTGCTCTGGAAGCAAGCAACCAAAAAACATTAACTCTTTAGACTAGTCCACTTCCTGTTATTTAATCTAATTTGAAATAAACAGCAGCAGATTTGAGTCATAAACAAATGAAGTTGTATTTGTTTTGTTCACAGCTGTTGCTACTTGTTTCCCTTTTCTATTGTTTTAAGACACAAATGGTTTTCACACAACTATTTGAACTATAATCTACTGTCTCAATTTTAAATTTTAATTTAGATTTGATTAATGTGTTACTAAAAGTAATCTGATTACATGATATTTTGTTGGGCAGAAACTAGTTACAAAGTAAAGTATTGCGCTTTGTAACTAGTTTAGTTTAATTACACTGTCTCTGTGTGTGTGAAGATGCTTTATAAGCAGTGGATTCCTAAGAAATGTTTAATCTTTAGCCTACATTCTTGTTAAGGGAAGAAAGTTAATTAAACAACAGTTACAGAACCTTAGCAGCCGACTCTCTTAGAGAAACATGCTTTTCAGTCAGTGTTTAAGTTTAGAGCATGTCTGTCTGCAAAGTGCATTAGCGAGCGACCATTGATTTGCTTTTAAAAGGCAGCGAGTTCAGGGAAATAAACAGTAAATATAGCCGCAAGCGGCAATGATCGGCCCTCACCACGCCGCCGCCGCCCGCAACGGAATTTGCATTTTTTTCCCTCCTTTTATTACACCTACTGCCGAATGTGTGGCGCTATCGCGCTTTCTCCCCTTTGCTTTACAAATAGGGGCATTATTGTGTCCTGAAAATGTTAATATTTTGTGAAAAGTTTGCGACTGTGCTGCACAAAGACCGTATTTTTTTTCAGGAAAAGATGAATAACCCACTCCTTTTTGTGGTCCCCATTTTTAGGAAATTCTTGGCAAAATGTGACCGTGACACACAGACCGTGACACTTATAATTAAAAGAAATTATAACTTTTGATGCCCCACTCCTGAAGGTGAGTCTCACCAAATTTTAGGTTAATCGGGCTATCTCCCTAGGAGGAGTTTGTGAAAGTCTGAAGTGTAACTATGTTAAAATTTAAGAGATTTGGCTATTTTCCCATTGGAATAAAATGGGAGGTTTCTGTCATCATTGACGCCGTAACAAATATGACATGGGTCTCATTGACTTTTTTTGATCAGGGCGCCAAAATGTAATTTCGTGCCAAATTTCAAAACATTTCAAAAAATGAAATATTTTGCTCCCCATATAAAATTGTATTTCACTCTGCAGGGGGTGCTATAGCGCCAAATGAATTTGTTTCACTTCAGGTAGGTTTAGGGTAAAGGCTTTAACAACTGATTAAAATATGATGCAAATCGGACTTTGTATGCGCAAATGGAAGCAAATTATAAATTTGAGAAATTTCTGAAATTCTAGAAACAGTTTGCGCCTTCGCCGCTCAGACACCGTGAAAGATATCAATAGAATTTTGATAGCTTTTGATGTCCCACTCCTCAACACCATTTTTACCAAATTTCAGCTTTTACGGGATTACGCCCTAGGAGGAGTTCATGAAAGTACGACGTTTGGAAAAACTCCCGAGTCATGCTTAGCAAACTTTGATCCAATATGTCTGACATTTGGTTGGGCTGACGGCATTGCCTACCTACCTATTTTTTCACTCAATTGTTGACCGTACGTAAGCTAGCATCATATTTTCTAGATATAAACAAAAGTTACAAAGTAATTAGGTAAACATGTTTTAAGCTACCATGCCAGAGGTCTAAAGTAAGAAGTAAGGAATTAGGTTTTAAATATAAATATAAAAACCCCACACATTTCTGTAATTGTAACCCTTTCCTGCACTTTATAAATTTGCAAATATGTCAAATTGTTACCACTTCCCAGTCTAGTCTAGTTTGAACTCTGACCTCTTTGGCAATCCTTGATTGTGGCGAACACATGCCCCAAAATATATGTGCTAAAATGTCTTTAAATGTGTGAGTTGAGTTTTCAGAGTCGAATGACATTTGCAATATACTCAATACTTTGATCTGTTGCCCAGCTGTCGTTTTGTGTGTGGAAAGGTATTTGTCTGAATGTTGCCTTCTCGTAAACTTGTAGACACAGTTGTCTGATTTATTGGGATAAAAAGGGTTTAAAAAAGACAAATCATTGGGTTTGTTTCACCTGAGGAGTCATTGCACTGGAGACTGGACGTGAACTCTCCAGGGACGAGGCTAAGATTTCAATCAACGCTGTTTGTCAAGATTAGGTCATACAACAAACGCTGCACCTATTATGTAAAACTGAGCTTAACACGAACAAAGAAACACTAGACTTCATATCATTCCCAAGACAAATGCTCTGTCTATGAGGTTACATCCAAACAAAACGCAAATATTCATTTCCAAATAAGGAGAAATAGATCTAATGCCTGTACTATATTCAAATTCAAGTCTGTTTCTTCAAGTTTAAATAACATTTTGCATCAGGCCTTTCCTGGCTGTTTTGGCCCAGGCTTTATACCTTCTTTATTGCCACAATAAAGATCTGTGTCAAAGTCTTCACTTTCTCTCCAGAAGATCAGATTTACAACTCTCACTGTGGGCGTGGCCCCAGAGTCCACAGGTCACCAATGAGCTGTCAGATTGTGTATTAGGTCACAGCCTGAAGTGGATATTTATATTGATGCAGTTTATCAGTTGAATTTACTCAAGTAACATTTTGGGTACGCCTTGGAGGAGTTTTCACACCCGATGTTATAATAGTAATTTTGAAATAAGGCAGTGCGATGAATGTATATATATATATTTTTAAATTAAATGGCACTCAGGTTTATGTCCGTCTTAACAATCAAGTAAAACATTTAGAGTGATTTAATATGAGGAAAAATATTGATACTTTTTCTATTGTTGGCCTATGCATATCAACGAGTCACAGTATAGGCCCACTCCCACTTGATTATGTTTGAGTTGTTAAGAATGACATCACAGGTCTGAAACGCTCTCCCCACTTGTGCTGCAGCGTTGAACGATAGTGTTATAATGTTGTAATGCTGACTGGGCTTTGGCTGAGGATTTCTGAAGGATCTGGACTCATATAAACGTCACTTTGATTTCCAGCCAATTCAGGCCTGATGTAACCAGGAGTAAGCCTATTTGGTCTATAAACACTCAGAGCTTAGGTTGTAAATGAGTACTAAAGTCTGCTCAATAAGCAAAGATGGGGAGTTTTAGATTTGAAGTTACTGTAGTTACGGTTACGGGTTATTTTGATTTAGATAAGCCAGATTTGTCACACATTTGTTGAAGTGCAGTGCTCATGTTTTCTGTCCTTGTTGTTTACATTTCAACAGCCTCAGTCAAATAGGCATTAACTCTCCAAACCTGCTCAGAGTTGATTGAATCAGTGTGAGCTCTGTATTGATCCAAACTCTGTGTAGTGGGCACTGATTCTGATCAATGCCTGCCGTTGTATGTCTTTGGTTAATGTCTGAAATCCGAGCTTTTCCGCTGATGAGACCTGTGCCTTTTTTCTGTCTTTTCTTTTCTTCTTCTTTTACAGCCATTTTAATGCATGAAAAAAGGCTTGCATTGCTGAATCTTATTTGTTAACTGTAACCAATTTTTAACATTGTTTCACATTTTTCAGAATAAGATGCATGAGTAGCTATTACACAGAGTCAGTACTTAGCATTTAGTACTATGATTTACATAAATGAAGAGGTTCACGTCTGGTATCCAACATACAACATGCTTCATATCACAGCTGTTGTAGAATCTCATGCAGACTTAAAAACACCTCCATTTCTACCGTTGATGACATCTCGATGTGGTTAGTTCTATCTCTGTGTGTGGAAGCATAGCCATGTGTTAAGTATTCAAGTCGCCAGGTCCCAGACTGATGGTAAATAAACTTCTACTGCTTTAGACGTCCAGAGTCTCCTGCTTCTCCTCAAACTCTTGGACTTGTTTGGACAACACTTGTTTTTCCCCAACAACAGCACTACTGATAGTCACAAGGAGAGTTTAAAACGACTGATAGTCACAAGTTGCGACTATTCAAGTCGTTTTAAACTCTCCCTTGTGACTCAAAAGGAGAGTTTAAATTGTCACATAGCCACATTTGTTACCTGAAAGCCACCACAAATGGCCATGCCTGCATTGACATGTATTGACATTATTAGACATATTACACAATAGGAAATTACAAGTAATGTAATTATATGGCATTTTCGACACCAGTATTCACACTACTCACAGACGTAGATCATGTTTTTGAGGGATTCATTCATAGTAAACTACAACATACAATATTGTTTGGTTGTTGTTAATTGCAATCCCATGCAATATGATCTAAAAGAGCTTTATAATAGAAATATGTCTGACTTCTTGTTCCCCTCATTGTGGCATTTTATCATAGCAAACCTTGATAAATGGCTGCAGCATTTTTTAACCCTAAGTACATTGCCCACAGTCTGATTATTTTTGACTTGGGAAAAACAAGGTAATAAATAGTCCAAACCAGAGGAGAAGGATCATCTCAACATGTTATTAAGATTGTGGTTTGGAGGACATGTAAAAATTAGAATAATGAGTGCAATCAACCAAAATAAACCAAACATTGGTGTTAATATTCAATGCAGCACTGTTTTATAGACAATTCTCCTTTAGCAACACACTAAACAAAGATAGTTTACACATTTCTGATGGTGTTATTGTTATTTTTGGTCAAATATTATGACGAATACTTGACTAATTGACTCTGGACCTGTATGTACAGTCTGAAAGCACATGCAGACTCCCTCTGGAGACCAGTGCAGTGTGACGAAGGGGGAGAGATGGGAGTTCTGACTGCGCAATTAGACCGAAGGCCAAATGAAGCGTGGACAATTTTTCTGCAAATTAAGTTTGCTTGGCAAGAGTACAATTCAGGCTTGTTAAAGGAGCAACCAGCAAATACCACAGAGAAGAAAAGAAGAGAGAAGGACATAGATGTCTTATAGAGTTTGTTTAAAAGCAAAGGTAGGTCTAAAGACTAAATAAATCCAACAACAATGGAGTAAATGGTATGGTAAAAGGTCTAAAGACTAAATAAATCCAACAACAATGGAGTAAATGGTATGGTAAAAGGTCTAAAGACTAAATAAATCCAACAACAATGGAGTAAATGGTATGGTAAAAGGTCTAAAGACTAAATAAATCCAACAACAATGGAGTAAATGGTATTGTAAAAGGGTTAAACACTAAATAAATCCAACAACAATGGAGTAAATGGTATGGTAAAAGGTCTAAAGACTAAATAAATCCAACAACAATGGTGTAATGTATGGTATGGTAAAAGTCCAAAGACTAAATTAATCCAACAACTTTGGAGTAAATGTATGATAAAAGGTTTAAAGACTAAATAAATCCAACAACAATGGAGGAAATGGTATGATAAAAGGTTTAAAGACTAAATAAATCCAACAACAATGCAGTGTATGGTATGATAAAAGGTTTAAAGGCTAAATAAATACAACAACAATGGAGTAAATGGTATGGTAAAAGGTCTAAAGACTAAATAAATACAAACAACAATGGAGTAAATGTTATGGTAAATCTAAAGACTAAATGCATCCACAACAATGGAGTAAATGTTATGGTAAAAGGTCTAAAGACTAAATGCATCCAACAACAATGGAGTAAATGGTATGGTAAAAGGAGTAGTTGCAGCAGTAATTGGTTCTTAAACTGGTCTATACCTGGTCTAAACCACAGAGCTACAAACAAAACTACTCATTACTTGAGTAGATGTTAAACGCAACTTCCCAAAAAGATAAAAAAAAAAACATGTTGATAATAAAATTGACTGGCATAAAAGTGCAACATAAAACAATGATCAATCATAAAAACAACATATATGAAATCAAAAGGGCAAACATTAGGAAAAAAATAAAAATTACTAGTGTATAAAATAAAAATAGGCTTACTATGTACACAAGAATTTACAGTTACATTTACAGTTGTGAGTGCAGTGATTGAATTGTAGTTAAAGTGACAGGTGTTTAAGAAGTGTTTACGAGACCAACGGCAGAGGGGAAGAAACTATTCTTGTGACGGGAGGTTCTGGTCCAGATGGACCGTAGCCTCCTCCTATATTTTGTCACCAACATGTTTTTGGTCTCACTGGAAAGTACCTGTCCCAGCCAGAAGCCCAGTGTGGCCCCAGTTCCTAGTTCCTCCTGTGTGGGAATGTGCATGAAATGGGGATTGGAACTAAAAAAAAAAGTACCAGAAACTGACAAAAGTTTTCTGCACTGCGAAAACCCATTATAGTAGTTTCTTCTGATATGATTTGCCCACAATTAAAGTTTGTGTATATTTTCTCCTCTAACTATAAGCATGTCAAATATTGCAGCACTTGCTAATGTTTCACTAATTTAATCTTGGTAGTCTCCGTTATGGGACTTTGACCAAAGAAAAGAACTTCACTTAAAACATTTGAATTGCCTTGTTTCTATTTCAGTTCCTGGTTTGAATGCCAAAGTGTTGCTTTATAAAAGAGCAGCTGAATCATCTTCTTCAATCTGGTCGTAAAGTTGGGAGGAGCCTCTTTTTACGTGATAAAGACTGGTCCACTTGCTTTTACCTTGAGACTACTCACAAACTACCTGTAATCTATAACACAATTCGCAAATAGAAAGAGGCAAAAGCTGCAGACATCACACTTTCTATAGTTTAGATGTTCTGAAATGCATGTGTGTGTATTAGTTTAGCGGTTAAATGTTTCAGTCTTCTCTCAAATGCTAATGCAATAGGTCAAATTTAAAATGTGCACTGTGACTTGAACTTTGATTTAATAACCTAAATCTCAAATCGTGTAGTAACATTTGCCCAAGTAGGCAGTTTTTGCAGGATTTCAGCCTTACCATGAACTGTTTTTTTTCGCTGTATATGAGTTTGTGAGGTGCAGCCCTGTCTCTCCATAAAGCCAGCCTTATTTGGCCTGTGTTTTGACCACTTACCTCCTCCTGTGTCCCAGAGGACGGCCCGTTTCCGTCTGACCTTATTAGGACATCCTGAGCTTACTCACGCTGCAGTCTGATTGGACGCTTTCATGGCCACAACAGACACAAGCAGAATGTGTACGGTGAATTTCCTTATACGAGAGCACTGTTGACACGAATTTAAAGTACTGCATGTGGATGTTTGTGTCTCTTGTGCTGCTTGTATCCCAATTTACTTAATTATTTTGAAGTGAAAAAAAAATGCAGTTTAATTGACTTGGGTGTGTGAATATTGGCATACTTCATTTTTACTCCTGAGAAAATGTCATATTACAGCGTTAGAAGCTTCTATCGGATTGTTTATTTTGACTGTGAAGAAATGTGACCAGCGTTCATTTGATTTCATTTGAGGTTTATTCATCGAGGTTTATTTATTTATTATGAGTGTATTATAAGCACAGAAAACACACAAAAAGTATTTACAGTCCTCACAAAGCTGAAGAAATGACTCATGGAAGAGTAAAAAACGGTATTGTGGAAACTATTACTCAAGTTAGACGTAACATCTGATTTATAAATTGAAGTTATGGTACTCTGGTGTTATATATATTGACTATATCATTATAGTAAAAAAATTCTATGAAAATAGCGTATTAAAAATAACATTAAAAAGTGATTTCAAATAAGGGAATACTTCAATATTTCTGAACTTTTTTGATTGATTTTACAGACATTTCCCATAGTTACTTCTCAACTAATATGTTTAAAGACATGTTTCAATAAATTTCTGTTGAATATAATCTGAATATCATTATCATCGAGATATTATCTTTTGTCCCCATCACCCAGCCTTAAGTGGGAAGAAGAACCAAAACTTAGTACTGTTACTTCAATAAAAAATATTACTCAAGTAGAAGTTAAAAGTTTAGTGTTAGAAAGTTATTCCAAGTTGTTAAATTTCATGAAAAAGTTAACTGTAACTGAATAAATGAGTACTACCCATCTCTGCAAAACTGCATAGTGAGTGTTCTTTTGACATGTATTCTATATTGTGTATATTTATTAGAGTTATTTGGTCTGTTAAAAGTGCATCGTCTTTTGTGTCACACTGAACACCGCAGTGAAGTAACTAGGTAAAACCAGTTTTACCTATCATTTTACACAGTATGGCATTAAACCTTAGTATGTCCATGGAAACAAGCAGGTGGCACCTCCAGGTCATGTTACAGGTCAGATCTGTGGCGAGACGAGTTAGCTCACTGTAAGAATGCATGTTTTGAAGGTATTTGTCAGCAGTTAAAACACCTGCTGTGAAAAACAAGAGTCAGTTTAATGCCATACTGTGAAACATTTCGGGTAAAGCATCAGCATCTCTATGAAGGAAAGCAGACGCGGACGCTGTACCACAAAAGTAACATAAAACCCTTTGCCATAAGCTCCAGGTGAACCAATCGAAAAGCATCTATAGTCCTTAAAGTAACACAAATTAAGCTTCATCTGCTTAATCATAAACCATACATTTACACAGAATCCTTTTTTGAATGCTAAATCTTCTTGACATAAAACAAACCTGACCAAACAGTGTCTACACAGCAGTTCATTAGCCGTTTGTTACTTCCTCTTGTGTCTAATAACTTCCTGTGTTGTCCCCGGGCTCGTAGATTAAAAAGCAGCAGCAGGATGTGATGGGCTTCCTGGCGGCCAATAAGATCGACTTTGAGGAGTGTGACATCGCGGCCAACGAGGAGAACAGGAAGTGGATGAGAGAGAACGTCCCGGAGGATTCACGGCCGACCACAGGGAATCCTCTGCCTCCTCAGATATTCAACGAGAGCAAGTACTGCGGGGTGAGACACACGGGAACCACTGTGAATATTTATGCCAGAAAACAGTTTCACGGTGCGATATGTAACTTTTCTTGGTATTTCTTTAAAGTTTCCACAGTATGGAATTGAATTTTATCTCGCTTGCATTCATTCAATGTATGCAATGTCTCCATGGAGATAGATTCAAACATTCCAGGCAAAGCAATAACATTTTGATAGAGACAAAGTACCTTGATTTATTACAATCTCGGAGGTAGAGCAGGTTTAAGGATGTGTGTTCCACAGTCTCCCGCTGGATGTTTCATCCCTCTGCTCTCAAGACAGTTCAGTTAGTGGCTGTTTTCAGATTATTGACAAAAATGAGGTGCCAGTACAGTACAGCCCATGGTATTACTGTGACACTTTTGAAATTACAATATCACAATAATTTTGTTATTGTTATACATTCCTTCTCAACACTTTAAATACTTTAGGCACAGGCATTTCACTGCTGAGCAAAATTATGAGATTTTTAACATTCTTTCTTACTCCTGCTGCTAGTTCTAAACAAGCAAAAGCACCCATACTTCTGTGGAGTTTAAGTTAGTGGAAAACAATGTGTTAATGTTTTGTTTCTATAGGAAAATATCCTATAGATCGACAATTTACATAGCAAATTTGAATCGGATTTGGTTACACTCTACAGCGTGACACCGGACATGTTTATTATGGGCGGTAAAGTCCCATGACTAAAGCAGATCAGGAGATTGGCTCTGGGCACCACTCGATGTCGATGCCCTCCAACACAAACATAGTCTCTTCAGAATGGATTTATCTAATGTACTATCTAATGTATGAATGGTTTATCCAATGTACTTTTCCTTCAAGGACAATAAGTAATCCTCGACTCCTCCAAAATCTGAATTCTGCTCTTAAAATTCCCAAGCTGATCATTGAACACTTTGATTAAAGTTACACAGCCGTCTGACCTTATTAGGACATCCTGAGCTTACTCACGCTGCAGTCTGATTGGACGCTTTCATGGCCACAACAGACACAAGCAGAAGTAGGAAGATGACAGACAAATGTGTGCGTTGAATTTCCTTATACGAGAGCGCTGTTGACACGAATTTAAAATACTGCATGTGGATGTTTGTGTGTATCTCTTGTGCTGCTTGTATCCCAATTTACTTAATTATTTTGAAGTTGACAAAAATGCAGTTTAACTCATTGACTTGGGTGTGTGCAAACAATGTCCATGATAATCTTGTTATATCACCCGAAACCCAACCCATGGTAAATATGCTCAAATACTCCATTGTTTCGTTCTGTTTATAGAATATGGACATACTTCTCTTTTACTCCTGAGAAAATATCATATTATAGTGTTAGATTATATTATTCTTTTTTATAAACGTGCAAATCAATCTTTACAAATGAAAGCAAAAACACAGAACAAAAATGTCTCCTTTATTTACAACGTATAAAAATTCCTCCTCCAAAGTCTGAATTCTGCTCCAAGTCATTTTAAAAAGTCCCAAGCTGATCATTGAACATCTAGATCACACTTTTGATTAAAGTTGCACAGCCTTACAAAATATTAGCAGTATTTTTAAATGCTCTATAACTTTTGCTCTCTGAAAGCACCACACTATTGAAATAGAGAAGGTTGAGTAAATATGCCGTTTGTTGCAAGTCCTTTGAGCTACGGCCCACTCTGCACAGCACCGGGCACTCTTCCCGTCTGTTCCTGATTAACCCGTGCAAATCCACTGCTGGGCGGCAAACGGGAGGCAAAAGGAGGAAGCACAGAGGTGGGTCTGTGTGCAGGTGCTGGATATGTAAATAAAAAAATGATAATATTGCCGTTATTGTTTTTGATGAATGCACAATCACTGTATACAGTCTGTATGAAATATGTAGTATTATCTGATATTTCTTCTGTTTAATTGTTCATGTCAATCAGTCAATACAATCACGTTTTGTGCAGTATTTGAACCTCATCGCAGACATTTCCTGGCACCATTTTTGAGCACATTTATGATTGTTCTGACTCAATATCGTCATAGGGATAGTGACCATATTTTGAGGTATTCATATTTGTCAGTAATTCCCCACCTGTTGGCCTGTCATGATAATTAATATACCAAGTAATATAATATAATATGATGTAAGGTTTGGGCTTAATATTTATCCTGTGTACCCTTTATATTATGCACAAGTGGGGCATATTTTCTTACTGTTAGTTTCACAAAACATTTGAATTGTTGAGAGTTGAATAATTAGGACTTATTAGATACTAATCAACTACTTAAGTGTTCCATTGTGCTGTTTATTTATTGCATATCATGTGCTATTTCCGATATGTTAATGTAGGAAAGGATCTACAGCGTTATCATGTCTGCACAAAGTGGTCTTCAATATTATCGTTTAGACATATGGTCATATCCACTGCATAACATGAGTTTTGAGTCTTCATTTGAACTGAAAGACTGTTCCAGATTTATTTTAGCAATGTATCCCATTCTTTTTTTTTTTTCTATTTGACATGCCAACAGAGTGGGATAGCCCTGGATTGAATAACACAAACAAAAGAAAGTCACATTTTTCCCAAGAGTCAAACAACTGTAGCGCTCCTTTGTCTTCCCTGGTATGTGGGAGTGGGAGTGAGGGCGGGAGGCGGCAGAAACACACACAGTAAATAGGTGAACGCGTAACCTCGTTTGCTCCGGCACAAAGGCTGGACCGCTGAGGCAAAACCGAACAAATAACACGGGCTCGACAAGGATTTTTATACAAAAGTGGTAGGACATAAAGCGACGACTTTCAAACCACCAGACAAGACAAACCAGAACTCATTATTGACAGACAAGTAGACCAAACTTAAAGGTGCACTGTGTAACTTCTCTGATGGAGGGTGCATGGCATTAAAACGTATCTTTCCAGCATACAGTGCATCAAGGGCGTTTATATTGCTCAAAAATACCTGAATAACATGCATTCTTACAATGGAGCGGAGTCGCCTCACCACAGATTAGAGTCTTATTTATAAAACTTATATGGAATTCTTACTAAAAGTGTAGCTATGGACAAAATATTGTTTGTGATTATGTGTTATATGTAAGGTTGCATCCAGTAATTCCTTCATTTCACTTCTGGTTAGAGGCTAAACTGCATTTTGTTGCACTTTACTTGAACAAGTGTAATGACAATAAAGGTGAATCTAAACCTAATCCAAAAACCACTTCCACAACCCGGCTCACTTCTCGTCTTTCTGAAGCTGCAACACGCAAAGTGCCATTTGTGAACTGGACTGCTTTTCACGTCAAGGCCAAGATACCTTTAATGCCAAACTGTGGGATAATCATGGCAAAGCTAACACATCCCTGTCACAATAATGACTATATATCTCCATAAATAATGGTTGGAACAATATTTTGTTCAATATTGTGTGATTTTATTTTTGCAAGAGGGGAATTTTGTGTCAATTTATTTGTATTACAATAAGACTTGAACTGCAGTTGGTTGAATAAGTAACTTCTATGATTATAGATACTAAACATGTACTTTAAGCTATATTTTTGAGTAAATTTGCAAACCAACAACAGTGTGTGGCTCTTGAATCACTGCGCATGTTCTGTACCCCTCCTTCACTGGTCCTCCAGAGAAAAACTCCCACCAATCTGTTTACAGCCGCTGTTTACATAGCTGCTTCAAACGCCTCTAAATACATTTTTATTTTTATTTAGTATTTAAAAACCATGTCCGATTCGACACCATTAATAATACAGAATAATACAGCTACAGAATCTTTTTTTTAATTATTATTATTATTATTATTATTATTATTATTATTATTATTATTATTATTATTATTATTATTAAGGCACTCAAAGCACTTTATTTGGCAATGTGGG
This sequence comes from Chaenogobius annularis, assembly GCA_015082035.1. NCBI lineage: Eukaryota > Metazoa > Chordata > Actinopteri > Gobiiformes > Gobiidae > Chaenogobius > Chaenogobius annularis. The sequence goes on along the minus strand of BJKM01000239.1, from coordinate 240,204 downwards.
TGAAGTGTCTTGCCTGAGGACTCAACGACATTTCCTTTAGCGCCCCACTTATCAATTTATCAGTGCGAATTCCAATTTGAGATTTCAACCATCACCGACACGTAAACGGATCCCAGAGGAAAACCCCCGTCTTGCCTGTTGCTCTCCTCTGAAGCCTTTTCGCCTCTTCCCAACAACCTCAAAGATGGTTTTTCCCCGCCCTCTCGCGTCCTTCAGCCATTGTCTGTGCTCACGGATGGACAAGCGGAGCCGGAATAACTATTGGGTCTTTAACTTCCGTAGGTCTAAATCCAGACTATTGTAGGACTAAATTTAGGCAATACTGTGGCTAAACCTTCTGAACTAGGATTAAACACGGACTAAATCCAAACGAAACCATCTTTGCTAGAGTCTGGTTTAGACGCTCCTGTGGTCCTATTGTCGGGGGTTTTTATCTGTCTTAGTATGCCAGTTAAAAGACACTTGTTGAGCCTGTTCATTTCCTTTATGTGTGAAAAATGTGAGTAGTGGATGTAGACTGTGACCCAGAGGCCCCAAATCCCAAATCTGGTGCACATTATCATTCCTCAGGTTGTAGCAGCGCAGGGGCCATTTTAGACAAGGGGACATGTCAACTCCAATTTATCAAAATGTCTTAACTGGACCTCACTACACTGGGACTTCACAAAAGGCAATCCAGTGCCTCGGATGTAGAATAAACAAGGTTAGGTAAGGCGTAGTGCCCACTGTTGTGAGCCATTTGTCTGTTTTGGCTCTTCTTTCTTTTTAATTCCCTGCTACCAAAAGTATACTATCCATAACACATGTGAGGCTTGAGTCTTGGGCTGAACTTTCGTCTTATGGTGTTGATTTAACGTTCATCACATCAAAACTGGTACTAAACTGTGACTAAACATAAAACTACACCTCAAAACTACAGCTCAATTTGCAGTAGGACCAAATAATACTCTTTTTTTTCTTTTTTAGCCCTTTTCTATAGGTTTTATGCCATAAAATAGAGATTAAAAAGAGACTTGAATATAGGCCACAGTCAGTCCAAACACTACTAAATTATGCAATGGACCAGATTCCCCTAAAAATAGAGAGAAATAGTGAGAGAGTAAAGAATAAACCAGATTAGACTAAGACTACTGTAGTCGATTAAAGAAATTCCCAGGCGACTAAGTACGCGCTCTGTGCTTCGATTAGTTGACTAAAACGGGCATGACACTGGCAGAAGCACTCAAAACTATAAGTATCGCTACAAAGTGCACTGGCAAGACCACGAGATTACAGGGGTTCACACAATTACAAATGTTTATATTGAAAACTAAGAGTAAATAGTGCATCATCTGTAAAAAGAAAAAAAAGAAGGATAAAATTTGCGATTTACTCCCAAATCTCAGAATAGCTCATCGCTTGCCTTCTCTTCTACGCTGTTGTGAATATAAGTCTTTTAAAGCACCACAAAAAGACATACATCCACTAATAAAAATGTGGATTCACTATCGACCGACTAACCCTAGATTAAACCTGCTTTTAACTGTTTTCATGCACCAGTGTAGGGAAGAATACTTTGAAAATGCATTTTGGTTACAGATTACTGAATACCTGCGTTAAAACGTATTTTGTAACATGATCCGGTCTATTCTGAATACTCGAATATGTTGACCTTGAGTTGTTATATTCCATTGTTTATTTTTAAAAACGAGAGAACCTTTTATCACAAATTATCGCACATGCGCTCACAATAAAATCTACTCTTTTTTTATTTATTTTTTATCACTAATTCAGTGCAGTTTTAAGCCTAACTTCCATGATCAAAAACCACAATATATTCCTCTGATTTTAGAAAAGTAACGCTGAACATTCTGAATACTCTGAATGATAGATTAATATAGTTACTCTAAATTAGCTACCTATTTTCTGTACTTTTATTCAGTTAATTCACTATATATATATATTGTTTTTTTTGACAGAACTACGAAGCCTTCTTTGACGCCAGAGAGGACAACGCCGTTTATGCATTTCTGGGTCTGACAGCTCCCCCAGGCTCCAAGGTTAGTCTTACACCAAACCGCCACTCTGATATCACCTTACAAATTTAAAACGCGTCACTAAAGGTTCCCATTTCCTGTTTGTCCACCTCAATTCCCTCTTTTTCCCTGGCCACACATGCTTTCTATTACATAACTCATCCCTCTCTTTATTCCCCAAAGCGGCCATGCATTCACACTCGCTCACAACCGCCACCTCTCTGTCGCACGCGGCACTGCAAGGAGGTGTGCCAGTTACTATAGAAACAAAGGGGCTTTCCTCCTTTTTTCTATGGCATGTCATATAAGCGCCACCATTTTAATCATTTTTCTCCTTCTGCTCGTCTTCGCAGGAAGCAGAAGCACTAGCCAAGAAGATGCAGCAGCAACAGTAGCTTTCGGGAATCCATCTGCGGAGCGAGACTCGGGCCAGATCTGGACCTGCACACGAGCTGAAGGCCTCTGCTATGTCAACCTGTGCATAAGTGTTGTGCTGTTTTTTTGGGTTTTTTTTATATATATAATTACGTTCAGTCGTGCCTTGCCAGCTCGAGTGACAAGAGCGTTTACGAACTCGCAGACGTCCGGTTATCTGCGCTCTCGTCTATAGCACTCAGCCTAACAAAGCAGGCCTAGTCGTTTTACGTCAATCAACACAAGCACCAATGTGAATGAATGAGTTTTGTGCAACTTTTGCGTTTTTAAATAGCGGCGTTCACGGTTAGTCATGTTTATATTAAGCCAATTTATGTTTACTGCGTCAGGAGTGAGGTGTTCCTTACCTTGATCGTCGATTATATTCACTGTTTAGTCGATATTCTACTTTTCCCGATCAAACGCTCGACACACGCAGAGAAAAACGACTTAATGGTGCATTATTTAACTTTTATGCACGTCTCGTCTAACATTATATCCATGCATTGAGTTGTCTTACACACATTCTTGGCATTCCACCGTTCATATACAATCAGAGTCTGGTAACTATGAACCGCCAATGGCTAACATTTGACCACGAGTTGCAATTGGAATAAAAAGAAGAGTAAAGAAGTAAAAGTACAATTTGACAGTGTGTTGGAAAGTGCGGTGTCTGTCAGATTTTTGCATTCGATTTTCAACTATTTAAATAATTGTAATCGTATTTTGTTATTGTCGTCTAGACTATACAGACGCTAAAACACACTCCAAAATACCTTTTTATAACAGCGACAGCAGCATTTTTCAATCATAATATCATAAACTATTTCGGTTTTCATCCACGTACAATAGAATTAATCGCTGACTAGCCCTAAAAGGATCGCTTTTGCCCTAGTTTGGACAACGTAGAGGTTAACATCATGGCACAGTTTTATGTAGTGCATTAAGTCACGAAAAGGAACCAAAGTAAGTACTTGTTCTCATTTGAACCTGGATAAACATCACTTGAAAATAATGGCTCACAAATTTAGGGAAACAGAAGAGGAAGTTGCACAGTGCACAATTTGACGTTGGTCCCATTCGTATGTTCAGTGCATTAACTTTTCTCTATTAGGTTAAAACTTTAGTAGAACGGCGGGTTTATGTGTTGACCAATACAATATTTTCATACTTTACTATAAAATCATCTTAATCCATTTACATTTCTGGTCATGCAGTCTTCTTTCTTATACAATAATCCCTTCCTTCTGCATTGTGCTATAAAACTACATTTTTGTCCTCTTCTACTTTGTCCTAATAGGCAATAGCAACTTCAGGCGATCAGTGGAACATTAGAAGAATACTTTTAAAACTCCAGACTTTAACGTACACGTGCATGTCTATGGACGGAGCGTGGAAACAAGTCAAACCACAAACCCTTCAAACACGATCGTTTTTGTTACCATCAATAAACAACCAAGTAAAAAAAAAAAAAAAAAAAACCTCAAGAAAAAAAAAAAAAAAAAAAAACCTCTGCTGCACACGTGTCGCGCTAACTTAAACGCATTTCTTTTGCCAAAACAGCACTGTGTAGTTTTTATAATCCATTTTCGGAACCACTTTAGTTTTGGGATCACCTAATAATCCAACCAAGTGGTAATTGGTGTGTTTGTAATTAGTTTGTCAGCTATTAATGCTGCTTATGTGCTATAAAATCCATAGCTAATAATGCTTAAAAAACTACGATTAAGAGTACGTAGCTGACCTGGGGGGAAAAAACATTAATAAGTACTAATTAACTGCTTAGAATGGCGTTTATTACTAGTTTGCCTTTAATATGTGGTCCCTTAACTCAACTTGTTACCTAATTTTCTAAAGATTTTATGTTTACTTTGTTTTGTTTTTGTCCATGGCCAAAATCTCCATTTCAGACGCCACAAAGGGACGGGAATGGACTTTTTCAGTTGAGTTTGGTCTTACTGTGCCCCGTTTGTCATTGTCTTAAAGTGGCGATTCCAGTTTTACACAATCACACGGTCCTTAAATAAAATTGTTATTTGAATCTACTTGTAAAAAAAAACTAATTTGTAACTGAATTGTTATTTTCATGTTGAATAAATGGTTGTAAGTTTAAGAAAAGTGTGTCAACGTTATTGAAATAGATGCTTCAAGGGAAACTATGTACGTTTTTAAGTGCAAGTCTTTCTTTTCTCTGCGGAGATGTTGTGACATTAATGACATTAAACGTTGTCATTTCCAGGGAGACGAGCTGGTGACTATGTGCAATCCAAAACTCCACACAGGTTTTAAAGGAATGTGCAGTCGAAACAGAATTTTAGACTGTGAAATACAAGACTGTAAATAATCACTTAAAGGCCCACAGATGGTGCATTACTCATGGTTATTTTGATCTCTTGCTTTAGTTTAATGGTGGGTGCTGAATAGGGCCAATCGTGACTAGTCGACTGTATAAAAAAATAACTAGTCATATTTGATCATCGTAATCGTTTTCTGGTCTAGAAAAACATGCTAAAAGACCTTTTTATAACTAAGACTGCAGCATTATGATATCAAAAAAGTAGAGACAGTTTCAGATTTACAAAAATAGCACGCTTTATTCATAAATATTCTCTATCTAGAAGACTCCAGTCGCCATATTTCAACCTTTATTTAGTTGATAAACGTATTTAAATGGCCTCAATGTTCAATTAAATAATTGTTTGTTGTGTGCAAAGTGTTGTCTTCTGTTAAAGTTAAAGTGTTGTGTTCTGCTGCAAGACAAATTTCTCCTACGGGACTTCTGATCTTATCTTATTTACCAAAACATGTCTTTTTTGGCAATAAAAACACCTGTCAACGAATGAAAATGTAAAACAGACCATCAACCTATTCCATGTTCATGAGACAAGGTGACGGACTGTCTACAAAAAAACAAGAATAATGCTCTAATCTTTTTACCACGGAACAGAATACACAAGTGACATTAAAGTAACTATGCAATTCCTCTAAAATTTCAATGTTTCTGATTCATTGTCAGGAAGTAAACGAAGAGGGCGGAGGGACGAGTTGCAGAAGTGAAACAAGCCAACCTCTATAACTAACTTTAGCTTTAGTTTGAGACTTATTGACGGGTACAACGGAGAAGGAGACGCGTCTGAAGCTGCCATGTTGGGTGAAGGCTTTCTGAGAGTCCTGAAGTACAGAGACACAGAAAGTGAGGCGGAAAAAAAGCCCAAATCAAACAGGTCAGAAGCTGATGGCAAACGTGGAAACGATCTGGCTACAGCAGGTAAGAGCTTTTCCACAGTCAGATGAGTTTTAAAGTAATTTGCGCTAAAAAGCTACGTAGTTTTAATCAAGAAATGGTTTGTGAATACACTTTCAAAATCAAAATGAATCAAGTACTTATGGCTTTTTATGCAATTTGGGGTATTTAACTCAAACCAAGTTGAAACATTTGCATTTTGACAGTTGAGATAAAGGGGGATTTCACAATGTGTTGATGCTGTTTGAACCCAAATTACAATATGCATGAGTTTAGCCATAATTGTTCAAGTTAATCTTTGAGAGAAAGTGCACAGCTAAATATAACCATGCATGTAGTTCAATAAAGAAAATGCAGCACAGGTTTGTATTGCAAGATTCAAAGTGATAAGGATGTAAACTTCTGAAAAAATATATACTTAGTGTAAAGACTCTTGCACAACTGTCTGCTAAATGAACTTTCAGAGCCAAGTCCTGGTTCCTCTTCTATGTTCACTTTTATTTACTGTATATTTGCATGTTGTTTATTTAAAAAAGAGCAACATTTAAATAAAAACTCCCAAACATGTTGCTGTAAAGCATTTCGGAAACATTTAGAAGACAATCAGAACGTTTATTCCTCGTTAGTGAGATCCTTGATTTTTCAAACAATGTGCAGGGAAACAGCGATGTGTCAGATCAGATTGAAAAAGTTATCATTTTGGAGTAGATATAGTGATATGGACAATTTTACAATACATATATATGTTTTTTATTTTTTCTTGGGCGTTTTCTTTTGGTGTTTGGTCATATTTTAGTAGGTGTTGCTGCAAAATTCTCAAGCAAAAAAGTGTGCCGTGACTCAAGAACGGCTGAAAAACTACTGTACAGTAAATGTTTTTTTTCTGGAATGTTATAAAAAATATATATATATACTATAAATAGATCATTACTTGAAATGAGACTTTAAACTTCCTGTTCTAAACTGCAGATGTGAGAGGCGCCATGCAAATCAAGGAATTTCATACGTTTCAATAATAAAAAAGTGACATTTTTAAAGCTTATTAAAAATGGGAGAGATGGGGGGAAGTTGAAAACAGAATTTTTTTGAGTTATGAAGCCTCAAGTTCAGGCCAATGCAGGATTACAACTTTGAGTGAAGGAATGATGAGGGAAAACACTGGGTAAAAAAGTTGATTTCGCCCAATATGTCTCCTTTAACATATATTACTCATTTTCCAGGAGGTCAAAGAAAAGCCCCAGTCCCTATCCAAGACCCCCCAGGTCTCCTCATCCCGGGACGTCTTCTAAACCGTACCCCTGACCCTGTTCTGGTGGACTGTAGTCTTCTGGCGCACTATCCCGACCTCCAAGTGGCTGATTCAGGACCAATCCCAGCAGCCAAATGCACCCCTCAACCTCTCATATCTCCTCCTGTCAATGTTCCAGTCCAACCAGACCAAGACCCACATCAGGACCCGGACCAGGACCAGGACCAGGGGTACTTGGTGATGGGGGACAGCGTGAACATCAGCGTTGACGTCCCGGAGCTCAGGACGAACTCTGTGCTAAATGGGATGCTGGAGAAGAAGCTTGAAGAAGTTTACCTACAGCATCTGACAGAAAACTTGGCAAGATGTAACTCAAATTTAGGAAACAGCATTTTGCGTGGCCTGGTTCCTCCTCCGCCCAACAGTCAAGGTCTGGACTCTTTAATGGTCAGCGTAAAAGAGGCATCAACATCTAGTGACAAGACGATTAGTTATTTACACACGAGAAATGCAGGGCCATGTTCCTCCAACTTCAGTTCTCCAGTGCTGAGGATCTCAGAACATCAAGAATGACATTATTAAACAATCATTACTAATTACAAATATGTCTGATGAAGCGTGAAAGTGCTATGTTTTTGTGTTTATTTTACAAATGTGTTTAAACGTTCTCTTTGTTGTCATAGCTTGACGCTTATAAAGTTATGCTCTCAAACGCCATCTGCTGTTGTAAATAAGAACTGCATCTAAATGTTTCTCTACCTTTATTAAAATACTTAAATACATAATACAGCTTTTATGGGCGTGGGTTATTACCAAGATTGTACCAAGGCATTATTTGCTATTTCAGATGAATCTAGTATTTTGACTATCTGTCTCTTTTATGTTGATGGGATACTATCATGCCATAATACAGTAGTAATATAAGAATTAATTGCAAAAAAAAAAAACATGCCATAGTGCCATAAAAAACAACAATGGGAGGATTTTAATTTAGTGTTGATTGATTAATGTTTGTAAAAACCATCAAGAACCATCTCTTCTTGGTCAAATCCACACACATGCAGTATTATTTGTAGAATGTAGTTGTACCAAAAATAAATGCTTGAATTAATAATGTTAACAAATCTGTCCTGACCCAGATTTTGTTTATGTATTCCTTTATTTATTTTGGTGATTAATTCTTCACTCAGAAAACCAGTTTAAGTAAAAAGTACTGATAATTCCACTTTCTACAAAACCACAAACAAGAAGAAAGGGAGTGGGGAGTGGGGAGTGGGGAGGACCTCACATAATTATAGCCTATGCATGGTTGTTTAAAATTCAATTCTATTTATTTTTGTAAAGCCCATTACCACAACAGCGGTCGCCTCGCAGGGCTGAGCAAAATAGTTGATCTTTTTAGCAGAACGTTAGAAAATCAAACAATGAAACAGCCGTTGGTCAATAATAGAGAAGCAGATTAACCAACGTTCACAGGAATTAAGCAAATGGATAACTGTCCCAGAGCATCCCCTGTCCTTAGACCCTCCTTCTCGGCAAGGACAAACTACCTGGAGGAGAAGCACAGCGAAGGAGAGATCCTACTTCAGGCAGATACATAAATGTGTGCAGATTAGACGACGCCGTAACACTTTAGCTTGGAACCTTCATCATATCAGATCTGTTTTCACACCACCAAGTTTGTTATTGAGGTGAAAAACATATACATTTGCAGAAAAAAAAAAAAAAAAGTATTATTTGTGGTAATTAGTGGGCCAATTCAGCAGGGACAAGGGCCAACAGAAACAGTTCTGAGGTGTGAATCTGGTCACAGTTTGGACATGCCTACTGTTTATGGCGTTATGTGCAGTGTCAGAGGCGGCAGCTGGTGCGTCGGTGCTAGCTCAGGGATTCCAGTGCACATTAGTGTGTTTTGTGTTCTCTGTCCGGCCTTTATCTCCACGGCCTATGCCTCTGCCGCGCTCCCTCTCGGCCCCTGTCCCGTTATGGCAGCAGCATGTCCTCTCTGCTCCTCTTTACTCTCATACTTACCTGTTTGGTGGTGGGATGCTCCGGCCTGAATCCTCCTGTCGACCCCTCTGAGCCCCGGACGCTGCCCTCGTCCCTGAGGCAGAACGGCAGCAGTGAGGACGCCCCGTTTGTGGATGTGCCGAGGGCTCTGGGGCTCTTCAGTGTGGACTACCACCATGTGCAGGCGCCGTTTGAGATCGTGCTGTGGATCATGCTCGCGTCACTGGCCAAACTGGGTGAGTAGACTCTGAACGTCCAGCTCAAAAGAGAGAAGAAAATAAAGTTACATCAATAGATCATCAGGTAGTTTTTATGTTAATATTTTACCATTATTATTCTATGGCGCATCACATCGCCAAAGCCATTTCTACCCATCACCCACTGGGGATTTTTGAAACTTCTGTGGCAATGTACAGAACTATACCATTTTACAAGGGTTGAACTGCATATCCATTGTATTTGTAGATCATTGAATGTCTGGTATGAGTTAACAATATACATTTTCTTTTGACAAGGACAGAGGTTCACTAAATCTGTACTTCTGCTAAACTAAACAAAAGCCAGACAACAAAACATAGAAAAGGCACAAGTGTGTTTGTGATTACTCATTGGGTTAATCTATTGTTTGACTTTCAGCATAATTTTCTCCATGGTATTTCATAATATTTTCAGACCATCCGACCATCAATTTTCTTCTGTTTATCCGGTCGCGAAGGCAGTAGTCTGAGAAGGGATATTAAGACTTCCCTCCCACATACGCATCCTCCAGGTCTTCCGGGGGGATCCTGAGGTGTTCCCAGGCCACACTGAGACTCAGTCCCTCCAGCGTCTTCCCCCGGGGCCTCGTCCTAATGGGACATGCACGGAACACCTCCCAAGGGAAGCATACAGGAGGGTCCAGAACAGAAGCCTGAGCCTCCTCAGCTGGCTCCTCTCCACGTGGATGAGCAGCGGCTCTACTCCGAGCTCCTCTCGTGTGACTGAACAAAGAGGACAGTGCAGTTGGGAAGTGTAACTCAAAAAACTGACCTCACTAAAGGTGTTACTCACAAGCCTTGTCAAAACTACTTGAAGTGTCAGAAAGAGCATTAAACTTTGACCTAAACCTCCATGATAATAATGTCCTTCTCCTCCAGGTTTCCACTGGTCGGGTCGGGTCCCAGCTGTGGTCCCCGAGAGCTGCCTCCTGATCATGGTGGGGCTCCTGGTGGGCGGAGTCATCTATGGCGTTCGTCACTCGGCTCCGCCCACTCTGAGCGCAGACGCCTTCTTCCTGTTCCTGCTGCCCCCCATAGTGCTGGACGCGGGGTACTTCCTGCCGGGGAAACTGTTCTTTGAAAACCTGGGTACCATCCTCTGGTCTGTGTACATCCTTTACGTTGTGTTGTTTGTGGAAGTTTATAATTGTGTACCCCATTTATACCCCTTTAAACCCCTTTACACACACGTCTCAACAAAAACATTTTCCTTGTACAGGAAAATGACTAATTTACGTGAACTGCATTACTTTTTTGCTGATTCTTTACTATATCTCTTCTTGGACAAAAAACCAGGAGCAATGAGTGCCGGATCTTGAACTAGGACTACTGCATTTGGAGGATTATACTTGTGAATCCTTTAGGTTTATGGAGGAAATACCCAGAGGAAACTTAAAATATGAAACAATGAAATCATTAGAATATGTCAAACAATAGTCTATTTGATCAGTAACTCTGCAAGTGTACGCATGAAGAGATCGTGTTCCTCTCATAATTCAATAACAAAGAGATGGTCATAATGCGCTTCATCCATATGTGATATAGCAGCGTAAGAGACTTCTTCACTGTTATAGCTTTCCTCTCTGCCGTTCTTCAGGTATGCGGTGTTGGGGACTCTGTGGAACGTGCTGGGTATCGGCCTGTCCCTGTACGGCGTGTGCTTGCTCTGTCCCGCTTCCCTGGGGGACGTGTCGCTCCTCCACTGCCTCCTGTTCGGGTCTCTGATCGCGGCCGTGGACCCCGTGGCCGTCCTCTCTGTGTTTCAGGAGATGCACGTGAATGAACAGCTCCACATCCTGGTGTTTGGGGAGTCGCTGCTCAACGACGCCGTGACTGTGGTGAGGGGGCGGTCAGTGGGGTATTTGAATGTACATCCTGTGTTACGTAGAGACTGCAACATAAGGTAAATGCGCACTAAGAAAGTAACTTAATGGAGAGTATGCCACGTTCTTGCAGGCCGCTGTCCAGATCAAATTGACTCTTTTATGTCATTATTTGAGGTACAAAGACTTTCCAACTTGCTGTCTTATCTCTTTGGGAATGTTACTGCTTTGTCTGAAATGTTCCATGTGGCATAAAACCTATCTCCCTGGAGACAGTGCAGGTGACACAGGCAGGTCAAATTACAGGTCAAACCTTCCTCAAAAAACATAAAACACACCTAATTGAATAAATGTAGTGTACAGTCAAAACATCAATAATGTGAGGCAAAGAATGCATAAAATGTCCCTCAGATAAGCAGAAAAGTGACATAGTGCACCTTTAACATCGACAGTCAGTAAATACATGCTTTTATTAATTGTTTCCTCTTAGGTGTCTAAAAGCGTGATAGAGCTGCAACAATTAATCAACCAGTCGTGACACATAAACTATAAAACATAATAGTCATATTTTGATCATCGAAATCGTTTTCTGGGCAGAGACCCTCATGTAAAAGCTACTAAAATAATCAGTAGTTGCGGCTACTTCACATATGATTGTCCAAAAAGGTTGTGTAGATAGGCACATGGAAAACCAGTACATAAATGTAAATTAAATGGTCAGAACAAATGTGTTGTTATGTGTTTTTATTTCAATCCTTTTTACTCATCTGGAAAACTTTGAATATCAAGAGACAACATAAGAGATGAAAAAACATTTGACTACATCTTAATACCTCTTCTTAGGTGCTGTACCAGCTGTTCGAGTCGTTCCTGCGCCTGCCATCGGTCTCTGGTCTGGACGTACTGCTCGGGGGGTGCAGGGTGCTGGTGGTGGGCTTCGGAGGCCTGTTTGTGGGGCTGTTTTTTGGGTTGCTGGCTGCTCTCACCTCCAGGTTCACCCCCAGAGTCCCGGTCATCGCTCCTCTCTTTGTTTTCCTCTACTCATATCTGTCCTACCTCACCTCCGAGATGCTCCACCTCTCCGGCATCACAGCGTAAGTCTTCACAATGTGGAATTGGAGTATTTCAAATGTTATCCAGTGTTAGAATGGGGAATAGTAGTGGTACAAATCCCTGGTTTAGCTAGTTCAAGAATCATCCAAAGCACCCAACTGTGGTAAGGTATGCTGTCCTTGTGGGGAAATGCATCCTTCTTCAATACTTCTGGAGCAAACTGTCATGAGCAGATGGAACCAAAGTGCAGAACCCCGACACAGATCTTCAAATCTTGAGCTAGGCTTGAACCACCTTAACTGGAAGATGTATATATAATGTAAATGAAATTGTAGTGCCTGTTGGAAACCCAAACAGACACAAGAGTCTAACTCGGGACCCTCTTGCTATGAGGTGAGAGTGCTAACCATGTGACCAGTGTGTGAGTGTGTAGCAAGGAAAAAGGCATGAATAAAAGCCTGAAATTGAATGCATTTGCTGTGGCCATTCCTGGAGATGTAAGAAATCTCTCTTTTAGACCAGTGATTTTCTTATGTCTCTTTTTATTGTCTCTAGTATTGAATTTGATAACAGTATCTTAATTATTACCTAGATTTGTAATTTTTCTTTGTATTATGTTCAGTCTCACATTTGAGGTTGCAATACGGTAATAGCGTATGGAGTGAATGAATATTGCAATGTAAAGAAAGTTTTGGATGTCTTGAAAAGTGTTATATAAATCCAACGCATTATTATTATTAGTGTTGTTATTGAATCGGAAGTTTTAAAAATGTTAATTAGTCCAACATTTTCCACATATTGGTCAAAGGTAGTAAATAACAAAGCAAAAAGTACTACTGCTGAACTGAACTGGTGTATCTCTGGTTTACTTATGAAGACCTCTTGCTTTCCTTTTCCCTCAGCATAGTGACGTGTGCGGTGACGATGAAGCAGTACGTGGAGGCGAACGTGTCGGAGCGCAGTAACAGTAGTATCCAGTACTTCCTGAAGATGTGGAGCAGCTTGAGCGAGACTCTGATCTTCATCTTCCTGGGAGTGTCCACCATCCAGGACGTGCACATGTGGAGCTGGGCGTTTGTCTGTGCCACGCTGCTGCTCTGCCTGCTCTGGAGGGCCTCAGGTGACACAACCTCACACACTTTATTAACAGAGGTGGAAAGTACTCAGTTACATTGGCTTTAGTAACCTTTCCATAAAAATATACTTCTCTGAGTAGTTTTCAGATCAAAAGTTTCGGTTCCTCTTCCCACTGTGAGTAAGTTATACGTCTCTACGTGACACGGTGGCAGAGTGGCTAGCACTCCCCATTCCCCCATCAATACAAAACAAGCACAACAGGTAAATCCTCCAGCTACAGTAGTCGTGACCAAGCCGAGCTCAAGATCTGGAGCTGGGTCCCTGGGCGCTGCAGCAGCTCACTGCTCCTGACAGGTCGCTCCAGCGGCACTGAAGGGTGGATTTCCCTCACAAGGGATTGATAAAGGACACCCTAACCTTAAAAGCGTTATGTTTCATGCACCGCTCTAAATATACTTTTTTACTAATTTAATGGATACTTTGTAATATATTTGAGTAAAAAAATGAGGTAACTTTAGCCTTACTTGATTACAATTTTGTAAAGATACTTAATATATAAATAGAAAATATGATATATACCACTATAAAGAATTTACACCATGGGATATGTACACAAGCTCTGACATTGGGTTTCAGTCACTTTTATGTTTTCAGAAGGTATTTTGTTTTTAATTGTTAATTACAATGGCATCATTTAAATTTTTCAACCCCTTGAAATTTGGGGTGTTTAAAGGAGCATTGTTTTTTGTTTGTTTGTTTTTTCAATTGTTTTCTTATTTCTGAAACATTTACTCTAATTGCAGCTTTTCATTTATTTTATTAAAAGTATTATAAATAATAAATAATGTTTTGCACCCAATTTATCTTAGTTATACCGGTAATCTGGTGCTGAACATGTTTGTATTTACATGAGTTTAATGTCTCTATCGCTTCAAAAAACAAAACTAAACTATGTTACCAATAAAATATAACTTGTTTTGTACTTATTGAACGCTGTTGTTGACAGGAGTGTTGCTGCTCACTGCTGTGGTGAACAAAGTCAGGAGAAACAAAGTGACTTTCAGAGACCAGTTCATCATCGCCTACGGAGGCCTCAGAGGGGCAATCTGCTTCTCCCTGGTTTTTCTCATCGTCGACTTTCCCAAGAAGAGACTTTTCATCACAACAACCATCATTGTCATCCTCTTCACTGTCTTTGTCCAGGTGAGGTCAAAGTTTTACCCCTCTGAGATGTGTGTATATGTTTGCATGGTTATTTTTGGTTTTACATTTCAGGGCATGACAATAAAACCTCTGGTGGATTTGTTGGACGTAAAGAGGAAAAAGAGAGCTCTGCCCACCGTCAGTGAGGAAATACACAGCCGGGTGAGAGACAGTCTCAACAACCAGAGCTATTTTCTGCTTAAACGGTTTTCTTAATTTTTTATTTCATTTTTTTTTTTTTACAATTATTATATTATTGGCCAGTTTGCTCTCTCAATTGCCCAATCTGCACCTGAAGATGTTTTATTATTCAACTTTATCATCTTCTATCCAAAGATTTATGTGGGGGAAATTTTAACTTCTTATGCCGTTTTCTGAATATTTTTCCATGTTTGTCACATATGGAAAAGGCGCAGATAGGATATACACTGTAGATCAGCCGTGAAAGTAGCACTTACACACACCAAACGCGACAATCTTGTACTCAACAAGATTTTGACTGTTCAGAAGGATTTAGATCCAGTGATATCCAAAATCCCCTGTGTATTTTTCTTTTTCTTTGTAACTATAGTGTCAACTAAATGAAGCAAATCATTTGGACCTGGCTCTATCCATTTTTCATGTTTATATTTGTCCCACATACCGTATGTTTGTGGTCATTTCTACACATCAAATTTGTTTTTTTGGTTGTCGTCTTGGGAATGAAAACAATACATGATTAAAAAATTTGAAATACAACAGAATGGTTTTTCTACTCACCTGCAATGTCTCTACTTAAATGCCACAAAATTCCCTTACAGTTATTCTGTATTTTTATATAATGACACATCTAAAATTAAATGAAAGATGCCACTAAAACTGGTACAATCTGGAACTATCATATATTTAAAGATTCCCTTGTCACCGTCCGCAGGTGGTTCAGAACCATTCCAAATAAACTAACCTGAACATATATTTAAGATTTGTGAATGTAAAAACTTTCCTCTAAAATATCTAGCTGTGTTTCTTCAACACAAATGCTGTTCTTGCGTCTGTTGCAGCTCATCGATCACCTTTTGTCTGGGATCGAGGATGTTGTGGGATACTGGGGACAGCACTACTGGAAAGACAAGTGAGATAAACGTGTCTAATCTAGCTCATAATTACCACTAGAGGGCGCCAATGATCACACGCCCAGTCCAGCTGAGTGTATTATTATAAAGTGTGACATTTTGTGATGCTGCAGGTTTGAGCAGTTCAACAGAAAGTTCCTGCGCCGATTCTTGATCCGAGAGGAGCAGCAGAACCGTTCTAGTATCCTCCGAGTTTATCAGGAGCTGGAGAGACAAGAGCAAGGAGAGAGGGAGACAGCAATACAGGCCAAGTATGTTTCACAATCCATGCCCAACGTTTTCAGGAGTCACAGCTACAACGTTATAAATAAAATAAAAGACGAAATAATGTGCATGTCACTGGGTCTGCGTCTGGCACTAAGGGTTTAACATTTTGTTGTTTTTGTGCCTTTTCTCGTTCAGATGTGGGCTCAGATCACTCAAAAAGAAGCAAATTATAAGCCTACATAAAAAATGTATAATCAATAAAGTAATAATCATCTGTGTGAATGAATTAACTTGAATATACAGTCATTTTTTTCCAAAGCATATACCGTTAAAACCCTCTGGGCACATGCTCCCCGGCACACTGTTGAGAAATGATCTATGGATATCAAAGTGATGAATAACTATTTTATGGGACTATGAATATACATGTTTTCTATGACTATTTATTAGATCATTTCTCAATGATTTGTTCAGAACAGTTCCTCAAACCAACAGTCGTCCTCTCCTTCCTGAAGAGATGGACAGTATCAGAAGAATCCTCTCTAGAAACCTGCATAATTTCAACAGCAGGGTATGAAAACACTGCAATAATATCACAGCACTTCACGTCTATAAGAATCATTAATAACTTTCCAGATGTTGAAAGTGATTTTCTCTCCATCAGATGCCGGCCTACAGCCGCCACACTCTGCACCAGGACATGACCAGGACGCTCCAGAGACACAGGAGTTTGGGAGAGAGAGACACTCAGGTGCAAAAGCAGGCACATGTTTTTTGGGGAAAATGAATGCAGAAAAACAAAAATCTCGAAGAGTAAATTTAAAGGGTTTTTGCTACGACCATGCAGCCAACCAGCAGAAACTAAAGTAAAATGTTTGTATCACAGTTAAAATAAAATGCCATCTAATAAGGTAAAGACAGAATTAATTTACATTCTAATTTAAATTATAATAATATAGTACCTTCACAATAAGACAACTATAATTAACAACCAAATATTATCAACACATACTCATAAAGATGTTTGCATGTAAGATATTACGTAAAAATGTTTAAAGAGGAAATATTTATAGTCAGTGATTTTCATTATTCAGTAATTTTCCAAGCCTAAATATAGGTTTTAAAATGGCAATGGTGTTTGTAAAAGAAAATACCATCACATTGTATTCTAGATTCTTGGGATTAAATTATTATTATTATTATTATTATTATTATTATTATTATTATTATTATTATTATTATTATTATTATTATTATTATTATATCTTCATAGAGCTAAATAACTCATCCATGTTATAAAATATATTTAGGTGGAGGATGCAGAGTTCAATGGACTCCAGAATGTGAGAAGTGGACTTCGCAGATCCCACACTGGTGAGGTGTATTCTACAAAACACCATCAGATCTCCTCCATAATCAATATGACCTATTCTTTCAGACTCAAACTGATGAAACTAATCATATTACCAGTCACATTTTTTTATTCTTCCATTTGTTTTTCTCTGCAGTGTGCATAAGTCCGAGGTCTTCTATCCCAGAGGAACAAGTAGCACCAAAGCCTGGACCCAAGAAACACCTCAGTTTTGACATAGAAAATGAGAAAAGGAATTGATTCTCTGCGAAATAAAATTGTGCTGCTCTTATTGTTTGTTGTGTTCAGGAGTGGGAGGATGGCTTGCCTTTCTATTTATAAATAATAAACCAGCTTGCATGAACTTTTGGCTGCAAGTCGTGGGTCATTTGCATGTCCCGTCTAATTCATTTTCAAAGTGAGACTCCAAGTGTAGCGCCGAGCTTTGAAATGCCTCCAGCTCATAAATAATATCACATTTACCAACACAGGGGAACTCTAGCTGGCCGTTTCCTTCGCGCGCCACTGTGGTAATTTGACAAGGACTAAGTTGCGGTTTCCCAAAATAACTTATCCCCCTCCTCTGTCCCATACTGTCTTTGCCCCAGAGAGCACACTGTCCCGGGGAGTGGTCCGATGTGTTTAGTGCTGGTCAGAGGCGAAAGAGTGACCACTTTTTAACTTTGTGGACTAGAGGGGGGGAGATTGCATAGAGAGATATGAAGGTGGGAGCAGCGGCCTTGTCTGGAGCGGTTTTGGGGGTTCTTGGGACACTATGTTTCTTCTTGGCGTTTGCGACGGACTATTGGTTAGTGGCACGCGACAGCTGTGGACGAACAGAAAGATGGAATGTCACTCAAGATGAAAATGGTACATCGGTAAGGCAATGTAAAAGTGTTTTACATTGTTAAATAAGTGTTAAATGCACTATCGTTTGTAGCTAGAACTTGCCCACAAAATCCTAAAAATATCTTCACATACTTAGTACTATTTCACCTGAATACCTCTTCCTCAAATCAAGCTTGGAGCGTGTGGAAAAACAGAATATATTAAATGTTTTGCATATTTCCACATAGTTACTTTGCATGATTCCATCACAATTCAACTCTTTGTTGTGTTGTATTGTGCCATTTGAATCTAGTCTTTACTAAAGCAAGAGCTAAGGCAAGTTGTGTTTACTCAGTTACAATTACTTGAGTAACTTTTTGAAGAAATTGTACTTTTCAGAGTACCTTTTTAGACATACACTTTTACTTCTATGTTTGTTTGAAGTAACAATACTCTTACTTGAGTAAATGTTTTGACAAAAGCTTGTATTTCTTACACACAGTAAGTTCAGATGTGATTTGTTTTGGTATTTTTGTCAGTCAGAATCTATGCATTATTTCATTAACTCCTAAATCATACACACTCAACACTTTTTCAACACTTTTTTACTCTTATTTGAGTTATTATTTTGGTATTGTTTTATTTTAAAATATTGTTAAGCTTACTCAAGTACAAATTTTGACTACTCTACCCACCTCTGGCTGTGAGCAAATATGTGTGACCTCAGATTTATTTCAATCACTTGTAAAAATATGATCAGCTGTTCTGATGACGGACACGTGCAACTGTTGTAAGAAGCATTTGGACCGCAAAGCACATTTTCTGACAACTAATTAGCAGCTCTTCCCTGTGTGCACAAATGTAAACAACAATCTGTTAAATTCTTTGCAAATCTGACATGCATATTGGATCTCAAAATATCAATCCTGCAAGAAGGTTATATGTTGATAAAATAGACCCCACAGCAGTTGATTTGAATGCATGTCTCCCCCTAGTCTTGGGCAGTATTCTGAAATATATTCCAAAAGTTTTGATATGCCAAATGGCCCACGTGAACCTCCTCACTACATCCAAGCAGCAGCAGTTATACCACATCTCAAACTTAAGTTCCTTCATGTTATTCCGCACCATCAATCATCTGCGACAGGCCACGGCAGAGTCCTGTTCATGTTTTTGTAGAAAACCTCACACACCAAAGGGCTGTAATCACAACCACATTTCAGCCTGACTCCGCGCTCCGCTGACAAAACTCACATCAGGGATTTCACTGCACAGGACTCATGTTTTTATATGTTCTCTCTCAGATCACAGTTGTGGAGCAGGTCGCCCCCTCGTCTTTGGTCCTCCATCACCAGGGCTTCTTCTGGCACTGTGTGTTTAACGTGGATCCCGCAGCAGAACCGTACCTCTCCACGCTGTACAGTGAGTTTCCCTCAGGAGAGTCTGACGTACAATTACATCTACTGCTTCCGTTAACTGAAACTAGCAGTTAAAAGAAACACATTATGCTCTTCTCAGGCACTTAATATTGAACTATAGCATAAGCAGATCATAATTTTAGATTCTGTTCATTGTAAACCGCAACATTGATCTAAAACGGCTCCGTGACTTCGTGTTCAAAACTGCAGAATCTTCATAGTGACACTTCACCTTAACAAGCTGCAGATTTTCATTGACATGCATTTATTTTTTTCACTCAGAGTCTTGATAAGAAATTAAATAAATAAAAAATCAGGTGTCTCCGTTTAGAATGAGCAATCAAGCAGCTTTATATGATGCATTACTGTGAAA
The DNA here is from genome assembly GCA_015082035.1 of Chaenogobius annularis. NCBI lineage: Eukaryota > Metazoa > Chordata > Actinopteri > Gobiiformes > Gobiidae > Chaenogobius > Chaenogobius annularis. The sequence continues at coordinate 220,570 of BJKM01000239.1, read as the reverse complement.
GCGCTGGGATACAATTATGAGGAAATAAGCTACAATAGTTTTATATAAATAGTTAGTTAGTCCAAAACTTATGGAGAATGGACACATTAAAGCATCTCACTGGGACTTAATCAATCAATCAATCAATCAATCAATTAATCAATCAACCTTTATCTATAGAACCCTTAAAACACTCAAAGTGACCAAAGTGCTTCACAATAAAAAATCATGGCAATACAAATCATAATAACACAACTGTAAGACATGTCTCCAAACACATATGACATTCCTGCCCACACCACGAGTCAGGTCTGTGTTTAGGGAGACTATATTTGACAACTGAGCCATACATTTAAATGAACACTGTGTTTATATATTGTAGTCCCCTCTGCGCCTAAACCGGAAACTCTGAGTCTGCTTTTGTAAAACCACAGTCATGTGAAAAACGTCTCTTGTCTTTTAGCGAACCAGCCGGAGTCAAAATTCTGTCTCCATGGTTACCTGTTCCCTTTGCCCGTGGCGCTCGGACCAGTGCCTCACCCCATGTATGACACCACGGCAGGTAACAAAGTCTGAAAAACAATAAATACATCACAAACAGCGTAAAGAGTTGTTGGTAAACTGTTTATAAGGCGTTTATAAGCCCTATTATTTGTTGATGTTCACCAAGACAATTACTAGCATTTGTAGATGAACTTGTAATATAAATGTTAATAAGCCAGTAACCAAAAACATATGTGTGTTAATCAACCATACAACGTTTTAAGAGCTTTAATGAAGCTAGTTATGAATCTGTTTTCAGTAAATGCTAGTAAATGTCTTATAACTGCTGTCTATAACACATGCTTATGAATGTATTATGAATATATGTTTTTTTCCTTTTAAGTATTTCTAAAAGTCAGAAAGACATTTGGACATTTGGCACCATTAATCAAGTCAAAGGCTTACAAAATGTGATTATTCCTTATCAGCCCTTTTCAACAGCCCTTTTTTATGTCACCAAGTTTATGAAAGAAGACCCTTGCCTGACAAAGTCCATGGGTTGAAACATTGCTATAGTGTAAATAAAATATTCACTGGTGCCGCAAAGGAGACAGTGAGCAAGAGATTCTTCTTTCATAAGTTTACTTCATCACTTAAAAACATATAATGCACAAAAATCTTAAGACAACACCATGAAAAATAAGCAACGAAATAGGTAATTTACATCGTTTAATATGATGTATTTAGTCTGCTTGTCCTTACATGCATCCACAGCACATCAGGCACTAATCCATACTCTATATTTGGATTTCATTTCAAGTATTCATCTCACCAAACACATGTGGGGACAAACTGCTCCTGTGAATGGTTGCTTGTCCAGGTTAATGAGTCAGTCCTTATCTTAAATGAAGCTTGCACATAGCATTCGATAATATATTTAAATGTTGAATAGATCTGCCAATCTAATCCATTAAGAAGAAAATCCAAGAATAATATTAGCCTGAATTGTACACATCTAGCAATTGACAACAATTTACATTTACGAGGTTAAATCATTTAGAAGCCATCAGCAATTGGCCCATTATATTTTAATAGACATTCTAATTCTACTTCCATTTTATAAATTAACCAAAAATGTGTAGATTATTTTGTATCTGTCCAACTCACTCCAAATGTGTAGGCTTTTACATCGTAAATGTAATTCTTGTAATGTTGTTTTGTTTATGTTCATAAGTTTACTTTGCACAATTGTTCACTTTTTGCTGTAGTTTTCCGAGGCTTTTGGACGGTCCTGATCATCCTGGCTCTGCTCTGCGCTCTTGTTGGTGGATTCCTCTTAGTCTGCGGCGTCCCGTTCTACAGCCACAAACTGTACCGAGTGGGCGGGGCTCTCCTCATCGCTGCCGGTAAAAATACACCCAAACATGTGTGATTATTATAGCCCTGAGTGAGCGAACTTAGAGCCAAGGGGAAATCTGAATGTAGGTACATAAATACACTCTGGAGACACTCCTGCTTTCACCACTGTCAGCTGTTCAGACGTGTCACATGACGAGCGTCGGACACGAAACAGGACGAACACCAATAGCAACAAGTGTAAACACAAGATAATGAGCAAATGAGCTAATCAGCCCATTGTCTTCAGGGGAAACTTTGTATTTGTACCTAATAATAAAACAAGAATTACTTTTGGTCCCATGCAGAGCCTAAATTCTTGTCCCACATAAATAAAGTTACCAAAAACAAATTTAGGCTATAAACATCATGTAGCCTATGTTCTGCACCAGTTTTAACTCATAAACAGATGCACAAACTCTGTATGTGGCTATGACAACTGTACACTCCCAAACACTGGTCATAAACTACTTCTGTAGCCATAGCTGCCTTGGGGCTGACTGACAAAAACCGAGTTGGACCCAGAAACACTTGCTGAGAGGCAAAAGTTCTAACCACTCAGCCACCATGACGAATGGGTACAGAGGGAGAAGAGCAATCATGCTCCTGTAACCAAAACATACTTCTGAGAAGTAAATGATTAAAGATGGACCTGCTGCGGGGCGGCCCGGCCCCGGATGAAGCAGGAGGAAATGGAGGGACCGGTTATGGTTCAGTTCTATGTGTATTTGTGTTGTCCCTCTTGTGTTCTCCTCTTATCTTTCTTTAAGGCTTTGTCTTCTGCTTGTGGGAGTGGTCTCTGGACCAAGCCAAGCCTAGTTAAGCCTGTTAAATAAACATTTGCCTTTTTTGTCTGATGATGTCTGTTTTGGGGTCCAGATCCTTAGCCCTAACAAGACCAAGGTTGGACGATATTTGCATGTTTTTGCATCGACCAGCATAAATTGTCAGTCAGCCCTAAATATTCAGCACCAAAATGTTGACTTTGAGTCTCTTTATTATAAAGGGTTGTCACAACTATGGCTCGGGGGTCAAATGCCCCCTCACACCATTTGCCCTCAGGCCTCCTGGTGAATTTGCCCACATTAACCTGAGCAGTAAATAGACAGACAATTTCAAATATTTTAGGCCCAATATAACTTCAATAAACATCTTGGTGTGAGGCAAATCTGCTATATCAAGTTTATGAGACTGAATTAAAGTGTAGTGGCACATTGAAACCTCAGATAAATTCAACTTGGGGTGCAGAGTGGCAGAGCAAGTTGATCTCTCTGGGTGGAGTATGCATGTCCTTCCTGTGTTACAATCCAAAAACATGCATCAGCGACTCTAAATTGCCCCTAGTGAATGAATGTGAGAGTGAATGGTTGTGTCTGTGCGTGTCTGTGTTCACCCTGCGACTGGCCCCTGTCCAGGGTGAACCCTGCCTAAGGCTCCAGTCATCCGCAAGCCAGGGGTGTCAAACTCCTTTTGGGCCACGGGCCAAATTTCCATACTCAGGGTGGGTCACGGGCCAAACATAACGTAAAATGTATATTTATATACATAAAAAATATTGCTTTATACAGCCTAGTACTAGTTATATGTGGACACAGTTGCACACATCTGCCGTAGGTGAAATACTTTGAGTCCATGTTCATGGAGGAACAGGAATATGTGACATGGTTCTGATATTAAATGTTGATGAAAAGACTTGTTGGCTGTTCAAACTCAATAGGAGCTCACTATTTTTTTTTTTTTGTATGGCTAGTGAGAATAAAATAAACTCTTCATGTAGTGAATCAAATGGCCTGTGTTTTTACCTGTGGCTCCTGATCTGTCCAGGTTTGCACTGGTTTGGATGTTCTAATCACAGAGCTGTCATCACAGTTCTTGTTGTTATCTCCACTTTTAGCACATCTCTAACGTCCACAAAATCGTTTTATTTCTCTCTTTCCCACTCATAACTCTGCTCAATTCAAACTGCTAAAGTTTTGTGCGGGTCGACACGTGGCTGCTGCAAAGGATTGTGGACCTTGAAGTTCTGGCAATAAAATTACAAAATTTCGATCAAAAATTAATAAATAGAAATTAGAAATGTTTTGTGGCCGGATTACAATATCTGGAGGCCGAATAAGGCCCGCGGGCCTTATGTTTGACAACCCTGCCCTAACGAGATAAGCAGTAATAAATTAATGTTTGAATGAATAAATTCACCCTTTTGTAAAGATGTTTTTTAACTGCTGTATTGACAGGTGTATCTGTGGCCTAGCACTTTGTTTACGTTTCAATATTTGGCCCACAGTGAAAAACCTTCTGGACACCATGGTGTATTATTATCATAACACATATGTACTATTTGAATCATTATCCTGTGCTCTCCTCAGCCTGTTTGTTCCTGTCCGTGCTGCTGCTGTACGTGATGTGGGTGGAGCTGGTTGACGTGAGGAGTTATATTCTTCAGGAAAGCGGTCCGTCGTGTCCCACGGCACTCGTCCAAATCCACTACGGCCTGTCCTTCATGGTAGCGGCTGCAGGAGTGCCCCTTGTGCTCATATCTGGGATTACCTTCATGTGCATCGCCCGAGCTCTGGGTGGAGACAAGTTTTAAAAGTGTAAAGAAAAGGACTCATGAGGGTTTGCAGCCCTGGGACTCAGTAGTTCTAGTCTCTCATGTAAATAGTAGATCTAGTTCATATGACCAACATAGCAACAAAGCATTTGAACCCTATGAAATCACAAGAGGAATGTAACCAGAAACTTTTCTTTTTTTCTTTTTCTTTTTTAAGTCTCTATGGTGTGATACATGTGCAAAAAAGCATCTCTATTTTATTTTAAACCGTCCGTTTCTCTGTGGTCTCATTCTCAGCTGTTGATTCACAGTTGTTGCCTTTGTTAGTTGCTCTCAGGGGAAGCTGAGATTCTAAAATAATCACTGTATTATGAACTCATCTCTTTTCATAGATCTGAATGAGACACAAGTGTGAAACGGCAGTGTTTATTTCTTCATGGACCTTGTGAAAAAACAGATCAAAGAATTTTTTTTGCATCAAACTCAACTTAAACTGTTTCAGATTCAACATAAATAAAGTATGTGTGTCCCGTGTGAAGATGACGTCCTGATCATGTCTGCACAACACTGTAATGTAGAACCAGAGCTATAAATGCCACTGACAGGTCATCGGAGTTTAGCTGCTTGTCATGGACTAGCATTGCCAACTGCCTATGAAAGGTGCAGGTAACTTCTGTAACTTCTAATACTATTACCACAGGATGGCATTAAATTAATGTGTTTTTGCTGCCAAATACATTGAAAAACATGCAGGTTTTTATGGCGCTCTATCCACAGATCTGACCTGTAACGTGGCCTGATGCTGTCACCTGCTTGTCTCCATGCAGATACAGTAGCTTCATACTGTGTAACATTCCAGGCAGAGCAACAACATATTCATATAGACATGCAGGCGATACAGCCTCCAGCAGTTATAGTCCTCATGAATGTCTTTTTTATGTTTTCATATGTGTCATGAGGATTTCCAAGATATCAAACACACTGCAAACGCAGCATGATGGTTATCTCAAATGATCCAACAACGTTTTGGAGGAACATCAGCAGAAACATATAAATATATAGTGAGTATAGGCATATGCAGGAAAATATACGAACAAAAATGTAACTAGGGAAACTATTTTGAAACCTTTTAGACTTTTAAGACTAAAATAAAAGCACATTGTTGTTTTTTCGAACTGAAAAACAATGAGAGAGAATATTCCCAGTATGTAAGTATGATTTACCATTGTTTTTTATCTTTCCACTGAAGTTTCGAAGCGATTTCAATGGCCAACAATCTAATCACAATGTGTATTAAATTGAAATGAAAATGTTGATACTTTTTCATCATCTCCATTTTATATTTGACTGTTTTTTCTTTACTTTATTTTTTCAAAGTTTATACATTAATTGTAACCTTCAGTATTAAATCTGCTATTACGTGCTACCAAAAATACACAATAAATCAAAGAATAAATACAGTTGTCCACCAGAGGGAGCTCCTGCTTTCCACATCAAATGAACATTTTCCTCAACTGATAAACACAGAGAACAACACTCTGTGAAAAGGAGAGGAAGTAATTTAGTGTATATATGTTTAGAGGAGCACAGGGTCTTGTTCAGTGACTGCAGCTTGTCCTAATTGCGCTTAATTAAGTCCACTGGCTCCTCCTCTGTCATCTCTAACAATGGCCTCACAGTATCACTTCATTTAAGGAAGGAATAATCTCACTTTGGAGTGTCAGCAATTACGTTGTTATAATAATATGCACACGGTGGTCACATGACGGAAGACATGACACTCTAATTAAATAATAAATGGTTTGCAAATGAACCCCACTGGGCTTAAAGAAGCTATAGGACATATATCTACATGATTGGGCTAATGAGCGGGCATTATTCTTCTCCGTGAGAGTAAGATATGTGAATGTATTATGATGTTTCTCTTGGTTTTTCAGATTTTTCAAAGCTGATGGGGAGTGGAATTGAGCGATAAAAATCTAATCACAATCTCATCTGCAATATATTTTATAATCGTGATTATCATGATCTTTTTGATGCAGTTTTTTAATGCGATTTGTTATTGTGGGAGGACTTGAGTGAGTGAGGGGCAAAGTTATCCCATTACAGCGACTTGTGAAACTTTAAGAAGAAGCTAGTGACTCTATTTACCTCTTAAAGACGTTACAAGTTGTGTTTTAACGCTAACAAAATTGTAAATACAGATTTGTTTTGCCATATCACGAGCTGGGCGATATGATTAAAAACAATGAACAGGATTTTATTTTAATTTATCACGATTGTAGATTCAATTTGATTTTTTTTTTCAGTTTGATGCCAATAAAATTGCTTTCAATATAAATGTACTGAACATAAACAAAACATCATTTTAATCGGCGCCATCCAACTTGAAACATTGGTCCAATTTCTTCCTCCAAAGACTGAACTCAACCACATGCTTTTACTGACAGAGGATTGGCGGTGGACCATTAAAAAGCCCCAAGCTGATCATTGACGATTAGAAATGAATCTTGAGCTCAGTTTTATCACCCGCACCTCAAAGAGAGACACTACATTATCAGGGCTAATGGCAAAAAGACTGTATGTAGCCTATACATTTTACCCACCTATATTGGTCTGAAAAATAATGTTCACAAGTGTAATCAACTGGAAACATTACACTTTGTCGTAATATCTTCCCAAATATTAGCCATTAGTAAGCTCAATATTTAAGCAAAAAAATGTTGTACCACTAGATGGAGTCACGAACTGAATAAATGTCATAGCATCATTCACAATAAACAATTGAATAGAAACCCTTTGATTACCACAGATTAAAAATATTATAATAGAAGGATAGTGTATTTGTTTTCTATGTATTCAGTTTGTATTTTGGAGGCGATGTATGACGAGTAGATGTATAAGAACACATATTTAAACTAAATCGTATAAAATGCATTTATGTATACTATTGTTATATGTGCTACTTTTACTTGATTTTCTTTTTTGCATCTGTATCTGTAACTGAAGTAACAACCTTCAGTGCTTCTTTCACTTCCCTCTGCAGACTCTCCTCTCCTCAGTGTCCCCTGGAGCACCTGGTCTGATAGCGCCGACTCTAATCCACTCAAAGCGGGGACACCTTTTCGCCCAAACACTATCCTCTCCTCTGTCCAGCTCCTAAACTCTAACTGTGAGCCGATTACCTGCTCTGTGTGAGGGAGCCCTATCCCACCACGGGCCCTAAGCGCACCCCTTCTCCCCCCTTTTGTGTACGTCCCGGGATAGAGCGGGTGGTGAGGGGTGCGCACAAGGCCAGACGGACACTTCCAGATAAAGGCCGTCAAAAATGGCTGCCCTGATAAGATCTGATATGAGAGAAAAGGCGCCTTATGGTGGAGCTGTAGCCTTTTTGTTTCTTTTGTGCCGACTAAATCCCTTGGACACACACTAGTGCTAATCTTCACTGGGGGCAGAGCAGAGCAGGTGGACGCGTAGAGGAACTGTTCCTCTGCGTGTTGCCTTTTTCTGCGGCTGGAATAAAAACTGGTTTGGACACAAAAACATCCCTCCTGTAAAAAGAAGTATAAACACAGCTATTTCGCAGGGAGACTAAGGCTTAACCGTCAGAGCCTTCAATTAGCTCACCGGGTCATTTACTCTCAATGAACTGATGCTAACAGCAGCAGAGGAAAGCATTCACATCTCCAAGAAGGCTGCAAAATACAAGACAATCTACAAAATGAATGAGAGGCATTATGTTTAAAAAAAAAAAACATTCAAAAACTCTTGCCCAACAGACATTTTTATATTTTTCATAGTTTAGTTCTCTTCTATAGTTACTTTAGTACATTTACGATCACAATATTGATCTAAAAGAACTTAATAAAAGAAATTGTATAAAACTGGAGCAATGAGCCATGAGTAAGGAGGAGTGGGCGTGTATCAAGGATCGGTGAAAGCGGGGATTTTCAGAGCACAACGTCTTGATTGCAGGAGAATAACGATTACAGAAACATTTTAAATACTTCAAGTGGGTGAATGAGAAGGGAAAACAAATATAACACTGTGGAAAGCTCTCACAAGTCAATTTAGCATAATATGTCTCTTTAAAAATGTTCTTCCAAAGCAGTACTTTATGTTATTGGTGGATTCAGTGTCAAAGTTAAAGCCAAAACTGTGAACCACTGTGGTGTTTGTTCATTTAAATGCACTCATTGTCAAGATGTGAGCTGTAAGCCAGGCCCTGGTTATGCAGCAGTCAGGGAAGAGAAGCTGGAACTTCCCTTCACCTACACTTGAACAAACATTTTTAAAAAAACAACTCCTGAACGCCGAAGCACTGTGGTTTGTTTTATTTGTTTCATTTGTTTGTCCCACCGGAACCTTGAAAAGCCAGATCTGTAAGTTCACAAAGTCACAAATATTGATATAGCTCCGTTCTTGAAATTAAGCAATACAATCAAATATTTAAAAAAAGAGCCAGGGTTTTCCAGGAGAGTTGTCTTCGGGTCGACGTCTGCAATGTTGCAAGGCAGGTTTTCCGTCCAGAGTCAGAAAGTAGAGACTTCAAAGCCCGTAAATACATATTTAACCATCACAGGGACTTTTATGGCACTTTAGTTCTCCTTTAAGTTAAAAGGGCATCAGTAGACATTTCCTCCAATGAGGAATAGTGAAAGGTCCTCTTTTTCCTGAATGGTTTCGATGGGAGCCAGATTGATAAAATCTCAGGATGCTGTCAATCGGGCTTCCACCGTTTTACCCACTAGAGGGTGTCATGAGCTAAACATGGATTAAAGGCGACAGTATCTTCAGAAGCGACAAACCACAACTGACAATTCCGTACGTAAATTGAATAAAACCTCCCCCCAAAAAAGCAGTAAAAACGTACAAAATGTGCAGATCTGTACAGCAGTTAACAGACACATAGAGAGCAGAGGCCTAATAAGTGCCGACAGCAGCAGTGAACGCAGCGGTGCAAGCTCATGTCCCGCGGCCTTCTCCCGGTAACCCTCGTCTCACCTGCTGCTCCTCTGCTGGCTCTAAACATGGTTGGGTCTGTTTAGTTTGCACACACCTCACTCTGCTGTATAACTGTGTGTGTGTGTGTGTGTGTGTGTGTTTGTGAGAGAGAGAGAGAGAGAGAGAGAGAGAGAGATCCCAACACTCTGAGCTGTCTGGCAAACAATCCCTATCCAGAAGCATCCATTTTGAACAATAAATAACTCAAAAGGTAAACCGAAATAGCAACTAGCGACGTGGACAGACATTGATACCGCTTTGGGCGTGTGTCTTCACCAGCGCTTTTCTTCTCGCTACTGTACGTCTTCATTCACACCCCCCATCGCAGACACACTACCACCTCGACTGCAACCCTGAATTCTTTTATTTGAGGGAGAAAGGGGGAAGAAGGGGGGAGGAGGAGAGGAGGGGTTGGAGCACATTTGATTGGCAGCTGGCAGCATATGGAGCAGCAATGAAGGTTTGCCCACGCTCACATCTGAGGAAACAAATATTTGCCTGAAGGGGAAGAGAGAAAGAAGAGAGGGGCGAGGAGGAAAAAAAATATTAATTAGTTTGCAGACGCACCCAGAGATAAAAGTCGGCAAGACGTATCCATCAAAAGGCTGCGGAGTTAGCTGCAAAATGGAAATTTTCCCCCCAAGTTGACAGATCCAGTAAGGCTTCTTTTCTGGCAGAGGCGCTGGGAGGGGAGTGAAATGCATGCTGGGAAAACACAGAGGTGCACAGGAACACAGGAAGGAGCCGCTGTGGAGGCAACATTAACATCTGTGCATACGTTAACATATTAGGTGTGGAATTAACACTGTACGCCATCTTCCACGCATGACGAGCAGAACGAGCCTCTCTAATTATTTCTTCATTACGTCTATGTAGGTAACACTGACACATGTGTAACGCATCGCGGCGCCCAAGGTAAACACGCCACGACCCACCAAACACAATCTGAAAATGTACAGATTTAAATCATTATTTCAGCATCAAGGAGTTAAACCGCCTTCCATCGAAATGCACATGACATTCTGAAATCTTGTCATGAACTGTTTCAGTTTGTTCGACTGCACGTCCATTTTCCCCAGTTTCAAATATGGATATGAATTATGTAGTATTAGTAGTAGTAAAAGTAGTAGTAGTAGTAGCAGTAGTAGTAGTTGTAGGAGTAGTAGCTAAAATCAAGACAGATCTGGCAGCGGACAGCGGTGGATGTCACTGGAAACATGTTGAAGACAGGTGAATACTTCATCAGACGACACTTCTGGGATACTAATGCTAATTTTACATTTTAGGCTTAATAAACATTAAAATAATGCCACAACTGAAGTCATCTACACATACAAAAACAGTTTGGTAGCCTTTATTTTACATTTTAATTGGCTGTGTATTTTATATTTGTAACGACTAATCTCGTCGTTAGTGTGCTGTGTTCTTTTGCAAAGGCCCTTCACTCGACTTGAAATCGTGAATAAGTCAGAATAGTGGGTTATGTTTGCAAATTGTGGACTCAATTAACACTTTTATATTGATAAAATTAACATTTGTCTGCAAGGATTGTCGTTTTGAAGTATAGGTCTTGTTGTCGAATATTTTCTCTTGTACATGTATAATGTAAACAAATATGAACCCAATTGAACAGTTTATAGTGACAGAATACCTGCCATTGTTGTGTCCTTGGGCAAGACACTTTACCCACCCACCTTGCAGTTTTTTAGGTCTTAACTTTTTAAAACAATTGCCTCCTAATTAATTGACTCTGCCTAATGAATTCATCATCTACAATCCCACACTATACAGCTCATTCAGTGACAACAAGCAATCTCTAGAGCAACAATTAAAATATGCTTTCAACACAAAACAAAACCACTCTTATTGTTATTTTCCTTTTAATCATTCTCAAAAATAACTTGTTTGAAACACACAATTGCATTCATCAGGAGTATAGCAAACACATGAAAGCGAGTGGGCTGGCTTTGATTTGCGGCTCTCCGACACTGACCAGGGATTACAGTGAGCTGATAAGGTAATTAACAGGACTATGATAGTGCAATTAAGAAACATGTGAGAAGAAAAGAGCTGCGGAGAGGAGCGTCGGTGTGGGCGCCCTTCAAACGCTTTCAAACACACAACATTTGGTTTAGCTCCACGACGACGGCCACAGAAAGAGAGGAAGCCCATTCCGAATAGTGTGTTTGTAATGGTGATGGACTATTAAAGAAATACAACTGGCAGCTAATGTTTGCTTGAATGACAGCACGTTTTGATACTTTAAAGAACTTGCCAGTTTTTATTCATGCTCAAACATGGACCATGAAATTTGCTTATTGACATTTACTACATTCACTGAATTTATTAAATAATAATTACATATTTTTTGTTCTGGATCAGTATATAATTTTTTTTTTCCCCCACTAGATCTCATACTAGACCACATGTCTGTAAATCTAAGTCATGTGGTGTCTACCGGCCAATGACTCCAGGTGTGATCCAGTGAATTGTTGCGTACTGGTTCCAGGCTCCTCCTCCCCATGATGAGGGATCCACCCATACCACACGGGCCCTTCAGTCGTGCTTCCTCCCTGTGAAGTGTGCCAGGAGCTTGTACTGCCTGGTGTAGTGCTGGAGAAGCTTGGTGCTAATGCTAAATTAAAACAGTGGCCTCTCATTGTGATGCAGGAAAATATGCCCTCTGGTGTTAAAAAGCGTAATTCATGTAGAGTGTGTTGTTATTTAATAGTATTTTTCACATGGTGCACTACGTAACATTTCTGATGGAGGGTTTGCCATTCGTTTGTTTCCATGGATACATAGCTACAGTATCTGGAGCAGAGCAGCTGATAGCCAAGCCATATAAGTGTATATATTTTTTGCAACATGTGGAACATTCCAGGCAAAAAATCACACATCACCAACAGAAAAGTTACTCAGTGCACGTTTTAAAGCACATTTGCATTTTAGGTATTTCTGACAATGGTAATAAAGTGGGTATCCATAACACAAGCCCAGTCTGAACGGTTCAAAGTACTCAAAATGGCGGAATAAACAGGAAGCAGAAACCCATCAACAGCATTTTGAGCGTTTTGTTATGTATCTGATACTATTTGTGTATACTTCACTTGACTGACTTGACTGGCTTCACGGCAAAACAAATCTACACTTTTACATTTTACGCATTTTCCACCAGCGTTAAATGTAAATCCAGATACTTCTGCCGCCTCTCAATCTTTCAGAACAAATATTGTGACATCACCTCAAAACAGTCCATAAGCTGACACTAAACAACGTTATTGTCCCGGATTTGTATTTTTCTTTTCCCTCTTTTTGCACAAAATGGAGGATGATAATATCTGGGGAAGACACTGCGGAGGAAACTGATATCTTCATTGTTGGAAAGCCAAATGGTGTCTTTTCTCTATCGGCCTCAACAGATTTGAGTGAATAAATGGAACGGGCCTGAATTCACTTAGGTATTTACCTTTGTGTGGTTTTATTGAGGAAGCTTTGCAAAGACGTGCCTTCATTTCCCTCTCTCTCTTCCTCCCTGTCTCTCTTCCTCCCTCTCTCGCTTCCTCCCTCTCTTCCTCACTCTCTCTCTCTTCCTATGTGTGCACTGAACCAGCACAAATTCAGTTTTATTGTATTTATTTGTTTATTTACTCTTATCTCTTTTCCATTTCAGAAGCGTGCTATCACAGACCTGCACAAACCTCAGAAGGCGAGTGGCAGGGGAGCCGCGGGCTTAGCGCTCGCGTGTGTTTCAAGGGATTGGTGTAAAATTAAAATACAAATAGAAAAGGAAACAGTGAAATCATCACTTTTGTTATCGCTGCTCCTTCGTTTTGCAGCCCCCACTGCTCACAAACTCCTCCGGGTGAAGAGAAATGTGCTCAGGACTGTATCTCTTAAGTAATATTATACTCAACTTGGCAAAAGCTATGTTTTTACAAAAAGAGTAAATCTTATTTTTACAATTAAGAAAGAGGGAAAGGTGTCTGTCTCTAATGAGAACATGTGAAAGTTTTATTATGATCCAAGTTTTCTTCTTGCCAGATTGTAAACATTTGCAGTCAGCAGTTTTTTGCATATTGAGGTTGTGTTACAGTTCTGTCCCAGGCTATTTCAAACTGTCAGTTGTAAGTGCAATGTAATTACTATTTTGGGGGGTAAAACAGGTAAATACACTGAACATTTGAATCAAAATGTATGCTGACCATGAACTCACGGTGCTGACTGGTCATACTTAAACCATGTCTCTTCTTAACCTGCTTTACTCACAAAACAGTTTGTTTGTATTGCGTATACTCTCTACAATCCAAGCTGTTTCTACATGAGCTCCATAATCCAAATAATATTGAACCTCATGTGAGCACAAGCAGCATTAGGGTTATTTTGCAAATGTTTCAGTTTATTGAGCATGACAAAAGCCCATGCAAACAGTACACAAAACATGATTATAGTACATATCTGTTATTTATTGACTTTATTCGTGTGAACTTTGACCAAGATATTTTTATGCATCCATCTTGTTTATATCCCTGTGTCATATTTATCATATGGGGTATGTCCGTCAGCTGAAGAATGAAAATCATTGAAGGGTGCCCCCAAACACTATTCTGAATAGGTCCATTTAAAGCTGGAAACTGCTCTTGCTTTTCAGTATTACTAATAACAATAACATATCACATTGAAGTTTATAGCTGCAGCCCTATGTAGTACTGAAGTTATTTTATTTACCTAGTATTTCTGGCTATTAGCTGCTGTATTTTGTCTTTAACTTTTTTTTTTTTCATTTACCCCTGAGGTTTAATGTCCTATGAATCACTTTAACTACATCACTATGAAACGCCCCTAAACAACATTGTCTTATAACTTCCCTGTATGGATTGTTACAGTAATTCTACCCTATTACACATATTGCCTTATTCACCCTATTGCAAAAAGAATTAATGCGCATGAATACAACATAGCAGACACTACAAATGGGAAATAATGGGAGGTATCAAATGTATTTCTGCCTTTACACTGTTTTACTCCATCTTTAACGGCCAAACAGTTCCTGGTCTACTCAAAGCGAGCAGCAGCTGAGGACAGTGGAGCTCGGTCCCATCTATCAGTGCCTCGTTAGCTCCACGCCGCGCCGCTCCTTCTCCCCGGGACCTGAACGCTGCTTTGATCTGCTCAAGCCAAACACAGGGAGAGAGACGCTCACCCCTCACAGAGAGGATTAAATATCCCTGAGTCGGACGTCCCAGCAGCCCCCCCTTCCTTCCCGGCTCTCTCCCTCACATCCTCTGTCCGTCTGTGCCCGGTTATCACTGCGTCTCAGGAGGGCTGCGAGGAAGAGAAGGAGACAAGAAAGTAAAGAGTGGAAGAGGAAAATTGCACAGAGAAAAAGTGCTATTTCTTTAGAATTTATTTTTAGTTGTGGGGTGGCTGAGTAGATACTGCTATTGACTTTTTGTTATTTAATTATTCGCTTCATTATCTACATCCAAACAAATCAATATCTTCCAAAATAAAAATAAAATTAAAGAAATCAATATTGGATTGAGTCCTTCCCTTCATGAAGCTGGTGATGAGACAAAATGAAAAAACATATTCAAATAAATCATGAATTCCAATCCTCAATAACACAGCTTCAACAAAAAGATATTCTAAAAATCCAAACATACTGGACAATTTGCCATTTCATTTTTTTTTGGTAAATATTCTTGTACATTTATTTCAAATACATTTCAAACTTTTCACCCCCTCATACAACTTCCAATAAGACGTGTGATCAAAGAAACAAAGAAATGAGTCCATGTATTTTCAAACCCACAAACTTCACCTGATATTTATTTTAGATTTACAGCAGGTTTACAGATTGTGGCACTTGCTTCAGTCTCTGCAGGTGCTTCTTTCATCAAACAAACTTCCGTGCTCTTTACATTGGCAGAGGTTCAGTCTGGGTCACAGGGACCAGCCCGGGATCTCACAGAGAGCAGGATTTACTTAAGAGTCAGCCAATGTGGAGGCACAGGTTTGTTTAAGTCTGAAAAGAGGAGGCGGAGGAGGAGGAAGAAGAGGGGGAAGAGTTGGAGGAGGACAGAGGAGCAGATGAAAGATACAGGAGGTTTGAGGTGTTATGTTAACTCCGGTCCATATTGAATATTTTCTGTTCAAGCTGTTCCAGGAATTTTCAATATTTACTGATCGATTTAATTCTTTTGGAGTTTTCTATTGAAACATGACAGACCCTCCATCAGAAAAGTTACATAATGCACCAGTTTACAATTTTAAAACAGTAGAATTTGTTGTCCGCGTTCTTTGTGATTCATTGCTTCCATCAGAACAATTTTCAATAGTAAATGAGATTTTCAACAGAAAATGCTGACTTAAGGCTTAAGCTAAAAGAAAACTCAATTGAAAACTGAAAAGCCGTATCACAGAGCTCATGATGTGGAATTCTGACAGTTGCAGACAAACAGCTGAGGTTCAAGCTGAGTTGAGTGACACAAAACAAAACTGAGACGGCACGAGCAGAGAGTTTCGCACACCGGGGAGAGAAACCTGAAAATGCTTTTAATCGCACAAGTCAATCCCAAATGATAGCACAATTTTCCATATTATCTGTGACAAAAAAGCATAAAAGACTGCGACATCTGACAACTAAATTAAAACAGTAGGTGTGAGCAACTTGGTCTCCTTTTATCAAATTGAAATGTTTTAACAAATAGTCATTAATAATATATAATTAAATAAATGAAAATGCTCTATGTCTTCCCCAGAGCGCAGGTTCATTTTCATTTTTATTCTTTATTTGATTTATTTACAAGGGACAGTGTACATTAATCAACATTCAGCCAGAGAGGTCATTTTCCATCTGTAGTCCTTGCACAGATGGTAAAATGGTCAGCCTACTAAAAAACACAACAATAAAAGTTATACTCCAGTTCTTTCAGTCGTTTTCACACAACTAAAACTAAGTATCCAGAATCCCCCAGTCTTTATTTAGTCAGAGACACAACTATGGTCGTACTGCAGCTGGAAAAATCCTGAAAAGAATACAAGGAACTGAAAAAGATGTCTAACGGTCTGAAAACCCTATGTCTCCCAGAAATGTGGCCAGAAAGCGCAGTTAACTGGAGTAATCAGATAACCCAATTGGATTTCGGTATGTGTTTGAATGCACTGTAGAAATCTGATCATCATGAGTTAATAAATGGATTTTAAAGGATTATTTATTAATTTGATAATAGTTCCATGCTGTTTTTACCTTTGTTTTTTTTGTTTTTTTTAATAGTTTGCCTTTTCGCTGTGTTTTTCTTGTTGACACATGCTCAGGTGAGATCAGTTTTGCATTAAATATAAATAATCTGAAGACTCGAGAAATCCGACGATGATCTGATTTCTAAATGTTTTTTATTTTGTACATTGTGACAGCGGCTGGACATTGTGGAATATGAACATGCGACCTTTGTGTTGACTATATTTTTAACGTTTAATGTTAATTCAGCTCATTGACACAAATAAACCTGTTCCTCAAAATGCACGCAACCAATTACTACCAATCAAAATTAATAACAGCTTTATAATTGGGACTCTAATATCAATATAAATTCATTTAGCGTTCCCCACCTTCACTGGCATGTATCACAACACACCTTACACAAACCTCTGTTATCTTTCTAATATTAAAACAGCCTAGAACACGGGCCACGGCAATTCTTATCTCTCTAATTATGACAGCTAATTACTGCACCTTTACACCACTGTGAGAAACCGCGATACAGAAACCTGTGCATCTCCTGCTGCGGTTTCACTCTTATCTGCGTCGAACTGGAGATTGCAGCGTAATGAGAGAAACTTGAGCAGACAGGTGGGACTCCGCAGCGCTGACGGATAACACGCGCCCCCTGCGCACGTCACGTTGTCGTGTTGTAATGCTCGCTTAAAATCAGGTTGCCAAACAAGAATAATAATTGGCCTCATCTATGTTTATGTGGTCTTGGGCTAAGAATGTTATCTTGAGTTCAGTTTAGATCTGCGAGTTTGTTCCACACGTTTTGTAGTTGATTAATGACCAATACTTACCCTCTTTGCACTTGACATTGATCAGACTTTATCACTCTCCTGTTCGACCTCTGTTTACTACACACTGGTTAATTCTTGGTCAGTCATCTGGAGAAAAAACAAAACAAAACCGATCAATTGGCATTTTCCCTTGCTCTGGGACAATAATATTTGCTTATTTTCTTGTGAACATTAATTCATCTGCTTGTCTTTATTGACCAATGACTGTTTCATAGCTGTTGCTAAATAAACAATTTTGTGATGCGCTGCGAGGGGATTGCTGTTGGGATTTTGGGCTCTACAAAAACAAAACTGAAGTGATAACAATATAATACGTTTTGGAAAAGCATTTCAATTCTTTATGTGTTTACCTGATGTCCCTTGTGAAATAAAGGCTGGTGTTGGTACTACACAAAGAGATTTATATTGCACTAAAGATGCTTGACAAGCCTCTCAAAGTGATGTAGTATAACTCACTCACACCTTGGGGTCGTATGAGTAGGTGAAGAGTCTTGCCCAAGGACACAACAGCACCACGCACTGCATAAAGCATAAACAGCCATAGATCAGTGGTTAATGGAGTGAATATTTTTTTGACCCGAGCCTCCGGACCTTCATCTAGGCTTGGAACCTTTATGCCTGGTGTGTTCTACGCACAAGATGTTTGTTATTGAGGTTAAGATGGTAGTGGATTTTAAACGTGATATGATCGTTCTGGGCCAATTCACCAAAAAGCCTGAAGGTCAATAAACATTTATCTGAGGGACACATTTGACCCCCTAGCCATAGTTTGGAGAAGAATTGTTAAATAGATAATCAGAATTGTGGTCTGTTTTTGGTGTTGCAAAGTAAATAAATGATCTAATCCTCAGGCCCAGAAAGAAACTGCTGTTGTAGATTCTTCCAACATCCAGAAATAAAACCGATCCCCTACTGTTAATCACACATCATCCCAAAGACAGAACACCTTATAGTTACAAATTTCTTCTTCCTAGTTTGCCGTGGTTGATTTCTTCTGGACCTGCTCGCTGGGGCCATGAGCTCCGGTGGATCAGAGGCGGAGGTCAGCACCCTCTTTGGGGTTAATACAATCACAGCCTCTGCTTCCTGCCGCCGTCCCGGGCAGAGTAGCCCAGACGGAGAGCTCTGACATGACAGTGACAAATTGCCTAGTATTTATTCAAATGGTGTAACAGGATCCTGTGAGTGTGTTGTAATGTGTGTTTTTACACAGTTTGACCTCACTGATGAGTTAACACGTACAGGTTTATAATAAGAAGGGGAGCAACAGGGAGACAACAATCAAATGAACCGTTTCAAGGGTTCAGAATGTGGGGAGCATAATGAAATGTCCAAGACAAGTTGCCTGTTACTTAGAATTCCTGTTTAAATGTGTGTTTTTGACTTTTATTTATAGATTTGCATGTTTCTCCTCTGTTTTCTGATGTACACCTAAAAAAAGTGTTTGTCATAATATTTGTCAGTTTGATGCAGCGTGAAGTGATGAGTCATTATTGACAAAAATGTATTGTGTGCACTTTTCATGGGCTTCTAAAAGCTTTTAGTGTTGGTGTTGTGACTCTGGTGTTAGTGGTGGAGGCAGCCTTGCCTCCATCGGGCTAACCCAGGGCAGCTGTGACTACGAAAGCAGTTTACCACCACAGAGTAAAGACTGAATGATTAATACACAAGCTCTATTATACAAGACAAATTATACTATTCATTAATAATTTACCACTTATGTCGGAAAGGTGATGGAACAAAATAACTGCTGAGATTTGCATTCACATCTAAGGTAAAACAACTCCTCTTACTGCTTAACAATGTGCAGTGCAGAACAAAATGTATGGAATCTTGTGAAAACCCCACAATGTGCAGCAGTCTTTTTTCTTCTACTATATTTTATGACTTTATATAAATTGGCATACATTCAAACATTTGTAATACCCCTCTGAACTTAAACACTCAGGCCGCTGTATCAAGTTCACTTTCATTTGTGCAAAACCAGATTTTAAAAACAACCACAGCAGCGAGCAGCGGCATATTCCCTTCTCTTGCTTCTCTTCGCTCTCCTCTGCGGGTTGTTGATACAGAGACTTGCAGGGATCCGGGAAGTCCATGAAATAAAACCTACCACACACGCGTGCACATACTGGCACGATGGAGGATGATTCATAGAGGTTAAACGAGAACCTATGGAGACTTTACACTGAAGACATGCACCTGCTCCAGTGAGATATCCAGGCTGTGAATGTGGGAGTGGGTTACAATGGTTATAAAACTTTTGCATCTACTTTAGGAAGAAACAATCTGTTCGGGGACATGATGAGGACAAAGCAGTAGGTGGTGTAACTTTCAATGCAATATATGCAGCTGGCAAAAGAAAAATAAGCTATTTGGTGTTTACATTTACTGTGGTAGATTGACAATTGGATTCACTTTTCATTCTAATTGCAATGATCGTGCATAATTTAACTTGAGTTCTTTTAAGGTTTTTAAACATTTATTGAGGAGTCCTAAAGAAAATATGTGTCTATCCAAGTAGCCTGGATTTTTTTTTTTACAAATGCAATTTCCAAATAACGGCATATCAAGAACTAAACCAGTTCAAAACTAAGCGAGGTAAAAATCATGCCCGTTCCACAGAGCACATCCTAAAGTCTGGCACTGATTAGAACATTAGTAACAATGCATTTTCAAAGGAAGAGTTAGCGTTAGCCTCTTAAACATCACAAACTATGAACTATGAAAAACCTGACAACCACTCAAACATTCGAGCCCCGTTTGAAAAGATTACTGCGTCGAGCTGCCACTGCCGTAGTTCATTCTTGTTAGCGAGGATTGGTTATCGGGTATCGGTTACCGGGGATATCTAGAAGTATTGTACCGGTATTGATATCTGCATCAAATCAGTCTTTTCAAATCTGAAATGGAGGCGCAATTAGGCAAAATAAGGACTTTATAACTCAGATAAATAAGTAAAAACTTAATTTGTGAACTTCATTTAGTGTGCTAGGGATTTTAACATCATAATATCGGTAATCTTCGCTGTCGCCACAACAGGAAGACAGATATTGCATTAGCAAAAAAAAATCCATATTGAACCACTCCTAAAGATTAGCACCAAAATTAGCGTAATATCTAATGACCACGTAATCAATATTTCTTAAATATAGCTTTATGCTGGACGAACTGCACCAAAAATATTACGGGCCACAGTTTGACAATGAACTGGAAGATAGATATTGACTCTCATCACTCGTTTGTGCAGAAAAAAAAACCAACATTTTGCTGCCTCATTCAAATGAATGAGATAGAGCGTTTATATCAGTACCAGACTATGAGCACGTCACTCTTGAGAGGTTCATACTGATACTTTTTATTCTGTTTTTATTTGTCAAAACTCCTTTCAAGATCTGTCTTTCTTTTAATGAAACACAATACAATATCTCCGCCTTGCAAAATGGTCCAAACTTTATGATTTGGAAAAGGACTGCAGTGAAACCCAACTTTCACTCTATAATGTAAGGTGTTTTTGTGGCTCTTAGATTAACAACATATTTTCGGTCTCGTCCTCCTTGGCTGTGTCCTCTTATTTTTTTCCTGCTTCCTTATCACAGCTCGAGGGACTGACTGACATTCAAACTGCAGCAAATGACACTACATGAATCCCAGCACTCTCTCTGCCCATATCTCTTACTATTCTCATACTTTTGCCTCTTGTTCTGGTTTCCGGGGCAATTAGACACAGGCAGAAATCCCCAGTAGGCTGACTGTGGTAATCAAACATCTTTTTCCTGTCCATTTAACACCGGGATTAATTTCCTACAAGGTTAATTAAAGAGGCCCATCAGACAGCGCTGATTATAAAGGTTACTGTATCTGCAGCTCAGTGTGTCCCTCACAGGCACCCGTACACACAACACATAGTACATTTATACAGATATGCCCCAAAATGACCCGTGAGTGCTGACTTATGTTCATTCACTGAGTATAAATCCGAGGGTCCAAATTCAATTACTGCAATAAATCTAATATGTGGCCAAAAATGACAATATATTATGCAGCGTTTTCACACTGTTGAGCAGGTTATTCAAGTAGGGCTATCGTTTTGCACCATGGGTAATGTGTAATCGACAACCCTCATTCCAGTCGTAATGAAGTTTGAATCGAAGTGACAAAAACTCAGAAAATCATTGGTTAAAAAATAATAGTTACAAAAATGGAGAGGATTTTGTCTCCGCATCGGTGAAGCTCTGGATCAAGAGCACATCCAGAAGTCATCACTGCCCGTGAACATTACAAGCATACCACTGTGTGAACAAGAATATATGCACAACAATGAAAGCGCCTCACAGCTCCCCCTACTGGCACAATATGACATGTCATGGGTTTCAGCTTCCTCTTTATAAGTGACATTTTGCTGACTTTTTACCATTAAAAATGTATAATATTTAGATTTGAACTGATATGGCAACAGTGCAGATCATTTCTCTGACACCCATGGAAACTAATCCCACTACTTTGGATTTTAACCTAAACTCCTGAAAGTTTTCTTTAAGCAAGATTCGAGTTGTGGGTAGCATGGTATAATTAATTGATTCATTGGTTTCATATGGTGTAGCGTCTTTCATGACGCTAGAACCTCTTTACAGAGCATTATTCATTCAGTCCACGCTCGGTAGCGGTAAAATAAAATGGTCACATTTATATAGCGCCGTTCTCCCTTCAAGGGACTGAAAGGGCTTTACATCAAGGAACCACTCACACATTCACTCACACATTCACCCACAGATTCACCCACACATTCACCCACAGATTCACCACCATTCACACATTCACCCACACATTCACCCACCATTCACCCACACATTCACCCACACATTCACCCACACATTCACCCACACATTCACCCACAGATTCACCCACACATTCACCCACAGATTCCCCACAGATTCACCCACACATTCACCCACAGATTCACCACACATTCACCCACACATTCACCCACCCATTCACCCACACATTCACCACACATTCACCCACACATTCACCCACACATTCCATCACTCTCACATTCACACACACATTTACCCACACATTCACCCACACATTCACCCACACATTCACCCACACATTCACTCTCAACATTACACACACACCAATCTACACACACCACACACACACACACACACACACACACACACACACATACATTACACTCACACACTTCACACACACCCACACATTCACCCACACATTCACTCTCACATTCACCCACACATTCACCCACACATTCACTCTCACATTCACTCACACACATCTCACATACACACACACACACCACACACACACACACACATCACTCGCACACACACAACACACACACACACACACACACACACAACACAACACCACACACACACACACACCAGACACACACATTCACTCACAACACCAGCACACACATTCAGTACACATTCACTCACACATTCACACATTCACACACACACATTCACTCACACATTCACACACAGATTCAGTCAAACATTCACACACACATTCACTTACACATTCACTCACTCACCAACCTGTGGGTCAGTGGATCTGACCACTCAACCGAGCTACTTCTGTAGCCACAGATGCCCTGGGGCAGACTGACAAATGCGAAGACTGCCCATCTGCGCCATCGGCCCCTCCAACTTCCAACAATCACGCATATACTGCTTGATTGTCAGGACAGGTTTACTAATAATTCATTGTTCTTAATAAAGCATGAACAAAGTGTAAATTCATAACAAACAAATGATTCAGGCTTAGTAACTACTTTATCAGGAGTCAGGAGTCAGGAGTAGGAGTCAGAGAGTCAGGAGTTAGGAGTTAGGAGTTAGGAGTCAGGAGTTAGTTAGGAGTTAGGAGTCAGGAGTTAGGAGTTAGGAGTCAGGAGTCAGGAGTTAGGAGTTAGGAGTCAGGAGTTAGGAGTCAGGAGTTAGGAGTTAGGAGTTAGGAGTTAGGGTGTTAAGGTGTTGATTAAGTAATTACTAAGCCTGTATAATTCTTAAACAATGTGTTTATTATGATTTAAGTCTTGTTTCACGTTAAATCACTGTCAGAAAGGATTGTTTGTGATGTTTATTAATTCCTTTCTATTGATTCCAAATGAACAATTCAACGATAAAGACGCTTTCCACTGAGAAAAAGCGCCTTAAACGGATCATTTGTTCAAACAATCCCTTCAAATGCAAATGTACTGTATGTCACATGATGCCTGTATCAACCATTTCTCCCAAACGTGAACCAACTGCGCCCGCCTGCGCCCACCACAGCGCCGCCCGCCAGAACAAAGGTCGCCATGACAGGTATAACAAGCAGCACAAAACATTCAACTGGTTTCCATAACAGCAAGGTCAAAGTCCATATATCCCCCCTCATTGTATTCTGCACCCCCACCACACAACACACACACACACACACACACACACACAATCCCATAGACGTCGTCCCGTTAATGCCAGCCTGGTTCTGTTTACGCCTCGCAGTGAGATGGAGCCCTTGGGTGACACATGTGCGCCTTCATTAGCATGCTAATTGGAGGTGAGCTTGGTGTGGTGTGGAGGTGGCACAGTGCAGCCCCAGTGTATTAATCACAGACTTGGGTTGGAACAGCTGACTCCCCCCTATAGTCCCCACGCAGTCTGGTCTGGTCCTTGGTCCTAGCTCAGTTCTCCCCCCAAGGCCCGCGGGTCGAGTCTCCCCCTCTTCGTCTCCTCTCTCTCTGAAGCCTGGGTCTTTTACGCAGAGGCCAGCTGGTGAAGGAAGTGCACAAGGAAGGCAGTGTGTTTTGTCCATTTATTTGTGTGAGCTCTGAGTCCCACAGCAGAGGTGCAACGGAGAGTAAGTGCTGAGGTTTGAGGTTTTTAAGGAAACTGAAAACACCTGTGAATATTACAGTGACAGTTTGCATCTGTGAGGGGGGGGATTACAAAAGCGTGTGCACCATTTTTGCATTATTTTTTTTTTTGTTCAAGTTTACAAAGAATATTTGTTGTATTTTTTTCAGAATCAGAAAAGGTTTATTGCCATTGTCAATGAACAAAATTCCCAAACATAGGAACTTGTTTCGGCACTAAGGTACAACATAAAACACTGAGCAATAATAAATCTTTCTTCTTAATAAATTCTTAATCACAATGTCAAACGAACATACTTCTTTTTAGAAACCTGTGTGCGTGTATTATAGCACTGATATAACACTGTGATTCGTGAACTCCTTCCCTCCATTCACTTTTACTGTAGAGTCAATTTGATTCACATGTTTGTCCTCCTTTGGGTTGTCCATCTTCAGAACTAGTATTAGTCTCTGTTAGTCCTGCTTTAAACCTGGTTCAGAAATGGTGGTACGGAGGAAGTGAAATATTTTCTTATGCTGTACTTGGTATGAAAAGTTTAGGAACCTCTGTTATAGCACATTCTTTTCAAATGCATTTCGAGGCACTCTTGCACTCTTGAGTAAATGCCAAAAGGCCAGGGAGTTTCTTGTTGGGTCGCTCGGTGTTTGTCAAGCTAAAGGTAAATATTTGTCAAAAGTAATTATTGCCTGTCTAATCTTGGTCGTTGTGTCCTCGGGCAAGACATTTTTCCGCCTTTCCTTCCACAGGACTAACGGCTGGAAAACAACCTATGGCTAAAATGCAGCATGTGCTGCTGCATTAACAACAGAAGTGTGTTGCCAAAAAATTCTCTCAATTAGAAGTGCTGTTAATTCAAAAACATGACTCTATTATTATATTATTATAAATCAAAGGCAAATTAAATTTGCCAAATTAAAGGCACTGTACCTGATTTTCACTGTCGGATAATGTGAAAATGTATAGCTCACTTAATGCCCTTGGAGCATCATAAATATTCACAGTGATGAGTTTATAAGCTTTTTTCACAACTTTCTGAGACCAGAGCAAGTCACGGTAAAGCTAACAAACATTAGCACGGTGACGGTGCACTTCCAGCTTTGTGGAGGGTGAAAAGCTTATTAAACGCACTGGATTACATGTAAAATATTGGGTACAATAATTGTCAGGGTAAATCTCCTCCCTGAGGGTTGGGCTTAGTCTGCTCATAGCAGTATAAAGTCTACTTTCAGATTGAAAACATTGTCCTGATTCCTATTATGGAAGTCTTTCTCCATTGGAACCTAATTTGAAGTTAATGTAACTGGAAAATCAATCAATTAATGCACAAAATCTGGCATTTACAAAAAACAGACAAACCTTTGAAAAATGTATGCAACACAAATGTTAAAATAATTTAGTTTGTACATGTTCACAATGGGAAGAGTAAGTAGAACTTTTAGGTAAGTGCTAACTCTATGAATTACTCAAGAAGGAATAAAAGTGTTGTCTGAAAAATACACTGAGAAGTAACATTTCTTTAGTACTGTAACTGACTACTACACAACCCTGATTAACAAGCGCTGTCCCAACAAAATAACTAATATAAAATTAAAAAAATTATACTGTACACAAATTTTAACAAATATATGACTGCGTCCACGTCCTCTCTGCAATGTATGTCTAAAAAATGACCTCCACTTGAAGGAGTTTTTTTTCACATCCGCTTTGTGTGTGACGTGTTAAGTGTCTCCAAATGTCCGCTTGTCTTTTAATGCGCTGTCCTTGTGGTGTCTGATGACTTTGAAGTGTTGAACCGATACAACGCTGATATGAGACAAGCCTCAAGTCTTTAACAGAAAGATGGATAGAGAGAAAAGAGAGACGGAGGCGACGGAGCAGCCAAAAGTAACCTGCTGTTACTGTAACGAGGGACCCTGATAACACAGTAATAACAGGCTAATCGTATTTGGGTTCAGAAACCACAACATACTAATTCAATTAGCTTAATAAGCCCCTGTAGATAAAGTGCTTGTTTCTGCTGCAATGATTGGCTCAGGGTCCCAGGGAGGAGGTCCTTTGGGGCCAGACGTCTTTGAATATTCTGCCAGCAGAGGGGAAACTTTCTGTTTTTACAATGTTTTGACAATGTTTTTGACCAGTTTAAACTTTCCGGTTGGAAAAATGTTCAAATGTGTGAGATACTGTTCTAATGATATATTTTTAAAAAATTATAATATTATATGATAATAATCATCTAATAATTAATAATAATTGTAATCCTAATTTGAAAATATAAATATCTGCATTAGAATTGATTTGCCAAGTTCATGGCAAGGCAAGTTTATTTATTATTTGTAGAGCACAGTATGTACACAACGTAATTCAACGTGCTTTAAATGACAGGGAAAGATGCATTAAAGCACATCACAAATAGAGAAAACATAAATAATCATAATAAATAACAATAGAAAGACAAAAACTATTAAAGAAAATCTTAATTGACCACAAAAAGGACTTCAAAATGTCCCTTCAGCATATCCCTTCAGTTTGGGAGCCTTATGAATAAAATTGAAAAATATGAAAATTATGAAAAAATGCATAAATCAAACCTATATGTCCCAGAATGTGTAGTATTCTCCTCAAAAGGAACATGCTATAACCTTAATCAAGTCTTCATAGCCATTCAGATGTACAAATCCTAACAACAGAACTTATAGTGTATAACTTATTTCGCAAATTGGTAACGTGATATGAAGAGTTAAGTTTCACATCCTCAAACTTTTCTTATTGGAATGAAAGATGACGCCTGCAGATTTCCCAAAGCGCGCGCCCCGCTCCAGTAAAAAACCCTGCATCTTCCACAGAGAGAGAAGGACGATTCTGTGATCCCTTGAAACTTTCTTTTATTGTTTAAATCGACAAACGCGCGACACAAAAGCCAAAACAAAACCAGCTTGGGGTCTATTGTCCTTGTGTTGTGTCTCTGCCTCTCCCTCCGTCTGTCCCTGCTCTCGGCTCTTTGTAGAGGACACGGAGGAGGGGGGGGGGAAAGAAGCGGCGGTATTGTTTCAGGGTGAGAATGGGACGTCACAGTGCACCCGATTGGCAGCTGAGCCCTTTGCTGATTCTCCACACAGTATCGCCGAACGCACGTACGCCCCAAAACCCGGGACCCTCCTCGCTCCCCCGTTCCGTCACTGTGAAATCTGTATTCTCTCTTTAACCCTTTGTTTCCGCGCAGAGGAGCTATAATCTGTTTACAGTGCGAGGAGGAGGCTTTTTGTGGATGCCGCGCACATCTACACCACATTAATCTGCAGGCCACGAGCCAGCTGACAGAAGCAGAACGTGGCTGCGCACACCTCCGCAGCAGAGCGCACACACCGGCCTTTTCTTATGGTTATGTCGATGTTCTTCTTCAGACGTTTAAGACATTTACATTAAGTCTATCATTTGGTTAAGCCGTGTTGATGTCTTAACTGGACTCGAGTGATTGTTCTGTATTTATCCGTTATTTGGTTTGTTTTATTGTTTTTGTAGCATTGATTTGGTCGACACACCCGAAAGCAGAGTGACGTGTCGGCTGCGAGCGAGGAGAGACATTCAGCAAACAGTTGGAGCCTGAAATCGAGCTCACAATAATGAGGCCAACTAAAGCGTGTGTGTTTCACCACTAAACATGCAGACATACTGCAGCACGGCGCTTAAATAATTCATGGGTTTTATATATATGTTTTTGTTAAAAACTGTAAACTTTAGGGATGGGATGAGACACGAGTCACATGAGACGAGACGAGACATGAGATTGGGTCCTCATCGACGAGACAGACAAGATTTTGGCATTACTTGTAAATTAAGTACACCTTTTTTGCCTCAATGTTTTTGATTCTAGTTACTTTATATATTTTTTTCCATTGTGACACTGATTTGAGGGATTTCGGCTTCTCAAGAGGTGCGAATCTTCAGCGTTAATCCATCCTTAGCAAACACACAGTACATTTGAATATTATTAGTCTCCAAATGCAGTTTTTTTTATCCATAACAACCAGAAAATACACAATATTGTAACCGTGTTAAATACATTAAACTTGTATCTTTAATTTATAAATTTTCATTTCATACAAACAAACAGAACAAGAACAGAGAGTTAAAGACTTAATTAATAAGAGTGGCTAAAAGAACCGCACATCAGGCACATGACTCGATCCCATCCGCCCCAGAGTCTCGTAAGTGTGTCCACATTTAAGTTCAATGTGAAAGTCCATTTCTCCATCTTGTAAATGTCCAAAGTTGTTTCAGTCCAGTCCTTTATAGTCGGCTCCGTTTCCAGTCATCCATTCTTTTTGTTATTGCCTTTTTAGCTGCAGCCAAAAGCACACTCCAAAGGTATCCATCAATCCATCAATCTCCATCGCTTGAGCCCTACATCCGAGGTGCATTGTTTTAAAGTCAAATGGAATACCGGAGTTGAAGACCGTTCGTTGATCTGGTTTTAAACGGGCAGTACACACATCGAGTCACTAATTTCATGGCACAAGGCTCTCGCGGTTCTCAAACTAAACCGAGATATGTTTCGTGTTTTCATTTTGCATGTTCCTTCTCCCTCTCTTGCTCTTCCGGTCCCCTTTGGCGCCGCACATTCTTCCACATCCTTCCATACGCATATAAAATGGGGGATGGTGCAGTGATGAGCTGATAAGAGGAGGCAGCGTCAGGCCGTGTGGGCAGAGACCGCTGTAAACAAGCTGCTCATATTTAAACTAGGATTTGTTAAGAGGCCGCGGTCGGATCTGCGCTGCACATCCGCAGAAATATCCTCACGCGCGCTAACATATGCCAGCATCCCTCTGCACTGCAAAAAACACTACAGCTACAGCTAAATGACTTACTTACATTGCTAGTTCGTAGGCGTATTTTTTGGCTACAGTACTTTTTTTTTTTTTGACTGATTTCAACAATAAAGTTAGACTTTTGTTTTTATGTGTATGATTTACAAGTCGTGTGTGTATTTTGTTTCTCAAGCCAAAACATATACAGTAAAAACCTGAAACGTTTGTTGTTAAATGAGATGTTAATGTTTCCTATACCAATCTAATTCATTTATCATCTTTCCTATTCCTACAAGAAAAAACAATTGTATGCATTTTCTCTTACACTAAAGATATAATCATGCATAAGTGAAGAATTTACATGTTTTAGAAGCTTTCTGCTGCGTGGTTTTGGTTCCTGTATTTTTCTAGAAGCTCTCATTTCAATTTCCTTTTAAAAAATGAACAAACCGGAAGAAACTTTCATGTTTCTTTCCAGCTCATTCCCAACCTGTAACCTGCCATCACATCCCCCTCTAAAACTACTACACTTAGTTTTCAAGTATCCAATCAGAAAGAACTTAACCACACTTGGCGTTGCCTATGACTAAAACTAAAACCTAAAAACGCTCTCTATGATCTGATTACTCACAACCCAAAGCCCAGCAACAGCAGCCCATCATTCTAGAGCAGCCTCCAGTATTTTGAGCTCTGTGAGAATTACCAACCAGAATTTCCAACTTGTTACAACAGTGTTTCCTCATCATTAGTTTTCTTAAAGTTGTATTTTGATGTTTGATGTTTGAGTAAATCTGTATTGCCCTGCAAATGACGCTCAAATCCTCAACCCTGTTTTCACCTACCCCCTATCCCCGGCCACATCCTTGTACTTAGTTGTGATTATTTGAAAATTTAAGAACCCGAGTGATACACGATGAGTTCTAAAATGTCACAAAAAGAAAAACATGACAATTGGCTGCTTGTTATGGTAGACGTAAGACCCACAGGTTGGGGGTGTGATTGCAGCTGCCTCAGGTGAATACTGCTGTTGTGCCCTGAGGCAAGACACTTAACCCGTCTCACCCTCAGTGTGTGTGTAAACTGGTGTGTGAATGTGTGACTGGTTCTTTGATGTGAAGCACTATGAGTGCCTTGAAAGTAGAAAAGCACTATATAAATAATGACTTTTTTTTTTCCAATGAAGAAATATAAAATGATGATGTATTTATGTCATCGTTCAATACGAAGAACAGGTCTCCTTTTAGGCACTGCAGTCCACGTTCAGTTGTGATTGTACCCCCTTTTAAACCAGGCCACCCAAACTTTAAATGAAAACATTTCAGTCCAGATTATTTTTCTTGCATTTAGAATATTTAGAATACATAAATTGATATTAATACAATAATCTAGATCCACATAAATCTAGTCAAAACTACAGAAATTAAGATCAACATTCCGAAGTAAATTTTACCTGATTTTACAGTGTGTGACTCCCCTGGCTCCTCTCGCTCTCTCCTTCATCAAGCATCACAGTAATTTGGGAGATTAGACAGTGCGGATTAAACGGCACACGGCTTGCCTCCCTTTTGATGCACGCTCAAGCTTTTGTGCTCCATTCTTCGCAGTTCTTTTCATTTTCATAAGACCGTATTATATCAAGCAGTGGTAAGACTCTCACGCTCACAATGCCTCTGTCTCAGCTGAATCGACGGCTATAAGATCCAAACATTATGTAAGAAGTAAACAGTGCAGCTTATGCCACTGGTTGGACTTGAGATTTCCCTAACCTCTACACAAGCAAAAATGCCCAAAACGTATCGTCAGCTGCTGATCCAGAGTTGCAAGTGAAAAATACTAATGATAAAACTAATGGTAATAGCTTGTAGTAAAATTGTGCCTTAAAGTGCTTCACCTTATATTAGAGGTGGGAAATACATTAAAAGAAATGATTACGCGTTGTTGTTGTTGTTGTTTTGGATTTATGTATAATTTTAATATTGGGTATTTCGTTTACCATAAAAATGGCTTTAAAAAGGCTGCTAAAAGAGCTCATTAAAATTAAAAGAATACAACCAACGTTTACAGTTTGGGAGAAAACACAAAAGCTTTCCACATGACATGCTAATGTGGGCGGTTGTAACGAACGTGATTTGAAATCCCGCAGCGCTGTAGTCTCTGTTTGTCCCTGACAGTGGTGATGGAGGAGGTGAGGATGGACTCAGCGATGGCCGTGTAAAACTGCACCATCATCTGCAGCAACTTTGGCTTTCCTCGGCTGCAGCAGGAAGTACATCCTCTGCTGGGCCTGACTGATGCTCAGGGCTGGGCTTGTTAATAGAGTTGCAGTTTTGTTGGGGCTCATGGCTGTTGTCTTTACATTACTCAGTTTGTCTATCTTTTAATTGATGTCTTTCAATTTCAGTTTTTGTCACCCATGTTAACTTATTTGTTGTTTTTGTGAGTTTTCCCATATTACATAAGAAATAGACATCTAACTTGCGTCTCCTTACCATGAGCTGTTGATTAGGATGGCCTTAGCTTAAGATGTGCCTCTACTTCTGCTCTGATTGATGAGACGAGCACACGGAGCCACGCGCTAGCCTCTCACCAACTTAGCGCCGCTATTAGTAATGATTGAACCCTATCCAGTGGATGTAATATATTAGCAGGGAGATTATTCTGACGTTAAAACATGTTCTCTTTGCTGACAGCATCATCAATCACCTTCACGCGGCGCACACTGGACGTAATTGCTTCAGCATGGGCTGTGTGTGTATGTGTGTGTGTGTGTGTGTGTGTGTGTGTCAATGAGGAGAGTGGGTATTTGCATGTTCGTTACACCAAGCAAGTGGAAACAGGAAGCTCCTGGATTGAAATCAACTGCAAGAGCAAAAAGGAATTTCAAAACTTCAGCTAAAAGTTTGTATTTCAAAATAATAATTTGAATTTTTGAATTTTTGGCTTCTCAACTGACTAACTGAGTAGAGTTTTGGGGGTAAATGCAAGTAGATTTTCAAAACATGCAATTGTATTTGAGTGTAATTCTACCCATGTATTTGTAATTTGCTAAATTTATTAAAATCACAATTACAGAATACATTAAAAGCCTCAATCGTCCTAATGCACAGTTGTGTCACCACTGTCTCTGTGATGGTCACTCTGATTGGCCAGAGCTCAGAAATTAAGTGGATTGTGGTTTAAACAACTAATTCAGCTTTAAAGGTTTTAATCACTCTAGTTTTGTATAAAAGACTGATCTAAGATGTTACTAAAACTATGTAAAAAGTAGTAACATGTTCTTTGAGTGCTATTTTCCATGTGTACTTTATACTTTTGGGCAACTGAAGTTCAAATTTGACAGCAGTACTCTTTTAGTTGATTTTTATCCATGCAACTGGACTTTCATTTGAGTACGCATTTGCAGTAGTCGTTCCAATTCTGCTTTGAAATGTGAAAATATATCCGTACGGGGAATAATCAAGTTTTCAAACAAATCAGAGACAAGTAAAACAATGATTTGGGTATTTTGCGTTGTTGCTATACTAGCATAATACTGCAATATTTTTTTAAAAGTACTATATCTAGTATTTTCTGTTACTGAAGATATATACACAGATAAATACACTTTATTTAGTTAATTGCCGCCCCTAGGTTCAACATGGATTTAAAGAGATTCTTCATATTTTGGCAAACTATTCTTACTATTGCCCCTGTGACAGTTGCACAAACTTGAGACAATGTTCTTCAAAAGACAAGTCGACAGTAGATGAAGACATATTTGGTTTGCAAATATTCTCAGAGCAAACCCACAAATAACAGTAACATGTCATGAGTGCGGAAGAGTGGCTCAATGTGTGTGGGAGACGAATAAAGCTCGAACTTGAAGAGATATAAATAGTTTTCGGGCAACAGTGGTCCTCGGCTGACAGGATTTTGGGAAGGTTTGACAGTCGAAGGTACAACTTAATCCAAGTGGAGCATTTTCAGCGGAGCTGGGCCTATTTTACAAACCGCTTTGATAGATAATATTAGTACAGTATGTTGAGGATATGTTTTTTAAATAGTTTTGGACATTTGTGCAGGATTTAGGCTTCAAAACTTTATAAGAACACAGCATTTCAACATTAGAAAAGAAATAAGAAGCAGCAGTTTCAGCATAGATGACTGAATAATATGTCTTGTTTCAATACATAAGTAATCAATTCATTGAAAGTTTCACTATAGGCAACATTTTCGGATCTATCTTGCGTAATTACAAATGTTTTAATTGATCAAAACATCAATTGAATACATCCATTTCAAGCATCAGTGATATATTTTGCATGTTTAAGTACAGATTGTGTTTTTTCGGTTTAATTTTCTGTTTGTTCTGTCTATGTGTAGTTATTGTAAAGTGTTACCAACTTATCTATCTCCATGGTGACGTTCAGACCAAGTAACACAGGTTAGCTCTGTGGAGAGGCAAGCCCACTCATATATATCATCAGGTAACTTTATAATGCCTTGATGAAGCGTGGACAAAGACTTTATTCATAGTGAAGAACTTTTTTTTAATGTTTCACGCGCAGCAATTTTTAAAGGTTTACTCTAACGCCAAACTCTAATGCTTTCAATAAGTTACTAATCATTCATAATAAACTATTTGTTTCCTTATAAATTTACCCCAAGGGAGCCGATTCTGACTTTTTCTTAATCTATTACTTTTTGTCCACCATCTGATAAAAGGGAACTATCAAACTTAAAGTGACACTCGTAATTCTGGTCAGGCAACTGGAAGGAATCTCGGTAAGTTTTTACTCCAAACTCACAAATAAATAAATAAATGACCCTAAAATAAAAAATATATACAACAATAGGCGTTTTATGTGGATTCTGTCTGGCCATTTTTACTTTATTAAAAGTTCCTTAATAAAAGATGCTGTGAAATTAGCTTAAGCCTTTTCCAAACAGACAATTCCTATAGACGCCAGCTTTACTCCTTACATTTAGTAAAGGAAATCAAATCAGGTTTCCTCTGTGCTGAGCTTGTGAACACTTATAATTGTAATAAATCGGGCATAAGAGGTCAAAACTATTGAGTCCAGCCACGTGTTTGTACCCAAAGGGTTCAGAAACAGCTTCAGTTTGAATTGGGGCTCATTTTAGTCCAAATGGGCCTTAAGATTAAGCTTTATTAAGGCCTGACTGGGCGTGGTTATCATGATAAGTTTTATGCTGTGTTGAACATTCTGAGCAAAGTAAAAACATGTCCCAGGAGAAAAGTTACAAAGTACACCTTTAAGATGTCCAAACGGCCCATTCCTCACTATCCACACTTGACTTCTCTGCCTGCTTGTGTTTCTGTCCAATTATCTCATCCTTCGCTCTTCTACCTGCACCACGGCTTTTTCTGTCCGGTGTTTTGAATTTGCATGCTGCTCAGATCAGCCCACGTCCAGAGTAAAACAACTGCAGCCCCACTCGCTGCTACTCCCACCTTTTCCGACGTGCGTTATCTGATCTAATCTATGTCATTCACGGCGCTTTTGCCCCCTTCTCTGTCGCAGTAACTATCTGCTCTTCTCTGTAACCTGATCCCGGGATTAGTATTCACCGCATGCACGAGGACGGCGAGCGGAGTGGCTGCCTAGAGATGTCCTAA
Source organism: Chaenogobius annularis (assembly GCA_015082035.1). Taxonomy (NCBI): domain Eukaryota; kingdom Metazoa; phylum Chordata; class Actinopteri; order Gobiiformes; family Gobiidae; genus Chaenogobius; species Chaenogobius annularis. The sequence continues at coordinate 185,770 of BJKM01000239.1, read as the reverse complement.
ATCACATCACTCACAGAGAAATGTGTGTGCGTGTGTGGGGGAGAGGGGGAGGCAGAGAGAGACGGAGAGAGAGAGGGAAGAGATAGCGAGAGAGTAGGAGACGAAGAGAAGCGAGGATGTAAAGAGAAGGGGGTAAGCGGGAGAGGATGGATAAAGAGGTGGAGAGAGAGGGAGAGCAAAAGATGGAAAAAAGGAAGACAAGGAGAGAGAGGGGGTAAAGAGAGAGAGTGATACAAAGAGATAGAAAAAGATGGAAAAAAGAGAGAGAATGGGGAGGAGAAGAACGAGAAAGACAGAGCTTGAGGGGCCAAGGGGAGGGGGTGAGAAAGGGAGAGAGAGAGAAAGGGAGAAAGAGAGTGGTTAGAGAAAGAGGGAAGGGGAGAGTAAGAGAATGAGGGAGAAAAAAGAGAGGGAGAGAGAGAGCAAGAGAAGGAAGAGGGGGTGAGCGAAATAGAGGGGGAGCGGGTTTAAAGGAAGAGAGGAAGGGTAGAACGAGGAAGAGGGAAAGAGAAGCAAAAGAGATAAAGTACTAATAAGAGAATAACAAATATATAGAGAGGCGGGTAAAGGAAAGAGGGAAGAGGAGGGAAAGGTAAAAACAGAAAAAGGAGAGACAGAGGTAGAAAGAGGAAAGAAGGGGTAGAGGTGAGGTAGAGAGAGAGAGAAATGAGAGGGAGGGAATGAGAGGGACGTGAGTGAGAGTGAGGGGTAAAGGAGTAGAGAGAGAGGCAGAAAGACAGAAAGAGGGTGAGAGTGCGATAAGGAGGGAGAGAGAGAGAGAAAGGGACGTGAGTGAGGGGTAAAGGAGTAGAGAGCGAGCATAAGAGGGATAAAGATTGAGGGGGGAGTAGAGAGGAAGCGAAAGACCGAGATGGAGGGGAACTACAGAACGAGGGAGAGAGGGGGGTAAAGGGAAAGATAGAATGAAAGAAAAGAAAGACAGAGGGGAAAAAGAAAGGGGAAGAGAGGAAAGAGGGAAAAGGACAGAAAGGGAGAGAAAACGGGACAAAAGAGAGAGATGAGGGGAGTGAGAGAAGAGAGAGCGCGAGAGAGCAAGCGCCAGGAGAGGAAGCTAGATCAATCTTACGACAGCGGCTGGCTAAGCGTTGCGTGTGTAAGCGACACTCTGTATTGTTTAAACACACATTTAGTATCAAACCGAGCCGCGGCGACGTGCCATTTGTCAGCCATGTTGGTGTGGCCCCGCGCTCGCCAAGGTCAACCGCGCGAGCTGCCAAATCCACATCCCCGCATGAAAATACGACTTATACTATACATATATCATTTTTACATCTGAGAATATACGTAGGTCTGTACCATCAGAACTCAAAATGTTTACTGAAAACATTATCTAAAGTAACTTAAGCATAATTTAGTTCAGGATATTAATCATGATTTGAGTTAGGGGGAAGTTTTGTTTTTGTTAGGTCTAAATAATAAGTCATAATTATAATGCAAGTTGCAGATGACTTCACTTCAAATACGAGAAAGACATTGAAACAAGGAAGAATTAAAAGGGAAAATAATATAATACAAATTAACAAAATTAAAAATAAGCATAATGAGTTTATTTTCTCCTGAAATGTTGCATGCAATGTTCCACAGTATGGCTTTACATTTGTCTGTACACAAGAAGGTGGCGCTAAAGGGACAGAGACTCCATTCCTTCTTGGTTCTGTTTCCATTTTGTCCTGTTTTTTGGCTCTCTGAACATTGTTAAGAGCCCAAGCGGGGTACCCACAGGCTGAAAGGGCATTTCCTCCTTCCTCTTGCCCCTTCCTCTTGCCCTCTGAGCTGGTGGGCACTTCTTGGGCTCTGTTGTAATGCCCTGATCACCTGGACTGTCGAAAAAACTACAAAGGATTTTTAGACAGAACAAAATGACTGTTTATTGTAAACCAGATAACACTTTAAGAAAAACACTGGTTCACCCTAAGGACAAGATGAGGGGGCTGCTGTTAGCTAATACTAGGCTTTCTATGGCCTATCACATGGCTGTTAGAGTAACAAAGAAGATTAATTTTGGGAATACTTAAAACAGTGCAAACAAATAGATAAACAGGACAGGTTATTATCAGGAGGCTCCGCCCAGTTGAAGCTCAGAGGAGGATGAATATCCCAGTTCTCAGACTAGATCCGCAGACTGAGAATCCCTTTGGATGAAAGTTGAAACATCTGTTTTTCAAAACAACTGAATCTTTGTCTATATGGACCCTTCCTGGATGACAGATGGATTACACGACTCACCTTTAATATTGTTTTATTAGTCAAATGGCTAGATATTTAACTTTTTGCAGTGCACATGGTGTATTGTGACCTAATGAGATATGTTGTTTGGTTAGAGCAGTTGAATTGCTTTATAATGAGGTTTAATGTGCAATAAAAGGCATGTATTAAGAAAATAAAATGGTTTATAGCTTGTAAACAGAGACATAAAGGCACAAATGGGTGTGGAGTTGGCAGACCTCCTGACTGACCAATGAGGGAATAAATTAAGTCCACTGTTTCTGACTGCCGATGTGGTTATTGTGAATTTCAACCACAATGGAAATATACTTTACAGCAAATGGTACAGAGACTGCACTCAGAAATACATATATGGACTGAGGCGGCAGCTAAATGGACAGTGCTGTAGTTTTCAGGCTGTCACAACACTTTTCTGACTATAATGATGATGATTGCCAAGACCAGGCTGTTACAATACTCAAGCACAAGCACATACGGTCTGGAACTGTATAGGCTGTCTCCAAGATTTCCGATAGGTGTGATTGACAGGCAGGTTAGCCAATTAGCGAAACGCATGGCCCTTTTGAGCCAAAACAAACATGGCGGCTTACGAGTAATTAAATAAATACAATAAGGGGCATTGTGAAAAGGCGATCTCTCCTACTTTTGAGAGAAGCGTGCTACGATAGCGGGATGTTGTGTGACGCGCTCAGTGGTTTGGGTCCAGATCATTCTGCATTCGAACAGTAAATTAACCAGTTATTTCATCTACTTTTCCCACGTCGAGCTATTTAGGGGCTCCAGGTGAGGCATCGGTAGATCAGACGCTTTGGACCCTGCTACTACAACTGTACATTCATTCATTCATTTTGTCTATAATGTTTTCGCATTTTTAATTTGGACATAGGACCGGACTTGGACAGTTTGTGGTATTTTTCATTGCACCTCAGTAATTACCATGCCGAGTTCAACTATATGCTGCAGCACATTTTAGGAAAAGCAATATCATCCAGAACCAGAAAAGTTAGACAGTGCACTTTTAAGGGAACCACTCATTTGTTTTGTTTTACTCTGGTTGAACAAACAACCTTTTTGATTGGAACAGTTTGTTTGTGAACTCAAATTTATGAATTAATGTGATTCTTGGTGAAAGAAAAGCGCTGCTCGAAACCCTCAGAAGATCACTGTCCCCCTTTGTCTTTCCAGTGCCTTTCTGCTGAACACTTGAAATGCCTCCTCATCATCTGTAGGGCTAATCCACGTCCGAGCAAAATAAATTAACATTACTGATGCTTTCTTTAAGTAACATGCCGCTGTTGTGTGTGTTTCGTGATTACTGTTTTCTTACAGTAAATGGACTGTAACAGATTTGGTTTCCCGACAGCCGGCAGCAGACTGATGTCCTATTGCCAAACTGTGCTTCTTTGTGCAAACAGCAAAAAGAGAAATGTCATTAAAGGACTGATTTACACAAACGACTCACAGATTAGCAAAAGGAATAAAACAAATATGCCATCGGCTACAGAATATATGCAATATCTGCAGCAAAAGCCAGTCAAATGGAGCGTGTCTTTCTGGGTTTTCAGTTTGCTCATTGTTTGTGAATTGCAATAAGTAATTTGGCACTTATGAACTGTCAGTTATAATTTGTACTTAAAAATGAACCGTAACATTTCTGGTAAGGTCCGTCTGGTTGTTGCCATGGAGATGTTTCACAGTATGGCATTAAACATAACCATCTTGCATTTAATTCATACTGGGTGTTTTTATTTATGAAAAACAGCTTGAAAAAGCTTGTGTTCTTACTTTGGGTGGACTCGCCGTTCCACAGATCTGACCTGTAACTTTGCTACCTGTTTGTCTCTATGGAGATGCCATACTGTGGAATATTCCAGGCAAAGCAAACATCTCCATGAAGACAAGTAGGTGGCACTGACTCTCCACCAGAAAAGTGACATAGTGCACTTTTAAGGAAACCTTTCAATATAATTTCCATGGAAACAAGCAGGTGGTGACCTACCGCCAGCAAAGTTACATAACACACCTGAATGAATATGCCAGAATTCAGCCATTTGAATTGTGCTATTTTATATTTATTTGATGTTAACTTCTATTTAGGTGTTTGACTTTTAAACTTGGATATTTCCCTTGATGCTGTTTGTGTCAGCTTATTTGCAATGGGTTTGTATGTATAATTTAGGTTTGGTTAGTTCCTGGTTTAAGCCCTTATACGGTCTGACTGTAGAGTTCCTGGTCCTGTTCTAGTCCAAGTTTAGTTCAACTTTATCGGTGATTTTTCCACTACTTCCTCTGCAAGCCAATTAATCCATCATATAATCCATTTAATACAATACTGTTTAAGTGACTTTGTGTTATTGTTTGCATCGTATGGTTTTAGACAGTATAATTTCACTTTTACCATTCTAAATGCCAAATATAATAAAACAGTCTCCTTGTTGTGGGGCTTGTTCCAGCAGCTGCAGCAGGTTCTCTCTGCCTCTGTCTCTGTGTGCACTTCACTGGGGGAGCGAGAGAGCGGCGCTGCGCTGGAGGACGACGAGGCGTGTGCGTGCATCCAAATGTGGAATTTTCTTGTCAAAGTAGCAGGATTTGGGATTAGTTTAGGATCTGACGGAGACAAGGGGGGGGCGGCCTGATGACTTTAGCCACATAAAGAGATGACTGGGCAAATACAGCTCGACGCACACATCAATAACCTCAACCAGAACATTAAAGCAGCGAGAGCAAGCCGCCTACCATACATTTGAACACACAGCCGGGGAGATGTCCTTTTGTTTATGCATGAGTGGAGCGAAGGAAATTAATATCACTGAATTGAATCCGCTCCTCCTATATTTGGTAGATCTTTAAGCTTCCCCCGTGCAGCCAAAGTACACACATATACATCCGCACACACGTTGAGAGACTGGCAGCTAAAATAAGCCCTGTTTCGGAGGCTGCACTGCTGGGGATCCTGCTGGGTGGTTTTAATGGGGAAAATTAGCCAAGCAGAAAGGTGGATCGTGTTTGTTATGCTCCGCTGTGCCCTCGTCGTGCTGTTGTCCGCTCCCCCTCTCTCTCTCTCTATCTCTCTCTCTCTCTTTCTCTCTTTCTCTGTGGATGCACTCTCTCCACTGACATGGTTGGACCCCACCAGCTGCTGCCACTGCTGCATGTCCACAAGAAAGAAATACAAATGGGTGAAAGGTATCATATAGAAGATGTGTACAAAAGGAACTGTGAGTTAAGAATGATCAGTTGACAGCTCTGGATGATACTAAATAATGCAAGAAATCACTTTGTAAACAATATGTGGCAATTGGAAGCATGTGCTAAATGATAGACAAGAGGTAGAGAAGGTTTTGGATCGAAAATTAGTTCTGGATAGTTGAAGTTGTCCAGATGACCTTTTCTACCTTGGACCACACCTGGAGGAATGAGGGATCACACCGACTCAGAACACAAATAGTTAATAGATGATTGACCTAAAACCATTTCACAAAATATGACTTTAACAAAAGAATATCTCTGACATGTTATCGCCACATCTTGTTGGTTTCCAGATTCATTCATAAAAACAACTAAGAAAAAGACAACAAAACAAACAGCAGCAAACCAGTTTAATCCCTCCTTTGTCCAGGAATAGTCCAAGGTAAAAAAAAGATTTAAAAAATCCTCTGGACACAGTTTTGAAATCAAGACATTTCTCAAGTTAAAACTCCTCCTTTTATGGTGGGGCTGATCTTGTTCAATGCAGTATTAATTCTAGCTTCTGAGGCCAGAACCATCAGACTGAAAATGACTTCTGGATGGGAGTCAAAACGTTGAAAAAACGATGAAAATTGAAACCTTTACTACCTTTAATCATATTTTATAAATTTTCTTTAACCCTTAATTTGTCCGCTTAATGTTTAGAACTTTAATTACATTTTTTAATGTAGTCAAATAAACTTCAATCGAACAATGACATTTATTTGTAAAGCACAATTCACACTAAGAGCAATAAGTGCTTTACAAAACAATGAAAAAGATACGGATGGATGGAATGGATTAAAATCACAATAGAATATAAAATCACAATACAATGAATAAATGCATGAATAATCACATTAAAATTAATTTCAAGTCATAAGCACCGTTTTGGATTGAAACGTTGCCAGAGAAGAGGCTACGATACTCCGAGAGTAGATGTTTTGTATTTTGTAAACATAACAACATAAACTGTTTAGACCAAGACAGGTTTTGACATCATATTTTTACCAATGTCAACATTTGAATGACCGAATGACAAAAGATATATTCTCCATTTCACGTATTTAGACAAGACACATTTTGAACTGCATAAAGGATTCCACAGTAAAATGTTCCGCCATATGCCAGCTCAAATTAGGGATTTGTTCTGTTTCAATCCTTCAACGTCTTTGTCAATGTCATTATCTCTCTCTCTTTCGACTCAGCCTGCAAGTACGCGCTCGCCCATCCACCACACGCACGCAGGAAACTGAAAAAATACACCAAAACAAACGGGTGCTTAGGCATGATATGGGTGCGGGACTGTGGGTGACTGACAGGGTGAGAGATGGAGGGGAATGGGTGCTACAGAGGAGGATGTGAGAGGTGGAAGAGGAAAAGCTTCTTTGTTCTGGGTGGGCACAAATGACACCCTCTTTCACCGCAGAGACAGGACAGGATTTAGTCACTTCTTCTGGCACCATGAGCTGGCACTGTGGAGGGGGAGTAAGAGATAGTGTGAGTAGTGTGTGCGGAGGGAAGGGGGAACCAGTGTAGTGTGGGCATATACTCATGAATGGCTGTTATAGCAGTCAGAGTACCAAGTAAAGCTAAAGAGTGTGCACGGATTTAGGCTACATCAACTTTAATGAGATTTTAGCCTTGTTACAACAGTGTTCTCTCATCAGATTTGTATTTGGATTGATTCAGGAATGTTGAGTAATACTGCATTGTCCTGCAATTGAGGCTCGAATGTTCAGAAAATTCAGTTTCACCTACTCCTTATCTCCACCCACATTAGAGCAGTGGCTTTCAGGTCGTAACAAGATTTCAGGCAAATTCTAGATGATAAGGAAAAAAGTTGAACGTTTTTGTGATAGTTTCAAACAAGGCTTGATTCCCTCAAAATGCAATGGTAACATTAAATTCCAATTTGTTGGTCTACCAAATGACTGCATCTTAGGTGTATGTCCTCAAAATAAAATCAATCATTAGAAATAAGACAATGTTACCCTTTTGCAGGTAGCCTACTTTTTGTGTTCAGAGGAACCACTGCATTAGAGGATAATTAAGGATATGTAATTATGAATTATGAGAGGCGAAGGGCCTATCGTAGCTAAGGTAGTTTGTGCAGGTGAAGTAGCAGAGTCTTCCAGGCTGAACCTTCACTAAAGCTTGAATTAAAGACTATAAAAACACATAAATAAAAGTCTGTGATTAAATGCCACTATGAAAATGCGAGGCCTATCAGTTCTAGTTCTATTATTAAGCAGTTTTAGTTTTAGATCAATATTGAGGTTGACGATGACTAAAATGTAAAATGCTGATCTATGTCAAAGTTAAGAAAAATAGCATATCAGTCTTAAATGTGTCCTCTGCATTTCACCTATCCTCTAACGCCACTGGGTAAATCGGTTTGCAGTGGAAAATGTGATATTGAGCCAGGACCGTGGCGTGGGAAGCTGATGTATTGTGCTCGAGGAAAACAGCAAATCCACAAAGAATTCTATTTCTCGACATTCTTACTGTGATTTGTTTGTGTCGGTCATTATGCCACCATGTTAATGCTTTCAACAACTTCAAGTCTTGTTCTGTTGCAATTGCTAAAAACACTTTCCTGTCCGAAAGTAAGCCAGTAAGTAAGTTTTTTTCTCCCCTTTACTCCACAATTTGCCATTTTATTTTTTTATTGCAGGATAATATTGGGTGAAATGGGGTAGAAGAGCAGGGAGGCCATTCGGCACTTCGTCAAAGCCGGGAATCGATCACAAGGCCTTCTTCCTTATGTCATTACATGCTTTTACCCTGTGCCAAACCTTGTATTTGCTCAGAAAAACTGGAAAGAAACATGTGAAATGTCCACAAACCTATATACAAAACTCTTTCTATATTTCTTTGTATTGCAGTAGGCCACAGCAAAGAAATATAATTTAATCTCAGGAAATGTCCACATAAAAATAAATGCTTTGATTCGGATGATTCCAGGATATACCTCTTTGTTCTTGTCACATTTGGCTATAAACTGTACAAGAATATGAGAGATATGCACTGGCTCTCCTCTTCTTCCTCTGTACCTCCGTCTAAGTTCCTGCTCCGGGAGGTGTCGTAGCTCCTCGCTCCCGTCCAACCCAAACACACTCCAACCACATCAGAAGGTGGTCCCATCCTTTTCAGACCCCCACTAGTCCAGCCACCGGTGCTCAGGGCTCTACATAAACATATTATCCTGTATTAAATGTTTCCCATATTTGTTATTCTTCCCCTTTTCAAGACTCCTGGTGGAATTGGGACGAAACCAAAACTCACACATGCCTCGCTTTGGATAAAAGAGGTGGCCGAGGGATCGCTGAAACTTGCAACAACATTTGCGCAGATTCTTTGATTGCCTTGGATTCCTCGTTTCACATCCAACAAAGGCAGCGCTGTGTCCTCCAGGAGAGCGCTTTTCCCAACTGCATATGACTACGCAGAACTCCTAGTACAATCAGGAAGTGTGTGTACGTGTGTGCTGCAGTCAGAGGAGGTCCCTGTAGCGTCTGAATCGGGTCCAATTGGTTACTGCGGCTTGTATCAGATTGACTGGAGATGGGAGGTGACAGCTGAGCAGCCACTGGAGCCAAAATGGCCGACTTCAGAGGAGTGAGGTGATTGGTTCAGTTATGACCTCTGATTATGTGCAACATGAGAACTTTGGAAACTTAATTCGAAATGCATTATTCTTATAATCAAAATATACTGGCGCATGAAAACCATCAATTTGGGTTTGCTTGGTTTTATTTGGCCTGGAATATAAAATGTAATCGTGGACTGATGCCACAGTCTTTTTCCAACAATGGTGTTCTAAACCAGAATTATGTGACGGTAGCTCTCAGAAATCTCACAAAATGCAAGATTATAAAGCTAATCTCAGTATCCAGTGCTGCCAATCCCAATATCCATTTCTGTTGTCTGACCTCATTATGTGTTGAAGAAATACAGATCAACATTATAGTCACTTTCCAACAGTGAATGTAATATGTTTGTAGCAGTGTTTTCCTGTGCTGATGCGTGGCCAATGGGCAGAGGTGAAGTGGAAATTCTGGGCCATTGGTACCAGCAATGTTGGTGGTCACGTTCCACTATGATATAAATGCACATTACAGACTTAGGGGGCCCCTTTATTGCATTTGGCCCTGGGTAAAAAAGCACTCATCACCCCTCCAGTCTGACGCACCAGGCCTAAAGCGGTCTGGTTGCAGTGCCATTGTGAGTTGAGACATTTTACCTTCTGACTCTGCCAACATGTCATGCTTTACCTGTCTTGTCTAATAAAGCCCATGGGCAAAAACTGAATAATAATAATAATAATAATAATAATAATAATAATAATAATAATAATAATAATAATAATAATAATAATAATAATAATAATAATAATAATAAACTAAAATAAGGGTGGGTATTTTTCACATAAGCATATTGAATGCACTACTGCAGTTGAGGGAAGTGAATTAGTAGTCAAGAGAAGATGTGCAAATTGTGTCCCCCAAAATTGGTATTTCCTTAGTCCTCGAAACTGTTGTTCTTTCCCGCTCGCATTACTGCCCTTTGGTGTGGTCCAGTGCCTCTGAAAAGGACATTGGAAAAACTGCAATTACTGCTGAACAAGGCAGTCCGTTGCCTTAAACTGCACTAAATATGTAACAGTTCAAATCATGTACGGAACATTAGGTTGGCCATTGGGGGAAAATAAAGTGAATTTTGCCCTTCTCTGCTTTTCAGAAACATTGTTGTCTCAATGATACCGAAGGTTGTTATGATAAGCTTGTTGTCAGTTGTAGTGTGAACTTCGGCCAAGATATTTTCATGCATGTATCTCGTTTATATCATGTATCATATTTATCATCATTTTGTTTTCTTTATTCATCATTTATCCGTAAACTGGTGCAAATAATGGCCGCACATCATGCCTTTACATCAGACCCAAATAACAGCTATTTAAACCACGGTTAAACAGTGGGAAGACGGACTCAGAACCAAGACATTCAGCACAACAAGCTGTACTGTTTTGCCTGTTTTCTCTGTACGTGCCAATTAAAGACTTTGCGAACAATCCTCGCCGCCTCTGCGCAGTTTCTCATTGACTAAACTTCGACAGTAGCAGGCTTTTAACACACAACCTGCAGTTCATGGTCGGTTTGCTCTTCCATCCTGTAACACAACACCTTAACACAACACAACACCTGGACAAAAAACTGTCAAGTTCATCCTTAATATTTGATCAATAACATGGTTACAGTCACGATATGGAGGGAATTTATGAACGTAATGTCCCCAAAAGAATGTAAGTATCTGCGTGGTGTGCAGGGTAGTGTGTGTGTGTGTGTGTGTGTGTTATGCTCAGTGGAGGTCTTACTTACACCGTCTGATTTCAGTCCAATTGGTTGAAGAGCCCTGAATCTCGCGGAGCTGTATCAGATTGAATGGAGATTGGAGGTGACAGCCGAGCGACCGCAGTGGATCCAAAATGGCCGACTTCAGAAGAGCCAGGTGATGACTGTTGCCTCCTGCTCAATTATGCAATCACGTCCAAATCACTGCCAGAGATGGGGCTAGCCTTAAGCTAACTGTAAGTGTGAGGTGATGATGCGGTTCGGGGAGCACACATTGCCCCGCAGACCTGTATGACCCCAGTGTAAGAGGAATATAATACGAAACATGGTGCAAGACAATATGAGGAGAAAGGTGGTGGAATAGGAAACTAGGGATAGACTTCAGAGAATAAAACTTGTTGAAATGTTGAAACTGTATGTCACGACTATCATGGCCTGGCCAAAAGAAGTGGTTTTAACAATATCTTGGTAATAATTGCAACAGCTGATAAAAATGCGATAGATTTTGTATTTATAGTTTGAATATTATGAATAAATTCCATGTTATATACTGTTATAGAATTGTACTTTGTTATAAGCGAAAACCACAATGATACTGAACAGAAAAACATTATCTTTGTTGGCCATTTTTTTATTATGAGTATGAATAAAGGTTAAAGGTGCACTGCGTAACTTTTCTGGTGAATGATCCTACTAGCTCCATGGAGACGCCACCAAGCCAATGTAAAGGTCAGATCTGTGGAGATGCGAGCCCACTGACTGTAAGAATAAAAGTTTTTCAAGATATTTATATGTAAAAAAAGCAAGAAAAACAACTGTAATTGAATAAATGCAAGATACAAGCATGTATGCCATACTGTGGACCATTCCAGGTAATTCTTTTAATCAAAAATGTAATCATGATCTATTAAAAATAATCGTGAGTTGGACAGTCCAGAGCATTTTTCACATGGAGCATAATATAACAGATGGCGCTCGGCTGAGAAGAATCAACCACGCTCAAAAAGGTGGGATTTTGTGGAAATGATTGTCTATTTTCACAGAATAACCTGCAGTTGTTCTTTGGCTTTGGCTCCACCAGAAACGCTACACCTTCAAATCAATCCTCTGATCTTTACTTTAATGGATAACGGCTGCTATCCATTACATTTGACGTTAGCATCCCTAAAAACATACATAAAAAAATAAATAATAGTAATTAACAACGTATTGCCAAATCAAGCAAGTTAGAACACAAACAATTGCGCATTTTAAGCAGCTAATGTGATTTCCCTGGACAATTAATGAAAACACAGTGCATTATCTAAATTAGGATATGACGCAAGAAGAGTTCACATTTTGAGATTTTGTGAGGGGGTGGTTTATAATGTATGACGCTAATACTCAAACAAAGATCGCGCCATAATAATAATGCACTAAAATATTTCAGATGCAAATATTTGGTTCAGATTAAAAGACAAATTTGACATAGAATAAAATTGCTTTGTATTTATGAATGTCTTTATTTGATATTATGACTTTAACCATGTCTCTGTGTTGATTTAACCAAAGCCCACTCTCCATATGCTCCTTATGTGTGTATTTTACTCATCTCAGCTCCCAGTCGCTCGTCTCCTGGTGGGACTAGATCCTGGACTCAGACTGTTTGAAGTCTCTCTGGACCCTGGAGACGTTTTGTATAATCACAGACTTTTCCTCTAACACGGGCTGAACACAGACAATTATAATACTTTTGCAAACAAACGTGTAAAAGAACAAGTCACACCACACAAACAAGGGAAGGGATTTTTGTGTGTGGAGTTTATTCAAATGGTAAAAAGAATATGTCGTCATACAGGTTTTATACAGTAAATGAACAGTGAAATAATAAAGCTGCATATTGTATGGCAGTTAAAGGCGCACTATGCAACTTTTATGTTAGTCTCCATGGATACGTCATTGGAGTATATATAATACGTGATGGAGACAAACAGATAAATTACATAAAAACTTCACACAAAAGTGAATTCAATGGCCGTTGTCAGTTATATATTTTGCACAAGTTATAAAGATTCCACGTCATCAAGGTCATTTTCCCAGACGGTTAAAGGTTAAAGCAACACTATTGTATTAAAAAACGAATGGTAATTATATTTTTTTCTTTTATATCAAAAACAGTAGCAAGTATTAAATCAAAATGTCAAAAAATAATAAACAATTTCTCATTTCCATCAACATGACTCTGGAAGCCTGCAATCTCCATATTTCAACCTTTATTTGTTGATCATGTATTCAAGAATAATAATTGTTTGACTATTCGACTAATCAGTAAATGAATGATTGAACTGTTTCATGGTTTGTACATGTTTGTGTTGTTGCAGATGCTGTTTTATCTTATAGTAGGTTTAAGTTGGGACACATTATTGTGTTAACATCAGTATCATATTCCACTTTATCAGTTGGCAAAACTTTATTCATTTAAATTATATTCTGAATTTCAAAGGGACCTCCCCCCACCTTGTTAAATAAAGGAAAGTCCCATTGAGATGACTAACCTCCTAACTTGGCCAAGACAACAGCACAGAAGTTTAGACAGTTACAAGAATTAGTGACTTAAAAACACTTACAATCCATGGATCCCATTTCCAAACATTTCAGCATTAATTTAAAATGACCAATTCAGAAACTAAATTCACAAACTAGGAACTTGCTTCGGTAGTAATTTGCAACATAAAACATAATAATAAAAGTTCAAAAAATATTTAAGCTATGGTAGAACAGAGAGTAAAAAATATGGCTTCAATGCAAAATACAGTAGAGCAACATCTAAATCAACCGTTTATTTTAGTTTCCAGACTTTTTTCATTCTCTTACTTCGAAACTGACCCTTTTTTTCCGCAGACTTTGAGAGTAAAGTGCCCGTGGCTTTTACCATGGCTCCAGTGTAATCCATCATCTTTTAGCTCAGTAAAGTGACTGGACCTGATTGGTGCAAATGACGACGTGTTGGACTCTGTATTCTGGTGAGGGCTCTCTAAGCTCCAGCGAAAAGGGGCAAAGGGGTCAGCGATGTGTGCCAATCCCACTGTATGTGTGCGAGAGCGAGAACGAGAGAGAGAAAGCGCGAGGGGAGAGTATCGTCAGTCCTCCAGGGCACAGCAGGCTAATTAATAATGAATCCCAGAGAGGCTACGTTTGAAATGCAGATGTGCAACTGCCAACTCCGCCCGCTCCTTCAGAGAGACCAGAGTGAGTGTTTGGTGTGTGTGTGTGTATGTGTGTGCGTGTGCGAAGGGGGGCGTGCATCAGGGAGAGGCAGCGGGCCACAGGGGAGACTCGCCGGTTTGGTTTGGGTGGTTTCGCCGCTGTGGCACAGATAGAGATTTTCTGCATGAAATTCACTGGGGCTTTACTCGGAGCTGCAGAAGAGAAGGAGAGAGTTTGAGAAGTTTGGAGAGGGATGTTGGTTTAGCGCTGGACGTACACGGCTCCATGGGATGTGGTTGTACTTTTGAATCGAGAAAGTTGTTGTAACAGTCAACGTTTTTATAAAGTCATGGTCCAAACACTTTTTGCGATTTATGTCAAGATGTGATCATTGTAATAAAACTGCAGCCATATATTGGGCCTCAAAACGCCTGCCATGGACACAATGGATGGATATCTTTGGAGCATTCTTCTGGGAGCTGGGAAAAAGGCCATCACAAAAAAAATGGGTGACACAAATTGCGTCGACGATTAAGGACCGGAATTGCATCATTATCAACATACGCAAACTATGGGAACAATTTATTTTGGACAATTTTTGAACAAATTTGACAGACGTTGGACTAAATGGGACCTTTATTTTGGACTTGATATGCTTTAACCTTTCCATCTTTATTTTCAGATTGATTTATTTTTTACTTATTTAGTGTCTCTCTGGTCCTGCCCAATTCTTGTTTTTGGTGTTTTATGTTCTAAAAATAAATAGGATACCGGTATATATAGTATATCTACTTTCAATAAAATGTTTCTCTATTTATTATGTATTTTACCATTAATTACTATTTCCTTTTTTTCCTAAATAAGTCTCATGAGCACAATCACCGAGATTAATTCCAGAAAGTGTTTTTAGCAAATGTTCCAATAATACACTGTATATTAATCCTAATGTTTTTGTCACTCTGACCTTTGACTACATTTTCACTTTGAGCTCGCTGTTCTTATGGATTCGTTTACAGACATTTGTATCATAACAGGGACACATTATTACAGACCCATATATTTGTAGAGTCTGACCCGCTGCCAAAAGTCTTTTCCACCACACATACGTCTAAAAATACCATGTTCCACTCTTCAAAAAGGTCCCGGGACAGGATGCAGGACCACGCTCTGAAGTTTCCTTAATTCATTCACGTTTGAGGCCCTAGATTTGTTTTCACAACTCTAACTCCGATGTTCTGTCAGCGCAGCAAAAAGGTTGAAGTTTAACCCAACCTAACGGATAATATGTTAGCTCAAGTGCAATCTTTTGTACTGATGTTGAAAAGAGTATTTCAATAATGACACATCTGTGAGAAAGGAATTACATTTTATAAGAGACAATACAGGATCCTTTGGCGTTTTTGGTTTGTCTCACATTAACTAAAGGTTCAACATTATCTTGGAGATGCAGAGTACATGAGCTTTTAAAATATTGGTATAATTAGATTTGTATTAAATTAAAATACTGTATTTATACTCTTAAAGTCATGTTTGGACAGTAGGGCTTGAAGTTAGAACATTTTACTGATTTAGTTTGTGCATATGCTATCATTATCACTATCAGATCGTTAATTGTTGAAAAGAGGGAAAAATAACATTAATCTTAGATTTTTATGGTAAAAGCCTATTTTCTGTGCAAAAATGAGTTTATGTAATATTATTCAGCTCATGTTTTCTGATATTGGAAACAACTATAAAGCGTTTATGCCCATATTTCTTAACTCATTTGTCTTAAAATTACAATAAAACTATCCATAATGTTCTCATTTCTCATTGGGATAATCATCTGCATTTAATTTGGTGCTGTAGTCCAGATGAATGGGACTTTTACTCTTTAGCCTTACATCAACATGAATAAAGAAATGTGCCTGTCGTCCTTGAGAAGTATTGAGAGCAAACCCACAGCCCTGCGCTCATCTCCGGACCGAGGAAAGTGGATCTGGAGAGGACCTGGAGAGCCCACACAGCGTTTCTATGGACCCTTATCATCTCGTCTCTCCAGCTTCAGCCGCAGTTTGAAGTTTAACAGATGGTAATTTTATGTAGATTCATACCAAGCCGGTTTCCTCTCTGACCCAGAACCACTTTACCATCCGCTGCACCTGTAACACAAACACACACAAAGCGAACGCCGCATTAAGTAACGCTTCAGAAAAGATTTGGATCTCAAAGTGTCGTCATTACTGGACTAAAGTGAACCTAAATATGTCCTTTAAGGCTGTGGGACTGAAACAGGCCAGAAATTAGTATTATGATTTTCAGAATAAATGAAGTATTGCACATATATTTATGATTGATTAACATTTGAATATACAAATTTATCGTCTAAAACAGGAGTAAACCGGTACAAAAAATAGTCATATATGTTATAAAATGTTTTAAAAATAAGCAGGAAGAAACAAAGTCAAAACTAAAACCACAAAAAAGCACAATGCTTTAGCGAGAGAGTTATGAGGTCTGATATATCCACAAGAACCTTTTAGACTCAAATTTTTGAATTGTATGAACTTTTGAGAGCAACGACTAAGAACAAGCTCAAGTTTTTTTGGTCAGTTTGCTCTCTTAACATACAGGCTTTCACGTTGAAATAAAAAAAAAAGGCTAATCTGCTCCTAAAGATGTTATTGTTATTTATTTAACCCACTTGCATCCATAGAACTATATGGGCATCGTAACTTCAAAGGTTGTTTTGTTAAAATGCATTTTCTCCCATAGGGACAAGTTCCTACTGAATTCATTACAATCTAACTCTCTGATTGTGACATAAAGATCACCACCTAAAAGCTCCCAACACATCAAACTTTTAAAGATGGAGCTTTCTGTAGGATTTGTTGACATCTTATGCCAAGCCTATTTATTCAACTTATAAGTCTAAAGAATTTGGCGAAATTAGAATTTTTAGGCCAATTTTCATTGAAATCCGAAAACGAAATAAGATATCCAAAATCCCTTAAGCAATATTTTTGTAACCAATATATTTAAACCTGGCTCTATCTATTTTCCAGATTAAAAATCCAAAATGTGCAATTTTGTCACTTTTTATTTCCATCATCATTACATGATTTTTTAATAATATCATCATGTGAGTAAACTGCAGGAGAAGTTCAAATTCATATCTTTAAATTAAGATTGTTTCCTCTTCACCAGTTCTGAACAGCAGCTAAAATAACAAGCAAAAGCCAAGAGAAAACACGACCAGACCTTAAAATATCAGATTCACAGTTTTAAGGGAAAGTGTAAAAATAGAAAGAGATTAATGTGTCAATTCAACTCATTCAAGAGTTTAGGACCTGACTGAAAATGCACGGTCGACTTGAGGCTGTATTTGTGTGTTGGCAGTGAGGACCCGAGGCTGCGTGTGAAGACACAGAGCTGCAACAGCTCCAGCACTGTGGCACTAAACCATCAAACAGATAACAGGGCAACAAACTGGGAGCCAATTCACTTATTTAATGATATTATTTCTTGCTGAAGCTAAGGTCAGAAGAACTTTTAATGATTTTGGTTGTCAATGTACCATCTTGTAAACATCAATGTTTGCTACTATTTTTATAGTGTCAACATTTTATAGCTGCTCTGTGGCACCGACGGCCAGCGGCAATCACACATTTCATTGTTTTTATTCTTCTATTAGGATCCCCATTAACTGCCCATTTAATGCTCGCGTGTCTTTGGCTCCTCATTGCAAATATCAAAATTAAAAGGCAGTTGTGGAAGAAGTACTCCATTTGTTCCTTAAGCAAAAGTAGATACAGAGAACAATTTCTCAATGTTTCTAGACATTCTATAAAAATAATCCCTCAAACCAAACAGACTTTAGTCCCTGGAGTAGAAAGTCCACATTCCTGCTCTCAGGTGAAGTAAAAAGTACTCCCTGTAAAATTAACTTTAAAGTACAGATAGGGATTTGACTTAAGTATCAGCACTTTTACTTGTAAAAGTACAAGTAAAAGTGATATTTGTCCTTTGTTACTTTCCACCACTGAAGGTGGCTGTGGTCGCATGCAATTCATTTATTACCAGATTTTGGAGTGGTAAAATGATCGAAAAAGACAAGTAAACAGCTAAATCTGTTGTAAGAAAACACATTCATTTTGATTGTGGTCCCTATGATCAGATTTTGCAGTTTGCAATTTAATTTTAATTATCACAAAGGTCAGATTTGGGTGTTCAAACATAGCCACTGAGAGGGTGAACTGCTGCTACTGCAATTGTGGAATGGATATCTGAAAACATGTGCTATAAGCAAATATATGTCTGACATAGAGCAGTTTTTATTGCAGGTCCTGCCTCAGTAAGAACTAAATATGACAGAAATCCCAATATGGACAAAGCAATGTGACAGTACACTGAACAGTACCTGCACCGCTGCTTGAGACACACTGTTGTCGTGAACACTCTTTTGTTTGAAGATGACAAACTGTTTCCATTTGGTTCAGGTATTCAGTTCGTCCCTGATAATCCAGAGGTGGCAAAACCGCAGTCACTGTGGATGTTTATTCTCCAAACAGAAAATAACAGACTGTGTGACCTGAGGCTCGGTTTGTTTTGACTGAATTCATTTTCTAATTAACTGGAAACCCAAATCATTTGAGTCTTTGGATTTGAATTAGAGGTGGAATACAAATGAGACAGACAGGCAATGTTTATTAAAAAAGTGTTTGAAATGTTTGATGGTTTTAAAGCTGTGTGTTTTACCATAACTTTAACCTTTTGTCCACTGTGTGTCTTTGTTACAATTACAATCCCCCCAAAAAGGCAATTACTACAATGAATAAATACATGTAAGTTCAGCTTCTCCAGACCACTGCAGATTTCAAGGGCATGTAAATGTAATATTCCTTCTGTTTTTTGGACAGAAAAATTAAAAAGTGGCTGTAGAGTAGATTGGCATAACCTTTTATCCAGCCTGCATATACAAAATGTATAAACGTTCATCAGTATTTTAAACATATATAAATATTTATACAAAAGATAAATGAGAATAACAATAGTGTATGTAGATGTGTCATTTAATTGTCGCCCCTTTGTTGTTTTAAACATTTATTTTAATCAAAAGAAAACACTAACACATGATAAAAAACAACAACATAATTGTGAGTCTTCTTTGATACTAAACTAATTTTGGGTAACAAGATAATGGCTTATGATTTCCACCACTTTCTCAACAAAATTGGAAGAGGATTTTTAAAAGAAAAGTGCTGAATCAGATGGAATAAGGCACAACACTCCCTTATATTTAATGAACGTCGCCTATAGGCCACATTTCCATTGACGCGCTCTCGTGGGACGCGCCTAAGCCTCATATCTACAGCATGTGACCGGCGCGTTTCCCTTTATAATGACTGACAGCTGGACACGGAGCGCACTAAAAACACGTTTTAGCTGTACGTCTCCCACACACTGCCTGTCACGTAAAACAAGGCGAGCTTTATTTTCTGAGGGGTCGCCCGGTTTAAACGTGGTGTCACTGTCCTTTATTAGCGACGTCATGCGCTAATGGGAATATCGATTTTAGTGTCTGGCAGCGGTGCGTTTGTGTCGCCGATGTCAAGGATGAGAGGACGACTGAGTTTACAGCCAGGGGTGACACCGAGACCGCCTTTTACGCCTCAAATACATGCAAAAATAGACATGCATTTATATAACAACGATATACAAAACTGTGCCGTGCAGACAGGAATTCAGAGTCGACAATTTGATGATGTGATGATGTCATACTCTCATATAGGGGGTATAGGAGGCTTCCAGAACCACCTATGAGGCATTTTTATAACAATCATCCAAAATACAAATCCACAATGCGTGCCTGGACAATGACAAACCCCTAATTTCTAAAAATGATATCTTTATTCACCCAAAATGTGCACAACCTTACCAGTCCATTCCTTTGACAAAAATAATCAGCATACACTCAAAGGCGCATTTTACTTGACCAAATCTTAACAAAAACTAAAAGCGCGGTCTGTTGTGACGTGATTCCATCTGAAGCTCAGGCATTAATGAATTCAAACGCGCAATACACGCAAGATCTCAGAGACACTGCTTTAATTTTGACTGTTGGCGCGCTCGGCGGAGATTTAGGCCTCAGAGAGGTCATGACACCGCGTGACAGGTCCCGCCCCGGGGCCCCGAGCTGTCTCTGCCGCAGACGGAGGTTGATTTATCTACAAGCCAACCAAGTCACTGCGAATATGACGGCTTAGAATAACAATATATTTAAGAGAACGGATTACGTGCAAAATGGCAAGGCAACCATGACAAATTAAGGTTTTGGCGCAATAAAACATCGTGGATATTTAATTTAACATTACGTGCTAAACAATATTTTTTATTTTAAATTTCAAACCTTTATCGGTGTATTATGCATAGCCCAAACCTCCATATGTTACACGGTGAATTATATTTGTCCACACTGAGATTCTCTGACCTTAACAGCGGGGTGTTGGCAACAAAAGCTGCGCCATTTCATTCACATCTGACCTCAAAATATGTCTCTTTTTGCTGCCAAGAATGTGTAAAGAAATGTGGTGGTTATGCCATTAAAAAAAAGTGCATGAAATATGAATGATATATAACATGGTTAACATAATTTAAATACGTTTTAAAATACCAATGAACAATGTTTTCTTTTTAAAATGCAAAGTAGATCCAATATGTTTTGTGCGCAAAACTGCAAATATGGCTAAACAATTTGTACAAATAATGCTGCTGTTTGCTGCAATAAAAGTGTGTACCAAAACCATCGCTTCAAATTGTTGTTTTGACTAGAGCTAATGGTAAATGTCTATAGGTGGAAATAGCTGTGCGTAATTGCTATAACCGTTAAATAAACACAAACAAACAAACATAACGTGTCAGAAATGATCGCTGGTGTGTTCTGCGCGCACATGGAGCCTGCGTAAGTGTAGCGGGGTCTGCATGGCTCGGGTTATCTGTGAATGGGCTCTTTATTGGAGGCGCGGAGTGGGGATTTGCCTTTTATTCGCCTCGCTATGGAAACGCGCTCGACGGCACAAAAATGTCGATGTGAATAAAAGGGATCGGCACAAGGAGCGTTTCTAGAGAAGCATCTGTTACACTTAGAAACTTAGACTGTTGAGAGAGAGAGGGAGCACAGCACAGCAGCCCCGTCCAGAGTTAAGTCCACTTTGCATTAAGATCCATGCGTAAAAAAAAATGTTTTTGGTTTTAAAATATGTGCTAACTTCACCTAATGTATTTAATATTGTGAACTGATGAAGTATAGCCACGTTTTTACGCACAGATTAATCCAGGCAAATATATTGTATGCTAGAATTTTTATATATATTTTTTTTGAACAGTTTAGTTTAGTTTATGTGCCATTTGTTGTTTGAAAACCACATTGGAAAGCACGTGCAAAAAGCTCAGAGTGCAAACAGAGAGTCAAAAAATTGAAAACAACCAGATAAACAAACAATGAAGAGAAGTTACAAAACAATAAAAGTACCAAGTAACCATTTAACTGCTAAGAGTTTGCCTCAAATGCACTAAGTGTTCAGCATGCTGCAGTTGGACGAATAAATAATCTACTTCGACTAACTGCTTTGAGAATGATGTTGCCCAGACATCAAAATACTGCTTTCCAGCTTCAAACTCTTCAAATTATGCAACGCGAAAGACAAAATCCTATCAATTAAGCCCAGTGTAAAGGCCTTTTTCTCATTGTGACAAGAGTTTGGAGGAGGAGAGCTGTGTCCTCTGTCTCACCCTGATAGCGGGCCCGTCCAACCCCCTGCGGCCCCGGGTCCCCTCGCCCATCCCTGCGGCCAAACCCCTCACCTGCTTCGGCCTGCGGTGCGCCTCCTGCCCGCTTTCTTCCTCCTCATCTTTCCTCCAGCGTCGCGGTTGCTCCTCGGCTCTGCACTCTTTAATGACTTTCTGGTGGCTGCAGAGCTTCTTTTATTTCTCCTAAATGTATGAAAATGTATGCAAATTTAAATCAAGCTTAACCTGGGAGCCCGAGCAATATATTTAATGGAATTTCACAAACCAATAAGGAGACTGGAACGCGAGCAGTCTTCTAATGGCAAATATAATTACGCAGGCGAAGTTAGGGCTCAGATATGCAGTTAGATTAGGTTTTTCAATTCAGACACGAGCTGTGGGGAGATTTTTAAACAGTGCTACAAGGAAGGAGGCCTCGTTTTGTTCGAGTGGTAAAGGATTTGAATCAATGAATTTCATGAGCTGAAAATGTGAGGTTGTCTTGTCTTAAAAACCTGGGATTTAATGCAAGTACATTCTCACCTACACACCCGTGACAGTTATATTTCCACTATTGAGCGGTGATGAATATTTATATGGGAATGTTCGTGCGTAAAACCCGCGTGTCACACTATCTCGGGGACATCTTATAAACACCCCAGGAAACATTGCGTTAAAGTTAATCATTAGTGCCTGGGAACTGGTCCTGGTTTGATTGTGGGGGGCTCTAAATGAAGTGCTGGCACGTCTCACAAATGCCATTGCGCTTTAATCTCCTCCTTCGCACGCGCTCGAGGGTGACACGAGCGGCAATAAACTCGTGCGTAAATCAGTTGGAAACTTTAATTAATAAACAGGAACTGCGCTCCACGCTCGCATCACGCCGCGCCAGGCATGGAGCAAGTGGACCGACACTGCTCACTTCCGGTTCGAGTAACCCCTTCCCCCCCCAGTGACAGTGACCACCACCACAGACATATGGAATTAAGTGTGTTTTGTGTTTTCCAGTTTTGTTTTAGTTCAGATTTACTGCAAGACAATAAACCTAGAAAATTCACAATAAACTGTTGGATTGTTGTTGTTTCTTACTTTCATCATTATTCAAATGTAGATGGGCCTTGTGGAATGGTCAAACATGGTGTTATAAATTAGTTTAGATAAATTGCACAACAATATCTTCATTACCCTGGTATAATATCCTGGTATATACTCTAAGATTCTAGAAGAAGTGAACCCCACTTTAAGGATTTCATCCAAATCTGAGTTTAACTAAACTCGACAGGTTTAGGCTTTGGCAAAGTCTCTTCATCACACACAAGACTTTCCCACATAAAGACCCACATAAAACAGACTGCTTTTGTGGGAATCTGTGAAAATGGCGCGTTTGAAACATGGGAACAATTGACAGTAGTGAATTTCAATATTTCCCAGCGCTCATATTGAACGCACATGTGTTTACATCCATATGTCTCCAAATAAAGTTCTGATTGTAAATAAAAAATCTTAGCAGCAGAGGCGGACCTTAGAAAGGCGCGTGTGCTATTGGTGTGCGTGAGTCGTCACTCAGCGCTGATTGGTCCGAGCAGCTGTCAGTCAGAGTGGAGCCAGAGGGAGATGTGAGGCGCTGCGGCGCTGCCTGGCGTCAGTAGCTCCAGTAGCGGGGTCGAGCAGCAGCAGCATGGCCACAGCGGCGTCCAGCCCCTACACCCTGCTCAGCTCCAGCCCCATGCTGCACGCGGACAGCCAGGCCATGCAGCCCGCGAGCCCCTATAGAAGCCACCACAAACTGCTGCAGAGCGACTATGGACACGCGCTGGGTCACCAGTGGGAGGGCAGCCCCTGGTCCGGCTCCATGGAGCAGCAGGACGTGAAGCCGGGCATCATCCACCACCACTCCCCCCACCACAACAACCATAACAACCACAGCAACCACCCGGGTGCGTGGGGCAGCCCCGTGTCCCACAGCAACATGTCCTACTCCCAGACGGGCTTCTCTGTGAACGGCATCATGGAGCCCGGGGCCACGGGCCAGAGCATGCACGGGGGCCTCAGGGACACCCTCAGCCCGGAGCACGGGGACCTGGGCCCGCACCACTGCCACGACCACTCGGACGAGGAGACGCCCACCTCGGACGAGTTGGAGCACTTTGCCAAGCAGTTCAAGCAGCGTCGGATCAAGCTGGGCTTCACGCAGGCGGACGTGGGGCTCGCGCTGGGGACACTGTACGGTAACGTGTTTTCTCAGACCACCATCTGCAGGTTCGAGGCGCTGCAGCTGAGCTTTAAAAACATGTGTAAACTCAAGCCGCTGCTCAATAAGTGGCTGGAGGAGGCGGATTCTTCCACGGGCAGCGCCAGCAGCATAGACAAGATCGCAGCTCAGGGTCGGAAAAGGAAGAAGCGCACGTCCATCGAGGTGAGCGTCAAAGGGGTCCTGGAGACGCACTTCCTCAAGTGCCCCAAACCGTCCGCGCACGAGATCACGTCGCTCGCGGACTCGCTGCAGCTTGAGAAGGAGGTGGTGCGCGTGTGGTTCTGTAACCGGCGGCAGAAGGAGAAGCGCATGACACCTCCGGGAGAACCGCCACCACCGCACGAGGGACCCTACTCTCACGGCGACGCCTCGTGCCACGACCTCTGACCCCGGGAGGGAGCGCGCGCCCCTGACAGACAGACTCAGACAATAACAGACACCTGTCCGGCCTTCGTCATTCCCAGCGCCGTGAGGGCATTACTGCATCAGCACCATCTCTTTTTAAACACATGAGAATCAAGGATATAAATATACAAATGTGCCTATAACCTGCCAGCGCCTTGGTTTGATTCACCATCAGCTCAGAATAATGTCAGCATCAGCTGGGACTGCTGTTCCCCTTGTTTTGGCTCTGCGTCTCTGTTTTACGCGTTTGTTTGTGCGCCCAGCGGAGTGAGACCAATAACCACAAATAACAGTGGCTCTGTCAGTTTTCTTAATTGATTTGATGGACACCAGAGGCCGTTTCTCTCACCTCACGCTTCCCTCGGGCTCAGACCCAGTGCTTTAGTTCTCCGCATATTTACACTCATTATTTGTAACGCAATATGTAATTATTTTCTCCACTAGGCCCTGAGTCATTTTACGCGTAGAGGAACATAGCACTTATGGAGCAGTTGGATTGAACCGCTCCTTTGGCCTGTAGCTTCACTTCTGTTCTGTTTGTGTTTTCATCGTCATCTTTGACCATAAACTGTGTGAACTCTGAGCAGAGCGACGCTATACACCTGCCTATAATTTTATTGTACGTTCACTATCGAAAAACAAATTTTATAATCTTCCTGTTTATCGGTTTATTTCTTAAGTATTTTTTTGAATATTGTACAGTTTTATATATTACTCTTTTGAAGTCATTAATTTAAACAGAAATGATCTTAGTTATCCACGCACTTAATTAGCCGCGTACAAAACAAACATATTTTCAGTAAGAAAACTGAACTGTTTGGGCGAGGTTTGGTCCAAATTTCGATGACAGCTCAAGTAATTATTTATTTTCAGTATAAAGCTTGTATTATGTTTCCAAATAAACTATGTATGTTGTAAAAAACAATCCCTGCCACAAGTCTTTACTGTCATAACACAGCACTTTCTATGGAGAAAAAAAATACTATCGCTAGCTAAACTTTTTACTCTATTTACAACATCGTAAAATATGAATAATGTATATTTTGTTTTATTTATTTTAATTTTAAAATTTGCATTAATTATTTATATTTTTATTATTATTATCGTTTTATTGTTATTTTGTTAACAAATCCATTTAAATCTTTTTGTTACTGCTAAAAGTATTTCTATGATTATGATTATTTTTATGGGTATTATTATTGTTGTTGTTATTGTTGTTATTATTATTATTTTTTTATTATGTTCCTAATCATTTGATTTTAAAAAGGACCTCAATCAGATTTTAATAGCAGTATTACAGAAGTCTCAATTTATCTTTTTTTTTTTTTTTTTTTAAGGAGAAGGCTTGTTTGCATTGTAACAAAAAGGATAATAATCAACAATATTTTTAAATGAAATACAAATATTGAGTAACGATTTAAAATGACACATGGGCAGAGACATTTTGTGAGGAAACGCAGTGAAACCTGCCTTTTTCAGGAGAAGAATGTGTGTGATTATGTGTGTGTGATTTTGTTTTTAAAATAGCTGAATCCTTCATCTTTACCAATGACCTTACAGCCAAACGTTTCGCTCATTTCACTTGAACTACCCTTTTGTTTTGCGTCCCTCAGTATTTTCAGTTTTTGCAGCCACGCCACAACAACAAAGCGGCATAACCTTGACTCTGCTTCAATGTCAAACGCTGCCTTTTCCTGCCCATCATCTAAATGTCAGTCCAACCGTTGTAAAAAATATCCACTCATGTCTGTTTTGTTTTTCTCTCGGTTCTTTTGCTTCATTTGGACCACTCTCCCTCGCTTCTTGTTCCTTCCTCTTCTCTCTCAAATGTTATTGTCCAAACCCTTCTGCCCTCCTCAATCAGACATGCGTGATTTATCGCCCGGTCCGCTTGAGCTGACATCAAAACACAAAGACACACAAGCAAAACCCTCATTTCAAAGGCTGCAGCTGCTTCTAATTGTGGCAAAAATGGACTTGTACGCTTCCTGAAAAGTCATAAAATAATTTGAGAAGGGGCGCAAACAGTGTAGGTGTACAGATGTTGTCCAAAATAAGGGTTTGGAGAGGTTTGGTGGTGCAAAAAGGGTGCCCGGCCTTGCCTTGAAATGGAGTAGCCTGACTGGAATACTAATGTGCTTGAATTTATGCATGTCCTCAGTCTGCAGTCCTGAGAGGGGGTGGGGGAAGCGGCTGGGGAGGGGAAGCGAGGCAGAGAGGGCGGAGGTGAACTGTGGCTGTATATGGAGAAGAAGCATGCCTGATTGATTCCATCTATTTTTTTCCCCTCATTTTTGTATTCTTATTTTGGATTAGATCTGCAGCAGGACAGAACAGGGAAATAAGATAGATTTGTGACTTCAATTAAGTTAAGAGAGTTAAAATATTGTCAGAAAGTTACGTAATTTATATTTAAAGTATATTTAGATCTACTTCAGTCCAGGTTTATTCCAGAATTAAACTTAAATAACATTTTTGGGGTCTCACTTACTCCTGAATGATTTAATTTTGAACAACCAGTCAAATTGTTCCTCTTAAAACAAATCTTTAACTAAACTTGTCAATACAAAGATAAAAAAAATAGACATATTTAAGACATATATTTACTTTATAGTTTTCTAATGGTGCAGAGCTGATGAATAATAATAAATAAATTAAAAAACTGAAAGGAAAAGAAAGAAGGAGAAACATGCTTGGATTATAATTTTTTTTAATCCCCCCATTCACTTTTTTAAATCTTATTTTGGATGCAGGACATAATAACAATCTTATAAATGCAATTAGGTTAAGAGGGTAAAAAACTATTGTAATAAAGTTAGGGCAATTTATCTAATGTATAATTTAAAAGTGTATTTCCATTTCAGTCGAGGTTTTAACATTGTTTTGAACAGACGTTGGAATCGTTCCTGTTACATTTATTTCTTAGTGAATGCAATTGTGGTAATTTATCTAACTAAACTTATATAACATTTATCAGGGGAGAAAAAATATTGCAATGACGTTCTGGTCATTTTTCAAATTTATTTTAGACCTTTTATTTCTGTATTAGACTCAAAAGACATTATCTGGTGTCTGTTTTTGACTCTTGATACTTGTGTTAATAAGTTTTGAATTGTTCCTGTTATATCAAAACTTAACCTTTGTGAATACAAAGCAAAGAAATTGTCATATCATACAAAAAAAAACTAACAATGTATTATAATAATAATAATAATAATAATAATAATAATAATAATAATAATAATAATAATAATAATAATAATACCACTACTACTACTACTACTAATAATAATAATAATAATTTTGGTTTTATTATTATTATTATTATTATTATTATTATTATTGTTATTATTTTATTATTTACTGCATTGATTTCTAAAATGGTGCAAAGCTGATAAAAAAAAGAAAGAAGAAAGTAAACTGGAGCCAGGGTTCAGAGCCGTGCTGTGTCTCTTCCACTTCACACAGTGTTTCTGCCCCATTAGTACCTTTAAAAGCCTGACTCTCTGCCAACTCTCCACAGCACCAACATGGCCGACCTCGCGCCGTAATAGACTGGGAAGAGAATGTTGCATGTTGTGTGCACAATGCACATGGAGTCATACTCAAAAGAGGGTCAGACTTATGAACTCAAAGCTTCAAAATCAGAACAAAAGAGAACAGGAAACTATGTTAATGAGCTTTTTCTGAATCACAACTAATGGTACGCTTTAAAGTTTTAAATGTAAAATATGACTTATCTAACACTAACTTTAACTGCATCTGCATGGTAATTATACAAAAAAATTATGGTCTACCCACATTTCTGTTAATATTTATATGCAGTTTTGATTTCTCTTTATGAACTTTTAAAAGGATTTCTTTCATAATTTAGAATCATTAGATTCAGATGATTTCACTCGACAGAAAAACAAACAAAAGTAATTTATTTTTTCATATTACTCTCAAGCATTCACCAGATGCAAAAAGTAAACTACACAGGTGAAATGTACATATTTTTATCAATTACACTTTATTTAGTTATTATGAAACCTTCAAGCCAATTTGGTGCAAGGATTTAAACCTTTTTCTGTCTGTAGTACACTGCGACAATCTGTAGCACTTCAGGAAGTCGTTTGAATAGTATAATTCCCTCAAACTCAGGTCGTCAGCAGCTGAAAGACGTCGAGATGAAAGCGTGGAGTCGTATCAGAGCGAGGCGACTGATGTTTAACACTGAGAGACATAGTGGGTCACAGAGAGGACACTCCAAGACACTTTTCTCTTTAATTAGAGCCAGGAGAGAGCTGAAAACACCGGCTACAGACACTACAGCCCACAGGAGAGCAGGAGCCGTAGGATCCGCGGAGGAGGAGACGGAGACCGGCCCTGAGCAGAGCGGGAGGGGCCAACTCACACCCAACAGCAGAGGTTCAGTCAGATGGGCACTTTTGAAGGATTAGATCATTAATTTAACTACAGCTGTTTGGGTAGTCACCAATATTGTTTGATACATAGTTAATGTTTCTCAAATTACGTACATTGGCTTTGGACTGGTGTTTCCCAGCATATAAAAGTGTTCTTTGTGGTCGATTTTACATCCTTGAAAATGTTTTGGAGGATTTGGGACACCAATATCATTCAAACAAGAAGAATACAAGAAAATATGATTGACAAGAATACAGTAGTCAGATTTATTTGCCTAGTTATAGGGAATGTGAGACAAAGCTGAGGGGACACTGGGGATGAGACACTGGGGATGAAGCCTGTTTAGTGTCTCGCCCAAGAACACAATGATAGTATTCAGCTGTGGAAGCTGGAATCGCACCGTCAACCTGTGTGCCAGAGGACCTGAACGCTTTACCAACAATGTTCATTTTTTACTCTTTAACGTCAGGAGTGGGATTCGAACCAACGGCCTTCAGATCAGAGGTAAGTACTCTAAAAACAGAAGCATTTTGTCTTGAGTAGTGGCTACAAAAGAAAAGGTTAGGAATCACGATTTTAGACTATTTTGATTACATGAAGTATGTTTGCTTAGTATATTGTATTAAATATTTGTCTTTTGCTGGTTTATATTTGGTTTACACCAAGTTTAGAAATGATTGAAGCCCATTTTTTAACCAAATATTCTTTTTAGGCAACATCGGGTGGTCTTTAGTGTCAAAAGTTTGACAACCATTAACTGTACACTTTGCCACCACAAAATTGATGGGGTATTTTAGTATTTTGACAACTGTTGCTAAGTTACTCATAGTTCAGAATAACAGCATACTAGAGGAAGTACTATTATTCACCTCACGCTATTGGATCAATTTATTTCAGCAACGTATATTCACATATTTCAAAACGCTTCTAAATTGTGTTTATGATTTTGCCTTGAGAGACATACTGAGTTTAGCAAGAGTGAGAGTGAAACTGTTTGCAATTTACTAAGATAGTCAACAAATTGTATTTCATAGTGATCTGTTACACAGGTAAGACATTAAAAGCAGTTAACAGTCGGTCAACCCATTGAAAAGGCTTGTGTAGAGGCATTTGGGTTGGGAAGCACAATGAAAACAAAATAATACAAAATCTGTTACTGCATGGCTGTGAGAGAGTGACAAACAATGACAAATTAGCTTTAGTTTTTTTAGATGGTTCAGTAAAAAAAAAGAAAAAGACTTCTCCATATCCATGTTTGAGCAGTGTGCCAATTTACATTTGCAATTTCATATTCCATTCACAAAACAGCAGAGGGCAATTAAGTTCTGCTGACCCTTCCCCAATTAAACTGCACCCTTTTAGTTTTACGACAAATCGTCTCATGAAACAATTTTGACTAATGTTTTGGCTGAATCGATGTAATCTCAATATACTTTACAAAGGACGTGTTTTAGGTGCACTCATATTTACTGCTGTTATAGTCCGGATGTTCTGCTGTCACACACACTGTAAACTCTTGCACGCTGCTGCCTCTTCTGGGAGACATGAATCCATTAGCAGACTAACACTGCAGCCAAATCCAGCAGAAGTGATTTTAGTCCTAAAGAGGATGTTTCTCCTCAGACGCCTGCTCCTCACAGGAGAATAAGAGCAGATGTAAAGTCGTTTAATCTAGTGAGACGGTGTTTGGACTGTACCACCACAAACAGTTTGGGATTGAAGAAATTAATTTCTCTGGTGTTCCCTTCACACTTTCTATGTGATGTTTTGTCCAAACTTTGTACACATTAAGCAGCAGCAAGTTAACATTTGTTTGAAGCAAGTACAGTAAATGCCTAAAAACTGACCCTTCATATCGGCTGTCTTCAAAATAAGTTGCCCTGAGGCTGAGTGGCGGAAACGTGGCTGCCATCATCAGCCTCTAGCTGCATTCAGACTGCGGCGTCCAAATTTGCGCTGGATGTCCGAGTTGGACGCGGGTACATTTGAAGGCAAACGCCCAAAAAGTAAACTCACCAGCAGACGTGCGTCCGAGGCGTCCAGCGCACATGCGCAGTGGAGGAGTTGTTGCGTTTCCCGGTGTTGCTGTCCTCTTAGTCCAATGACAGACCAGGTAGAGACCAGGTAGAGAGAGTGGCTTTGGTGTATTTACTTTACAGAGTCCAAAAACGGAGGCGATCGGCTTGGGGGCTTTTCTGGGTCCCGCAGATACTTCTGTCAGCAGGAGGTAGCAGAGTTTAGTGAATATCACCATTTGCTCCAAGAGCTGCGTCTGAATTATTTTTTATCTGTGCAGGGTCTGTTTTGGTCCTTTTTCCGGATAGTGAAATGCGTAGGTACGTCACTAGAGCGTAATCTCTGATTGGTTGCTGCGCCGCCTCGGCCGGAAAAAAGAACTGGATGCTTTGACGCAGCGGTGTGAACGGGCCGTAACGCTCCTCCAGCCACCATCACTCACACACCACATTTAAACTTACTGTATGAGTTGCTCGAGAGTGCCTTGGTTGGAGATTGGACCTGTCAGACAACATCACCGTGTTCTTTGTGTTCTTGGTCTGCATGAGCCAATGAGAAGAGACGCATGAGACCAGTGACAGAGACGGAAACGATGTCCTATACCAACTGTACCTGCTTAAGGAGGTTGGAGGTTTTGAAATGTAACAGAAACTGTAAAATCATAGCAACCAATACTGATTGGCCTTCACAATACATCCATCTATGAATGCAAAAACTTAAAACATCTAAGCTTGTTTGTTTGTTTGTTTGTTTATTTGGACTCCCATTGCCTTCTCTGAAAATAATAGTTTTTACAGGCACAAAGAGTAAAAAAGCCATGGAATGATGTGTGTTAAACCTATGCAAGGTACCACTCGGAACAATCATACAAAACTAGCATCTCTGAAACAACAACTGTTCACGATGAAGCGGATTAGTCCAAAGTGTCTCCACTGTCTTAAGTGAACCGCACCGGCCCGTTTAAGGTGTCAGGATTCTGAGACATAGGCTATTAGCTTCCAAAGCGGTCTGGCTCTCAATATTTCAAAAAAAAAAGAAATTCACTTTGTTTTTCACCAATGGCCAACATAATGTTTTGTGCATGCTTTAAACACTTGTACACAGACCTTTCCCGTGTTTGTAAACCAAACTCTGCGTTCCATTAGCCTGGTACCATTCCATGTTTTATAACTAAAGAATTTCCAATGGGAGAGTTAGCGTTAGCCTCCAGACATCGCAAACAACAAAAATCTGGGGCTGTTTTGGCGACTGACATCCACTCGACCACACAAGAGTAACACCAGAGCCTCATTAGAAAACATTACCACATGTAGAAGTGTTTTGTGTAGATTGTTACCATTAGCAATTAGTGCCAAAATTAGCATACATATTAACAACCTCGTAATAAACCTTTCTTAAATCCAACGTTATTCTAGACAGTAATGCACCAAAAACACAGCGGGCCACAACAGTTTGACGATCAAATGTATGTTTCATTTCACAGAGCGCCACAAAGTCTACATTTGTGAACTTTTACTTTAGAAACTGGAATTTGAAGTTAGATATTGATAGCTATTACTCGTTGGCAAATGTGACAAACTACATGATAAACTCCAACCATGCGTCTGTGCTGTCTGCATCGGAAAAAAATGACAGTTTTTTATTTGCTGTCCCATTTAAAATAATGTGATAGAGTGTTCAGGCGAGTACCAGCATTAAGTTGAGTTTTTCAATGTCCTTTTCAGAGGCACTGGACTGCAGACCAGGGACAATTTTTATTTTTATTTTTAATATCTATGCATCTTTTAATGACTGCTAATGCGCTTCTCATAACTTATAGATCACTGAAGTCAACTATCTATAAAGACAGTTTTACAGACAGAACTTTTATTTACAACCATTTTATGTGTTGCTTTTCCTTTAATCTAACATCCGATCCAAATGAAACAGACGTATTTAAAACAAACTCATTTGCACGAGCCCACATAACAGCAGACCTCAGATCAGATTCCAGGTGCAGGACCGTATCAGCTGATGAGGAAAGTAGATAGACGCCGGTGTCGTGCGCGTACCTGGTCCGCGTTGTGCCTCGTCTCCGCTCTTCAAAGACTTGATCCGCAGCTGTCAGTGCTGTTTTTGAAGTGTACAGTTGGTGGGGGAGGTTTTCACACCAAAGAACGGAGGAGAGCAAAGTAAATTGACAGAGAGAGCATAGAGAAATATGATTAATTGCGCAATGGTAAATCCAATTCCTTCTCAGTTCTGCTTTCTTCAGTGTAGCTTTCATGTGTGGATGGAGGAGGGGCACGGAGCAGTGAATCCCGTTACAAATGTCTATAGTAATCAGGCTAAATAGAAAAATGAAGCTTCTGGTTTGCTTGAGGGAGAGTTGCCCCACGGTTGATGTGTGGAATGTATTTAGATCAGGCCAGTTTTCTCCATTTACAAACATTTAATGGTAAAAACAGTGCCATTAGACATCTGCCTGTGTGATCCCCTCACTCCTCCCCATTGACGCTGAAGCATGTTGGTGCAATTACTTTGACAATTAAAACTATATTAAGGTCGTGCCGTGTGATAGGTTCATTAAGGAACAAATGAGCATAAAGGCAATGGACTCATACTGGAGGCCAATCTGTGTTTCACGTGAGGAAGAGATATAAACATCAGGAATTCCTCTGTAAATGTAAAGAAAAGGCCACAAACAAAATATAGAGCATTGAAAAATAAAATGGAGGATTTACTGTATGTTGTCCATACATTACAATAATAAAACCATGACCAATTTGTCTGTGTAGACCCTCTGTTGCCAGGTTCATCTCTGACATGCTAGTGACATATGAACCATCTCGAGCTCTGAGGACCTCCAGAGTCAGGACTAAAAGCAGTTCTGTTTAGCTGTGCATTCGTCTCTTTTCAAGTCATTTTTTGTAATGATTTTGTATGTATTTATCCTGCTTTTGAGCACTTTATATTGCTTTGTGTAACAATTGTGCTCTATAAATAAACTTGCCTTGCCTTACCAGTTCCTCTGACAGAGAACTGGTGTGGTTAGCTCCTCTCTTCAGACAAATATAAGATACTTTAGGCCTATTACAACCAACATCTGAATTGTATCAGCATTTCTGGCTGTCCCCATCTGTATTAAATGTTACTGGCTTGTACAATGTTATGATGCTGTTGTGATCCCATCTGAAACCCAGCAATATGATCTGGAGGAGGGTCAGGCAGTGTACTGTTGCCCTTTGACCTTGAAATGATGGGTCAAAGTTAAAGCGCAGACTATTGACTGAGCTTTATGAAAGGATGCCTTGTAGAATACTAAGTTTTACATGTTAGCGAAGGTGTGGCTTTCTCTCAAAGTCTAAGCTCTGGCTCCTCCTTTCCATCTCGTTGTTGGAAAATCAATCCTTTGGTAAAATGTCAACACTCTGCATGTCATCTGCCTGTTGGAAGACCATAAAACATGGATGTTTACTTTGACCTGAAACGTTTTTAAGCTTGTGTCGTGCTGGGCTCTACACCTGAGATTAGAAGCTGCACCTCAAAACACACAGTCATGGCTGCTGAGTGTCGCTTCAGAGTTAGGGCCCATACTTGCCTTGAATCATCTGCCAACACGTCTATTACACATTAACATAAATCCGGAGGCTCCAGAGGCGCAGAAAGACAGGCGTGTTTATGACTACGTGTGTGTGCGTAAATCACTGTGTCTGATATCTTCATTTGAGCCTGGGCCGATCAGCGCGCGGCGTGGCCTGCTTGTTCCACATTACCTCATTATCACACGCGCTCACTCCATTAATTCTCTTGCTTATATTAGAGACGTATACACACATTACGCTCACGACGCACGGTGGACCCACGACGACAAGCCTCTTCCTCATCTGACAGCTAATGGCTTCATTACCAGCCCAGTGTTAATTGGATGACTTTGGGGAGAGTGCCTTGTTAATGAGGATAAATAGATTCACACCTGAACGGGATCGTGGCACACGTGCACTGTGGGACCCCGGGGCCAATAGACCCCAAATATGATGACAACACTTTATTAAAGCCTATTGGTGGCTGTTTTCACACTGTAGAATGTGCCAATGTCACTCACTTAGGCCATTCTTTTAGGGATGTATGGGCCGGCTTTTAGAACAATCAATATCTAAGATTCACAAATGGACTAAATAATTTAAGATAGATACTAATCTAGCTACTTAAACCTAGGCTGTAATCACACTAACACACATAAGTGAGCTAACTTGGACTAGACCATGACTAAACCAGGGGGACCAGCTGTCCCTCTTTTGGTTGTGCACAGCCAAAATGTTATGTCCCTGTTCGTCGTCCCACTTATTACTGTTGCTACAGGAACGGTATAACAGAAGGATATTTAACAGGATTAAATAAATATTCATTTTGGGGGTTCTTCTCTTTCTGGGTTGTAAACGGGAAGAGATTTCTCACTATTTCAACTCTGTAGGATGAACTAGGATGAAAATGGGGGTGAGTTCAGACTTGCAGAATTATTACATCAAAATTGGGACTAAACTAAACTGGATTAGATCACAACTAAACCAGGGCTAGAACCGGACTGAACCAAAGACTCAAACTGGGCCCAAACAACCAGGATGTGTGAATGCACCCGTGATTTACCACCACACTCCTGAACTTGTCCTACTTGTACTATTTGAGGTGGTCACCCTAAACCATAAAGGACTATAGACCAGGACCAAACCAAGCCTTTTCAGGACTAAACCAGGATCAAACCAGGACGAGAGTGAAGTGGGAGTCTGAGTTACAAGGTCCATTATCCTGTAGGGATGGAACAATAAACAACAGATTTGCTTATCTAAATAAAATGGTAAAAAACAATCGTTCCATGGTGCAATGTGTAGAATCATGACAATCTGAGGTATGGACTTGGACTCGAGTCAGACTTGAATGCCGTCTGCAACTTGGGACTTGAATGCCAGTAACTTGAGATGACTTGATGCTCCTCAAAAAACGAAATATGTTTTGAAAACACTCTTCTCTAAACAGTTGATTTGCTTTGACATTTTAAAAATCGCATACAAGGACTTGACTCTGACTTGTGGGTTACCGACTTGGGACTTGACTAGGATTCGAGGTCAAAGACTTGAGACTTACTTGAGACTTTGTCCTGTGATAATCGTCATTATATCACTGGAATGTGCAAAACAAAGCTTATGCTTGATCACTTTTAATACAATATCCGATTTGAAGGGCTTTTCAAACATGAAACTGAATATGTAATACTAATTAATATTTCAAACATTGTAAAAGTCAGCAATTTAAATGATTATTTAATTATTATTGTCAATTGTTATTATTTCGTGATACAAAATGTCACTGCTGTGTCCAGTGTCACAGAATCTGCAGATTAACAGAGACTTTGTCCCACTCTATCTTTAGGCTTACTATATATATTTTATTTCACTACTTTAATAACACTATAGGTTCCCCTCTCTACCGGTTCTTGGTTCTTCTAGCCCAAACAAAACGCGTGCCAGCCTGGTGGACTTATTAGTGAGCCTGGTCGATTAGCACCAGGAGGCCAAAACAAAGAGCACTATGTCAAACCAATTAGCCCAGTGTTTACCTCTCATAGCTCCCAGTCTGACTACAAAACGCACCTAATCCTGCAGAGAGGGGAGGAAGGAGAAGAACGTGCGGGACGTATAGGCAGAAATAAGACTGAAAAATGGGGTTCAGACAACAGCTGGTCCCCGGGCCAAAGTGTGCGTAATTGTGTGTGCGTTTGTGTGCGCTCCATCCATCTGTGCGTCGCTGCCCTGAGTCGGTCTGCGTGGTCTGCCGGTGACAGCTCCAGCACACACCAGTGGTCGGACGAAAGGGTACAATTCTCCGGGGAAAAGGGGGGTTGGATGTGCGAGGCGGCCCGGCGAGAGATCATTTACATATGAGCAGGACCGAGCCGCACCGGGGCCTTCTGTGTTTACAGGAGACGAGGGAGAAGAGGGAGGGACAGGGAGGGGGGGAGTAAGGAATAGAGAGAAGAGGGAGAGAGGGTGAGAGAGAGAGGGGGGAGTGAGAGAGAGGGGGAGAGAGCGTGAGAGAAAAGGGGGACAGAAGAACAGATAGGGAGACATAGAGAGAGAGGGGAGAGAGAGGGTGTAAGAGAGGGAGAGAGGGGGAGAGAGAGTGGAGGAGGAGAGACAGGGGGATTGAGAGAGAGTGAGAGGACGAGTGAAAGAGAGAGAGCGAGGGGGAGTGAGAGAGAGAAAGAAAGAGAGAGAGTGAGATGGAAAGTGAGAGGGGGATGGATAGAGAGAGCGAGAGAGAGCAAGAGAGGGGAAGAGAGAGAGGAGAGAAGGAGAGAGGAAGGGGGAAGTGAGCAATGAGGACATCTAGTGGTGAAAAGCATGTACAAGCAGGTCTCCAGATCTGACATGAAAACAACTAATAATAATAATAATAATATTTAGCTTGGCCATTAAGTCTCTAAACAATGAGTTTAACGATACTAGACAGTGGTGGAAAAGTACACAAGATGGTTACCTGAGTAAAAGTACCACGTAAAATTATCTACTTTATCTAAATGATCTACTAAAAACATTGGAAGTATCCGTTTAAAAATGTACTTTTAGAATAAAAAGTAAAGTATTTCACACGGATTTTGAAACCAAGAGTCAAATGCAGTGATCTTGATAAAGAATTGTGCTGTATTTTCAGTAAACAGAGGCGACTGAATCAATAACTTTAGTTTCCTTCCTTCATTTTTAACCATGACTTGAAGTCAATGCCTTCAGGCAAGTTGTCTTCATAAATATGTTATAAAACCTGGTTGATTTATGGCCAAGGTTTTATACCAAACAGCATAGATTTAAGAGTCCAAGTCTGGATTACAAAAGGTATCAAAGTTTTTCACCAGATGTCTGGAGGGAATTTTGTTGGAAAAATGTGTCACGTTTTTTCATAACACTGTGTGTTAAGTGCTCATTATTCACAGGGAAATGCTGACTGACTGAGAGGATGTGGCAGCAAGGAGGCAAACCACTGCCACGTGTTCTGGGACTGTCCTGTTGCTCAAAAATATTGGACTGAAATTAAAAAGGCACTGCAGACTGTTTTTGACATATCCATCTCATTTATATTGTAGAACTTAAGCCTCAAAACTCCTGCCATGGACACAATAAACGGACACTTCTGGAACGTACTTATGGCGGCAGGAAAAAAAGGTCATCACAAAGAAATGGATGACACAAACCTCACCAACGATTAAGGACTGGACTGAACTGACATTGTGACAGACAAAAAACAAATGGAAAAAAATGACATTCAGACTTCATTTGAGCTTGTTCCTGGAGCAGAGCAGGGAGGACAAGCTCTCCCAGCTCAACGTGCCTGACTGCACCTGCAGCAGAGGATGTACTTCCTGCGACAGCTGAGGAAAGCCAAGCTGCCAGTGCAGATGATGGTGCAGTTTTACACGGCCATCATTGAATCCATCCTCACCTCCTCCATCACCGTGTGGTACGCGTGGAGCCACAGCCAGGGACAAACAGAGACTACAGCGCATTGTGCCTCTGCTGAGAAGGTGATCGGCTGCAGACTTCCATCTCTGCAGGACCTGTACGTCTCCAGGGCTCTGAGACGAGCAGTCGGATCACAGCTGACCCTTCTCACCCTGGACATGGACTATCTGAGCCACTCTCCTTCAGGCAGGAGGCTACGGTCCATCCGGACCAGAACCTCCCGCCAACAAGAATAGTTTCTTTCCCTCTGTCGTTGGACCTCATGAACACTTCTTAAACACTTCAATTACAATTCAATCAATCACCCACTGCACTGTCACTTTCTGCACTCACAACTGTAAATGTAACTGTAAATTCTTGTGTACATAGTAAGCCTATTTCTATTTTATACTATAGTAATTTAAAATTGTTTTCCCAATGCTTGCCCTATTGATTTCATATATGCTGTTTTATTTATTGATCAATGTTCTATGTTGCACCTTAATGCCAAAACAAGTTCCTATGTTTGTGAATTCTGTTAATTGACAATGGAAATAAACCTTTTCTGATTCTGATTCTGATTCTGAAATGGACAAATTTGAGCGACTTTGGACCAAATGGACTTTTATTGTAATTTAAATGTGTCATGATTTTGTTTCTTTTGATGTCTGGTTGTGTTCCTTTTTGATTTTCACTCTCTGGTCGTGTTCTGTTTTGTTCTTGGAGCAGAAAGTACAGATACCTGGTCCAAAATGTAATGAAGTTAAAAGCTTTAAGAATATACCAATGAAAATACTTCAGTAAAGTACAGACCTAAAAACGTTCCACTGATACTACACTAGTAATAGGCCAATTTGTATTTCATTTATAAGTACCCTTTATAAGTATGCAAATACATTCTAAATTCAGAAATGTAAACAGCTGGAGGCAAAACTGAGATGGAACATTTGTGATTTCAATGAGAAACTGGGATTATCTTCATGAAATCCAAAAATATGACAAATTAAAGAGATTTTGGCAAATGAAAACTACTCAGATAAAAGCACGTTCTATCAGAGCCCAGTTTAAAGACATTTCATGTATTTTGTATAATTCGTTATTACACTGTAAACCCAAACAAGTAAAGGTTACTTGGAAAAAAAAAAAAAAGGAGACAAAACGCAACAAAACAAGATTTAAGTGAGAGTGAGATTTGAATACTGCGGTTACAGTGAATGTTGTTGTGAAGTTGCATTAACATGGTTTTATGCAGTAAATTATTTTATTAATGTAACTTATTAAGTCCTGTGCAGATGTGCATTTTGCAGGTTCAGGTTTACAGTGCAAGATTAAAAGTAAGTGTACATGAGACATAATAGAGGACGCTCATGTGCTCTGTATTATGACACTCCTGATTTTTAGGTTTTACTTGGTCAAGTTCTTACAAAAATGTTGACTCTACAATAGGTTCTTATTTTATCCACATACTTTACCATACATAATACATTTTGGGAAGCTCAAATACAATTTAGAGGCTAGAAAATGGCATTAGTTATTAGTCTTTTGATATAGAACCGCGAACTATATGACATTTTGACCTTGGAAATCATCTATATTTGGTGTACTTTAATCACTGAAAATACAACTCTACTTCATTTTGCCTCGGGTCGCGTCCACTCCAGAATCATGAAAACAAAGTATTTTAAAAGTGTCAATTCATCTGTTTTTATTCAGTTTATTTTAAGTATTTAAAAAAACAACATGTTCTTCATATTTAAATATTATTGTTATAGATAAATGAGCGAAGCACCTTCAGTTTGTGACTTTGTTCTTCGTCAATGTCCATAAAACTTCTGATTCGGCATAATATCAAGAAAAGAATTAAACTAATCACAGGGTCACAGGTCACGAGTCTATGTCTTTATGAACAAATAAATAAATAAAGCCAAATGTGGAAATGTCCCTCTGCTCCTTTCTGGGCAGCCCTTTATTGCACTCTGCTAAATTAAAATCCTTGGCCAAATCAAAGTCGTGGCAAACCTGAAGACAATTAGTCGGCCGTTAATACTTTGACCTCAGAAACATGACTCATATTCAACCTCTTCAGACGCCCGTGTCGGACAACTGGCTACGCTTTGGTGCTACAAGAAGAGAGCCACGTCTCGGGGCACGGGAATTGCCCCATATTCAAACTGATTTAGGATTATTAGCGACACTACATGTACGAAATCCCAGCTAATTAAACGTACGGTCTGACGATAACCTGCTGAAGTCACACAGTTTATGCGCGAGTTGTTCAGTCCTGCAACAGATGGGGAACGAACTGGGAGTTATTCTTGATTTTGTCCCAGTTTCGTCGAGTCCTGGTTCAGTTTTTTCCTGGTTTGAGTCCTCGTTTAGTCTTAACATTTTCCTGCTAATCAATACCGAATCTTAATTTCTACCCATTTAAATCTTGAAATAGGAAAAAATAAATAGTTTCGGTTAATTGGTTATAATTAAACAATTATAACCAATTTGTTGGAGATTGTACAAAAGCAGAAGAAAAAAAATGAAGTGCAATTAGTGCATGTTAATAATGATCTTTAATGTCAATATATACAGAACCTGAAAGAAAAATAGAATCTTAAAAATCAAATGAAATAAATACATTATCATACAATTTCCACAATGTCTTTTTGAAGAGATATCCATGGAAATGTCTTTGTTTTCTTTATATATCTATAATTCAGCTTCTCTGGTTCAAAGGGGTGCGTCCCGTCCCCCCAGCGGGATCCCAGCTGCTCTTCACCGCAAACAGCTTCAATACTTCATTTCTGCGCCATTACAGCACTTTTTTTTTTAAATAATTTGTTTTTTCAGCTTCGTCCATCTGCAGCGACCACATTCAAAACACTAACGTCACGAACGAACATGTTGAAATTTAAAGAAACGAGCCGTCACCTGCATGCGTCTGCACCAATCAGGCAAAAGATCACGACCACCGGACGAAGATACAGAAATGTAAGAAAACGTGTTCTGATGTTGTACCGTTTGGCCTGACATTTCATAAAACGTGAGCCAACTTTCACTGTCCACGTGCATTTCCTGGCACCGTTTGACCAGTGTTCTTTCTTTCAACCGTATGTTTCAGAGTTGGAAAAAGAATGTGTCTGAAATTGGCTTTTCAGATTTATTTCCGAATTGTAAGACGATTTTCTCTCATGAATGGACACATTTATGCATGAATCATTTGTGTTTCTAAACATATTTGTAGCTTTTATAAGTGTTAAGACCCCATGGAGACACAGGGACACTTAGTTCATCTAGAATTAGCCCATTTTCATTCAATCTTATGTTTACTAACCACAAAAGGCTCATTCATGTCTAGAGATGGGTCAATATAATGGATATAATTAACACTTTTTAGCTAAAATATCAAGCAGTGGCAGATATTTGGTTTGGGCCTAAAAAATAGGCATCAAGCAGAATTTGAACACTTTAGTGCACAAAATGCGACTACACTGTAGTCTTATCCAAACTGAAGTAAAAAAGGTTTTGTCGAGGAGATTGGGTTTTTTTTTCACAAATTATATGACTTTGAATTTACTACAATCTAAATTGGCCCAAAAATAATCTGCTTATCTGGATTCTAAAAAAATAAAAATAATAAATTCTATCGAATCGGTGATAAAAAAAACAACAACCAAAAACATCAATCTATCTCTTCTCCAGTCCAGAGTGTTTTTTTTGTTTTTTTTTTCATTATTGTTTATTCTTTGTGTAAATACTTTGAACTTGTATACTTGAATTCTATGTAACGCACTTAAACTTGACTTATATAAATCATTTTTGAGGCTAAAACGTCCATTTAAATTACACAAATTAACAAATTCTACAGAAATACTGTTGGTAATTCAATCGTCAGTGGTCACGATATTCTGCTCGATCGGTGAATGAAACTAAAGTGCTGGTAGATGTATTCTTTGATCTTGGGGGTATTGGTTTTTTTCTTTATTTTCTTTTTGGCAAAACTCTATAATCTTCTATTAAAAGCCCTCAGAAGAGAAACAGTCATATTATTTCCCCCCCGAATGTCAATACACCCTCTGCTCCCAGCACTCTCCCACATACATCACTTTGAAGAAAAATGCGAGCCAAGCAAACAGGCAGAACGTACACATAAAGTGTAAAAAAAACCCTGAAATATTAAGCTTCGATGCGTCGATGAAGAGCAGTGGGTATTTTTTTTGTTTCGTTTTGTTGGGGGGGGGGGCGGGTCCACAGTTTGTTGAAGCAGCTTTGAATCAGCCAATCACAGTGAAGGAAAAACATCAGCTGGTGCGTATCTTCCCCGGCCAGAGAAAGAGAGGATGTGAAGAAGGCGAGGAGGGCAAGTGCATATGAGAGCTGTGGAAATAAACAATAAGACCACATCAATACTTTAAAACGTCGTGGGAAAGATGGGCGTCGGCAGTGCAGTTCAAAGTGATATGCACTTTCTATTACAAAATGTTCAAGCGTGTGTTTTATTTCAATTCGGCGATGGGTATTGAGAGTCAACGGGAAGCAAAAGTGATCAGTGAATAATGAAAAGGAGAATATACAGCTTTAAAAAAAATATGACATTACTACAAAATTGTATTAAAAATAAATGAAATATTTAAAAAGAAGTTCAATTCACAAATTTGTTTATTTTGAGTGAGTTTCGTCACAGCTGACGTCCTACTGTGACTGATGTTGAAATTGAAATTAGCACCAATATTTAGAAATGAGTTAGACCTCGCTTTGACCTGGTTTAGTCCTGTGTTGGACCTCGCTTTGACCTGGTTTAGTCCTGTGTTAGACCTCGGTTTATTTTGCTTAAGACCCGATTTATTCCAAGAAAAGGTGTAGACGTGGATTAATCCTGGTTTGAACCTGGTTTAGTCCTGTGTTTGACCTCGCTTTGACCTGGTTTATTTTGTTTTAGACCCGATTTATTCCAAGAAAAAGTGTAGACGTGGATTAATCCTGGTTTAGTTATGGGAAGACCTGTTTTTGTTTGTTTAAACCCATTTTACAGCTGGTTTTGTCATGGTTCAGTCTGGATCCGCTTAAATCTTAGACCTGGTAAGGTCCTGGTTTAGAGACCCACTTAAACCTAATTTATCACCAATTTAAACCAGATTAAAACCAGGACTTTACCAGGTCTTGTCATGTGAAGACTTGTTTTAGCGTTAACTCTGAAATGGTTTACGCCTGATTTAGTCTCACTTCAGTCTGGATTTGCTCATAATTTAGACCTGTTAAATCCTGGTTTAGAGACCAATTTAGAACTGGTTTAGCCCTGCTTTGGTTCAATTTTTTGAGCTAGTTTAGTCTGGCTTTAGTTCCATTTTTTGAACTAGTTTAGCCCTGCTTTAGTTCCATTTTTAGAACTGGTTAGACCTGCTTTAGTGCCATTTTTAGAGTTGGTTTAGCCCTGCCTTAGTTCCATTTTTAGAGCTGATTTAGCCCTGCTTTAGTTCCATTTTTAGAGCTGGTTTAGCCCTGCCTTGGTTCCATTTTTAGAGCTGATTTAGCCCTGCTTTAGTTCCATTTTTAGAGCTGGTTTAGCCCTGCCTTGGTTCCATTTTTAGAG
The DNA here is from genome assembly GCA_015082035.1 of Chaenogobius annularis. Lineage (NCBI taxonomy): Eukaryota > Metazoa > Chordata > Actinopteri > Gobiiformes > Gobiidae > Chaenogobius > Chaenogobius annularis. The sequence goes on along the minus strand of BJKM01000239.1, from coordinate 141,856 downwards.
CTGGTTTAGCTCTGCCTTGGTTCCATTTTTAGAGCTGGTTTAGCCCTGCCTTGGTTCCATTTTTAGAGCTGGTTTAGCCCTGCCTTGGTTCCATTTTTAGAGCTGGTTTAGCCCTGCCGTAGTTCCATTTTTAGAGGTGGTTTAGCCCTGCCTTAGTTCCATTTTTAGAGCTGGTTTAGCCCTATATTGACCTGGTTTAGACAGTTCAGTCTTTTTTAAACCCTGGTTCATTCACTATACCCATCACCGTACAGTGAAACGAACACATGCTTGACAACAACATCTCCAGCACTAAACTTTGAACAACACGGCCAAAACCTTTCCAAACGCATCCTAATTTACTGATGTGGGATTTGCGCACGTCTGTCTCCGCAGCAGTAACAGATATGTCATTAACAGCCGACGTCTTCATGATGCAAACCTCGTCCAGTGTGTGAATGCACATGAAGGGCGTGTCCAAAAATAATATAATAATAAATAGGTTTAAAAAAATACTCAGGGAGACAGTATATTGTTTAAGTGCGACTGGCCAGAGCTTGTTCGGATCTGCAGAGCTCAGTTTGAGATTCTGAGGTTGTAGTTTTTGAGTATTTTTTTTTTTTAATTTCTTTTTTTGAGGTTTTTTTTTTTTTTTTTGGAGTGGAGGGTGGGGTGGGAGGGGGGACTACATGTCGGTGGAGGTGAGCTTCTTCATGCTGCGACGCTGGGCTAAACTGGACGCGGCCACCGGCTCCAACACGGGCTGACTGGTCTTCTGGCTCAGGGCGGAGTATGTGGCGGCCATGGCTCCCTGAACACAAGACGGACGCATAATGACAAGACTCGATACACATGTCAGTTACCGCAATGGTTCTTGAGACAATAGAAACAGTACTTTCTTTACGTTTCCATGTGGTCGTATGGTTATGATAAAGCTCAAGATCACTCTGTTCTGGAAAGGTCACATTTTGTCCTGTTAATGTAATTTTTTTTTTTTTTTTTAGTATTGACAAGTGCTCAAGTGAGTATCTAGTTTCTAGTTCTCCAATTTGTTTCCGATTTTCAATTATTTTGACAACCAAATTAGTCACACACAGGTGCATACTAATCGTTTCAGGATAATTTGTTTTCTTTTGTAAGTATATGTCAGTGTTTCCCGTTTATAGAGACGACAGGTGGTCTAATTTTTAAAAAAACAAGCCGAACAAAGAATGGGCGACACAAATTTTACTTCATGTCTGTCATAAACGTACAACTATATTTAATCTGTAATAAGTGCTTTTTTAATCAGTAGAGGCAATCAATTAATATCTAAAAATGTTATTAAATTAAAAAAATTGCTCACTCGTGTTACCACAGTCTCAGTATAAAAACATGCGGGAAACACGGCATATGCCACACAACATCGTTTTGAACTGGAGGTGGCTTAAAACCAGATTAATACAGAATATTAATATATCTGTGGACATGGTAAAACATTCATATTTAAAATACTAAATTACAATTAGCTTTGACTTTTGTTTTGGAATGAGGGGTGTTCATTTACAGGGCCAGTAAAGTAGAATAATCAGACAACCCAATAATGAATCTGATCATTTATGTTTTTCCCCCGCATATTTTTCCTTGTCAAAACCTGTACAATGTAAACAATCAGAAAGAAATCACATTGAATGAATTAGAAGACATTTCAATAATCTGATAACTCGGGAAATCAGATAAGGATCAGCTTTTTGGTGAGCATGTTAATATACTCAATGTTTTGTTGTTAAACACTTAAAACTTACTTTCCACATAGTGTAAATAAGCAGACAATAAAACCCTGCCACGTTTAAACTTAACAAAGAGCATTTCATCTCATCAATGTACAATTCATGCTCTTGATATGAGATTAAGAGTTAAGAGACACAGAGTTTCAGTTTAAAAAATGGGAGAGTAAATGTGAAGCAGCTGCCCTCTTCTGGTTGTTTGAGGGAATATCTTTCAAACTAATAATTTAAAAAAAGATGCTACCAAGGCATTCTGACCTTGACTAAATGCGGCGCGTCATGTCTGGTAAGCTGGAAGTGCGGCAACGCGTCTCGGCAGGTGATCCAGGAATGCTTCAACACCTGCTCGGCCGTGTAGCGCTGGTGAGGGTCCACGTGCAGCATGTGCGACAGAAGGTCCTGAACGGAGGGAAAGGAAAGAGGGGGCTTTCAGGACAAATACTGACTGAATAAATACAACTTTTTAACGCGCCTTCCTTTACCTTCGAAGAGTCCGAGACAGTATCCCAGTTGCCCCCGGTCAAAGAAAACTTGCCAGATCCTATTCGGAGTAAGATCTCCTCTGGTGTGTCATTTGGCCCATTTGCAAACGGCGTGTACCTGGTGTGAGCAAACGGGAAACGCTTTAAAAAAGGAGAATAAAACATCAAACCAGTGCTGTCAGAATAAATTGAGAGTTCAGCACAGATATGTATCGGCTTGGAATGCGTTAGGAAAGTGAGGAATAACTTTGGACTGATGCAAAACGGGTTGAAAATTAACTGTTTTCCACGTACAACACCTTTAGGACAGTGGCTTTATGGGAACAACACAATTTGCTTGATTATATATATATATATATATATATATATATATATATATATATATATATATATATATATATATATATATATATATATATATATATATATATATATATATATATATATATATATAATATATATATTATAATATATATATATATATATATAAAAACAATCAAGCAAATTGTGTTGTTCCCATAAAGCTATATCTATCATTAGGCCAGATGGTGGTTTAAAAATACTTGTCTATGACAGGTTGGACTACTCATTAAACTAAACTGGAGTTAAGCAAAGTAAATCTAAAATTTGGCTCAAAAACTAATCTTCTCTTATAAATATTTGACAAATAGAACTATAAGAGAGCAACTTTATTTTGTTGAATTATTGTTTAGGGTGCAAAAAAAGTTGTTTCTTTTGTGTAAATTGAGCATAAACTTTCAGCTTTTTCTCCACAAATAGCTACTTGATTGTTGTAAAACTATCATTTATATTTACAATAGGTATAAATACACCAAATTAAGTCAAAATTAGAATTAGTCATTAAGCTCTTTTCTGGCTTTTGACAAAATACATTTACAACCATCTCCCATAATATACTCCGTTTTTTTTAAAGGTCAAAGATGTAATACTAATTCTTCCAATGCTTAAAAGTACAACGTAAATGGATGCATATATTGGGCACACACGCATTTTGCTTCTGCCTGTATTGGTAAACTAAATCAACAGAACTGCAGGAAACAGGAGGCCAAAGCAATGTATGGATGCTGAAACAAAAGGACATGAAGCAAGTTGTTGTTGTGATACACTGAATCAGTTTAGAAGGAAATGAAACGGATCACAGTGGTGAGAATAACAGTGGACAAATAACTGTATGTAATTAGGAGTTCTTACCCCGCCAGCATTGTGTACAGTAAGACTCCCAAACTCCATATGTCACAGGCGGCGTCGTAACCCTGCCGCATTAGTACCTACGCAGAGAAAGAAACACTTTCTTACACATTATGGTCGGATGGAAGATGGAATTTGCTGTCAGATTGCACATGTTTTTGGCTCATATCTGTGTAATTACTGGGCCTGTCCACAAGAAACAAAAACCGGCACAAAGTCCAACGTCTTCTCTAAATAAACACACATTTTGCCTCAGAAAGTGGTGCAATCATTCAACCCCAAAGACGTGATTTTTGTCAAATGAAAAGGATTTAAAAAGAAGATTGATGTAGTAAGTTTTTGGGGCCAAGAGTAACATTCCTGGATCTGACAAGTTTTAATATCCCTTACAAAAACAGTGAATATCCCATAGAGTTGTTTTAGGCCGCTGCACTCTGCACACTGCGCTGCATCTGAAATTGTGACAACATCCGTTTTTTTAATAGAACGTATGCCGTACCTCGGGCGCCACAAAGTTGGCAGTGTAACAGGGCGTGAGGAGCAGCCCGTTTCCTCCTCGGAGCTGTTTGGCGAAACCAAAGTCACAGATTCGTATGGAGTCGGGATTCCCGGAGTCGTCCATGTAAAGGATGTTGCTCGGTTTCAAGTCTCTGTGGACCACCTGCGCAAACACGAGACCAACATGCGCCGTTCAATATCAGGGACTGCTTCGTTTAACTTGTGCTGCAGTTGAGTATGAGCAAAATGTACAGTTATTGTTTGTTGAATATGAAAGCGGTAAAGAAATAAAAATGTCAAAGCTTCAAACTGAATAAATGACAGTTGTTGATTGTGTTATTTTTTCGAAAAGATTTGTCACTTAAAAAGGTGTTTATTCAGTGGTTGATTTATTTAAAGCAATTACAGGCTCAATTTATATATATATATTTCTTGTCATAATGCGATAGAGAAAGCAACCAGTAACTCATTGTAAAGAAGTTAAAAGAAAGCACTTACAATATTAAGATTAAGGTAACAGGAACATTTTAAGCTTGATTTTGACACAAAGGAATAAGCTCAATACCAATTTCGATACCACAATGACAATAATGACTATTTTAACACAATATAATACTACTTTTTTTTTACTAAACCCTGTTGTCTTAAAATTCATTCATAGAGTGTTCAGGAAAGGTCACATTTTGTCCTGTTTGTGCGATTATTTATATATCGACACTCGTTCAAATAAGTAAGTAGTTTCGATTCGTATCAGAGCTTCAATACTTGTGACTATCGTACTTGCTGGATTGGCTAGACTTTCAGCAGCCTCGTTTGCGTTCGTACAGTGTGAAAAGCCCGTTACCCCTTGGCAGTGGAGGTAGTCGACCGTCTTGGTGATGGTGTAGAGCACGGCGCTGGCCTCGCGCTCGGAGAAGAATTTCTGTCGGAGGATTCTGTCGAGCAGCTCTCCGCCCTTCATCAGCTCCGTCACCAGGTAAACGTACCTGCCCTCGTCGTACACCTGAGGGACGCGGGCACAGGGGGAGAGATTAGACCACCCGAGAAAAAATACAATAAAAAAAACAAACACGTGCAATGTCAGGTGAGAATATGTTCGTGTGAAATAGTACGTACGTCTTTCAGCGTGATGATGTTCGGGTGCTGCCCGTAACGCATCAGGATTTCGATCTCTTCAGAAGGATCTCTTTTACTTTTGTCAATGATCTGTCCAGAACAAAACATTGATGTAGTATTATTAGTCTGTAACAACACGGAGCACCATAAAGCCACTGTGCTGCCCTCTATTGTTCCTTAAAAGCAACTGCCCACCGCAAACAAGTCCAACTTAAACCTGTGCCTCATAATTTCTGAACAATAGTTGGTTCCGTAAAGGTTACTCCACGTAAAATGACCATTTTATTCGGATTATCGTCAGGGATATTCAGGATTTACATAAGACAGTATTTCTCAACTACATTTGAGTGGCAGCGCACTTTGTTGCAGAGAAGCACAGTAAATACGCTGAAACATTATCACACTCCCATCTGTCTGGCTCTTTAGATTTTGCAATAGTGGTAGTTTTTGTGGCTTTTCTTGTTCATACGTTTCCTCGGGACACTCCAAAAGGGTAATTTAAATTATTACGTGAATTAATGAACTCAAATTGTCAAGGAAATAAGGAACTCACATTTTTAGTAGCGATGATAAACATTCAAAAACTATTTACAGAAACTCAACTCAGCAGCGAAATAAGATTATAGAACTATGACTACAAAATTAATCGCAGTAATCGAAATCAATCAATCAGTTTTTGAAGTGCCATTATTTCCTCCACAAACAAACAAAATCTCTTCTCTTATTCTGCATAAAAATGGCTCACCCTGCAGTTTGGATCTGTACAAAACACTGTCAGTTAACATTTCAGTCATTCATTCAATCAGACTATTAAAACACACATCTCATACCAATCTAATTTGTTTAAAAACCACAATTAAATATTTTCCTACAACATGCACAGACGTAAACAACAATTTTAACGATGTAAAAAGCTTAATAACGTCATAACTTCAGTATTTCTCTACATAAAATCCTACTAAGACTTTATCAGAAGCATCACATTATTTATTATAAGTCGGGGTCAATAGTGTGATAAATCTAAAATAAATTATGTCATGACACGATCTCATTACCCAAAGAACAAGCTTGATTTTAAACAAACGAGGTGATATCAACCACCTCAACGTCCAACTTACCTCCAAGAACGTTACACAGTTGTACTATAAATACTGTGTAATTGGTGTAATTATGTTCCGACAGTGACGACTTGAGTGTAGTATGTAAATGTGGAGATGTCATTAATCACGGGGGGCTCAGTGCTACTCAACACGGCTCATTGTTACCTTTCCACGACCAGACTTTATTCTTGCACAATAAACGCACGTCAGCAGGAGACAAGAGGGCCGAGTGCGCTGCTCATGCTCAACATGTTAAACGGCTGGGTTTCAGGTGACATAACCACATTATAATATTTGATGGGAGTGGAAGCAGGTAAAATAAATTGAGACTTGTTATCGTGCTGTTATACTAAGAAGATTTTTGTAATATAGTGAGTTCAAGAGAAAGTCTTGTCATAAGGGATGAAAAGATTATTCCGTTAAATCGATTATTGTGATTATTCAAGACACAATATATCGTAAGAACTGAAAAATTATAATTGTGAGAATCGTAGGCAGCAAAAAGGAGTCATTTCAGTTCAAGCTATACTACAAAAAAGTCAAACTACATGTTAAGTTCCATTTTATCTGGCTGTCTAGGTGATACGATCATCAGTTTCAAACCATTAAATCTGCTCTCTTCTCTTTAGTCAAGTTACCTTGCTAATGAGCGGTGGTTTTATTTGTATGTATTGTGATTTTAATGCGTCTTTCCTGGTTCTATAAAGCGCATACTTTGTATAAAAACCATTGCTCTACTTTAAATAAACATGCCTTAAATGTCTGTATTGTTTATGCAAAAATGAATATTGAAAGTCATTTTAAGTGTTTTAATAAGAAACAATATAATGAAATAGTAACTGATCAACACGAGAGAAAAAAAAGTGATTCATTTCATATCATATCGCCTTAAATCCCTATGAACTGACTGAAGATTGCGTGGTTACCTTCACAGCGTAGTCCATGGCAGAGACTCGGTGAACACAGCGTTTACAGATGGAATACGACCCAACTCCGATGTCTTCTTGCAGCTCATAAAGGTCAGAGAACTTTGCTGAACCTCCGTGCATCTGAAAAAAACATGACAGAAACACTGAGCGACTGAACAGCAAAAGAAGACATCGACTCAGCCCATTTTGAATTATTTAGGATCTGATAAAAGCCACTTAAATGGGTCTAAACCTGGCCTGAACTAAACCAAGTCTAGACCAGGACTAAACCAGACAAGAGCAGAATCAAACCAAATCCACATCAGGAATAAATTGGACCAGTGCGAAAGCCTCAACGTTCTGCTTTTAAAATATACTGTACTGGGAGAGAACATCCATTACAAGAGGGATAATCAAGTGTAGCACTTGTAAACCTTTACAAACACTGGCTGCACATCAAAACCTAATCAATCAGAATCAAGCAATCAGAGGGACCATGATCAGAAAGAAATGAGTTGATTTTGATGCTTACATATCCCTTTAATGATCTTTTAACTAAAAAAAGCTGATAATAATCCGGTTTTGAGTGTGCATGGCATGAACTGAAACGTCTTAAAAATATTATTTAAAAATCTGTAAATACATGGACACAATACATTGGAAAGAGCCAATATATAACGTACTTCATAAGTACTTCATACCTGCCTTTACAGTCCATAACACTTAATATACATACACACAATTCAGTCCATTCAGCTCCACATCACTTCACCGTAGTTACCAGCCTCTTCTGTACAATAAGTATTACGTCTGTCATAATTGCCCGGTGAATGGTGGCGTTACCTGGACGATGGGCAAAATGCTGAGCATCGGCGAGCTCTTGTTCTCGTCCATCGGCACTGGAGCCACGAAGCTGAAGCCTTTGAAGAGCTGGTGAGCGTTGGCGCTGGGAGGAATACCTGGGGAGTCTAACACGCAAGGAAGAAGGCGTCATAAGTGGTATAGTTTAACAGATAATCACAGGCAATTGTCCTTTGGTTTCCATCCATGGCTACAAGAAGGAGCATCAGGCTCCAGCGAATTATTTTAGTGGTCATCAAATCATTTTCTGATAAAAGGACCCGTCAAACAGTTATTTCTATAGTACGTTGAGACTTTTTATGTAACTTTTTTTAAAGAAATAGGTTGAAATGTGGTGACTGAAGACTTCAGAAATCATACATTCTATTTTGACGTTTCGATTTAATAACGCAGCTGTCATTGTAATAAAAAGGTCTTTTCCCATGCGGTTTAGTCTGTATATCCCAGATTACGATTATTTTTGTTTACAGTCGACTAGTCACAATAATTCGATTAATCATTGCAGCACAAACATAAAAAACTGTGAAAAAAAAGCAAATGACGATAGAAACGCAGTGGAAAAACCTGAAGCCATAGTATTTATATTGTGTTTTATGAGATTTACTGAGTTGGAGGACTAAAAATGCATCACAAAATGACTAAACTACAACTCCTCTAACACACGCAGCAGTTCTTAATGTTTTCCTGCGAACCAACGCATTATGCTCCTTCTGTGAATTGACGTAATATAAGTGTTCTTGGGTTTGATCTGGCAAACAAAGCGGTCCGTTTGACGTTGGGATCCGGAGACATCGTGAATGGAGCAACCGAGTTCTCGCATCTCAGATCAGGTGTTTGTTTACCTTTAGGCGTTTTTGCAGTGAACTCCGGGTCGAAGCAGAACGTGTCGTCTGGTTTTCCCGCCGCCGGCTTGAACGGAGGCTGTAGTTCTCTCCTGTACAGTTTCTATGCAAATCAGAACACGCAGATAAGAGATATTCAGTGTAATAATGAAGATACAAGTCTAAACGCAAACCCCCAAAAATGTATAAAACAGGCCTATTAGAGAGCTTTTTTAAGGATTGAGGAAAAAACAGGTCTAATATATGGCATAAATGTTAAATCTAAAGGCTCGTTTTGCAATTTAAGTGAAAAATATAATGTTAATTACAAGGTAAATATTATACTGTGACTTTTCTACAAGGAAAAACTCACTCAGTCCACTTTGTAACCAAGTATAAGGAAAACAAAAGTGAGACACAACCTGACCAGAATAGTCCTACAAATTTAAATCCCTACGCTTTATTTGCAATCTCTCTTTCAGGGGAGTCCAGGGCACAGAGGGGAGGAGCCTATTGTACACATTTTTAGTGCATCTTTGGCTCTAAAAAGAAAAAAAAGATGAGCAGTAGGGCAATTAAAAGATGCTAAACATCTACAGTGACATGAATGCTTTTATTTTAGTCTATTTTTGGCTTTACACGCTAAGTCACCGTTTGTCAAAAGTAGAGGTAGGACATATATCAAATCTCCTGTTCTGGAGATTAGTATACATCCAATAATTGAAAGTATTAGGTATAACATTCGCAGTATTAGGCCGTTCATTGTGCAGGACATATGCGCGAGAGAGAGTGTGTGAGGGTCTTTTCCCAGATTAACCCTCTCCCGCCCCTTTTACCGGCACGGCTGAGCCAACTGCCTCCTACTGCCTCTTAAACTCTGGCACGCAGAGAGCTGGCCCCGCGCCCGGGCAAACCACGCAGAACGCCGGTGCCCACAGGCGAGCGCGGCCAAAACGTTTTGCGAGGTGCGAATCCTCAGCAGAAGTTGGACGAGGTTTACGTGTTGCTACCACGCTGCGAAAAAAAAAAAAAAAAAGGGAGAAGGGAGGGAGATAACGGCGTGTTTTGGTCTTTTGTCGTTGCTTACGTTCCAGTCAATGGTAGAAAAGAAAGCATGCCGTTTGATCTCCTCCACGCCATCTGGACCGGCACCTAAACAAAACAAAAGTGAACCTGGTGAGTCGTGGTTTATTGTTTCAAAAACGGGATCAACACTTTCACACGTTTCGGTCTTCTCGGCGTGAGCGAATGCCAAAACGTGAAGTCATACTGAGCAGGAACGCAACAAGTTACACTAAACATTTCTGCTTTTAGTCTCATGGAAGGACAAAGAAGAAGAAGTGTAGAACTCATTAAAAAGGTGCAATAAGTAACTTTTCAGGTGAAGAGTCGCCAGCCTGCTCGCCTCCGCAGAAATGATGTCGCTTTGCTCAGGCTCATTTATTTTGCCGTTGTTCAATTAAAGGGCATTTTTATTGCTCAAAAGTAGCACTATTACTGTGAGCGGGCTCGCCTCTCCGCAGATCTGGCCTGTAACTTAGCCGGGTGCTTGTTTTGATACCGGGTGCTTGTTTGATATATTCTGGGCAAAAAAGATGGCGAACCCTCCACAAGAAAAGTTAAAGTAAATTAAATATTGAGTTACTTGGTAATGAGCAACTATATTCTGAACTAAAATAATTCATTATCATCTCTTTTGTCCTTTTGATAAAGCAAATTAAGACTCCATACTCAGCTGTCATTTGGTAAAATTATACATTTCAAGCTGGGATACCGAACCTTTTTTTTTTGTAACTTAGTAAATTGTGCGTTTGTCCCCCCCAAACGTATATTGTAAAAGCAGCACTGTTGACAAAATGAGACCGCTACGTGCCGATACGTCTTATAAAAGCTGCGAAAGGTGTTTTATATCTCGTCAACGCAGAGCTCTAATTGGCTACACTTGAGCGCCCCCCCCGTTTCAGTTTGCCGTCTAAAAGCCGTGGGATTTAAATACTTCATTTTGAGGTGTGAAAATCAGGTATCCCAGCTTTAAGACTATTTCCCAATGAAACTTTTACTGGGCTTTTTATTTTTATGTTTCACTGTTAAAGATCAGAAACTGCTTTCTTGACAGAGCACGGGGATTTCCACAAGGTGTTGGCTGTGCATAATAAGAGTAAATGAAACCTTTGTAGTATTGGATCTCGTTTTCTTCTCTATTCACTCCGTTTACCACTTTTACAAGTTTCTCTCAGCAACTATGAACTGTCTGTCACATTCTCTTGGCTATTCACAGGACAGAGACGGACATACGTTTCAATGATTCAACGTTAAGTCATTTCTACATGGTTCGTCCAACACTTGCCTAATCTATTCGCTGGGTTTCGTTTGAACAGCATTCTCAGCAAACTCTGGGCCTCCAAACTGAGGAACTGGGGCATTCCCAGCTTAGCCCTGAAACAGAGAGAGAAAAGAGAGCAGCGCTGGTTAATAATGTCCACCTCCTGCTGCTGCTGCTCTGGTGTCATATTAATGCATTCAGTGTAAAAATGACTCACTTGAGAATCATGTTCATCGTCTCATTGCGGTCTTTCCCTTGGAACGGTAATGTCCCTGTTAACATCTCAAACTGCCGGGAAAAAAAATAAAAATAAAAAAATAGATTTGACAACAAGGTGAGGACGATTCTTTTGACACGGAACACAGACTCAGAAAGGCAAATTTAATGGAAACGATTGTGTGTCGTCTTTTTAGCATCCAGCCGTTTGTGGGTGGGATGTCAAAGGAAGCACGTGAACGTTTTCCCTAAAAGTTATGCGTTGAAGGAAATTGTTAAGTGAAATTGACAAAAAGCCAAATTCTGATGCGCATAGATTTTTATGTAACCTTATTTTTTTGCATGCCTCTATTTTTTTAATCAGTTTTTCTATTTATTTTATTTTACCATTATTACTAATTGTTTTCTGTTGCACCAAATCACTGAAGCAAATTTACACTTTGTGAATTACTGACAATGAGAATAAAACTCTTAATTTTACTAAATGAATCAAGATTTTTTTTCCCTCATATTAAATCAATCATGTTATAAATGTTGCTTTCAATTTAAATTGGATGAACATAAACAAAATACCGGTAGTTTTTGTTATTCCTCCAAAGTCTAAGCTCCACACCACACACTTTTACTGCCACAGGATTGGCTGTAAAACACTTAAACTATCAAATTAAATTTAAACAGATTCAAGACAACCATTGACAATTTGAAATTATTAGACATCGATTTGATTAAAATGTGACCAAAAGCGACATCACAGCGACATCTGTCAAACTAAAATTTTACAACAGTTGAAGTGACAAAAAGTGCAGTCTTATGGTTTGTCAGTAAAACAATGCAAACTAAAATTCTGTATCTGCTGTGTAAATACCATGAGTACTCCCAGTGACCACCAGTCTGCGCTCTGTGTGTGTCCTCTCCTGTTGACCACCTCAGGGGCCATATACTCCACAGTACCACAGAAAGAATAGGCCTTTTTATCAGCGTCCACGGACTCTTTACTCAAACCAAAGTCTGTGGTGAGCGAGAGGAAAAGGTTAGGCTTATTTTTCATGGTGTTAAGTGCGGCGTGTCGCAAACCAAACGTACCTGTCAACTTTATATGTCCAGCTTCATCGAGTAAGATGCTGAAAATCAAGAGCGCACAGAGGAGTTAAACATGTCTGCCTGTCGTAAAAGTTAAGACTACGTGATTGAGCAAAGCGAAGGTGCATGTGGTTTTAATCTTAAATTATCCATGTTTTTATTTTCCCTGAGCAGAGCAGTGTCAGAACAGAGGCAGTGTTTGTGCAGCCAGAAGAATTTGTCTTTTGTATGTTCTTTTAAGTGTTACATTGACCACCTTGTTCCCAGAATAAAATTTTCAGTCAAAAACACATTTTTACTCATAACTTGGAATAGGTTCTCAAAATCCAAATGTCTTGAATACAAATGAATATGCAAGATCAATTGGGTCCAGGAGTGATCCATCGTAGAAAAAGTTTCAAGCAGTGCAAAAAAAAATCAAGCAATATAAAGTTTAAAACCAAATTAAACTACCGTATATTGAGATTAGCAGATTATTTTGTATGCATTGAAATAAGTAAAACATTTCTTAATCCAATATCTATGGAAGAATCATCTCCAAAAACATCCTGATAATTGAGAAAATATCAGGGTACATTTTGTGCTGGAGAGTCAGAAAACACTACTCGCATAAACAGATTTATGCAAATCAATGCGAGCTAGATGAATTGACACATTGTTCTCAAGTTCTTTTAGTGTATGTGACAAATATTAGTATTATTTATTATTTTTTCTGGCCAACAATGCACATTATGGTCAAAGTTATAGGGAAACACTGTTTTCCTTAATAAATATAATGATTTAAAACTGCAGTAGCTCTGAAATTGTTTTCTTTATAATTATTATCATTTATATTTGTATTTGTTTGCATTGTTATTTTAATGCATCTTTTCTTGTTCTATAAAGCACTTTTGAACTGTGCTCTACAAATAAACTTGTTACTTTTTGCACCATTGTCGTTATAGGACTGAAATTAGACTTATTATTACGTTTCTCCTAATTCTTAATATTCATTGTTTTCCTTGTTTCAACCATACATGTTTAGATATAAGAACAAAGATCTTATGTTTTATCCAGAGGTTTGTGATTGCTGATATCAAATGTAAGAGTCCAAACACACACTGACAGGAAACTTAAACCAGATGCTCTTAAAAGGCGCAAAGGGAAATGTTTCATACTTCTCTGGCTTGAGGTCTCTGTAAACTATGCCCAGATCGTGCAGGTGGTCGAGGGCCAAGGCCAGCTCTGCAAGGTAGAATTTCACATCTTCTTCTGTAAACATAACCTGATGAAAACTGGACAATTTTACTCTCTGAACTCCAGACACGCGGAATACACAGCAACAACAGACACATCGGCATCAAAAACTTCAAATTTGTCCATCACTTAAAGACAAAACAGAGCATTATCGTTGTCACAACGTTTCAAAGCGCTTTCACGACTCAGATGTTGACTCGACACTGCCAGCAGCGATTGCTTTGGTTTTCAGACATGCCTTCAACACAAGGTCTGTCAGCAGAACAATCACACATTGTTCAATCCCCCAAGAGCGTTAAGGCACTGATCTGGGCCTGTATCTGACAAGCTACTGCCGATCTAAAACACGAGCACGAGGTTTCAATAAAAGAAACAAAAAAGGAGGCGAAGGTGATGAATGAGTTTGACAGCTTCATTTCTTTTAAAATGAGATGTCGATTTACATGTTTTACTTGTAGCTGTGCCATTAACATTTATGCAGAGAATGTTTCATATTTCAATTACAGTTAAGACTAAATTAGGACAAAAAAAATACTAAATCAAGGCAAAACAAAAGATTCAAGATTTGATTATGTCAGGATCTATTTCAAGAACAATATTTAATCTGGACTACTAAACTTGGTCACAATTGGATTTTTTTTAGTTTGTAAGATTATATTGTGACTTGCATAAACACGATTATCGATTGACCGAATCATCTGGACATCCTAAGTTTCCTCTTTTGGCGGGTTAAGGCACTGGGAACTCCCAACCCAGACCTATTTGTGATTGTAGTTCCTTTTTTAAAACCAGTAAAAAGAACCTCTCTTCAAAAAAAATATTTTATATATATATATATATATATATATATATATATATATATAATAATAAAACAAAAAAATAAAAATGTATGAGACTGTAAGAAAACATTTTGGAAAAGAATTGGCTAATATCTTGGCAGAATTCACTTCACACCTGTTTCATTTGTAGCCGTCAGATGAGCAGGTCCAGAGGGCTCGTTTTAAAACTGCCTGACATATGCCGAGTCCACACTTGGGGTTTAAAAACAATGACAACAACAGTGTTCAGTGTAAGAAGCAGAAGGTCCTCTTACCTCTTTGGATAAGCGAGTGAATACATCCCCTCCCCTGAGAAAGTCCAGTATTAGATACAGTTTCCCTTCTGTCTGAAAGGCTGTGGAACAAAACACAAGACGGATCTGAGCTGGAAACCAATATTACCATGAGTGAGCGGAGGCACTTTTATGGCTCGATTAAAAGCGGACACATGTAGGTCAATTGTGTTTACTGGCTAAACAAATTACTGCCGTCAAACACTCCGTGCCACTTTTACATAATCGCTTGCGGCGCTTTTGGGGGAATCCGGATTGAGCACAAAACATGATGTAAAAATAACGTCAGTGGCCGCTTTTAAGAGGCGTCCAGTGATGTTGAGGGGATTTTCTCTGATTAATAATTGCGCCTGGTCCAAATGAGTTGCAATCGAGCTACTAGAGGGACATTATGTTGTATTAAAAAGGGCTTGTACCCGGATTTTGAACCTATAGTGGATGTTTCAGAATGACTAGACACAGGGAGTAGTTTACTTATTGAAGCGATATCATTCAGTCTTTCACCAATAGGTACCGCTACAAGATACTGTATACTGAAAAAAAGTTAGGTACAGGCATTTTTTTTGTTGGCGTGCATTTTGCCAACAATTCCACTTAAAGTTCACTGTGTATAACCCTGTGCGCACTCCGAACACTCCCAACACGGCATTCATTTTAGCGGTCTGTTTTATGCTCAAGCTGTTTAGCCTCTGTTTCTATCTCCCATTACAACAAAAACTATAACCTTTATGCTTTTAAGTGAGTCACAAAACATAACCAGCGATAAAAGCAAACATCGGTTCTTTTAATACAACGTATTGAGTGGTTATACTTGACAAATAAATTACAAGTAAGTTAAACATACAAAACTATTTCTTGTGTATTGTTTGTGCCCGTTTCAGCCCTGATTAGGTAAAAAGGGTAATGCCATGGGGAGCATACGATCACAGAGGCCCTCAGACGGCTGATTTGCATTGCAGCTTAACAACGTGCAGTTAGATGTAAATCATGGCACAATCTTGGTTTTAACACTGAGCTGCTAAACAGAACACTTCAAGTAGTTTCCCTCGTTTATACAGTTCTCCGGGACAACACTGCAAAGAGTACAAAAAAAAAAGTAGATCTGATCTAAAACTTGGGCTCTGAACAAAGTGAAGAGAACCAAAAAGCATGACAAAAGGGACAAAAGGGAAACAGAACCAAGAAGAAGGGGTGTCTCGATCCCTTATGTCTCAGGACTGTCAGAAAAACTGCAACAAATTTTTAGACAACACGAAGTCCCTGTTTATTTCAAACCAGACAACACGTTAAGACAAAAACTGGTTCACCCTAAGGACAAGATGCCGACACAAAAACAGAGCAATGTAGTGTATTCTATCCAATGCAGTGAAGAAAGTTGTAAAGAGCGGTACATAGGGGAGACTAAACAGCCACTTCACAAGAGGCTTTATCAACACAGAAGACACGCAAGTTCAGGACCCCAAAGCGCTGTACATCTTCATCTCAAAGCCACAAACCACTCTATTGAAGACAGTGAGGTGGAGATTCTGAGCAGGGAGAAAAGATGGTTTGAAGAGGAGTTAAGGAGGCCATCTTTGTTAAAAAGAGAATCCTTCCTTAAATCATAATGGAGGTTTAAGATTCAACCTTCCAGTTGTTTATAATGGTCTGCTGAAACCCTGGAGACGCCCGGGCATTCGGATGCTAAATAGGCACTCAAGGTGAGGCAGGGAACTACAGAACAATAGGCCCATCCCAGTTTCAATGGGCCATTAACAGGAGGTCCCGCCCTTGTGGCAGGGCTCTCACAGAGTAGGATAAAAACAGGAGTTTTCAGACTTGTTTCACTGATTGAGAATGACTCTTGGATGAGAGTTGAAACGTTTTGTTTTTTCTAAAACAGAGTCCAGATGACTACAACTGAATCTTTTTCGACCATCTGATCTAAAACCAGATCAGATCTAAAACCAGGTCTTTAACAGGACCATTCCAGGTCTACAGTGGGGCTAAACCAGGAATACACCATTGCCGCTGTGGTTGTAACTAAGAAATTACTCAATGAAGAGCAAAAAGGTGACTAAAATGGACTCTAAATTAAGTAGATACAAGAACTGAAGAGTTTAAAGAACCAGACATACACATTTGGTCATTAAAACCCCGCGGACATATTTGAATCCAATGAGGACAAAAAAATGCCTGGAATTGACAGCGTGTTATTGGTTTATCCAAACACTCAATTTGTACTTGAGTAAAAGTATAAAGTATATGCATGAAAAATACTGCTCAAAGTGCATTTAGAGTCCTTAGAGATTAATTTAAAACAGTTTAAAGCTAAATTTGGTTGTTTTAAACCGCTAAGCAACAGCAATTATTTCAGTATTTCGTCTCTGCTGAAGAAAGCTGTCGACACTAAACAATATTGTTGTCTTACCGTAGTGCAACTTCACAATGAAGGGATGATTGACTTCCACTAAAATGTCTCGTTCCATTTTAGTGCGAACTCTATCCCTGACTGCGGAGACAAACAGGAGAAGAATGTCGAACAAAAAGCTCCACAGTAGAAACGTGAAGCCAAAACAAAGCTACATTACCTTTCAATGATGCCTTTTTTAAAACTTTCATTGCATATAATTGACCAGCATCTGGACCTATGATCTTCCTGACAAGAAACACCTGCCAGAGCAAAATGTGTATCAATTTAGGACTTTAAAAATTATAGTACACTTTGATTTGGAGTGCACTTTTCTCACCTTTCCGAAGGAGCCCTGGCCAAGGACTTTAAGAAGTTCAAATTGAGATGGATCAGCTTTTTCACAGCCCTCTTTCACATGATGGGTGATCTGAATCTCCTTATAAGCGCCATCGTCGTCCTGCACAAAGCAACCACATTCAAAACTGATTAGGTTAGGTACTCACAGGGGTGGATTGTACTCAGTTACATTTACTTTTTGAAGAAAGCTTACGTTTTCAAGTAACGGTACTCATGTTTTTGTTACTCTTCCCTCTGTCAGTAAAGTCTATCGCTGATAAAACAATATGCAAAAAGTATATGCTTTGTAATAGTTTTGCATGCCTTATTTTATCAGTTTATTACTATTATTCTTTCTTTTAATGTTTTGTTTTACTTCTTTAAAGTTAAAAGCTCATTTATCTGACATGATTTGGCAGAAGACAGAATGAATTATTCTTTGTTTTACGTTGCTCTTATCGCCAAAGCAAGTTCGTAGTTTGTGAATTTTGTACACTGACGATAGCAATAAAGCTGATTCTGAGGTTGACTATTTAAAATCTTTATGAAAATTTGTGTTGCTTCAAATACGATTCTTGAATATGGCTATTATTCAAGGTTTTGCCAGATTACATTCAGTTTACATTCAAAATAAGATGTTTCGTATAAATAGTTCCCAAATACTAGGGATGCAGTAATATCCAAATCCTATCACGATAAGCATCTCACTGTACATTTGTTATTTTGTATTTTCGGAGACAAGATTTTGGTGCAAATGATGTTGTCACTTTTCAAAGAATTTAGATTTAAAAGTGCTTAATGTCAGTTATTTCTTCAAGTAGTTTTCACTGAAAGGATCACGGTCACTTCCTTCTGTTCTTTAGCTGCTGCTGCTGCAACAAAACAACACTTACAAAATAGGAGCTTGTAATTTGTTGCTACATTATGACAGCCCACGCTATTTTGAGACATTTGACAAAACAATTTCACAATTATCAAATACCAAATCTTAAGTTACCCTTGAACCACTACTTTTTACTTCTATTTTTCATTTTGCAGTACATCTTAAGTACATTTCTGGTTACTCTGGTTGAACATGAGACAAAGCATTTGCTAAACAAAGTGATGCTGACTTACACAGTGCGTGAAAGACTCTCCCTCCTCCATGGGCTCGTCCATGATCTGATGTCCATTGACCTGTGCGCGGAGACAGAATTCAGTCACAGGAGTTTAATCCCACAAACAAGTAAGCATTTCTCAGCAAAGAGTGAGCCTCCACTAAAAAAATCGAGCCCAGGACTTTCAGCTGTCACCCGCCCACATGCATGATAAAGCAAATCAACAGATGAATTCGATGAGTCACGAGTACAAAAAAATCCAAAACAACAAGGCGCCTTCTCCTCTTCTCCACACTACTCCGGCTCTATTTGTTGTCAAACAGTATGGAGTCCATAGTTGAAGCCACGTCCAGCTGTCCAGCGCTCATCCCGCCTCTATAAAGCCTCTCACTATTAGCATTCTAGCTTAATCCCTGGCCGGAGCAAAAACAACATGTCTGACTGGCTGTGGGTGAAGAGCTGCAGTCAGCATTCAATCTCATGAGAAATAACTCCGACCTGGTTCTTCAGCGATTCTGCCGCGTATATTGGTCTCAAAGTGCCATTTACAGGAAAATTACCACATGCTTCACGTCGCTTTTGGGGCGAGCACATTTGCGACTTGGTTTTTAAGCTTTTATGCACTTATATCATTGTCTCAAAAGGTTCGGGAGACCTCAGGGAGCACTTTTAGGAACAATTAGAAGCGGGTAATATAGCTACATTACACTAGGGTTGCAACATTTACTTGACTAACCGTGACTAAGTTGACTGTAATAAAATAATCACAGTCATATTTTTGATCATCGTAATCGTTATCTGGACAATACAGATGGTTAAATGTATGAAAAGACCTTTTTATAACAATGAAAGTGGCGTTATTAAATCAAAATATAAAAAATAATACAACTTTCTGGGTTTCATCAATAATACACTTTCTTTCTAAATATTCTCTATGTAGAAGCCTTCAGTCACTATATTTCATGTTGGTTGATAATGTAAAAATAGTCTTAATCAGCAATAGACATCATCGCAGGCTAGTCTCAATGCACTTTAATTGTGATTTAGACAATAAGCTAATTTAAAATAATTAAGACAATAATTTTGCATAACAAGCAACAAAGCTGAGATGAGATCAGATAAAAATATTGAGGTGTAAACTTTCAAACAAGGGCATAAAGTCATTATTCTGTGTATAATATTGTGACCACTACTGAGTCATGAATACAGCTGAGCAATTCATCATCAATGATCCTCTTGACAGTAAAATGATGTGGGCTGGAGCAGAGTTCAGTGTGAAATTTGCGCTGATTTAGTTTGTCTTGTTTACATCCATGCAACTAATATTGAAAGACATCTTTATTTGCCGTATTGTCCAGCTTTAGTCACAACATGACAAGTATGTACTGCAAGTCTTTAGTTTTTCTCTCCAAGTCAACCAACATTTGAATGGTCGACTATTCACTGGGGCTATAATGATTTAGGAGTGATTTGGGAGTTTATTCAGCCTTTTTTATGATCAGTTTTTCTATCTCACTTTTTATCGACTAATCAATGGCTTGCCTTTAGTCGACTACAGCCCTAAAAAAAAAAAACAGATTTACCAGCACATTTTTGCCCATTACTGATGCAAAAACATGATCTGATTATTGACTTGTTATAAAGGTTAATACATAAGAAATACATATATACTTGTATGTATTGTTGTAAGAAAAAGTCTCATCTAAGGACATTGCACTATTAGCCCACTCTCCATGTTTCATCTTTCCCCCCCTGAGGCTCCTTGATGTATTCAGTCCAATGTGTTTGTGTGTGTGTTGAATTCCATCAAGTGTGTGAAGAGGGGGATGAGTCATAGCACTACGCAGGCCCACACCGCGCATACACTCACGTACATCCACAGAACAGGCCGGTCAACCACGTCGCCGCCTCTACCCGGTAATCACTGCAGATCACATTAAAACAATCTATAGGACTGTTTAATTGAGGCGGGGGCAAGTCATATGCAAACTGGTGGTACAGACTTTAAAAGGTGTGGCTAAACAGTATTGAAAGCTAACACATGCAAATACTTATAATAGAGTATTTTTTCATCAAAGCATTGTTTCTCTATCTATTATTGTGAATATGTAAAAAATCTCATACTCTATTTCAAAACTAAGGAATAGGCTTGATACTCAATTCCAATTTGGATAGCACAATTATAGATCTGTACAGATGAGCGAAGAGTTTCAATACTAGTTTTAATAGTGATTAATAGCTGATCCTGACCTTCTTTTCAACTGAAATGGGGGCAAGTCATATGTTTGTGTGATTTGATAAACACACTAAAAGATGATCAAAAATTTTGAACCTGATCATTTGTATTGAGATCTTTCTTTTGGATATTTATTTTGCAAACACTATATTCAGAACCTTAAGGCATCGTAGTAGTACTTCATGATACAATATTTATCCAGATTAAGATTCCACAGTATGTATCCTGAATCAATAGATATTCCAAAAAGTTTTATTATTTATTATTATTATTATTATTATTATTATGTTGAAAAATAAAATGCTATATTATGTCACACAATATTCCAGATATCAGAACACAGTTGTCTTATGATGTCACTTTTTCAGTTCTACAGACTGAGACAATATGCAGTATATTCATGTCTCTCAGTAATTCATGCTGTATGAAAGTATCACAATACAGTATCTCGTTACGATATATTGCCAAATTGATATTTTGAGTACAGCCCTAGTTGTGTGACATCATAAGATTATACATCTGAACACTATTACCTAACAACAACTACAACAACAACAACAAGCTGTATGTTATCAAGTTAACCATCGTAATAAAATAAGCAAGTTTAGAAGAATATTAAAAAGTTACAGACTGACTGTCAATCATCAGTCATACTTCACACATATTCACTCCCACCTTTTACTATGCATCATCACGGTTTGTAGCAGAGAGCAGCCTACACTCGCCTCTTCAAATCAAGAGTCTTTTGCAGCCTTATCAGAAAATGTCGGTCTTACATGCTTATAGTCCGTCCATTTTGTCCCTCGGTTTCTTGATAAAGTCACTCAGAGCAGCTACTCGCATTTAAGAAGTTAAGCTTGATGTTTACTTGGCTGCATCTGTTACCTTGGCAAGTCTACGCTACCAACAATCTCAAACCTTCAAGCTGCTGGTCAACCAATAGCAAACTATACAACTCACTTTATGGACTGGCAACACACTAGGGAAGCAATTGACAATTATTTGAGCAGTGGACTAGTCTGCAATTATTTATTTTTTTGATGAGTCAACTAGTTAAACTATTTAGATTTTTTTGTACATTGAGATTTTTAACTGTATTTATCACCAAATAAAAGGTTGAAATGTGCTGACCGATTGCTTCTAATTAGAAATTATTTAAGACAATCTGAGATCATTTATTCTTATTTGACATTTTGAGTTATAAATGTCGCCGCCTTTGTTATGAAACCTCTTTTGGCTTGCGTAGAGTCTATACAGTGCAGAGAACGATTATGATTATCAAAATACGATTCTTTAATAGTCAACTAGTCGCAATCATTCCGATTATTCATTGCAGCCCTACTTTCAAGTAGCTAAACTGGAATTATATATATATTATAATACAAATCTGTACAACCCACTATATGGACTGTAGCAACATTGTACAAAAGTTACAAAACAGTGCAAAGTTTATTATTGTAGTTTATTGGGGTAAATGCAATGTTTTTTTTCCTTTGTGGGCTCTAAAAACAGTCTCTCCAATGGAGTAGGGGTTGGGAGAGAGAATGCCAGAGATGAAAAACAAATGTGAGTTTGAATAAGCTAAACATTACATCACATCCTGGGGCCCAGGTTAAAGCAAACTGTCTGCTGCTGAGAGGAGAAAGTCTGTGCAGTGATTATATTTGTCAGGTGACTGTAAAACTATTTACATATTGTATAAACACAATTTATACTTTATATACTCCACTTTTAAATTAGTTTATTGTGAGCACGTTTGCAATGGATATTAAAGATCAGTTAATTTGTGAGAGCCTGGTATTCAATGGATAAACTGCTAAAAGGGCCAAGTTAATCCTAATCTTATGACAGAAAAACTACATTTGCGGAGGTGCAAAGTCAATGATGTGCCAGGCAACTGAACTAGTTTCGCGTTCTCTTTTTTAGCCTGTTTAATAGCTGAACGCCAGAGCTATTGTAAATAGTATGGTTTGTGGCTCGATAATGAGATACAGTGCTTTAAAAGAAACTTGTCTCTCTCAAGTTTTAAGTCCGTAAGCTGCCAGGGCTAGTAAGCTAACTATTTGCTAATGCTACAAATGCTAAGATAGCCATGAAGCAACTCCCTTTTAGAAGTGTAAATACAAAAAAAACGAAAACCAAGGCCTGTGACTGGAGATTAAGAGTCGGGTGTCACTGTGGACTACAATGCTGTAACTAAACTCGCGAAGGACCACCGGACTCGTAAAACTTAGGCGTGCAACAAAAATAAACATCAGCTGTTAGCATGAGCTAGCTTGTTAGCATGCATCACGGAGCGCCGCAGATCGTGACGCGGAGCTAAGCCGTAGCCAGCAGCCGCCGTGGCCAGGGTAAACTTAACGGGACAGTACCGGGACAAAAATAGCCCCCGGGTAAATTAACATGCAAGACACGTACATGTCAACTCACCTCACTGCTAACGCTGTTTACCTCCATCTTGTCCCAGGTTTGTGCGAAAGTCTAAGGCATCGTATCATTAAGTCCAGCTAGACCCACGCTCCTCCACGTTGCATGTCTTTCCCTGTTTAAAAATGCTCTTCTGCTCTGATGGTCGCAGGCTGCAGGGCGCACGGAGGCTGTTTCTGCTGCTGGGATGATGTTGTGTGGGTGTAGGAGGGGTAGTAATATCATCGGATGCTGAGGACTGGACCATAGACAATCACCCAGAGCTCCGCAGCCCTGCCATGGATGCGAATATGGCGGCTCCCGTGGTACCGTATCGTCAGTGAATGAGACTTTATTGACGTGTTTATGACGCAATTCAGTTAAGGATTTCCCCCGTCCAAACCCGAGCAGCAGCAGTGGATGCGCGGATGGAGCGTGGGGAGTGGAGGGGGCTGCACATGCCTGTTCCGGGGGACGGATGTTTCCTCCTCATGACCAGAAATAGTGGAAGTGATCACTGAAATAAATAGCAGGGATTGACGAAATTTGGCCTGACGTAGAAGGAAAACAATCAAATGCAAAAAGATGAACAAATTAATTGAAGAGCTCGTTCATACAAGTGAGCAATTGCAATGTTTTAAAGTAACTGTTTGATTTAAGCCTGTCCATCTCTGCTCAAAAGTAGGGTTGGCTAAGAGGCTTAAACTCAATCCTTTATATTTCCTAGAAGTCTTGCAACTTGTTTAGTTTAGTGAACATTTAAAAACAACTAACATTGGCTATGTGTTCATGCACACCAAAAATCAGGATCAGTTTCTGGAAAAAATCAGATTATTCAAATGTCATAGAACAGTTATACCTGATTTGAGTAATCTGATTTATTTCTGATTGTTCACACCGATGAACAATTCTGCAAATAAGAGTGAACTAATGTGACAAAGACAAAAATGAAAGAAATTTACAAACATTTAGAGTTATTTTAAAGTTCATTGTACTTGTACTACGTGGAAGTATGTGAGAAATTATAAAGCAAGAGGGATCTTGCAACTGCTTTGCCCTTTCCCCCCTTCCAAGTGCCCCAGAAACTCCCAATATACAAATTAAGCCTTGAGTAAGGGTGACCACCTCAAAATATATAATTTTTGAAGGTGGTGGAACATTAGGGACAGATTCGGGACATCTAAATTGATAGATTATGATTACAATAACGATTTTTGGTTTTATCTGTCCAAGCATTGATAATAATGCTCATAAGGAGACATGAATAGCAATGTAGGTCCCAATATACAACCCAGAAACAGTACACCCAAAAAGTTTTGATTTCTTTGCAAGAAATAAATTAAGAAATGTAAATTTCACTTTTTTTAATTAATTCACATGACATCACTGAAAAGGTGGGACATTAACTTAAAAAGTAGGACAAGGGACAGGGGCCTAAATGACAACTAAAAGAGGGCCAGATGGTCACCTTAGTAACAGTCTACAGTAAACACATTGTAAATAGTGGGTAACTTGGTCAGTTTTTATTGTTCTCGTTGGACAACCCTAGAGCAAGGCGAATACTATGCAGTAAAAAGGCAGCGTCAGCCCAACAGTCAAAATGATACTTAAATCCACAGGCACAGCAGGGCAGCGGCGTGAGGTGAGTATTTCCATGTTTTTATTTGTCAGATCACCTGTGTGAACACATCTAAATCTATTTAAAACACAAGGTATCAGTCTTTTCCCTCTGATGCAGAAGGTTCAGTAACTGTATGCACTTTCTTTTTAATGTCTTCATTGGGCAGTGGTGAGTGCCCCACACAGCTCCCTGGGGACCCCCTGTGGTCAGTGCAATCATCAGCTGAAGGAGAACCAGGAGTCTGAATGTCCTCATCCACAAGGTCCCAGTCCTGATCAGAAGACGGAGGTAGGCTGTCGATGAGTTCCTAAAAGTACACAAAATAGTTACAAATGTGTCTTTTATTATGTTTATATCATTGTTAGGCCTGCAAGTTTATTTGGGGGAATTTTGCAGGTTTTGTTCAAGGTTGAAGTTTTGACATGTTATAAAATCTGAACGAGGGTTGCACAAAATATAGCAAGTGAATCAAAATCGTAATTTGAGTCGGTACAATGATCAAATTGCAAAGGCTGTCCTCTGAAAAGCAAAAACAAAAATATCCTTTTTTTTTTTCTTTTCTTTTTTTAAATAAACCAAGTCCACATCAGGAGTAAAATTTTCTTTATTTAGGAGAAAAGAGGAAATAACGACAAGTTTGAACGTCAGAAAAATTGCAATTCAATTTTCTTCCAAAATCGTGCCCTTGTCTGAACTCGATATTACTGGATTAGACCAAACGGCTCCATCTCAATTTTACTAGAATTCACTAATTAATCAATATCCTGATGATTCATTTTGTTTTCATATTAGATGGACATAACTTTGCTGCTATACAGTTTTTTTTACAAGGTTATTTAGTTTATCCATGTATATATACTTTGATATGGTTTTGACATCGCATGGCCCAACCATGTAACTTTGCACCACGAACCTGTTGCCTCTCCAGGTCCTTCTTCCTCACAGCGATAAGCAGGCTTTTGGTGAAGCTCGCAAGCTCCTGGTATCTTTGTTTTTGGTTCTCTAGCTCATTCTCAAGAAACTGCACTTCTTCATGCTGTAATATAAGCATACAGTAAAGTCATGCTCTTTTATTACTTGTACTGTAAGAAGAAACAATTTGCATTACTGTCACAAATTTAATGAAGTACCTTAAATTCAAGCAGGCTCTGCATTTGCTCGAGGTCTGAAGCCATCATGTCCACACCATCTTCATTCACTTCTTCATCATCGTCACTGACTTCTATTTTCTGTAAAGGAAACCAAGTAGACACGTTCTTTTAAGCAAGTATACAGTATAACATTATAAAGAACAATGGATTTTTTGTCTGTAGATGCAAAATAAAAAGTAACCTACCACGTTAATGGCCAGTGGGGCACTGGACATGTCAATGTCATCTTCACCGTCTCTGTTATGGGAGTTGATGGAGCCATCTGGAAAGAAATCAATGCAATTTAATAACAATCAAACATAAATCAGAATCAGAATTAGTTTTATTCATCCCAAGGGGAAATTATTTTTGTTACAGACATGCAGCCGACCAACAGAAGAAAACAAGTTATCAAAACAAGGTTAAGGAATCTATTATTAAATATCAGTATCACAATGACAATAAAATACAATACATCTGTCAACTAAACCTCAAGAAAAAATAAAATAAACATACATTGTAACTTCAATTATAAAAATATATTACCCTCACAATATATTTACATATTTATGTATTAGGTAATAAATAAAATAATACCGTCAAGTCAAGAATGCAGGTTTTGATTTACTTATAAAGATAATCTGCATAGTTGCTGTAAATAAGTGAGAATATAATTGCTGATGTTATTGACATTTGGAATAAAAGTATAACATGAGGAAGACTGAATTGTCTTGTAGGAAAAGTGCTGGAAGTATCTCTAAACATAAGAATTGTCTGAAAATTACTTAAATGTGACCAGGTTTGTAGTGCATTAGACATGCTCTTACTTCTTTTCGTAAAAGTTTTCTAAAAGTCAAATACAATTTTATATTAGCATGTGTATATTTTGTAGTGAGTAGACTGTCCCCTTTGTTACCCATCTTCACACCTGTTGACAGTGTGAAGCCCTTTGCCTTACCTTCAGACAGACCGTCATTGGTGTCATCTGTTAAATCTGGCGTCTGCAGCCTGTCCACGTCGGGGCTAAGGGCCACGGGAGACTCATTTCCTGGGGACGAGGTTGTAAATACAGCAGGACCCCCTTTTGGAGGAGGGATCTCGATACCCATCAGACGATACTTCCTCCGCCTGTTACTGATCCAGGTCTGTCAAAACAAAGCATTCATCATACGTAACAAGAAGAAGAATTTATCCCTGAAATCAGCACACCAAATGATCAGCTTCCTTGCACACAGGAATTTGCTTATTTAATTTTGTCGGCCTTGGTGAAATTCCTGCAGCAGATGTGGTCTTGGATACACAGATTTTTGGTCCACAGTAACTCTCCCTTGGCAAGATATTTTCCAGACTGATTAGCAACACAGTCAGGTCACTTAAAATTCCTATTATTGCCCTGGTGTTAGAGAGGAAAGGTTGAAATTTTCATATATAGATCTGGGGATTGAACGCCAAAATCCTCAATGTGTTGTGGAAGCAATGCAAAACGTCCACAGAGATACACAATTAAAACAAGGTGTAAAATTGCAATTTAATGCGTTAGTATCTCATTTTATTGATGCGCTTCATGATCCTTGTTGGTCAGACAAATATAAATGCGAAAATTCTAAATGATAAAACATTAGAGTAACTGTACCAGAATATAGTTACTCAAAATGAGTCATCTGAATACATACAGAATTTACGGTACATATTTTAACATTGATTATACAAAATACTGTATTGTACGGAATGTATACATAACATTAACATAATAGCAGCGTTATATTATCAGCTTGTGGCATTAGCAGCGGAATCTCTCCAGAGGCCATAAAAGTGAGATGGCAGGAGATGGCAGGAGGGCATGTGCTTCTGTACTGATGCGCTATATTTAGTCCATCAGCAAGCCGACCCTGATACACAACTCTGACTTTTAAACAACTTTGTGCGGCATAGTTAAGGCAACATTTCTGACCCAAATGAGGCTCCTGCTGCAAACGTCAAAGTAATAAATGATGTCAGGAGAACAAAGTCAGGCTTAACACATTCTTCAAACCTCCCAGATTAAGTGCACATTTTAGATTGGATTTACACATTAGTTTTGTCCTGGCAAAGACCAGAAGGGCACTACGTAACTTTTCTGGTGGAGGGTACGACACCTGCAGCTCGTCTTCATGGAGATGTATTTGCTTTTGTTTGGAATGTCCCACAGCATGGCATGAATCTCCAAATCTACCGGTACATGGAGATTGCAACAGGTACGATCTATGGAGAGGCAACTCCCATATTTGTTCTGGTTAGGTCCTGGTTTGAGCTTAGTTTAGTCTTGATGTAGACCTTGTGTCCTGGTTAAATTCTGGTCTAATCCAGGTTTGGATCCAAAATGAGTCCCAGTTTTGTACCAGTTTTAAACTAACTCACGTCTATGCTGGTCATGGTCCAGCATAGCTCTGGGGAGCAGCTTCAGTGACAGACTGATCCACCCTCGCTGTGTGAAGGAGAGGTTTCACAGGTCTTTCCTTCTGCTGCTGTCAGACTTTACAACAAACCCTGTTAGTCCTGAACGTGTCATTCAGCTTTCATAATCCTGTGCAATACTGTTATACTCCTGTGAAATACTGTGACATAATGTCAATCATCCCTGTGCAATATGTTCTGTCCATATGACAGCTGTAAATAAGAGTGTTATTATTAAGATTATAAGAGGGTTTTTTTTCTTTTCTTTTTCTAAGTTATCTGTTTTTATTATTATACTGTGCCTAATCTGCTTCTGTACCCTTTGTTGGAAAACTGGAATTTACCCATAGTTTATATCTGGTTACAGTACAGTACAAATTTGTTTGTAGGTCAAGGCCTGCTTGAGTCCATCTTCAGTTCTGGTTAAGAACAAATGTAGTTAGCCCTAGATTAGAACTTTTTTAATCCTGACTCAAATTTTGTCCAGTTTCTGTCCTCGTTTAGTCCAATTATAGTCCCCGTTGTGTGACTTCTAAAAAACTTTATGCATCAACCTACTGTAAATGAGCTCTCTCTGAGTCTATCTCTCATTATTGTGTCAAAGCAAAGTCAGACCAAGCACATTTTTCAAAACAAGAGCACTTTGGGGTATATTTACTTTGACTATTTCCGTGTCCACGTTGAGTTCATTGGCTGCCGCATTGATTTTGTCTTTGCACACAGAGCCCAGGCTGGTCATCCCTCTGTCCCAGTAGCGCTTAAGCTGGACCAGATCCCCATCACTGAACTGAGTCCGATCCTGGAGCTACAAACACAGATCTCTGGTTAGCGGTTTGTACAAATAATTCACACACAAATAATGCAACTGAGATTTGATGCGTAATTTATGGTTTCAAATCAGGATTCAGTTCAGTGTGCGCATTTTAAACCTGTCCAGACTGACAGGTGAACTGCTGCACAAATACTAGAATTCCATATATTTCAAAACTTGGGTTAATATATTTTTAATCCCCATAAAAATACTGGATAGTTTGTTTAAAAAGGCAAAGAGAAGACGTTGTATTATCTAAATAACTGCAGCCATTGCAATTTATATTTATATTTAATTTATTTTGTGGTTTTTT
This sequence comes from Chaenogobius annularis, assembly GCA_015082035.1. NCBI lineage: Eukaryota > Metazoa > Chordata > Actinopteri > Gobiiformes > Gobiidae > Chaenogobius > Chaenogobius annularis. The sequence continues at coordinate 112,375 of BJKM01000239.1, read as the reverse complement.
TTGCATTTGTATTCTGATCCTGATATATTTTATAATGTCTGTAAAGCACTTTGAATTGCATTTTGTAAAATGTGTGCTTTTCATATACATTTTTGATTGATAAACCCACAATCCCTAATAAAGTCCCACAAAAAACAGAAGTATAAAATCATTTTTCTCATTAGATAATCTGGGGATGTGACTGGCATAAAGAGTTACTGCATTCTAACTTTTTCTAGCTATGCCATAATAATGACATGTTGATTTGACATAAAACATTAGTGCTGACATGGTAGGAGGGATTATTAGAGTAGCGCTAGATTGGACATGGTACATGGTGTTCCAGTAGAACTACACTCAAGGCTTCATGAAATATTTTTTTCTATTTTGTATGACGCATGTGAAAGGCTGAGTCATATAAAGGAGTTGTTCTTAAACTTCACTTTGTTTGATGAGATTAAAAAAACAAGTCCTCATTAGTAATATTGTTTAGTCAATATTTACGTAGAAGTGGATTTAAAGTGCACCATAGAAGCGACAAAAAGGGTTGATTTGAAAATGGAAACTTACTGTTCTCTTTCTAGAGTTGTTTACAATCCAGGGATCGGCAGATGCACTAACTGAAGTCTGCAAAAATTAGACACAATTTTAGAATTTTTATTTCTTACATTTAAAATACCGCCATGTTCTTTTGATTTAGCAGTGATCACATCTTTCAAACTACGATGAAGTGTAAGGGCTAACACAAAAAACAAACAAAAAAAGAATAAACTAATTTACAATATACTTCGTCGTATTCAAACACTTCTGACATGAACATGATCATAATTTTACCTTCACAAAGTATGAATTAGAGCGTGACACACATGTAACACAAAATAACCATTATATGAAGAGTTTGGTCTCAAAAATGTGATAGATTATCTAGCATTTATTTTATTACTGGTGTTTTATTGCTAAAGACTGAACAACCCCCAGATATTGGTATCAACCCAATATTAAACATTTGGCCAATATTTACCACCAATACAGTTTTTTTCCAAGCTGCCCCAGTCTTTTTGAACAGTTTAATGACTAAAAATGGAAATAGAAGAGCAATTAGGCTAAAAATATTACTGTATTTTTATATAATCACGCAACAATGTGTTTTGTTTTTTAACATAACTTAACATAAATTCGTGGTACTCGCGATGGATTTTAAAATCTTTCGCAAATACCGGTTAACGGCCACAATAGCAAAACAAATATGGGGTATCGGCTCCAAAAATAGATATCGGACCATAAAATAAGCCTAATGCCATACTGTAGATAGAACATTCAAGACAAGACAAGCAGGTCACTGAAACCTCCACCAGAAAAGTTACAAAGTGCATCTGTTTTAGGCAAAATACAGAACTACCAGTACATGAACGTTCTTACCTGTGAGCTGGACTCCGTCACAAATGAGGTCTGCGCTGCCACCGCCTCGTAGCCATGGAGATCGTCGTCACTTTGAACCGCTGTGGACTTGGAGCTGGTCGTTGGCTGCGTGTTGCTACTTCTGCTACACACTTCACCCACACTCGGGCTCCTCCGCTCCCTCTGGATGTAAGTTTGGGCCGCCATATTCGCCAGCTCCTCCTCCCGCTGCCACTCATCTTCCTCATCCCCAGTTTCCATGGCAATTGAGAAATTATTACTGGCATCCAAGTAGCTAGTTGCGGGTCGTCGGTTTTCTTGCACTTTCCGACCCGTTCCTTGTACCGAAATTAGTTTGTTCCACTCGCTTTTCTCCGACAATGTAAAAACTTGTTGGATACGAGGTGTAGCCAAGGGAGTACTTGAGTTTTGAACCGGAATGCTTACTTTGACTTTCTGAGGAGTAACAGTATTAGTAGTAGATTGAGGTTGTGGGTTTGAATGAGGTCTTGGTTGAGTCTTGATTTGAGAGGTTGAGTTGTTGGACCATGGGAGCGTATTTGCTGTACCATACTGTCTTGTCCAGCTTTGGGGTATAATACCTGTTCCTATGTTAACGCCTGTCTCCCCAGAGGATAAGGTGCTCTTCCTGGCTGCAGTGTGGACTAAAGGCCCTGACGATGGAGGTAACAGTGTGGGATTTTGAGCTAGTGAAACCGGTTTTGATTGCAGAGGTAAAACGCTTGAATTATTTTTGTTCTGTACAGCTAGGTTGACGTTAAAAGAGGTCGCCGACTCGAGCTGGGGCGGCGGTGCAGCTGCTGGTCGTTGTCTAGAACGCTCAGCAGAATTAAGCGAATAGATGCCGGTTAATATGACGTCGTTGTTGTTATTGTTGGTGTTGCCCCGAACGGTGAGAGGAGAAGATGACGAGGAAGGTGAGGAGGATGTTGTGGTGAAATTTGGTGTTTGGATTTTGAAATTTGAAGAGTGAGGGAAAAGGTGAACCCGATTTGGGATGCTACGAGCTGTGAGTACGTCGGAATGAAGGAGAGGTCCAGGAACTAGAGAAGGATTTGGCAACGTACCACCAGATAAAGTGTGGTTTGAAAGGAGTCCCGCCGAGAGGCTGGACAAAGAGTGGGACATGACACCGTTCTGATCTACTTTGGAGGCGAGCTTACGTCTTTTATTGCCGACCCAAGTCTGGAAATAAACAGAAAGAAATATTGATATTTAACAACAATATGAACACATTACAAAGGTGACTTTTGGACGTGGTGTAGAGAAGTGATTTTTTATTGTTGCATGCCTTTATTTTACCATAGCTTATATTTTTACTATAATTATTCATTGTTTTCTATTGTACCACACTGACAATGGCAATAAAACATATTCTGATTCTAATACTTAAGTAAGTGGATTGTTATTTTCAGATAATATTATTAAATTATAGGGTGGACAAATCATTTTTTTATTCATCCAATTACTAAATAGTATATTAAGTAAGATTAAAAAAAAATAACAATGAAGATACTACCTAATTGCTAACAGTGGGCATAATATAAAGATGTATGTTAGCATTTTAATTGCATGAGAGAGACATAACACAAACTGATATTTCCCACCCGAAACCAACATTAGCAATTGGCATGAGAAGGGGGAATTCCCAAATCTCTCCCGCTCTTCAAAACATAAAGCACAGGCACTGAGAGAGTAAAATTATTATATTAATGTTGAGTGTCATATTTTTACTCAAGTTCAATTACAAGTTTCTGATTGAATTGAACTTGAACTGATTCTGATGAAGTATATCGAGAGAAATAAGTAAATAATAAGTGAATCTAACATAATGTATCCCACCGTAGCAAATATAAGCCACATTAATATCACTTAAAACTACACAACACGTTCACCTATGGGACGCGGTACAGCAAAGCAAGCATAACAGCATATAGCATAACAATTAAATAGATTTACTGCCCTCATTATTTTCCCTCAATATTGCTCATTATGTGCCTACCCGGACCACGCTGAAGTCCAGTTTGGCCTCCTGAGCGCACTGCAGGATGAGCTGGAAGCAGGCTTTGCTCTGATTGGTCATCCCATTATCATAGTAACGCTCCAGAATCCGCTGCTGTTCCATGGTGAACACTGAGCGAAGGTTCATCTGTAAAAAGAAGATACACGTACGCCGTATCATTACTTTGCCCTCTTACGTTTCTTATTTTATTAGGTTTGTCACAATGCTAGAATTTCAAACTGCATCCTGATACCAAGTAAAAAGACTGATACTTGATATTAATGTTGATACCATGGTGAATAATGCATTAGTCTTACAGCGCTTAAATCGCTTTACAATTTTCCGCATTTTTCATTCCACACTCGACAATAAGCAACTAGGTGAATGGGCAATGGCCAGGTAAAATAGCACATCTAAAATTCACCAGAATACAGATGCCACTTCTATCTATAGGCAATTACAATAAGAAAATTCAACTGATTAAAAATGATTAAATGTTAATGATTTAAAGCAAATTATAAAAATGATAATAATATTAATATTGAATACATAAAAATAGGCCCATTGATTTAATAATCTTCTAGTAGGTGTATTCTATTTATGCATATGATTTGCTCATGTTGCTTATAATGATAGAACTATTGGAGACTTGTGCATTAGGCTGTAATTAACCTCACATTAACTCTCAAACTATACTACAGCACCTTTCACCAGTAGCACTCGGACATTATAGACATTTTAGACATCAGTTATTAGTTAGAATATAGAAGAATATCCGGCCTTTATGTGCCACGTTTATTAAAAATACTCACACACTTGAGCTGCCCAAGAGCTCTTAGAATTCACCAGAATGCAGGAAATTTTGTCTGGTCTTTTCAAATTTTCTGGTAGGAGGACCCCCCCTTGCATGTGTTAAAAATCGGAAACACACATATTAAAATACGTTTAACCCTTGCTTTGGTTATAATCTTGTAGTGTGTTACCCGTTTAATGTTCATACTTGTCCCTATCAAATACATGGATAAATAAATAATTGTATACAATATAATGCACTTTTAAGTACAATTTGAGTAAGTAATTCTGTATTACTATTATAAAGTAAAAAGCGTACCACTTGACTAGATTGTTCCATCATCATCCTAGAATATATGCTGTCAAAATACATGAAGATTCATAGCACTTTTTTTGGTAATATTTCTGTAGACTCACAGTCTGCAGGCCCCGCCTCTGATCCCATGTGTCCATCCTGCTGCTGGAGGGGTACGGGGCGGCCATCACTGCAAGTGCTCCATGATTCTACGAACAGTCTTGTTTGTCCATATTATGACCGGGCATGACGCACACGGGTAGATGATACAGCTGTAGATATAAAGGACACGTAAACATCCACAATCAAACGTAATCACCTGTTATGTTTGCACTACATTACAATAGGATGCTGCAATAATTAATATATGACCACACAAAATGTTTACTTTAATTTGAAACAATAATATAATTAACATAATAAGATAAAGAATATAAAACCCTGTCAAATATATATGTAATGTTTTTTGTTTTATATTTAAACCAAATGATATGATTTAAGTTATAATTTGTCTGTTTTGTTTTTGTTGTTTATGTAGTAATTCTAACCAAAATATATCTACATTTGGTCATTTAAATCTTAACTCAAGCAAATCACAATTGCTTATTGTATAGACCAGTGGTTCTCAACTTTTTTCAGTCACGTTCCCCAAAATTACAAGTGTTAGCTTTCTTGACCCCCCCAAAAATGACTAAACCTCAAAATGAAAAGTATATCATGTTTGATTTTATATTCAGGATATAGGCCTAGATACTGTATATTAATTTGGGAGGCCAACAAATAGGAATCTACATTTACCACTGCATTTGCTTAACTTTTCAAAATATTTCCATACCATCTGGGGACCCCCTGAAATCATCACCCCAGGTTGAGAACCACAGATGTAGACAACTTTGCATATAACCATACCCCATCTAAGGCCATCTGTCACTGTGTTATCCACTCCATTTATTTTCTTACAAATACTAACAGGAAAATGTCTCTGCCATTTTAGTTTTGGAATAGCAGCTCTCAAGGGACAGAGTCAAATAACTTTCAAATCATGCAATATTTGTGTTTGCATGTTCCACAGCAATAACTCTCTACTTAAGGCTATTTGCCTGCTTTACCAGTACAGATCTCCTTTTCTCATGTTAGTTAATAACGTGCTACTTTATATCATACAGTGTCATATTTCTTTTGTCCTGACGTAGAGATGATTTTAATCCGGTCTCCGATGCTGTATCACTAGGGGGAGCAAGTTAATGTTTATAAGGGCTTAATAACACGGGAAAGATTGCATACGCGGACGCAATGCGACCAATAAGCTTCAAGCTGATTTATTTCGGCAGGGTGACTGCGCATGGCCACAGTAAACAGTGCGTCGCAGGCATCATTACAGACACGGGGAAAAGCTGTAGATGTAATGAGCGCATGAGGCAAACAGTGGCAGCGTCAGCCGAGTGCGTCAACCGGACGAGAGATTATGTGTTCAGAAACATGGTTATCGCATGCAGCCTGGGTCACGACTTTATGGTAGTGAGATTGACGTAAAGTGGGTAAGCGCTGTCACATCGCCAGTGAGGAGTCTGCATGTAGTTAGCTTCTTCTAGGCCTGAGCCGCAGCTAAACCAACGGGGCTAGTTAGCATTAGCCTAGCATCGCTCCCCCTATGCATAGCCGTGGCTTAACTTTTCCTTTAAATGTGTGAATTCTCGTCCCCGCCGTGGTCACTGAGGCTGATTTTCACCCCCGGAGCAGCCACGGCGGAAGGACGCGCGCACAGATCACACGTGCGACGGGAAATCAGACTCACCATTTCTGATCTGGTCAAAATCAGACGTGCGTTCAAATTCAGCAGATTTCTTCAGCAGACCCGTTTTGCTAGACAATGAAATCAGAGCGTCCGATCATCAATTCTAATCATGATTGTGACGTGTGCGCAGACAGAAGCCAATGAGAGCTCGAGATCAGGTGCTGACATCCACAGGTCCCGCCCCCCTCTGACTTTGTGCATTTTCACTGGAGGAGGTCACGAACGCACTCAGGAATTCTGACAAACCAGTTTAGACCCAAAACAAACTTCTGTCTCGTCACATTTGTTTTGCTTTTAAATTCCCACGCTTATGTAAAAATTGGCAACATAAATAACATAACATAACATAAATATTATTCAATACATGAATAAAACAAAACAAAAAAATCACTCTTTCTGTTATTACTGTGACATTTGTTGTTTATTAACTAATACTAATAATCAAAGAAATGTAACTGGGGGAATTTTTCTTTGTTTTAATGTCTATGAACTATGAAGCATGAACCACTGACATCAACTATAGGTCAATCGGAATACATTTATTGTCATTGTAACACAATTCACAAACTGAACTTGCTTTGGCGATAGAGGCTGCATAAAACAATGATTAATAGCAAAATACTATGATCAAATGAGGTGAGCATGAGAAAATAAAGTGTTGAATAAAGTAAAAAAATTGGGTTTTGAATCAGATCAACACATTATTTGGTTTGAATGCTTGATCAAAATTACTATGTTTATTTTTTGGGGAAAAGGGAATTCTGCATTAATATGGCCAGTTGCCTCATGCCTCAAACTTTCACGACATGTGTAGGCTAGTTTGAATCAAAATGTGTTTTCATTAAAATTGCATTGTGATAATGCCTCTTTCTTTTTGTGTGCAGTCAGTATTTTGTACAGAGTTGAAATGGGTTTTAGGACAGCACAGCATCACCAACTCGTATACCTCTTTTGACATTCAGGGACACAAAACTTCTGTGACCTACAAGAATGAATTATTTTGTGTTGAAATGTCACAACATATTGAATCTAAGTTATATATATTTAAATATGCAGCCTATGTTTTCCTTTCCTAAGTTTTCTATTGCCAACTGTTTTTTTCTTACAGGAGAGTTAAGTTAGTGAATGACGTCACCTCCCTCGGTCGCGCGGCAGGGGGCGCCCCTTCGCTTTAGAGCAGAGCCATGAGCAGAGCAGAGGGAGTCCTCCAGACTCCTGTCAATTCAAGCTTGAATTTCTCTTCAGTCAAACAGGGTGAACTTCACTAAACCGATGACATAAATGTGTGCCTGCGGTGCATGTGTTCTTAAGTGACATGACCCATTGCGACAAATGCGTTACAAAACATTACTAATTACTTTAGTAATTTTTAATCAAGGTAATAATTTGAAGCCCAATTAGCTATTCTTTTACTAAAATATATAATTTAAGGCCAATGCTCTATTGAGCTATGCATTCCAGTGATGCGTGCAGCTCGTTAAAACGTGGATGCTGCAAATGTTCTGTGCCCTCGGTGTAGAAGCCCTCGCTGTCACTAGAGGTAAGTGCATGTGTGCGTAAAGCGGCAGCGACGTAGAGAAACCTCCCTGTGCTGTGCGCTGCACCATTCCCGCTCTGTTATGAGTGGTGGCCCTTGTGATGCTGCAGCGAGGCAAGGGGAGGGGCCCCATCTCCATCGCCCACCAAAATCCCTCCTCTCAGCGCGCGGGAAGGCACGAGAACCCGGAGTGAGCGCGCGAGAGAGAGCGAAAGAGAGAGAGAGAGAGAGAGCGAGGAGGTGGAGGGAGCGAGCGCGCGTGTGTGTCTCCGTGTGTGTGCGTGGATTGCACCACCGCATCCCGTTCACCGTTTCTGCAGGCGGCCATGCTCGCGTTGGAGAATTTACAAGTGTCGAGATTTGCTTTTTGTCACCTTTTCCCACCGCTGTCTTATTCCAGATGTGACTGACAAGGCGTTTTATGTCGCCCGCATTGAGTCCTGTGTCGTGCATCGTGGAGAGACTGTGACACCATGGCTTTGGTTATGGAGCCTATAAGTAAATGGACACCAAAGCAAGTCCTGGACTGGATGAAAGGTAATGCAACACTTATTTAATGTGCGCCAACAGGCATTTCACACGCCTGCTGCGGTCACGCTGTGTGAATATGTAGTGGGCCACTGCTGGCTGCGTGCATGTGCGTACTCCTCGTATAGAAAACCCGCAAGCTGACGTATGATTTTTCCAACCACTGAAAAAAAGTACAGTACAATGCGTTTCAAACCGGTGCAGTGACATTTTAAGTGCAATCTTCATATTTAATCTTTTTAGTCACAAGTCAACACAACAGCAGCGTAACAGCTCTCATCAATGAACGTGAAGGATGGATTTACAGACCCATAATAACCCGTATGCAACAACCACTTTGCTGTATGTGTGTGTGTGTGTGTGTGTGTGTGCGTGCGCGCGCGTGTGATTAATGTAGTTAGCTGCATGCGCGTGCCCCCCCACCCTCCAGTGCCAACCGTACAGTCAGCTTCAGCACCATGGACAGCGCAATGCCGCCTGCCATACTAAAGGACGCGAGTCTTTTTTTGTGTTGCACGCTTGAGTGGCGCTGCACTGCTCTGAATGAGTAATAAAGTCATCCTGTACAGCGTATGTTAGATACTGGATAGATGCTGGATGTGTTTTTGTGAATTGGTGACTGCTGCTGTCACTTTGGTCAGCTGCTGTGCTGAGGTGTAAAGGAAACTGGTTGTGGTGTAAGTAGGCCCATTGACGGACAATAGGAAGAGGTTTGTCCGCAGTCCTTTCCTTTTAGAGAAAATACTTAATCGCCACTATCTGTGAAGACTCGCAAGTCTAATCCGTATCAAGGCAGTAATGAGGAGGCTGAGCCCCAAGATACTTCATAGTGCACACCAACTTCCGATGAGCAAGCGTCTGAATGCAAAAGACGATGTTTGATAAGACCAGGACTAAATCGGCAATCAAATCAATGCAAAACAACTAACTCGTTTAAAAAGTACTAATATATAAAAGAGGACTAAAGCGTGCAAATCTAAAAGTCAGTTTTAAAATGTGCCGAAACAACTAAACAAGGACCAAATCAACTCAAAGAGCTAAAACAATGTGACTGAATTTTGGATAATTAATGAGTTATACTTTAAACAGCAATATGGAAGCATAAATGCATCAGTGACCAATACAAGGACTAGTAAATCAAGAGAAATTCTGAAATCAAATACTGACCCAGGACTAAAACCAGTTCTAAATTGTGACAGCGAATAGACAAGATTCAAGTTATGGTTAAACAGATTTTATTTGGTTTACACCTCTGGCTCGTCTAAGATCAGCACCAAATCACAACTTAACCAGGACCGATTCTAAATAACTGTAGCCCAGAACTAAATCCACCTCTAAACTCCGATAGCGAAGAGACAAGATTCAAGTTTCAAGCATTACCTAAATTTGTGCTAAACTTTGGCCCTAACCCAGGACTTAAACTAATCAAGTCTAAATCTGTGCTAAAACAGTGTAAACACATGGATTAAACTAGTACTTACCCACAGTCCACAGCCACTTTGCCATACGTGATTATAAAGTCCAAGAGGTCCCTATGGCCTTGATGGTGAACACCCAAATGCTTGTATTTTTATAAAGCAGATTTAAGATGATGTTGCTTCAGTTTGGTTACACTCCGGACTTGTTATGAACGAGGCAATTCTATAATACCCATATACTTTAAAATTGAGCAGGAGAACAGGTCATTCTATGGGGCAAATTGTTGTTTAACGAAGCTGCACCCAATTATCATGAAAGAAAGTAAATTTTGTTTTGATGCAGAACGGATATATTGCAAAAGCAGCTCAGGGTCAAAATCAGACCATTGTGTGTTGACTGAATCTAATAATAGAGCGTGCTTATACTCTGTGAACCAGGAAGTAATACTGGTGTGTTGTTAGCATAGGTGTTGTCAGCAATACCGTGAAGGCAAAACTTTCTGGGCTCTGAAAGTTGTGAAAAGCAACTATAAACCCTTTGCGGTGAATAATTAGGATGCTTGGAATGCATTAAGAATGTGACAAATAAGTTTGGATTGCTGCAAACTGTTTAAAATGAATTAGTTTTCTTTTTTTCACATTTTTAGTACAGTAAATATCAGGTACAGCGCCTTTAACTGCAGATTTTTTTTTACCTCGTTTATGGTTAATAATACAGTAATTACTGGACCCATAATCAGTAACTTCAATAATATGTGCTTTTTTTTTTAAAAAACCCTTAAGTAAGATGTGATTAATGTCAGTTGAAAAGACCTAAAGCCATAAGTTTGTGGAGCTAATCCACGGACCCTGACAAATAATGAAAAGGTTCCACATTTGTGAATAGTTTGGAGATTTCTTTCAAAAACTGGTGATCTCTCATAGTTATATAGACTGCTAGCCCCCGTCTGAAATTTTGACACCATCAAATTCTCAAACTTGAATGAGGCCTATTTATCCATGTGTCTGATGGACTCTTGGATCACATTGGGGTTGAGGTATTTTGATTGCGTTTTGATGAGTACAGTTATGTCCTGGTTTATAATTGGTTCTTTCTCAGTCAGGACCCATCCTCAGATCTGTGGAGGCCACTTCTGCAAATGCTCCGCGGCTGCTGTGTTCATTATGAGACTGGCCACGGTTTGAATTTGTTTGGGAGGTTTATCTCTGCCACTTTAGTGCTTGTGGCTTTGATTTGCAAAATGAAAAATGGCTTGGCAAGTGGACTGTTAATGTGCAAATGGTTTGGGATCGCACATTTATAAACCAACTTGGATTGATAGGTACGTTCCCTTTTATATTTTAGACAGAATTATGTCTTTTAGCAGCTGTTTGCTAATGCTTGGGACTTAAATGTTGTTTGAAAAGGACTTGTTGATGATCAGATTGTTTTAAAACAAACCTCAGATTAAAAATTAACCTGAGTAACAGACAGTGCAGTGGCTTCTGTTACCCTAATCTCCCAAGCAAAGTTGAGACCATATCGGACAATATGTGTGTACATAATCTGACATTCTTTTTCAATATCAAACACTGGACGATATGGCAAAAAATCCTTTTTTTTTCAATTTTAATTTCGTAAACATAAGCATAAGAATTACTTTTGACGCAGTATACCTGATTTTCAAACTGCCAAAAAAAATGCATTTGAAATCCATCTAGCTATAAAAACAAAACAAAATGTACTAATTTACAAGAATAAAACTGGGTAGCTCACCTTAATCAGTGCCATTTAACGTCCCAGTTTATTCTTCCAAAGTCTGAGCTCCGCTCCAAATAACACGCTTTTACTGACAGGATTAGTTCTAGACCTCTCAATTAAATTGCCTCAAAAGATGATCATTTACAATTTAAAACAATTGTATCTTGATTAAAATGTTATTAATCCCACAGCCCTCCGTGTGTTTGAACATTTCTCTTCAAAGCTGAAAACTGTTTATAAAGAATGGTAGAACAAAATGGAAAATCAACCACATTATAATCTGATTTTATTGCTAATGTTTGCCTTTCTTTTACACACAACATATAAAAGAGTTAACCCACACAAATAGATGTAAGGCCAAAGTAAATATTGTTATTTGTTGTTGCTTGCCTCCTGGTCTGCTCCTTCTGTCTCATGCTGGTCTATAGGCCTCCTTCAAACTAAGATCCAGGGCTCTGAAGTGAATATGTTTATCGACACCAGCAAATATCTGCCTGTTTTTACTGTGCACCCGTCCGCAGCTTCAAAAAACTACCATCAGTGTAGTGCAAACTGGGATATTGCTTTGAAGCAAATAAAAGGAACGAAGGTCGAGGGGTAGCATTAATGAACATACATAGCAACATGGTCTACTCTTTGGCCTTTGTTTTCTATAAGATGTTTATATCTCAGCGTTTTCTCAATCTTGTATGGAGCACATTCTTCGAGACTTGCGTTTGATGCTGTACCATAAAGAAGAAAGTGCTTTGAAAATGCACTTTAGATATCGTCGTATTAGCTGCACAGCCTCTTCTTCGTACTTACAGAGCGAGGCGTATTACACTGCTTGAATCATTAAGAAATGATTTACTCTTTGTGTCATTCCCAAGTCTGGGTAAATTGATAGTTATGTCAGGGAGCGCATCTGAAAAAGGCAAATAAATACTAGCGTCTGTGTCAGTGGTGTGCAATATATTTGTAAAAATAGATAGATAACTAGATTTAAAGTTAAACTGCAATGTTATGTGATTGACAGGTGTTTAACTAATGTCAGTGATGTGTAAATTAAGCAGACATCATACAAGTTACTTTAATATATAAAAGCTATACAAATTCAAATGGAATTGAATGGACTAAAACATTTTGGTATATTTAACTGTTTATCATTTTAAACATACAAATATGTAATGCTGCTTCTTATGGACAGGTAAATACAGAAGTACATTCCCCATTCTTTTCCTCAGAGACTTTTGAGAGTTTACTGGCACAAAGGAGGCTAACCAACTATGTGGTAACTAATGTACATTTTTCAGTTTTCAGTCCAAAAAATTGCATTGAAAACTCAGCAATATATTATAATAACTTGGTTTATCAAGTTTCAGAAACCATTTTTAAATACAATTATAGGTCTTGTGGTCATTAGTTTGCCCCCAGTAAGGTTTAAAACTTTTAAAAGTTTTATGGGAAATGTACTTCCAGAACCACGAATTGGTTGGTCACTGTTGAGCTCCACTGAGATTTCCCACTTTGGTTGTTTTAGGTTTAGTCTCTATTACAAAGTAACTTAACTTAAAATGCGCCCAAGTGTACAAACAGTGCCACGTTTTAGAACTGCTTGGGCCCATGCAGAAGTCTGATAACTGAATTCAAAATAGTTTCAGCTATTTCATAATGTATTAGCAGTTTTAATTATGCATGCAGCATTGTGACTTGCATCAGAGTTAAATATAGACCTCTCAAGAATGAGAGAGAATCACAAGCTACAGCTGCTCAGTTTGGGTAAGCAGCTATTCATTGTTGCATAAGTGGTTGACAAAAGATAAGTGTTGACAAGTTTATAGAAGGTCTGAAATTCCTTATTTTTAAACATTTAAGATAAAATGAGTTGCATAACTGTGGCGGAGTGGTTGAGCTCCTGTATGTTCCATCTGTGCTGGGGATTCAACCCTGTGAATAACATTTTGAGTCATATACAGTTTAGGACATTTTGTGATTTTAGAAATGGAAGGTTCTCTGGCCAGATGCAAGCTGCGTAAATGCATTAAAATATACTGCTTGAAATGAATGAATAAAACCTTTAGTGCCCCAAGGGGAATTTGTCTTGCACAAGAAAGCACATAAAATCATTACACAAGGAAATCATACTGAGGCTGCAGAAGAACACAAAACCCAGTCCATGTGTCAGAGCTGAGAACCAGGATGAGAGTTTACTGAGCAGCTAAATGCTGCGTGGGACTAAGGATGTAATACCTCTCTTGGTCTTCATTCGAGGCATCACAAACCGTCCAGATGGAGACAGTATTAAGTCCACAAAGGATGGTGTGTGTCTGCCACAATCTTCTGAGCAAGATTCAAAGTGTTGGCCAAAAAGGAGCTGCTGTCCTTTTGTTTCTCTTAATTCTTTCTTCTTAGTCTCACAATCTGATCGAGTTTGATTTCCTTTTGCAGAGACAATGATGTTTAGATGAAACATTTGTGAAACATATATTATGTTCTATAGTACGGCATTAATCTAATCTATACCCAGGCCAAGTTACAGATCAGATCTGTGGAGCGGCAACTCTGATCACAGTAAGAATGCATGTTTTTCAAAGGATTTTTGAGCAATAAAAACACTTGCTCAAAAAACACGCAAGATACTGTTTAATGTACAATTCCATACTGTGGAATATTCCAGATAAAGCCATAACATCTCCATGGAGACAAGAAGATGACGGAGCCTCTCTCCACCACCACCCAAAAGCTTTTAAGAACGTATGTGTATTTCTACAGTATATTATCTTGTAATGACTCAAATTTGAATAATACAATTTTATATGCGGTTATAATTATGCTTTCCAAAAGGAGGAAAAGCCTCTAACAGCATTGTTCATTAGCCATGACAATATATATAGTAAGTATATGGGATTTTCTGCAGTCCAGTGAAGAAACCCTGACACAGCGAGCCTAGCGTTAGCAGCAGGCCAAGTTCCCCCTTGTCTCTGCTCTCTCTTTGGAGGAGGTTCACATAAAGATGAGTCATCGGGGTTTGTTTTGATTTGAACACCCACACTGGAGGAGTTTCCTGCCTGCGTGAGCGTATAGATCTGTGCAGACGCAACCGACGTGCAAAGTGTGACGTGCAAAGCCTCATCATGCCGAGCAAATATCAAATATCGGCCCCCTGCTCTGCCGGCCCGTTTTGTTCTGCATGAAAACGACCTGAGACGCAGTGCACTCTGAGACTACTGATGCTTTGACAGGAAAATGAATAAGACACTTTGCTACAGTCATCTGTCTTCTGTATTGGTGCAAAATCTAAAAATAACCGTGACAGCGACGCTGAGATTATCTTTAGTCCCTATGGATTCTTTATGGTGTCTGTCGTATTTTGTAGTTTGTTGTGAAAGCCCACTAGACAGATGTATGGGGTGAATGTATTTAGTTCAAACTATGCCCAGATGTTTATGGGTTATTCTTTAAAAACAGGTATTCTTACAGTGTGCCATACTGTGGAATATTCCAGGCAAGCAACTGAACTCGGGACCGAACGCCAAAGAGCGACCGTTATTCACCAAATCTGCGACGTTTTTGGCAGCAGTGCTAAACTTTTAAAAGAAAACGGAGGTGCAGAGGAATAACCTGATAAACCACTGAGTCAGAAAACGTTTATTTGGCATTTTAAAATCTTAAAATCTCCATTGATTTAACATTAGGCTGAAAATTCTGACATCAAAATCCCGAGCTCTGTAGCATCGTCAAAGAGACGAGCAGATGGCAAGCCCTCCACCAGAAAAGCTACCTTTAAATTGAAGCAGTAAACCAATATCACACACTAATGTTCATCTACTTGCTTCACATAGTTTTATTTTTAGTGCAGAGAAGTAATACTCAATGCTGATGGTCTCATATGTTCATGTCACCTATCACAGTCGACGCAGAGATGATATATTTCTCTTCGCAGATGGTGCACTTTTACAGCTGTGCAGTCAGTGTTATGTCATTAACAGTGAGTGATAGAAGATTTATATCATGTGCAGAAAGCTAAAGCAAAAAAATACATGTAATAGGCAATATATGTATTTTGTCATGTATTTGTCAAAGCTTTATCAATCACATCCATTGTAAAGGTTTGCAATTACTATATCGACTCCTTCCATAGATAAAAGCTGGAACAATATTTTTATCATGTGTGTATTTTCTTTGCACTCTTTTTGGTACTGTATTAATATTTCAGCTGTTGGGGGTTTAATAATTAACATATATGACTTTTAAATTATTTACTAAGTGCTTCATTCCGCCCAGCTCAGGATATTTATGATCTGGTCCATTTGGAATAGGGTTAACTGGAATTTTGTGTTTTTGTGTTATAGTGTCGTTTGAACGTACTTTCATTACACCACAAGTACGCCACAATTTGTTTTCGTAATAGTCCTAGCATTGTACAAATTGAATGTTGTATTAACTATATAACAGATAACTAAAAACATATTTGTTTGTATTGTGATTATAATATATAATATAGAGGGACAACAGATGACTGAAATTGAGTAAGAATTATGTAATATTTTCGCTTCAATGTTGCATTTGGCCCATTTTGCAAAACATTTATGACAAACACAATAAAAAATCATTTTCAATCCACTCTCCTCATATTGATAAATCATATGTTTTATTAATTTGTTTTTAGTCTTATTGAAACAAAACTTTCAATATGAATATCCTGCCCCTAATATAGATTTTACATTAATCCAATTTAACATAAAGAAAAAAGAAAAAAAGACAGATGATTGGCTGTGCACCTCTCGATCACTCAGACCCAAGCATATCAGTGACAAAAAGAAGAATTCTTTGCACAGCCCTAATCTTGTGTTAACCATGGCGATCCTTTCAGTCAGTTTTACATTTGGCTCATGTGTTTCCCTTCTCTTTTGAGACTATCCTCTGGTTGTTGTTTGGTTGTTTGCGTCTCCCGGTGAGCAGCTTCATGTTCACCAAGTCCCACACTGCGTCTCCTGATTTACCCTCCTGCTGACACGATAGAAAAGTCCGTCGGAAAACACGCTTCCGCTGGCTCCGGCTGTGTGCTAGTTGTAGTCGCAGCCACATTAAACATTAAAGCATTGCCTTATTATGAAGAAGTACAAGTCCTTAATTTTCTCTGCTTTTTACTTCGCTCACCCTCACACTGAATTCATAAATACAGCCAGCAGGAAACTCACTGCAATGGACGGAGACATGATTGATATGATTTGCACAGACTTTTTGCACGCATTTTTACCCACAAACTCCGGAGATGTAAATGGGGCATCCGTCGTCATGGAAACCGGATCTGATGGAAGCAAAGCACATGTCGGAAAATGGGCAAACACAATTCACATCACGTTTGAGGGAAATGTGTTCAAACTAATGCTGCATGACAACGTGTCTCAAAGCTAGTATGTGCAAAATTAACAACCCAAATGTATGTAAAAAATGCTTTCCACTTTTGTTATGTTGGAAACCTGTTTTTGAAACGTGTTTGAAATTATATGTTTCATAATCTGATTCTCTGGTCATGTGGTGGTCTCTGTGACAATCTGTGGAGATTGTTTGCAATTCAGTGCTTTTCAGCTCAAATTCTCAGCTTGTTCGAGATAAGTTTGACCCGCGCAGATCCGATCAAAGTTGATCAACGTTGATCTGAACGTGGTGCACCCTGCTAGATTTTTATCAAGTTTTACCTTGACTTGCTTGGGATTGAAACCAACTCGGCTCGCAATTTCAGCTCGGAAACTGGTGCGATAGTGTTGAACTCCAAATTTACGAGTTTACGTCTGGTCTGTTTGGGATTGTTTTATATTACACAGTGGTGGTTCTGCTTCATGAATAAAATTCAGCTCATAATTCAACCTTAATCGAAGTTACACGCAATACTACATTGCAACAATATCTTAAATAATTTATTCATCAACAATTTGCCAACAAGAAACAACATATTTCCTCACTAAATTCTCCTGCCACACATCTCTGTTCTATGAATCAGCAAAGACAATCAAGGTAAAGTTACACAAATGTTCATCGCTGCAGGTGTTTTTTGGGAGCTGAGTTTGATTTTGTGAAGTCAGATGTTCCCGTAGGTATCACAGCGTTTCCGAGATCACATGAATGCAGCATATAATTCGAACGAGTGAGTGACAGGTGGATTTAACCAATAACAGTTAAAGGGGCTGTCTTGCCTCTACGCAGAAACAGTATAAAGCAGCTCAAGCGGACAAAATTAGACAGCTGTGTGCTGTTTGCATCCAATTATAGAACGTTGCATTCATTTTAATTCATGTAAACACAAACAAAAATCTTTGAACGGTTAAAAAAGTGCTCAAAATTGCATTTGTAAACAGTCACTCATCACATATTGCTTGCATGTGTTGTCCTAAAGCCCCAAAAAGTTATGATTCAAAATGCACACTCTTTGTTTGTGGTTATGGGCAGTCGGAGATAAACTAAAATAGGTGCATGGATCAAAAGTGTGCAGCAGAGGAGGAGCGCTGAGGACACGAGTCTGTGGAGAATGAGGAGCGCTGCAGTGGGCATCATATCAAAGCACCGGCTCTATCCGGCAGTGGGACAGAGAGGCCTGTGTGTCTAATGTGCTTAACAGGGACCGAACTGCACCTGCATTTTGTGGGAAGTGGACATAAATTACACCTCCACCAAAGTTTCCCCCAAGACTGTACTCAGGGCTGTTGTTGAAATGAGAAAGAGAAGTCAAGTGAACTAAAGCGAATTCATGATCATTGTGGAGGGCAGAATTGTTTTTGACTGTTTGAATGTAAACAATTGGATGTGTAATTGATTCTTTGTTTGGTCAGATTTGTCTAAAACTAGTACCCTGACATGGATTAATTTGTGCAACTTGATGCAAGGCTGCTGATGCTAGAGTTAGTCTGCTGCGAGTGATGCCAATGCTACTAAAGTGTTTATAGACTCTGCTTCCTGAGTTATAAAGTTATTATTTGTCATGGTTTATTACTGGTTACAACCATATACTATACCATAATATACTCTACTGTTCTTTTGCTTTTGATCCTTTTTTTTTCGAAAGACTAAGGACTGAGATAACATCGGCCAGAACAAATGTCGTGTTGGATTGTCTGCTTTTAATTAGAAGAACCATAAACTTATCACTAGGAATGTGTTGTTAATAACATTTTAATCAATATTCAGTCATTTCTAATTGTCAATGATTAGCTTGGGTCTTCCAGCCAATCCTTTGTTGGTAAAAGCATGTGGTTTGTAGGGCTGTATTCGTTTAGTCAATGAATCGGTCGATGATGTCTTTGGTAACAAATTTTTTTTATCTGTAGACTAGTGATTTTGATAGGATTATACTGTAAGGATGACAGTGGGAGAAGCATGAAGTGAGTAAAATGGAGTTTTGGGAGTGACTTTAATCTGCTTTTTTACTTGTGAAGATGCTGATTACTGGTATGACTGTGTCTTAAAAAGTGTGAGTACCTTTTAGTAAGAGGTTAAGTTACTAAATTGAAGCACAGGGCATGTCTTTTAGTCGTTTGGAGCAGAGCTTAGAATTTTGGCGGACAAACAATTTTTAATGTTAAATGGCAATGATTAACAGGCTGTATTATTCATATTCAGTTTTTGTTTTAATAGGACAAAATAAAACTGAAATTCATGTTTGATCAACATAAGGAAAATGAATGGATAATGCCCAGCACTCATTAAGATCCTTTGTTATGTGTATATTGAGTGTGTAGAGCTCCTTAACCCTGCATTGATGTGATACAGTCCTGTTTATTTTCCCACAGACAGAGAGATAGAGAGGGATAGAGAGAGGAATAGAGTTGCATAAAATGTGGATGAAGTTGTCAACATGAGATGTGTGGACAGTCACCACTCTGGGACGCGGTAATGGAGTGCTTCAGTGCCTATCTATCCTCGAAATAAAATCTTTTGACACTGGGAAAAGCAGTGCACTCAAAGCACAAATGTATTCCTTTTCCAATTCAGTCCTGCTATTTTTGCTCACTAAAATACCACCACCAGTCCATCTATTCACAAATTTTAAATGCTTTACACCAAATAACTGACTTTTAAATTCTTGTTACCTTTACTGTACTGTCATGTTTCTCTAACAGCAGTAAAAGTGAACTTTCTTATGAATCTTACTCTTTATGTTATTCTCATTCCAAGCTCAGGATGAACCTATGATACATTTATATCCAGATTACTATAAAAAAATCAGGCAGATTAGAATACATTTATTGAGGATGGACTTGGCAAAGACAAAATTACATTGTTAATTCTGATATGCACCAACCATAACATCAGAAACTAGGTAAAAAACCCCACAAAAAACAAAAAATACTGTATAAATGTACACAATTTAACAATAAGATACACGAAAAACATCTAACAGCAAAACAATTGAAGACATTTTAAAAGCAAAGTAAGATGTCACATTATTCATGTACATTTGATCAAATTTATTGAATAACACTGACACCGCTAGGACAAGTTAGATGTCAGATACATGGAGATGCGACCCTTTTCACAATGAGAATGGAGTTTTTACAATATATTTTATATTTTTAGATTGTTTGCAGTAAAACACATTTCATTGAATAAATGCAAGATAGATGAACAAATAGTTTATTGGGAATCATTCAAGCTTAATAACTACTTCATTAAGGTGTTAGGATAGCTATATTTACTAAGCCTGAATCATTCTTAATCAAATATTTGTTCATTATGAATTAAGTCTTTATTAAGGCTATTAAAAGTGTAGTCAACATGTGTTACCGAGAAAACATTTTTGGCAAAGCAACACATATCCATGAAGCCAAGTAGATGCAAACCCCCCACATGAAAGCGCATTATGCACCTTTAAAATACAAGTTATAATTCATGTTTATTTCACTATTTTTTCTATTGCATTTTTATTTGGAGAAAATAGGATGGTTTGGCTCAAAGGAAAGAGATTGTAGATATTGTATGTAACTGCTCCTTGTACGTACGTTCTTGATGATCATAGTAACGGCATGTGTGTGGGGCTTATTTCCATACAGCTTTGTCTCTCAGGGGAACAGGAACCGGCTTATGAGTCAATTCAATGCATTTGAGGCTTCAATCATGCGGAAGTGCCCTACTGCACATGTTTGGCATGATTCACTTCCACAACATAAGATTAGTTCTATGTTTAGTGGTGTATAGTGGTGCATACAATATTACACTATACACAAATATTGAAGACCATACTCAGGTCTCTCATAAATTCAGAGGTGGGTGGTATTTTATTGCAATTCAATGTTATTATCTTTATTAATACTGTTAAGAGGAGACTAAAGACATCTGCTGCTTAAGAGATGAGAGTTGGTTATATCTACCTGTCAGTCTCGCATGACAGAGGCTGAACAGGAGGAGGCGGGTGGGGTAAAGGGTCTATGTTTGAGCCTAGATCCAACAAAGAAGGACCAAATCACAAAACGAGGTTATCGCAAAAACAGCAGATCATCACTGGGATCAATCAATAGCTGCAATGTTATGATACTTAAAGTTTATCCTTACTTTAAGAAGGCATGTTTTGGAAGAATTTAGCATTAAAACACTTCAATCAAAACAAAATATTGTCAAAAATCCTCAGAATTTCACCGATAAACTAAAAATGAAGTACACGCAAGTAATGTTGAGTGTATTCTATATGGTTCATCTTTTTCATTGAACAATAAATTGATCTATAATAAAGTGTGACAGTCCTAATGTATGTGTTGGAGAGTATAAATAGCCTGCTGCACTGTAATGCCTTCACTTGCCCTGTGCTTCTCTGTAGAGCAGAGCCCCATGTGCAGTTGGAGCTGCCTTATGAACCCAGATCAGCACTTTGTCCTGGGGGGAGGCGGAAACTCACGTGACCCAACAGAGCAGCTGCGCTTCTTATTCTTATAGAGTACTATATAGGCCACTGTATATTTAGGATATAGTGTGTTTACAGTTTAAACCCCTTTACAGAGGGCATAACCTTTTTCTGAGGGCAAGATTTTCGGAGGCCTGGTCTCTGGGCTGGAGAGGTGAACATAAAGCCACAACTTTAGGGCGAAGGCACAAAATATTCACAACACTGTTTTCGATAATGAGAAAATAGCAACTGTTATATTAAATCTTTGTGAACTACAATGCAAAAGGCTTTACAAACATTGCTCTGCAAACTTGCCAATCCAAAACTGAACCAGAATTAAACTAGGACTAAACCAAGACTAAACTAGAGCTAACCCAAAATATACCCCAGGACCAAACCAGGTCTAATCCGGGACCAAACTGAGACTAAGATGGCTGTGTTAGATTGTTTGGCGGGCCTGATCTGGCCCACACGCCGTAAATGGAACAGACCTGCCATAACATTTTGAGTATTAGGCTGCAATCTCTTGGTTTGGTCTGAGTTGTGTTTTTAAATTTTTGATAGTAGAAAATACGATGACTGAATTGCAAAATGGTCGGTGGCGAATTGATAGTATTAACTTAATTCAAATCTGGATGCAAAATGGGCCATAGAGACATTTTGAATGGATCTACATTAAATTCACGGAAAAAAAACAGGCAAAAACAGAAATGTTTACAGACATGGACGATTCGCATGGGACTAGAAACACAGACGACAGTCGTAATTATTACAATTTACCTGAGGACCCGGGGTAGAACTAATCCTGTCCAAATAGGGCTTATGACGTATTACAACATTTGTTACAGGTTAAATCCGATGATACTGTTATTTAACATGAGAAATACGTGTATAATGTTGAGTTTTCTTTAGCCTACAGATTAGCAAGTAGTAGTAGTAGTAGTAGTAGTAGCCAATGCTGTGGCAGAGTAGTACCAGAACAATATTCATTATTAGTAGTAGTAGTTGGAGTAGCTAAAGCACATTGTAGTAACCTGGTGTAGCTGTAGGAGAAGTGCAGTACTTTTACACAAGTTATGATAGAAGATAGTTTGATCTAAGTAAGTAAGTCTTTCTTCTCTGTTGGAAGCCTTTTATTCATGTTGGAGAAGTAGGACGTAGCCGCACAATGACACTTCCTCTGAGGATCCAACGGGAAACCATTTTGATTTCTTATTCATAACCTCATCATGTACACTCACACATGTTCAACTGTAGGTCAAGAGAGAGAGGCCCTGGCTGCAGCTAATGATGGAATAAATGAGACCTTAAGTGTGATTAAATCAGTTTTTTTCTTCTTCTCCAATTAATGTTAAAGGGTGAATCTCTGGCAACTGCAATGTGGCGGCTGAAGAAACGATGAGAAATGAGTGAGTCGTTCTGAAATAGTAATTTCAGCTGCACAATATATCGACATATCGACAACGTATCGATTTTGCGACATTGGGTAACACATTAGATTATATTGCAAGATTGAATATGTCGCATAGGGCTAAAATCAATGTCTCCATATTTTTTGGGAGTATCCCGACAACGGTATTCAGACATGTCCAGGTTTAACTATCAGGCAATTTTTTTTTTTACCATAAACTAATACACACAATACTCTCATTTTGCACATCTTTAAACCAACATTCACAGTATTATCTTTCATGATATTTTGCCCACCTCTAATATAGCATATTTGCAGTTGTTTGAAAGCAAAATGTAAAAAAAAACAGGCAGATTTTATTCATGATCTCCGTTATTAAGTCATCCGTTAGCCTTGTTTTTCCCAGTTTGTCTTTATCTTTTTTTTTATTGAGACAAGTGAATTAAGGCTGTTTAATTTAACTTATTAATCAAATGTTATGACATCACACAACTGCATCCTACAGGATATACTATTAGCCACAGTAGTATATATGTTTGTTTCTACTTGAACAAACGCATTGTACCAGCGCTGAGCAATCAATCAAATCTTAATCGAAATTGAGATTCAGTCATTTCTAATCGTCAACAAACAACCTTTTAATCGAGAAGTTTACAGCCAGTCTTCTGCCAGTAAAAGCATGGGTTTTGGAGCAGAATTCAGACTATTTTTTGTCTTAAGTCTAAAATTGAATGCATGATTTTATTTGTTTTTAATGAGACACAATGAACTACAAAAAAATTCTCCTCTTTACATTTACAGAGAGCCCTTTCTCTTATGTCTCTTTGCCGACCCTCACTTTGTCTGAGAAGCCTGTTGTTGACTGGGGGCTGCCTCTTTTGCCTCGTGTCTCCGCATTACCGCGTGAGCCTCTGTAGCTTCTGGCCACTTAAATAAATGTGCTCGGTCCAGTTGCTCTTATCTCTGCCTGCAACCGTCCTGATTTATTTGACTACCACTGCAATATATTGTCTTTGTTGTGTGGGATTTGAAATTCAAAGTATGAAAAAGAACAGCCCAATTTATTATTTTATGCTGGTGCGACGCAGGGAAAGGAGGAAAGGAGGACTTCGAATGTGGTTAGTGTTATAGTAGTACGCTCCGGGGGGACGATCTGCTGTGATTGGTCATTTGAAGGGTTATAACTGAGGTTAGGAAACGTGTCTGCTGTCTATAGGCGTCAGCATGGTCCGGCAGTGCGGCGCTTTGTTGTGATGATGTTTTGCTCTGTAAAGAGGCAGGCGGAAATCAGCGCCCCCAATTTTCAACCAGGAGCCAATGGTCTTGTTTCTTTTATTAAGTTGTTTTAGCGCAATTCATAATGTCCAAAATATAAATACAATGATCCACAGGTGTCATAATAGAAGCCAAACGCATAATATGTCTTCTTTAAGGTAAGAGAATGGTTAGGGTTTGGTTAAGTTTACGAATATAATTATGTGTAAGGTTAGGAAAATGGTGTAACGTGTTAGCAGCAGAATTAACTTGTCTCCTATCTCATCTTACACTATAACATAAAGCGTAATATAGTGTAAAATATAACACTTTAGGCCTATATACAACACCTTTAGCAACATATTGAGTTACACATTATCATGGCAACTGGAGCTACATCATCACTTCCGACTATCTATGGAATTATCCACTTCA
This sequence comes from Chaenogobius annularis, assembly GCA_015082035.1. Classification (NCBI taxonomy): domain Eukaryota; kingdom Metazoa; phylum Chordata; class Actinopteri; order Gobiiformes; family Gobiidae; genus Chaenogobius; species Chaenogobius annularis. The sequence continues at coordinate 87,916 of BJKM01000239.1, read as the reverse complement.
AATCAATGTGACGTTGTGGTGAACATTTTGAATTTCATTACTTTACAGTCAATGGTGTTTACGGGTTTGTGCACTCTCATTATATTATTACAAGTACAAGGACAATACCGTTTCTGCAGTGTGATATTATTATGTTAGTGTGCACAATGGTTTAAAAAAAAAAAAAAAAAAAGTATACTTTTACACACTACTAAAGTGTGATTTTTTGTTCATCCCACACCTGACACATTTTTGTTCAAATAAACTATTGATTTAAGCATTGTCATTTGTCAGCTACCATCCTGATCTTACAGGAAATCTTAAAAATACAGAACTCTTGAGCTCCAGTGTAATTCTGCATGTAAATACTTAATTTTTGTATATATTTTGTCTGTAGCTATTTAGTTTTGTTGACTTAGAGCAGGTATAAAAAGTGCATATGCAACATTTGTGGTTGTTAATAGACAGTTTCTTATACATTTTGTTTTATTTGTATCATAATATCTAATACTATTATGTTTTATTACAGCTCTTTCTACAGTAAATTTCCCCTCCTTTCACAGCTTATCTGAGATGTGCAGTGTGGGTTTGTGCTTCGTCGCTGGGGAGGCTTTCTATTAAAACGCTCCCGACTTCTGCTTCTCTGTGTCGTCGTCGTGTGAGATCTGAAATTGCTCTGCTGCGCCGTTTGTAACAAGATTGTTTGTCCGTGTCAGTCAGAGCAACACGGGCATATATTTTGTCTCCTGTCCCGTGGCGCAGGGGGGTGGATTGGAGTGCGGGTTTGGAAATGTGATGGTTCTGGTTGCGCCTTTGTTATTGGATTTGTTTATTTTTGTGTATTTCTGCGTGTGTGGGCGTAACTGGGAAGGTGCTACCTCGCTGTCTGCGCCCTGTCAGCTGCAGTTCCCCAGGGCTTCACTGTTTGCCTCACGGCTCCACAATGACACACGTAATTGTATTTGTGTGTGTGACTATGCAGAGCTGGAGGAAAAATGTTGTAGTAGTAGTAGTGGTAGTAGAAAGAGTTTTTCTTTTCTCACAGTTTCCTTATTCATGCTTTCTTGTATTTCTGTGGGGTTTAGGGGTGTAGAGAATGTATAATACCGATGCTTCAAATACTAATACAATAATACAACCAGTACAGAAAGTATTCATTGAACGGGTATGGAAAAGGGACACATTTCCTGCATTTAAAGTGACATTTCCTGAACAGTTTGATATGATCTTCAGAACTATTGTAATTCTATTGTGACCACATTGTAATATTTATTTATTTTTTCATTTGTGATGTTTTTGTATAATTGAAAAACGTAACTTGACTCTTTCTTGATCTGGAGGAACGTGGACATGTTTTTCGTTTAGTTAGAATACTCCACAGAAAACGTATCTATCATCATAAATCATCTTCAGAAGTATGGTTTTAACTTTATACCATACAGTTAACTTGCCACCTCCAAAACATTATGTGGTGTCGCTTAAAAGAAACTACTAATATTGTAATGAAAAAATCAACAACAACATGATTATATGAAAAAAAACTAAGTATTTATTATAAGTTTGTAATCTGAATTGGTATCAGGTATTGAGAGGTTCCCTTAGTATCTTGATCGAGTTTGAATTTATTGTATTGTATTTGTTCATGCCATTCACCATGCCAGCACCACTCCACAGAGAACAGCACCAACAAGAACAAAAGACCCGACAAGGAAAGCATTCGTCATTAATACTGGCATGAACAAAAGGAACAGGAAGAAGATAAACCTTATAAATCCTACTCCTTTAGTAAAATAATATTGAAGAGAATAGTGTCATCAATCTTTCCCCTCCGCTACCAAGTCACCAACAAACCATTCAGTATTACAGTATTTTCTTATGGTTTACATTTCTTTAACTTAATTACTTTCCTTATTTACATAGTCCATCATTAGTTTTAAACATTGGTGCAACATTTAAAGTCCTTATTTAATACATTCCAAAATTTGACTGTCAAGACACAATGGGGATAGAAACAATGTTGTAACTTAAGTATTATATATTGTTTGTCGACTAGTCGCAGCAGTACTTTTAGCGGTAGTAGCACTGAACCTCCTTCAGGCATTTTTCTCTCGGTTTCACTCCTCACACCTCCACATGAAGGAAGTCTCATTAAGGGTATAATTTAGTAGTAGTAGTAGTAGGAGTAGTAGTAGTACATAATAGAACACAGTTGTATCTGTAGGAGCAGTATAACAGCAAGTAGTTGTGGTACAGCCTTAATTGAAGCAGTGACTAGGTATTTATAACGCTTTCTCAAGTAGAAAGCACTTATTTCTCGTAATTGATGTAGTTTTGGCTTTATTTAGCGCCCTCGAGATAAATAGCGCGTTTCACTCTGCAATTTTCACTCATACTTTAGTTTTGTTGCCATGACTACCCTGGGACTAACTGATGAAAACGAGGCTCCCAGAGTTCGCCATTTCTGCCTCAATTACTCCTGCTGAAATGGGCAATGGACGCATCTTTCGACAGGGACACCAGAGCAAGCACTTTATCCCACAACTCTTTGCTATTATTTGAAGTATGCAGTGCTCTCCACACATGGACAGATCTTCTCCCTCTTGTAGTTTTTGCCCTTCATTTTTCGTGTAGGCTTGTTCATTAGCTCGGCAGGAGGCGTGTTTCTGCTGACTGCGTTCGGTCCGAAGCCTGGGGCCCTCTCTGATCAATACCATCCGCAGACGCACCACGGGCATCTCTGATTGGTCCGGCGCCTAAAAGCACCGACGTCAATATGTTGCCCTCGTCGGTACAGGCACGATTTGGAGGCAGCCGCAAACAATTAGGACCAGCATCAAATGAAGTTAGCATAGAGTAGTAATGATAAAAGTGAATTCTGATTGGTGAGGTGATCGATGCTGTTGTGTGGGAGTCAATGTGCAGTAATTATTGTCACAAAATGGTTGAATGGTTTAATCAAATGAATAATAGATCAATGTTCAACAAAAAACAAGCCAATAGCGAGTCGTTTCTATAGCAATATATTGAAAACTGTGATTTTATTCATTTAAACCTTAGAATAATTAGAACATATTTCATCCAATCATTCAAATAAATTATTTCAGTCTATTTTCATTCTAATACAATATTTTATGCATGCATTTATTTTTATTTTATATTTCACTAATTCATTGTTTTATTTTTAGTTAAGTCATTGCAAATTCCTGCTTTATCCCAATCAATTACCAAAAAAAAGTGTAATCATAAAGCTTAAATTTGCTCCTGATTGATATGGTGACTTGTTGTGCACCTCAAAACTCTTTTGATTGATTTATTAGTATACATCAATTATTCAAATATAATTTCAGTTTTGACTCAAATAATTTGGAGTTAATTTCCCACAATCAAGCAGTGTTTGATGAAAATGTATCTGAATTGTACCCCTTTTTTGTTTGGTGCAGCTTTTAGTCTTAGTCATAAAAAGATCAGCATTAGATTGAACTGGTAGATTGAATTATTTGTACAATTTTAACGCTAAATAATCTAAAATAGGCGGTCAGTATTGTGTGAGAGCTTATAGCAAAATGGCTGTATGGTTTTGATCAAGGCAACGAGTATAGAGTAAAACATGTGAAAGGGAAAGGTAATTGGTTTGTGATCAATATTGTACAGCAGCTGAAGCATTTAGATGTAAGATTCGATACAATAACATTTATAAATCTATACATGCAGTAATTGTTGGTTTTGTGTGGCTCGGTGCATTTTTATAGACCCACTTTAGTCCCATGCTTCATGGTGATGCAATCAAACTCGCAAGGGCAAAAAAGTACAATTAACTTATCAAACATTCACCCCAGAAGCAGTTTTATTAGAGTGATTTATGTAAAAACACTTATGCATGACCTGATGTGGCGGTTTTCTTTCTTTTTTGATAATAGTAATATGTTTATTTGCCATATATTTTCCTGGGTGGGATTTTTAACACGTTCTATTACGCTTTATACTTGAGGCACTTTACAATTCGGTGTATTTTTCATTGGCTGCGTTCACACATTTTCTTCACAATAGAGTATGGTATGCAATGATAGTAATTGGAACCGAAACACCAACTTTTGTTCAGCTTCTAATTCAGCTATTGTCGCTCTTATTTAGTATTGGCAGTGTTTAATTTGAAAGGTTGGCCCCAAATTCTTCATCATAGTCTAAATACAAGATAAAAACAACTGTTTAATGATTGAAATAGGGCAATAAGTGACCATTTTCTGTATAATTTGTATTCACATTATTCAAATAAGGAGAGCTTGTGCCACTATTGTTTGATAAAGACATTTTTGCTCCTGTTTAAAACTGTTGACCTCTCACTTATCTCTCCTTCACCTGTCTTTCTGTCCTCCTCTGTGTGTCGGCTCAGGTCTGGACGACTGTCTGCAGCAGTACGTGAAGAGTTTCGAGCGGGAGCAAATGGGAGGAGAGCAGCTGCTGCACATCACACACCAGGAGCTGGAGGAGCTCGGGGTCACGAGGATAGGACACCAAGAGCTGATCCTGGAGGCTGTGGACCTGCTCTGTGCCCTGGTCAGTCACAGCTCTTCATCTGTTTACACACATTTAGTTCACCGTAATGCATTTTATTAAAACAATTTAAGTAAAAGGATACTGCTACATAACGGAAACATTCAGCTAATTCTCCGGAAAGGTTCCTCCGATCAACAAAGCTCAAGATCTGTCGAAGAGAGGCATATTGTCCATCTAATACCTTTAACTTAATCTTAAATATTTGAATAAAAGGACTGCCACAGTTATCCTTAAGAAAGAAGTAATAATGAATCAGCCTTAAGTAAGACTTTTTCCCATCTCACAGGTAAACGATAAAATTATTCCATCCATCATCCATCCATCTTCTTCTGCTTATCTGGGGCCGGGTCGCGGGGGCAGCAGTCTAAGCAGGGACTCCCAGACTTTCTACTCCCCAGACACTTCCTCCAACACCTCCGGGGGGATCCCGAGGCGTTCCCAGGCCAGCCGAGAGACATAGTCGCTCCAGCGTGTCCTGGGTCTTCCCCGGGGCCTCTTCCCGGTGGGACATGCCGAAAAACCTCCCTAGGGAGTCGCCCAGGTCTATGTCCCTAGAGTTAGTTTCTGTGTCCGGAGATCCGGTCTTCAAGGCCCCCGCTGTCGACCGCCGCCCAGATCTCTCTGCACCTGCCCCTTACGGATCCTCCTGCAGGTGGTGGTCCACGGGACCGTTATTTGTCCCACAGTGGAGAAATTCTACTGATCCAAAGCAGAAGCACAATACCTATATATTCAACATTAATAAGGATTAAATATAGGTCTACTAAAAATACATGTTTTACAAAATATCAAGATATACGTGAAACAAACAATGCGTACTGCATTTGCCAAAAAAAGGTTACAAACTCTCTGCGCCGTATGCAGCAAGAGCCACGTGCAGCTGTGTCCTGGATATCAGAGAAAGTCACACTCATCAGCAACTTTATAAAGAGAAACAACACATTCTATAGTACTTTTACTACCTAACGGTGCACCTAGTGAGGTATTTCAGGAAAAAATAATATCTATAATCCTCACTCATTGTTTTCAGTTCATAGGTCAAACATTTAGCACCGCATTTTATACATTTATGGCTCAATAATACAGTATATACTGTAAGAAGTTGACTCATTTGTCCAGGCGTGGCCCATGGTAGGAAAAATTTCATAGGGAGTCATCCAGTCACAGTTTCGACTTCCATCCAAAAGTCATCCTCAATCGGAACTACTACTACTGCGTTTCAGATGTCATCAGCACATTTACTATTTTGTGCGTTTGTGGCGTGATTGGATACATAATGAAAGATAATGGATCCTGTCACTTTGAATATTTCTTTAAACAATAACAATGCAACATCACGCTTGTTTCCATGTGAATAGGTTCATAATTATTATATTGTTTATTTGCTCATACAAATTTGGCTCGGTACTTGCCTATTACCACCACCTCCCCATTTCCATTATCCAGGCGCTACTGTTTGTGCCACGGCTGGTCACCGCTGGCGCGCTCCGGTCCTGCTCAGGATTAGAGAATTAGGGGGAATTAGGTGCTACTGTCCCAAACGAGCGAGTGAGAAACACACCAAGAGGCTGTGTGTAGACGGGGTACGCGGCGTGCCCCTTATCTCCCGGATGCACATGGCTGGATTAGTGGGTCCTGTTTGAATGTGCGCTAATCGGCACCTCTCTCTCCGCTCCATTCAAACGCAGAGAGTGTCCCGAACCACGAGCGAGCCACACACCGCACACATAGGCCCAAAATTCAAACACTAACACAGAGAGGACCATGAGGGAGGAAGACGTTTTTTTTAGGATAGCTGAACTTTAAGATTTAAGCATATTAAAAACATCAGAGAGGAGGACATTTGGGGCTGTGTCACGGCAGGAGTGGTATTATCATCTTGAGGAATATGACATTTGTAGGTTTAGTGTCAGGAAGAGTGAGATGCATACCTTTAGTAAACACTTATGCGGTCGGACCGGAACGTCGTATGATGTTGTAAATCTTCAAGCAAATTGTCCAGTTGGTGAGAGAGGAACAGTTTTAAATCTTTTTCTAGATGATGGACATATGATATGAAGGTGTAAAGTTAGGGTTTCATCAGAGCAAGTATTGTGTGTGTTCATGTGTTTTTCAATGCACTTTTCTTGACGAGCTCCTGGTCCTGGTCCTGGTCGACTGACATCTGAAGCACTCACTTGTTTTTTTAAAAACTAAATACAGTTTAGATTATCTTGAACCCAGATTCTAATTTATACTAAAGCTAGTATCAAAACTAAATATTTTTGCTCTTACTGCACAGATGTGTTGGATTGAAGTCTATTTTTAAAGGTATTCATCTTGTTTTTATTGCATGCTTTTATTCTCCTGCTCCATTGTGGGACAAATAAAGGTTCTCTTATCTTATCTTAGATTGGACCTTTTCTGAAGAGTTTTATATTGGCCTTGGGAAAAGTTATTTATTAAAAATACAACAATCTATTAGGAAATACACATCATAAATGATTGAAAACGATGCATTGCGATCCGCCTTCACGCTCTATTCATCCTCATATGTTTAATACAAGAATGCATTTAAAGCGACATTTAAGACAATTTGCCTTACTTTGGCAGTTTGATTACTAACTGTTCCCATGGTATGTTCCAGTTGCACGCTGTCTTGTATTCATGCTATTTTAGGCTAAATATCTTACATTTTGAAGCGCGATATAGTGCTACAGAAATATTACAATGATAATATTGAAGCATGATAATCCCTGTAAAACCTTTGCTGAATTTCACCATATTGTAGGTAAAATATGGGCTGCGATAAATAAACAGCAAGTCGTAGGTGTTGATAATACAACCCATATCTTATCGTACTACAAAACAATTCAAACATTTCAAGTGCAAAGAAAAAGTACCCACGATAAACTAAAATAATATATCTACAGTAAATACATATTGTTCCAGCTATCATATATTGAACAATTAGTCAGTATTGTTGTGTCAGGCCGAGTCACAGGGTTTGAAATATACATAATTTACTTACTAATGCTTCATCTGAGACTGCATTGTTAGCCCTTGATGTCTATTTCAGTCTCACTATACAAAATATATATCTCTCATTAGCCGGGCTTTATCCAATCATTAGCTCTATAGGCATTAATTTCCTTTAGCTTAATTATTCTTTGACCTATCGCTAATCTTTTTTATGATAATTGTAAGTGCGATACACCCTATTCAAATGTCTGGCTCATTAGTGGCGGGCATTGATGTGAGAATATAAAACTGAATGGTGCTCTGACCCTGTACCTGAAAATAACTCATAATTTTCTGTTTTATATATCGCTCTCTCTGTTTAGCTTTTTCTTAGACACTGTGAATCACTGCAAAGCCCAAATGTCCCCTTTGTCAGTGATCCTCTCGCATGTTACAGCGAACCGTCTGTGCTGCTGAATATAAGGTCAAATCACTCGGGTCAGCACTTTAGTCTGTTGTAAGAGAACAGAGACTGGACCCTCTCTCTTCTGCTACGGCCTCCTCGTGTTTCTGCAGTAAAAAGTCTCTGTGCCTCTGGATCGATACAGGTTTCATGTGCCGCTGACTGCGCTGCCATTCTCACTGGAACTGTTTAAACTGCTTTATGCCTGGATACAATTTCAGTTCTGTATGTTCCAGGGAAGCAGAATACATACACAAATGTTGTAAACGTATAATATATGAATGTGTAACTGTGTAGATTACAAAGACATCGAGTTTGTGTGATTATTTTGCCCATGTGTTTCCGTACATTTAGTTCGGACCAAAAAAATGGTTGAGTGCTGCAAGGATATGATTTCACACACACAAAATGTCTTTATTATAATTTATGTCGAAGTCTCGTTCTCGTGGCCCCAATCTCGTGTCTGGTCTTGTGGAAATTGCGTTCACCCCGAGCGTGCGATCAAATGTTAAAAGCTTATGTTATAATTTTCCTTATTAGACCTTTAAAGGATGTTGCCACTACATACTGAGGTTAAGATGCTGTTTGTACTATGATATTGTGATACTCTTGACACTGAATAACAATCTGGATCATCTGTGGACTTGAGCCTGGTACCATTTGAGTATGAGTCAGCGCAAATGCATTTTAATTTGGAGAGTTAGCATTTATGAGCTATAAAAACTGTTGTTTTGACGACCGAGCCACTCTCGACCACACGTGAGTAACACCAGAGCCTTATTAGAAAACATGACAGTGTGTCGAAGTGATCGTAGCTATGCAACGATGAAAAAAGAAACGTACTCTGTTGCTAAAATTGGATAAATGACAAACTTTTCAAACAGATCATATAAAATATGAATTCCGTTTGTAAGCTTGCGTGTTTGAGAGCATGTTTGTCTGTATTTTTCCACGACTCAGCAAGCACTATCGAATACGGCTTTCAAAAGTATCGAAAATCGGTTCCAAAACAAGGATCGGAACTAGATTCTCATTTGAGCAAGTATCGATACAGAATTGTGCCTTTCCTGAACCGTTTTAGAGTGATCTTGAGCTTTATCAGATCTAACATAAAGAAAGTACTGTTACTTTGTGTGGAAAATTACTGTCTATTGTCTAAAAAAGAGTTTATTTTATTATCTTTGTTGTATCGATATTGGTATTGAGAATCGGGCCTATATTACTACGTGTCGAAATTGAGTGAAATGTTAGCATCGTGACAATACTATGGCTTTAGCGATGAAAATGTACACAAAAATAAAAAAAATATTAACAATAGATCGAGAAATGTGACTTCTATCCGCAAACCACATTGACAAGTAACACAGTTTGCCTTTCCGAATTATGAAATCGTGTAAAACAGTCTTTGCGCTCCCTGACTGAAAAACTAGCGAGCATATTTGAAAGCATAAGTGCAAAATCAATAAGACTTTGAATAGCAGCTGTTAGGCGTGCTCCTTTTGGAAACGTGGCTTCGTGGCATATTGTGAATGTGGCTTTAAAAAAATGTGACGCAACAGCTAAAATGAGTATGAGAAAGCTAAAATGCGGATGCCTTCTTTGCTCTAGCATTCAATTATACATGCTCAGAGTGTGGTTCTGAGGACAGTGGTGGTAATACTAAGGAGAAGCTACTCCAGTCTGGGCTGCCATGGTAACAGAATCGATGTGGGGAAAAAATGGTCGGGAGAGGGCTGTTTTAATGACATAGCCCCCCTCTTACTGTATTGATTTGACAACGCTTCGTGGGTCGCGTACATGTAGTTATTCTAAAAGAAACAAGAAATTATTCCCCGTGGAGCGTCGCGCATGCATTTTTGTATAAAGGTTTGTCTAGAAGCTTATTTCAGTGCTTAAATATCTGCAATAAATACATGTGAAGGTCTAAGTATGGAAATGTGAAATATTGTGGTTCAAGTATTTTCCCCCTCCAGTTTGATCCTTGGTCTGAGCAAACCATCTTCTGCTTTGTGATTTATGGGAATAATTTCACGTTGAAAACACTTTTTACAAAACAATGATAGTAAAAATGCTCTTTTATAAGACATTTTCAACACAAAATAGTAGTACTTTCTTTATGTTACCACGTGGTCTTATACTAGTTCTGATAAAACTCAAGATCATTTAAAAGCACTTCCAGAATTTAGCTTGTCCAAATTAGCCCTGTCTATGTGTTGTTTTTTTAGTTTTGATACTTGTTTTGATTCTAATTTTAGTAATTCATTTTATTGGGTCTAATTTTTTACACTTATGACAGTATATTCCAAAGCCAAAATGTCAATTTCATTTCATATTTCTTATTGAATGATCTCTCCTGATATTACGGTATGTAAAACATTATTTGATGTTACAAATGTAAAACGTACAGCATTAATTACACACAGTAACAATATATTGGATTGATTTCTGATTAATTCCTGCATTTCTTTTCTTAAACATCAAACACTTGAGCCATAACTTTTATTGTTAACATTCTACATTAACATTTGTTTTACTTTTCAAATCTTCAATCTTTTTTATCCATCAATACTTTATCAAATGCCAACTTTGACCATGTCTAAGATCATCAGCACAAAACCAAAGCTCAAGCTACACCAAACGTGTGGCATATGTACACATTGACATTTACAGCAGAATGCACCAGAGTACAGATCATAGCGTGACCCAGTTTCCCCAAGGATGCAAAGCTCTCTCTCCACCTCTCTTTTTCCTTCCCCCTTTCTCCGTCCATATCTCTGTCTCCTTTCTGTTTTCCTGTTGTTTTCACTCTGCATTTCTTCTCGTTCCTTCCTTCCTTCTCTCCCTCTTTCTTTCCTGCTCTCCTTTCATCTCTCTATCTCTCTCTGTTCTGCCTCTTTAGGTCTCTTTCCAGCGCTGATTGTCTCCTCCCGCTGTCACTGTGAAACCCTTTGTAGTCGTCGTGACTGGAGCCCATGAGCAAAGATCTAGCGATGTTAGAATACACTCATCTACACTAGGGCTGGGCAATTAATAGAATTTTAATCGAGATCGAGATTCAGTCATTTCTAATCGTCGATGTGCATCTTGGGACTTTTTAATCTAGAAGTTTACATCCAATCATCTGTCAGTAAAAGCATGTGTGATTAAAAGTCTGTATTTTTATGTTCCGGGAATGAATATGATAAAGCTTTTTTTAATCTTTAGTATTCTATTAAAGTTCGATTTTTATCTATTGGTAATTTATGGTCGCTCATTACTTACATTGTACACATTTTTATATTGGACTATTGTAAACCTACACAAAAAAACATAATTTATATATGGACAACATCTGAAATGAGAATGTAAGGAGTGAGTTATCTGGAGTTTTAGGATTGACCGGACAGTTTAATCTGGTTTATCCCCAGGGCTGTCACGCTAACCGCAAAATTGCTAGCTACGATGACTAAAACCGCAAAAGGGCTCAAGTGACTGTAGTAACCACATTTTACATTTTAATGAAGTTTCACGCACATGCCCAGCACAATTGAACTGTTTTAGTGTATTTTTATGTAATATTATTTTTAACACAAGAAACAATTTAAATCAATTTCTTCTTTTTATTTCTCAATATTGTTTCCTTAAATAAACAAAACATGTTTTAAAATTATTTAAATTTCAAAAGCTCTCTTTTGGGAGCCCTACCCCTGCTCCTGCTGTCCCAATCTCAGGTCCACCCCTGCAGCAGGGCATTCGGCTCTCAGAGTCTATCTACAAACCATCAGTCTGACTGGACTGACTAGACTGTCTCGTCGGTCCAGAGCAAAGAAAACACTTATGTTGCACAAACGCGTCAGGACAGTGTCTGAACTCATGTTTATATTGCATTCAAGCAATAGCAAAAGCTAAAATGATGACTTTGAACGTGCATCTCATTACGCTTATTACTGAATTTTTTATTTCACATTATGTTTCTGACTTTTTCTCTGTAAATATGAGACAGATTTGCACAAACTAATAAGAATTGTTGTTGCATTTACCGCCACCTACTGTTGTACGTCTTCAAAGCATGTGTTTTAAGCTATACCGTAAAAAAAAGAGAGAAAGAGAGTAAGAGAGAGAAAGAAAGAAACGTTTTTTATAATATCACAGGAAGTACTGGATGTTGCTATGGTGATCACGGCTGTTGTTGTCGTTGTTGTGTTGCTTCTAATGGTGGTTACTACTACACCTACTGTAGTTTTCAAAGTATGTGTTTTACGTTATGCCGTAAAAAAAAAAAGGAAAGAGAAGGAGAGACAGAAAAAGAGAGAGAAGGAGAGAGTGAAAGAGAGAGAGAGAGAGAGAGTACAAGCGCCAACCAGTCCAGCATCTGAGGACCAGAGAAGACTTGTCCAGACTAACCAGAAACTGGTTCAACCAAAACATATGGTGATCAAGGTCCAAATACAGCACCAGGACAAACACCAAGGTAGGTCTGTGAGATCAGCCTTCAGTGGAAATCTGTGAGGATCCAGCCTTCAGTGGAAACTCTTTGAGGAGTCAGCCCTTCAGTGGAAACTCTGTGAGGATCCAGCCCTTCAGTGAAAACTCTGTGAGGAGTCAGCCCTTCAGTGGAACTCTGTGGGAGTCAGCCCTTCAGTGGAAACTCTGTGAGGAGTCACCCTTCAGTGGAATTCTAGCCCTTCAGTGAAAACTCTGTGAGGAGTCAGCCCTTCAGTGGAAACTCTGTGAGGAGTCAGCCCTTCAGTGGAAACTCTGTGAGGAGTCAGCCCTTCAGTGGAAACTCTGTGGAGTCAGCCCTACAGTGGAAATTCTGTAAGGATCCAGCCCTTCAGTGGAAACTCTGTGGAGTCAGCCCTACAGTGGAAACTCTGTGAGGATCCAGCCCTTCAGTGGAAACTCTGTGAAGATCCAGCCCTTCAGTGGAAACTATGTGAGGATCCTGATCTTCAGTGGAAACTCTGAGGAGTCAGCCCTACCGTGGAAACTCTGAGGAGTCAGCCCTTCAATGGAAACTCTGTGAGGATCCAGCCCTTCAGTGGAAACTATGTGAGGCTCCTGATCTTCAGTGGAAACTCTGAGGAGTCAGCCCTTCAGTGGAAACTCTGAGGAGCCAACCCTTCAGTGGAAACTCTGAGGATCCAGCCATTCAGTGGAAACTCTGAGGAGTCAGCCCTTCAGTGGAAACTGAGGTGCCAGCCCTTCAGTGGAATCTCTGTGATGAGTCAGGCCTTCAGTGGAAACTATGTAAGGATCCTGATCTTCAGTGGAATCTCTGTGATGAGTCAGGCCTTCAGTGGAAACTCTGTGAGGAGCCTGATCTTAAGTGGAAACTCTTTAAGGAGCCAGCCCTTCAGCTTTTCAAGTTTCCCTTGAAAAGCTGAGGAGCCAGCTTTTCAAGGGAAACTCTGTGAGCGGCCGATTTGAGCAAAGGCCCTTTGAAAAGGACCACAAAGAAAGGTGGGGAATGGTCCAAGGAAACTATCTAAAGAACTTCACCAGCAGATACAGGAAGGATAATAGGACCAGCTGGATCCAGAAGAGGTCCTTCAACAACAATTCCAAAACCACGAGATACTGGAAGGAGAGCAGGACCGACTGGATACAAAAGACTGGATTCCAATTAGATGTTATGCAATGGCAACAAGCCCTTGCGAGTGAATACATAATGCATGGCCATATTTTGCGCCACTGCCATTGTGAGTGACATGGCACTGGCAGTGAGTGACTTGCATTGGCTTTTGTCATGTCACTACTCATTGGCAGTGATGCAGTCTTGTCGTTTTATTGGGCTTCGTCTTCTTCGTCTTCTTCTTTGTTGGTGTGTTGCTTTTAATCGGCAGCCAACTGAAAAGGTGCACTTATTGCCACCCACTGTAGCTGTCTTCTGTAGTTGTACGTCTTCTGTAGTTGTACGTCTTCAAAGTATGTGTTTTACGCTATACCGTAAAAAAACCCGACAAGACTGCGTCTTGTTGTTGTGCTGCTTTTAATGGCGGTTGGCAGCTGAAAGGTGCATTTACCACCACCTACTGTTGTTGTACATCTTTTTTGTTGTACGTCTTCAAAGTAGGAAGTACGCCGTCTTGCATTTTTTCCAGTATCTTAAGAGTACCGGAATGTTGGTGCTTTATGTGACATCATAATCATTGCAGTTACAGAATATGGCCAATGCATGGACATATTCTGTACAGTTGCCATGACGCTGATGTCACTGACGTTGATGTCACCAATCACCAGCATTCCGCCACTCAATGATATAGGGAAAAACGATAAGACCGTTACTTTCCACCTGTCACTTATGCTTGAGACTCTCGAGAATGAGAAAAATAAATAAAACAATATTGTAGCAGCACATAAACAAGTATTAGTATATTTTTATATAAAATGCAAGACAATCCAAGTTAAAAATGTATACATGATCTATTGTGTTATTTGATGTACAGTAATCTTGTGCATTCTAGAGGATGTTTGTTGCCATTAGAATACAATGAATACACAATGTTCATACCACTATCCACCAAAGTTCAAACTAGAACAAAGGGGAGCCAATTAACCTAAAACAGGTTATACTCTATGTTGACAGGAGTGTGCAATCAGTTTCACTGGAGAAAACAAATTCTAGTGGTCTTTTGGGTTATTAACTCCCACAGAAACAGCCTACCTTTCCTCTGCAACTTTATTATAGTAGGCTAATGTAATATTGCTTCAAAACAGGTATAGCATAACATTAGGCTTTGTGATCATATACCAGCCTCCAAATTAGTAACAATAAAAAGTCTTACTTTTAGGAGAATGTGAACGTAGCCATGCATAGGCTTCAGCTCAGTCCAGATGAACCTCTCCTCACACTGTCCTGGGACAAAAATATCAACAGCGGTCTTAACCTGAAGGTTATTTTCTGTTCTGCTACTGCATTTGATAACCTGTTAACACTTGATGAAGAGACTTACATTTTGTAGTAAAGTCTCTGTCTTGTCTGCAAACTGCAATTTAAAGCCGACTATGCTGAACTGTCAGCAGGTGGCCTAAACAAAAATATTTACCAAATGTATTACTCATTTTTATGATGTTAAAGTACCAATAAATAAATAAAGCTATTTTAAGAATGTAATACTTTTCTTTGAATAGACCTGTATTCTAAATGTCAGAATGTCAGCTTTAAAGTAACTAAAATAGTATCCATGGACTTGAAGAACAGAATCAATATGTTTATCTTTCTGACTGTGACTAATGACTAATGATATCTTTTCAAACCCTCTGCCTTTTAAGAAAACTTTCACCATGTTCTGCCTCAGACTCGAGTTTGACTCGAGTTTTGCCTTGGCTTTAAATGAATCTTGTCAATGAGTCAATAAATACACAGCACAGACATAATGGCGCAGGTGTTCATGACCGCATTCTGCACATACAGCACCATGTTGTAACATAAGCCTTCACTGACCCAAACAAAGCAAAGTGTATCAGCTTCACGTTAGTCTGTTGTTCGCTTTGAAGCGGTCCTCCTCGGGCCAGGTAAACGCGTAAACAAGTAAATGTGGCGTGGTTAAAATCCAGCGAGAAGATGCAGCCAAAAGGAAAATACTATTTAATCTGCCAGAATCTTCGTCCTCCACCCATAAACGTGTAGTAAAAGCATAAGCACGTACTGTGCATTATTGCCGTATATGCAGAAAACAAAAGTAAAACTTAACATGAGAATCAGCTGTGAGCTGACGCCAGGCGCTTTTCAAGATAGCCCTTTTTGCATAATATTGGCCATTAATGTACACACGCATACTGTCACTTACCGTATGCCTGCTGTTATTTTTGTTACTATTATTACAACCTCAATTTACATGCATTATTATGGGCCTAGGGGGCATACCGCATACACAGCAAACTGCGGTGCTGAGGCACGCAAAGCTACCTCAAGGGAAAGTGTTTAACTGCCACAGCCCTTCTTATCACTGACAAATATGATTACTATTACCTCCACATATACATAGCAGCCTTTTGCGCAAAGAAGCAATTTTTGACAGCGCCACACCGCCTTATTCATTAAATAATTGATGCACGAAGCACTGCTTAGTCGACCAATAATTTTTCTTAGTCGACTATGGCCATAATTGTAAAAAGTTTTTCCATGAGTTTCATGATGATTACAATACCATACAAACATACTGCATAAAACACTTCGCGTTAGCTGCAGAAATCAATAGAGACAAGAGGATGCTGGGACATTATCCATTTGCTAATTTCCTATGAACATTGTTTAATCTGTTTTTCACTGCCGCCCTTCGTGGCAACTGCTGTTGTGATTTTGGGCGTTACAAAAATAAACTGATTATTGCACACAGTGTGCATGTCCAGCCTCTTAAAGGAGCACTATGCATCTTTTATGGTGGTGACCTGCTTGACACCATGAGAGTAAGGTTATGGTTACGGTCATTTATGTGCTTTTTTTATTTATTTTTTTGCAATAAAAGCATCTGTAATTGAATAAAAGCAAGATCAATAAAAGTACACCTTTAACTTTTGATAGGTATAGATTATTTATAAGACATGATCCAGTACAACATCCACATACATTTCATACCCTGACATTGAATACATTATTGTTTGCTATTGCTTACTGCGACCATTCAAATTGCAATCTCTCCAGTTTGACTGTGCTAAATCTTTGGGCGCCTGCAGTCGTGAGGAAGTTGTCTTGTCGTCAGGGAGCATCATTGGGTGACAGGGCGGACTTGACTGGAGGTGTCCCGGGACGAGCTGCTGTGTGCGTCCCTCTGGGGGTGTGGCTCTGTTAAAAGGGTCACAGAACAGAGCAACGGCCCACTCAACCACATCTGAGGCCGAGTGCTCAGGTTGACAGAAGTGTAGGGTTGTCAAAAGTATAGAAAATCAGATGCTAATAAATACTAAAACCAGAATTGCAACTATATAATATAAATATATTTTAAAAATCAATCATGAACAGTGTTAGAATGATCTTGAGCTTGGTGACATAAAGAAAATACTACTATGTTGTGTTGAAAATTGTCTAAAATGTTTTTGTTTTTTATTAAATTATGAAGGTTTTGAGGCATCCAGGTATATCATTATTTCTTAAGAGAACTAAATAAACACAGCTGGAGAAAGCTTTTAGCCCTGAAGAAGCTTCCAGGTTGGGGTAAAAACTATTGGCTGTAAGTCCACCTGTGTTTGTTTAATTCTCTTCAGATTTTTTTTTTTTTTTTTTTTTTTTTTTTAAAGCATCATTGTCATATAAAAATAGATATCGAGTTTGCATTTCAGGATCAGCAACACTAAGATGATGGGATAGTAACAGTATTTTGGATGTATAGTTTTGCATAATTTAAAATATACCATTACAATACATAAATTGATTGGTCAGGTTGTGACTTATAAATACATAAAAACAAATATGTATTCCTTCCTCATACAAATGTCTATCTATTTGCTGTTTTACTAATTGTATAGCTAAAAATACAATTTACAATTTTTATTCTCAGATACTAATTGATATTGAAACTAGATACTCATAAGTATCAATACTAATAAATGTTGTAAGACCACGTGGTATTGGCAAAGAAAAGTATATATTTTGTTTTGTAAATGGCATTTATTGACTAAAACCATTATTTCTGATTTCAGTCGAAATCTTGATTGAAATTTGAGCATTTTAGTATTATGAACCTTGGGCAAACTTTAACCATTAGTGTGATCAATATCTAGAAGCTGCATTTATCGATAAGAACTGGAGTGAATTACAACCGGTTTCAAGTCATACCTTTGGGAGACACACGTGATCAGAAGATTGGCAACCTGACATCAAAGACTTGACTGATGCAACAAGATGTAAAGTCGGTGTTAGGAAAAGGCACAGACACAGGGATAAAAATAGAATCATCATAATCAGAAAACCATAAATTGTCTACTCTTAATGTGTTGTAGAAAAAGATTCAGTTGTATTCTTAATGTGTTAATGTACATTTTATGACATATAAAAGAATCTTAATTTATATTCTCCATGCTATTTTTTCCCTATGCTAAAAATGACAATATCATGGGTTAGAAGAGTTTAAGGTGCACTGCAGAACTTTTCTGGTGAGGTATCTGAAATATTCCACACTCTGGAAACTATTTAGCATTTCTTTATATGTGTTCCTATTGCCATACTGTGAAACATTTTAACATTGAGACAAGCACAATATATTAGAAAAACTACGCACTGCAACTTTAACTGGAGTAAAATTTGAATTGTGAACATCAGAGTCGATGAAATATCAATGTACGTCACAATTGTCCAGGTCGAATGCTAAACTAATTCAGTACCGTATTCATTAAAACCTCGTTGCTCTGTGTCTTTTGCAGAACTACGGCCTGGAAACGGAGAACCTTCGCACGCTGTCCCACAAACTGAACGCCTCGGCCAAGAACCTGCAGAACTTCATCCTGGGACGGCGGCGCGGCGGGCACTACGACGGGAGGGCATCCAGGCGGTTACCCAACGACTTTCTCACCTCTGTGGTGGACCTGATCGGCGCGGCCAAAAACCTGCTGGCGTGGCTGGACAGGTACACAACCATGCATGTGTTTATTATCTCCTCATTACTTTGCAGGGTTGTTGTGTTTGGTTATACTTTCTCGCTCTGGAAATAAAATTAACTTGCAAATTCATACTCTTAAAGTTTTTTATTATTACATTAATTTATATTCATTTCCTAACCTTATTGACTTATAACCTAAACCTATTTGACCCTATATCACATGTTGTTGATCTAATAATGAAGGATTTACGTAATGGGAACCTGATTTTTGCGGTTAATACCTGCTCACACGCTCACAAAATTAATGTTGACTTTAAATAAATGTACTACATCTTCTTTTTCCATGATACATCTTGTGTTGGTATATAGGTAAGTCCAAACTATTTACTTTGGGCAGACATAATGTATTAAAATGAAAAAACATTTCACCACATTTCAGTTTAGAGAAGGTACTTTTCAGGTTGATTGATTTTGTCTTTTATATTGATATATGTGTTGATATATGTGTGTGTGCATAAACATAGACAGAACTAGAATAGACCAAGCATCAGATCAGTCAGTGAAGTTGTCAGGCGAATTTAAAGTTAAAATTTGAGGAAAAAAAACAAAACACTCTAACATATGGGTGGCATGTTTCCCACTTGAATCTAATTAATTGGAGTTAATTTATTTAAAACCATAGTTAATTTTTTAGCACAATCCCATTAACTCTATGTTTTTACTTTTTACTTTTTTACTTGAAGTACATTTTCGATGTTGTACTGTTGTCAGGAGTTTCCGCTGTACTTACTAGAGTCACTACTCTTTTACTTTAGTTGTGAACTTCAGTACATTTGCCACCTCGGATTCTGGGATATTAAAGAAAAAGCCCTTGTTCATCACTTAATGGACTTAATGGACCATTTATGGAACTCCCAGGAGACTGTCCAAAATTAAACGTAAAAGCAGCACCACATTTAGATCTATTGTTGGAGCAGAAAGTTTATGTACACGTGCAATGAAACCGTGCGGCTCTTAAGTAAAGCTTCGGAAGCTTCGTCCCTAAATCAAATAGTGTTGTTTGTCTATATCAGAGTTTTAAAAGTAACAACAAATGGCTTTTTATTGGTTTCTCTTACAGCAGTCGCACTAAATCACAGTTTACAGGCCAAAACAAAATAAAGCCCTAATATAACAAATGTAATCTGCGGCACAGACAGGCTTTTTATTATATGCACTGTTCGTACTCATTCACTTTTGTGGAAATGGGATTTTGGGCCACATGTCTAAGTGTAATAAAGGCAAATTGGAAGAGAAGCTAAAAGTCTGTAGCCGTTTGAAATAATAGCACTTTTTACACTATTAGCAAGAGCGCCACTGAAGTGAGAACTGGTTTGAGAAATGTGTTAAAGGCAATTTTGTGGCCTTAATGGGTAGTCAAAATGTCTGTTGTATTCCATCAGCTTTTCACGGTTTTCTATTTTAGACCTGGAGATTTCAAGCGAAGATGTTGCTCGAGTTCAGATTTGGGAAAACTTTACCAGAAATAGCTAGAAAATTAAATATGAAATGGTTGTTTATTTGCCCAATGCAGGAGGTTGAAGAACAGACACACGTAACGCTACTTTTACTTGAATCCTGATCAAATTGAAATTGTGAAGAAGGTTTGAAGACAATCCATATTGCCCATCCTTAGTTCCATATGACTATTTTAAAGGTGCATTATGTAACATTTGCTCGTCCAAACTACGGCCCGGGGGCCAAATGCGGCCCTCAGACCAATTTTTGTTGGCCCTCCGGCTTCCTGCTAAATTGGTCCAAAGAACAAAAAGTAGTACTTTTTACTGTAAAATTGGAAAAATTCAAGCATTTTGATGTTATACAAAGCCAATATTAATTTTCCAAGTCTTATTAAATGTGTTGAAGCTCATCTAAACTATGTCAAATGCACAATTTCGAATTATTCACTTCATTGTCGGGTTGTCTGTGGCCCTCTGCGCACAGGAAATATGCAATATTTTATGAGCTTAATAACAACTAAATTATTCATAGAAAGAACAATTGTTAATTTATTTCATTAGCAAAATAATCTTTCCTAATTTATAATATTCTTACGATACGTATTAATACCCCAATGTAATAAAATAAATGTTTACCTGTTAAATGAATGGCTATTTTTATACAGTTTGAAATGGGTTACTCAAATTCAGTGCACAATAATCCGTCTTCATCTTTTTTTAAAAAAATTCCTTTATGTTGCAGGTCTCCATTTGCCAGTGTGACCGAGTACTCATTACTGAAGAACAACATTGTGCAGCTTTGTCTAGAATTAACCACTATTGTACAACAGGTGTGTATCTTCTCTTCTCCCACGAACAGTTTACTGAAGCTGAAGAAAAATACTCGTATCCAAGATTTATTATTTATTTTTTCTGCTTTGTTACTTTATATTCAAAAACCTCTTTACTGTGATCCTCAACCCTGGTCTCAGTCAGATGGTTCTGGTCTGTACTCTGGCCGTTAACTCGGGTTTGGACTGTCTAGACTTTGATCCAAACTTTGGTCTGGACTTTGGTCTGGACTTTGGTCTGGACTTTGATTTCGACTCTGCGGTCTTACTCTCTGGGCTTGACTCTGGTCTGGACTTTGGTCTCGACTCTGAACT
The DNA here is from genome assembly GCA_015082035.1 of Chaenogobius annularis. Classification (NCBI taxonomy): domain Eukaryota; kingdom Metazoa; phylum Chordata; class Actinopteri; order Gobiiformes; family Gobiidae; genus Chaenogobius; species Chaenogobius annularis. Next base: position 66,819 of record BJKM01000239.1, on the reverse strand, counting down.
GGACTCTGAACTGGACTCTGAACTGGACTCTGAACTGGACTCTGAACTGGACTCTGGTCTGGCAATCCATCTGAAATATGCTAACTAACAGTGTCAGTACATCTTGGTTGAATTTTAAGTACTGGACAAACTTGAGAACAATCAGTTAAATTTAGTATACATGTGTAGACTCACTTCATCAGAAACAGAGATCAAAATCAGAAATGGGTTTATTATTTATTACAAAAGTCACAAACCAGTAACTTAAAATAATATAAAACAATGAGTTATAATAATAATAAAAATGTGTAAAAATGAACGATTTGCAGTGCAAGTAGATGAAATGCTGTTGATGTATAGCCTTATTTGGTTCTATCACAATTTACTGTTCTTTTTCATTTTAATCGGCTCTGTGAATAACCTTTTAGTTGTTTTCATTATAGACAATATACTCCAGTTTCTAATATCTTCAAAACATTTGCGATATTAGCCACATTCAAAATATCTCAACCCTCTAAATCATTGTTTGTACTTAAAACGTGAAGCCCTAAGCCCACCCTATGATAAAACCAGTTCATAGTTGTTCCTAGAGTCCTGTTTTGGTGCTGATAAAACCCACCCACTCTGACAGACACAAAAAAAAAAGGGGCCACCAATGATCCACAGTGACCCAAACGAGTCCATCAGCCGGTCGTTAACGGGCCAAACAAAAGTGGCAGCAGCAGTGTCGGCCGTGTCAGCTCTCCCCGCACAGACGCATCAAACCGATGAATTAGCTGCTCCCGTGCACATCTGCTGTATTCACTGGGCCTCATTCCCAGGAATAGATTAAGAGCTCTCCACTATTGGTGAAATAACGGCGGCATGTGGCAGCTCCAGGCAGCAGAGGTCCACAGCCGGTCAATCCATTCAGAGAGATATTTATGTAATTGCGATTGCCCGCGAGTGAAACATTTTTACAAACTCAATATATATCGTTCAATAAATGAGAGCTGGAGCAATGTATTTTTTTAGGACTCAATATCTTTATTTGATACTATTTTAAATGAGGAAATCTTAACGAAACTATGACAAAAACAGGCCAAACCAAATATTTAATGATATAAACCAAGATTAAAGGTGGGTTGAAGCAAAAACAGTGTACCAAGGTCTAAGAAAGGACAAACCCAGGTCCAATCTAGATCTAAACCAGGACTAATCTATGGGCTGTACTAGATCTAAACCAGGACTGAATCTAGACTAAGTGTGTGTTTAAATTTGTCCTGTTTTGATCTTGTTTGAGCCCAGTTTAGTCCTGATATTGACATGGTTTAGTCCTGTTCTAGCCCTGTTCTAGCCCTGTTCTAGCCTTGTTCTATCTAGTCCTGGTCTAGGTCCGGGTTTTGTCCCAGTTATTTCCAAATTCTGATGTGGTGTGTGTCCAGATAACCAAGATTTGCCTAGGACTGCACGAGATCTAAGCAGTAGATCCAAAACTAAACCAGGACATAATTTACACTTAACAGTAAATAAACAAGGCTTATCAAGGAAAGATCTAAGACTATACCCGGTCCTAACCAGGACTAAAGGAGGACTAACCTTAAATCAGGTCCATTAAAGGGCTAACCCAGTTCAGGACTAAACCAGATCTATTCCAAAACCAGACCTCCGCACGTACCCCTAGTTCGAGACTCTCTTATGTTAAAAAAGCCACTCGGCTTTTTTCAGTTCTCAAATCTCTCATTTCCAGTTGTTGTATTTCTGGAAGCCGGAGCTATTTGAGCTCTCTGCGGATGTTTGATGAAATGTTTTCCGCTTCCTCACGCCATGTCTCTTCTCTTCCTTCTCTCACGCAGGATTGCACTGTGTATGAAACCGAGAACAAAATCCTACATGTGGTAAGTGGCTTTCCTGTCACTTCAAGCCTTCTACACATAATGCATAATATTCTGTCTGTTTGTGTGAAAAACGGGAATAAACCAAGATTTTACAATAATCCAAAGCGCATACGAGTCCTAGTTCACAGCCACAAAACCCCACCAATGCAATGTTACAAGAACAGCATGAGTTTGCCATTTATTTAACGCGGCACTATTAAAACTATGACACCTTTCTTGTGGTGGATACATCGCCTGCTTGCTCTTTGGAGATGTCACTGCTGAGCCCGAAATGTCTCACAGTACGGCATTGAACGTGTCTTATCTCCATGGAGAAAAGCAGATGATGCCACCAGTCCTGGCCAGTCCAGATCAGTGGAGAGGCGACCTGGCTCACAGTCAGAATGCATGGTATCTAGGTATTTGTTGACGATATATAAAAGAAATTCACTACGGAACATTCTAGACAAAGCATAAATTTGTCCATGGCGGCGAGCAGGTGGCGGACCAGCAGAAAAATTTACATAGTGCTGCTTTAAATTGACAAACTTGGATTGCGTTTTAATGGAATATAATTGGCCAAACTTAATTTCGAGGGTTGTGTTTTTTTGGGTTGTATGTTTCACTATTTTAAGAAATATGCAATACATTTTTAGCATTATTAATTAAAACACATAGGCACAAGTGTACTTTATCTTACGTACTACAAATGATCATTAAATGTTGTTGGTAACGAGTGCGCTGGGCATTGATTGACAAAACAAAGCTAGGATTTAACCAGGACTATACCAGGTTCGGACCAGGACTAAACCAAGTGAAAATAGAAATGATTGAAACCAAGATTATACCATGAGTAGGGTAAAAAACCTTGGCTATAAATAACCAGGGCTAAAGTAGAACTAGAGAAGAACTGAGGTTTCAAGCAGGACCAAAACAAGAAGACTAAAGAGTGTTACGCATTCGATTCAAACTCGGCATGTAACCTACTCGTCTCACCAAGGACAGGAACATGCCTTCTCCTCCTTTTCTCCCCCGCCAAAGTGCAGTGGGTTCTCGTTTTCCCGTGAGCCTGGGGCAGAGTGAGGGGAGGAACGGTGGGCCGTGCATTTGAGAGTGTCGTCTTCATGCATGTTTGACCGTGTCTGGTGCTACATGGGAAGCCCAGTGAGCAGCCGAGCTCTGATCGGGCCTGACAGCTGCGGGGAGACGTGTCCCGCTGTTGTTCAAGGCAAAATGGAGGAGAGGCCGCATCAAAAACTCGACAGGTTTGAGAAGAAGATGACTACATTTTTTAGCGTATGAAGACGGCAAGCGTTTTGGTGAGAGTTCAGAAGCAGGGATCTGCTAAAAGTTGCGTTCAAGTGGGTAAAATTGAGCAAGCAGGAAGGTCAGTTTCTGTGGTAGAATTTTGGTTTTGAATATGTGTTTAGTTCTGGTTTGTGGTTTATATCTCTGTCCCAATTGTCGATAGGCCAAATAATAACAACAAAGTTCAGAATTTCAAACACAAATTAACCATTTTCAAAGTGGTGGCATTACTCAAACACAAATGTATGATTGTTGTCAGTTGAAAGGAAAGGACTTTGAGTTAAATATGGCAAGTTTGCGGAGACAAATAATTATCTGGTTCAACATTTTGTGGATTTTTTTCTTTCTTTTGTCATTTCTTTCAAAAACTGTGAACTTCAGACATTCAAAACCTTTGGCATTTCCCAACTACTGTGCAAAGAAATGTGATGTTTTGTTTCCCTGACACCAACTTACTTGGCCTGAAATGAAAACAATACATAACATAAGCTGTTTGCTATCATCTTTAACAGTGAGTTGTGCTAAATCTGAACTTTTATCTGTTAAATCTGTCATGTAAAGCAAAAATCATCTTTGATAATAAATTATATCCACACAACTATCCCACATATTATAATATTTGCAGGATGTCCTTATAACTATTACTTACCCTAACATGCACATGTGTCATTCCCACTAAATCTGGCTCAACATAAACAAGAGAAAGAGCTATAAATGCTCACCATAATGATATAATTCGCTATTGTTTGTTGTAAGATTTCTACTTTGAATTTGGTGGTTGTCTGTAGCAGCAGTTTGGCTCTTCTCAGTCGCATGAGTCGAATATTGACACGTTTGGCTTTGAACATGTGTGCACAGACAGAGCAGCGCGAGTCTGTCACACTCAGTCAGTCTCCACAGGAAAAGCAGTGACACGTGGGAGGAGGAGGTGTAAAACCAGGACACAGGAGGAGGGAGCGCAGTTTTAGATGTGTTTCTGTACTATATCAGAGACGTAAATGTCACACAGGCGCGCTATCAAATGCAAACATATAAGTAGGTCATTTAAAGTAAGTCATGGGAGTAAAAAAAAGCAAAGGTAAGCCCTATATTCAGCTGCTGTTTTGACATAAGTAGAACAGTCTATTTTTGCTCAACAATCCAAAAGTAATTTCTCATATGTTCAGCTTTATTACAGACAGTTTTTCCTTATTGGTTACATTGCATTTTCATGAATATATTGATAAACGTCTATGTTTAAACTGTGCTAACTGTGTTAATCCTGCGCAAAAGCAGAAGAAAAGACACTCAAAATCTGCAAAATTCGTATTTCCTAATGTATTTGTGAAAGTAGCGCTCCTCCGATGACACTGACTTACCCCTCCACTCTCCCACGCATAAAATAGATGTTCCACGGAGCGCTGACGGCTTTGGATATGAAGATGCAGGACTTTTATAAGGACAAATTAAAATGAACACATTTTACCTGGAAAACAGCTCTTGCTCCTTTATCAGTTACGATGCCCTGGAACTTTCTGTGTTGCAACAAAAATGAGTTAATGAACAAGAGTAATTTTACCTGGCCCCTTTTCCATGAAATATGCCTTTTTGGATCTGGTTTAAAATTGTTTTTTGTTCTAGTTGGCCTAATAGTAGCAGTAGTAGTAGTGTGGACCTATTCAATAAATGATAGATGGAACGGGATCAATATTTATCATACTTTTTTTTTTTCACTAGTAGGGAAATATTAGTTATTTTTTTGAATATGATCAATTTGAGCCTCATTAGAATGTCAAATAAGTAACTTCTATGACTCATTTATACACAAGACCTAAGTGTGTTATTGTGCTATATTTCTGTTGCACTTTTGGGTTAAAGGGAATATCATATGCTTTAGTTTCATTATTGGTGTTTATTATTTTCTTTTTGGGTGGTTATCATGCTTGTGTGCGTTGTGTGACGTGGTGCGTTTGTGTTTTTCCATGTAGTTTGTCAGCTTGTGTTCAATAATGCAGATGGGCTCCTGTAGACAGCAGCCTGCAGCGTTCGTTTGGATGGGACCGAGATCAGATCAGTGCAGGATCTGTGAGGCTGATGGAGCGTGGAGAGAGTGAGGAGGCTCGGGCAACGCATGCAGAAGGATCACAAGCATTACATAAGCCCTGCCCTACTTGTGTGTTTCCCCCTTTTCCTCCTCATTCAGCTCACATCCAGATCAGGTTTACATTTGGGGGCTATTTTAGATCCTGCTGATTTTATGGAACTCACCCAAATCTAGGCATAGGAAAGAAAAATCATATTTATCTGGTTTTAAGTGATATTATCCACTAGGTAATCCTTAAATGTGTGAGATTATTAAGATTATTTAACAAAAATATTACTTTAAAATGTTTTTGTTTTAAAATCTAAAGTGCAAAATGCAAAAGAGTGTTGTTGTTTTTTTAAAGACATTAGTCTTTCTTAAGACTTTTTTTTGTTTTACATTACCTTTTTGTATTTGTGTTTTATACTTTATTTTAGATCACTTGTTTTGATCACTTAGAACAAATGTTTTCATCTTATTTTAAGGTTTATCAAAGCCTCGATATATTTTCTTATTTTTATATTTCGTGGTAAGCAGTTTTCACTGGTAGATAATTTCTCTTGATACATTTCTACCTAAAACAATTGTATTTTTCTCATTTTAAGAAGGTTTATTTTAGCAGTGGTTGTGTTCACGTTCCACAATGTAATAATTTCAAATGGGCCCTCCATTTGAAGAAATATTTTGGAAGAAATATCCAAAGTGTGATCCACAAATGTTTAATATTTGTATTATTTGTTTGGCTCCACAAACTTGTCATATTACTCTTATGACTTAATGTCCTTTCAACCGACGGCAATCATATCTTTTGGGTTGAATAATGGCACCACTTTCTGAAGCTACTGTGAGAAAATAATTTCACTTTAGTTGTGCGTTCAGTGCGTTCAGTGGATAAGCCCAGCCATTAGAGATATTAACCATAGACCAGGTCAAAACATCTCCATTTTGACAGTTAAAAGGCAGATTCTTCCCATACAAAGCTCATTTTCTGCTTTTCCTTGTCCATGTCTACAGCATGTGAACTGAGGATTAGTTTGGATTAGTTTATTTATACAGCACATTTAAAAAAGTTTGTATTTAAATAGCGGAATCTATAAAAAAAAAAAAAAATCATTAAAATTAAATTGGTTGACACATTTTAAGTTGAAAAATGCAATTGTAATTTAGTTCTGTGTATTGCTGTCTAAGCTGCCCATTTGATGAAAAGGCAGAGGTTTAGAATGATGTCCTTTTCTAATATATATAGTGGCTTAATGTGTCTAATAAAGCAACTTCCAAATGTGTTTTACTCACTTTCTAACAGTAAATTTACTACTTGGAAATATAATAATAGTGGCAATGACAGAGCATCATTTATTCTCTCTATCTGACACTTCAATACGCATAAAATTAAAATGAATGTAAGCACAACGACAGATGAAGGAAAGACCACTTGTTTCTGGTCCAAATGACTCTCCGACAAAGCACTTTTCTTATGTGAGACTCTAGCTGTGGCGACGACATATGATTTAGAATTAGTAAAAGCAGAGTCTGTTCTGTTCTGTGTGGCGGTGAAGAAGGCGTGAGATAAGAGACGGAGAGCAGGAGTCTGTGATGTGTGATTCAGGTTTAATCCATTTGGCAGCGTCCTTTCTGTTTGACTGCTCTTCAGTCGCAGCCAGCAGCAAAACCGCACAAGTTTAACCTCTGGAAAATCTGCACTCGGATCCTGAGATAAAAGATCACCTCTTTTTGGAGGGAGAGGTTTGGCCCTGTGTACTTCATTTGCTTACCTTATTTGTGCTAATTGCAGGTAAATAATGCGGTTAGATTCAGTTCACATTAGGGTTTATCCAATTAAATAAGAGGGAGCAATTCTTTAATTAGGGATGTCCAAACTATGGCCCAGAGGCAGATGCGGCCCTCCAAACATTTTTTACTGTCCCTCAGGCTGCTAAATTGGCCCAAATAGCTATTTAGGGCTCCAAGACATATCACAATTAAATCAAAATCTTAATATGAATTAAATTCAATTTATTTTTGTCATGCCCAAAATCACAACAGTAGTTGCCTCGAGGGGCTACAGTGGAAAACAAAATAAACAATGTTCATAGGGACTTGGAAATGTCCAAATAGTCGCTTTTGGCAAATCGGAAAGACTGAAATGATCTAGTTAACATATTTTCTTAATGTCTTAATCCATTTAAAAGTTGTCTACACCTGAAATGCATGAGATTCTTGGATTAGTTTTAATTAGATTAGTAAATTAGAGTTCACTTTTCTATCAAATGTTAATGCTCCTGGACGGGTTTGAAATGTAAACTTGGAACAGAATCAAAACATAGAGTACATGGCCAATCAAAGCCAATCTCAGTACTTTTCAGAAAAAGCGCAATAAAAAAACTATAATTAAATCTAAGTGGATGTGACCTTACAGTTTTCTGTCTATTCAGTGTTAGTGGCTGATGAAGTATCATAACTAGAACCCTACGTCTAGCTAATCAATAACCTAGTGATTGTAAACTAGTGACTGTAAATCTTTAGAACTACTCATCCAAGTCTTAGTATCAGCGAGAATCTGCCGAGCCTAAAAGACTCTAACAGACACTAAGCCGGGAGCTTCTTGAAAAACTCTTCTTGGTCTTTTCTTGGTTTATTAAACGGCAAAAAGTACAAATACAAAAGTGGTTCGACACAAGCTAAGACAGTCAAAAAAGTGGCAAAAGACCGCCTCGAGCCAGCATCTCTGACACATTGTAACTCCTCCTTACATTGTGATTTGCTGTTAAACTTTTAACTTTGCGTACCCTAGATCTGCTTTAGGCCTTTACGGACATTCTTCAGACTCATTAGCTATTGTAGCATGGCCCTATAACCAGAGTCACTCACACAAACCGATTCTGGTAAAAGGCATTTGCAAACCCATGAAATAAAGTATGAGGTCGGCTTTAGCTACCATTGAGATAACACAAAGTTATAAAAAACAATCCAACTATATCTCTGGCTTATACGATATGGGCTGCATTATTTAGTAAGTCATAATAACACAAACTACGGTTCATATTTCTCCATCATCATCATCCAAAGATTAGATCTTTTCATAATCATAACGTATGATACCCTATTGCCATTGCTAATACTACTAATAATAACGTCAAGTCTGCTTCAACAACAAATATATTGGTTTGAAATGGGTATTTTAAGGTTACGAGCCTGAATCAAGACGAGGGTCCACAGTTAAATGCATTGTTTGGGTTCATTCTGACTTCGGAAACAAAGGGAGCTGCCGATTCTGGGCTTTTGTTTACGACGAGTTCAAATGTGTCCCGCCGCTTTGCATATTTCGTTTCAATTAAAATAAAATAAAATAATCCTGCCTTTCCGTGGGATCCTCCATAAATAAAACCTAACTAACTCAAAAGTACCACGCATTTCAGAACATTTATAATAGTCTAGACTACAGACTATGCAGCATTACTCTCTACAAAACCCCATAAAACCCTATATTTTATAGTTTTATAGTTTTATACTACCTGATTGCACCTTTTGCCATTTACTATTGGAGCCACAGAAGCAATTTTTGGGGATGAAAGAGGACACAAAGTTAGCTCGTGTGAGAGTATAAGTTTTAGTTTGGCGTGCGTGCTAATTCTGCCTCTACATGCAGCCGCCCTCTCGCTATTTCCTGCTACCTCTAATCCAGTAATTACTCATTAAGATCGAAATCAGAAGATTATTTGTCGCAGGGTTCATTGGTGCATGTGTGGAGCAAGTCGTGCATGCTAGATTGTCTATTCAGTGTTATGAAATATAAGTGCGCTTTTGCATTTTTCCCCCCTAACAAGCACACTTTGACTCCTATATGCCGTGTGATTTGATAACCGAGCTCGCAGTCAGTCATTCAAGATTAGATTCGGCTGGGGGTAAATTAACGGGCATGCGTGGCCAACCACAAATTGCCTGAAAAACAGTCGAGGTTTATCTGGCACAAAGGTGAAACGTCGCCCGGGCTTTTAATTTGGTGAATTTGCTCCGGTGCGTCTCCAGAGATTAAACGGACAGAAGTGCAGTTACGTCCTCTGTGATGTATTAGACAAGAAAAAACTGAATGCTTTTAATAATTTGGCAGTGATTTGGTGGCGTTAACGATTGTCCTGGTTTAGTCCTAGTTTAATCCCAGTTCAGTCTTGATGTAGACTTTGTATGCTCCTGTTACGGCCCTGGTTTTGCCCTGGTCTAGATTCGGTTTAGTTCCAGGTTTTGTCGCAGTTTAGTTGCAGTTTTTAGTCACTTATTTATAGTAGTTGCTATGGCCTATTTGATCTCGTATTATATGCAGTAGTACAAATTGTAGTGGTAGAGAGGGATGTCAAGATTATTTGGTTGATCGATAATCGTGATTATTCAGGTCACAATATAATGTAAGAACCAAAAAATAATAATCGTGAGAATTTTAGAAGCAAAACAAAATAGACCTAATTTTTGTCAAATTTTACTTTATTTTTTCCGTCAGAAAGCTCCTTTTAATAAAGCCGTTACACACAAACTTGAGGAACAGGGACATGTCAGCACGAGAATGAAAGACAATTCAAGATTTCACTGTTGTCACTGTCTCAATAATCATGAATAATCGTTAAATCGGGATGGTTTTTCTCACAATAATCGTAATACTAGCATTCAATTTTGTGACATCCCTAGTGGTGGAAGTAGATGTAGAAATGGCCATCAAAGCGGTAGTAGAAGAAATAGCAGTAGTAGTTTACAGCCTCATGTATATGACATTGGTTACCTGTTTGGTGGCAATGTCAAATAAACAAATAAATAAGTAAAGTATTAGTAATATAATCACTCCAGCTACAGTGGTCCTGATCAATTCTAGCTCAAGGTCTGCAGCCTGACACTGCTCCTGACAGGTTTCCCCAGCGACATTGAAGGATGGTCAAATGCAGAAGAAATAATAATGAGTAGCTTAATCTTAACCTTAGTATTAACACTCTTATAGTTATGTAGTTAGTGTTGTATAATAGTAATTGTACCAGGGATTTTAGTTATATGCTTAGGTATAATAGCAGTAATACCAGTAATAATGCTTTGTCAATAGTAGTAGTAGTAGCAGTAGTAGCAGTAATAGCACTAGTGGCATTAATAGTAGCAGTAGTAGCAGGAGCAGTAATTGTAGCAGTAGTAGCAGTAGCAGTAATAGTAGCAGTAAGCAGGAGCAGTAGCAGTAATAGTGGGAGTAGTAGCAGTAGGAGTAGTAGCAGTAGCAGTAGTATTAATAGTAGTAGTAGCAGGAGCAGGAGCAGTAATAGTAGTTGTAGTAGCAGTAATTCAATTCATTTCAATTCAGTTTATTTTTGTAACGCCCAAAATCACAAAAGCAGTTGCCTCGAGGGGCTACAGTGGAAAAAACAGAATAAAAACAAAATAATGCTGGTAGTATGCTGGTAATGCTGGTAATGTCCCAGCATCCCGTGTCCTTAGACAGATGTCCCAAGCTCCCCTTTCTTTAGACCCTCCTTCTCGGCCAGGAAAAACTACCAAACCTCTTTGGGAGAAAGTAGAAACCTGGAGAAGTTCCACGGTGAAGGAGATACCCGACTCCCTCGGACGGACAGGCGGACCTCAGTTTGCAGATACACGGTGGAGCTGGACCCACTCAGGAGGAGAACCAATTCTTCGAGGCTGATGAAGAACCGTTCATATAGAGAGAACCGTTTCTCCAGGCAGACCGTTTCTCCAGGTAGTTGAGGAGCATCCGGATCCACAGGTCGTCAATGGGCCTGCTCCACTCCCGTCGGGGAAGTGGGAGAAGAAGAAGGAAAAGCGATTAACAAATTGTTATTAAATATTAAATATTGTTTGATAGAAAAGTAGTAAGAAACAGAGGATAGTGCTCAAGCTGCCATACTTCCCCCAGCATAGTTGCTCCTTGGGCAGCATAGCTGGGAACTGTAGGTTTTTATTTCTGTTCCTAACTGGCCTGACCATAAGCGATTTCAAAATTTCAAAGAGGAACGTTTTAAGCCTGGTCTTAAATGAAGAGACTGTGTCGGCCTCTTTAACATGGACAGGAGCTGATTCCACAACAAAGGAGTTTGATAGCTAAACGCTCTACCTCCTACTGTGCTTTTAGAGACTCTTGGGACCACCAGAAGTCCAGCATTTTGAGAGCGAGGTGCTCTGTAGGTAGTAGGAGTAGTAGCAGGAGCAGTAGCAGTAATAATAGCAGTAATAGTAATCGTTGTCGTAGTAATCCTGTTTAAGACTATGGCCATCTACATTATGTCAGGTCATATTTAGTGACATGAATGATAAAATGGCCCCTAAAGCGCTCTACTTTACCACAGTGTGTTGTATTCAGATGTTATTAAATGTCAGGGTGGTCCTTGAGGGGCCGACTGCGCTCAGACTGTGCTCCGTCTGAGCCCGGGGGCCCAGCCTGTGGACACGAGACGGGCCAATGGGGAAAGTGGGACAATCTGAGGAAATGATTTGTGTTTCACCTCAAACAGCTCAGGTCAAAGCCTCCCCCACGGACCAGAAACCAATCGGAATAACTGTCTCTCTCTCTTCTCACTTCATCGCCCTTCATCTGTCTCCCTCTCACTCTCTCACTCTGTCACTCCTTCGCTTTCTCGCTTCCTCTTTTCTTTCTCTCTTCATCTCTTTCTCTCTCACACTGTATTCTCTTTTCTCACCCTTCTTTCTCACTTGTTTCTCCCTCTCTCTCATCTCTTCATTACTTTTCATCTTTTTCTCTCTCATACTCTCTTCTCTTTTCTGACTCTCATTTTCCCTTTCCCTCCCGCTCTCTATCCTCTTTCTTTCTCTCTCTTTTCACTTCATCTCTTTCTCTCTCACACTCTTCATTTCTCACTCCCTTTCTCACTTTTTGCTATCCCTCTCGCTATACCTCATGCTCTTTTTTCTCCTCATCACTTGTCATCTCTTTCTCTGTCACACCCTCTCCACTTTTTTGACTCTCATTTTCCCTCTTGCTCGCTATCCTTTTTTTGTCTCTCTTTCTTTCTCTCTTTCTCTCTCATACTTATCTTTTCTCACTCCCTTTCTCACTTTTTGCTATCCCTCTCTACCTTGCTCTCTTTCCATCTCTTCATCACTTATCGCTTTCTCTCTCACACCCTCTTCTCTTTTCGGACTCATTTTCCCTCTCGCTCCCTATCTTCTTTTTCTTTCTTGTTCTCTTTTCTCTTTATTGCTCTTCATCACTTTCTCTCTCACACACACCTCTTTTCTCACTTTCCTTTCTCACATTGTATCTCTCTCCCTCTCCTCATCACTTGTCATCTCTTTCTCTTCCACACTCTCTTCTCTCTTCTCACACTCATTTTCCCTCTTTCTCTCGCTCTCATCTATATTTCTCTATTTCTCCCTCTTTTCTTTCTCCCTCTTTTCATTGCTTTTAATCTCTTTCACTGACACTCTCCTTTTCTCGCTCTCTTTCTCTATCCGTCCATCCTTTTTCTCCTCACTTCATCTCCATTAATTGCTCCTCTTTCTTTGTTTCTCTCTCTCACACACACACACTTCTTATCTCTTCATCATTGCCCATCATTTCTCTCTCTGTCCCTCCCTCTCCTTACTCACCTTATCGCCCTTCATCCTCTTTATATATCTCTGTATTTCCCCTTCATTACCCTTCATCTATCTCTGTCTCTTGCTCCTTCTCCGTTTCTCTCTCTCTGCCTCTCTCTCTTCATTGCCTTTCATCTCTCTCCTGTCTCTTTCTTATTTTCTCATCATCCCCCCTCTCTTCCCTAACTTTATCACCCTTCACCCTGCTCCTCTCTCTGATTCCCTGTTTCTCTCTCACAACTTTCGTCTCTCTTCCTTACCTGTTAATCTTTCTCTCTTTCTTCCCCTCTTTCTCTCCCCCTCCCCCCTCTTTCCCTTCTCCCTCTCCATCCACCTTCCATCCCTATCTCTCTTCTCTCTTCTCCCTCTACATCCACCCTCCATCTCTCTCTCTCTCTTATCCCTCTCCATCCACCTTCCATCCCTATCTCTCTTCTCCCTTCTCCCTCTACATCACCCTCCATCTCTCTCTCTCTTATCCCTCTCCATCCACCCTTCCATCTCTAACTCTCTTCTCTCTTCTCCATCCACCCTCCATCTCTCTCTCTCCATCTCTCTCTCTCTCTCCCCCTCTCTCCCCCCCCTCTATCTATTTCTCTCTCTCTCTCCATCCACCTCCATCTCTCTCTTCTCCCCTCTCCATCCCCCTCTCTCTCCCCTTCTATCTATTTCTCTCTCTTCTCCCTCTCCACCGCACCCCCCATCTCTCTCTTCCCAGTGTATAAACCTTTAGCAGGGATTTGCGACCACATCATCTCCCTCTCGTCCGACTCCCTGGTGTCTCAGTCGGCCCATCTGGAGGTGGTCCATCTCACCAGCATCTTACCCAACGAAGGCCTGGTATGAACACACAATACACACACAAATACACACACAGATACACACACAAATACACAGACAAATACATGCATGAATTCACACAGATGGACTCAAGCTGGAAAGAATTTGCAAATATTGTTGCCAAAAAAGCTGGTGTTAACATGTTTGTTTTTTTTAATACGTTTTGTCATAATGATGTCTCTTGGGGAACATACTTGAGTTGAAGTGTTGAAGTAAGTGAAAGTAAACAGATAATTGCCTAATAATTAAACATATTTGGTATCTTTCCAAGGAGATCATAAAACTAAAGTACAGCTCTTGTTTGTCACTTGTAGACAAAAATGTCGCTGATTTTCTCATTTATTATTTATTACACAATCTGGTATATAAGAAAACTAGCTAAAACCAAGAATATGGCTATACTATCTTATATAACATATTTTCATCTGCCTTTAAGTCTTTGGGAAGTTGGAAGTGTTTATTTTAATTTGAAATCCTCTTTCTTAATTTCCTTTGACGTTTTTTTTTTTTTTTTCAAGTTTAATAGCTGTAGCCTTTAACTGTCTCTAATATGTAAATAACTATATACTTAGTAACTTCAGTAACTTGGAAAGGAAACGTATCTCTTAATCGTTTTAAATTGACTCAGTTACCTGAATGTCTTTCCCCTCGTTCTTGTGATGCAGGGGATGTATATCAAATCCACGTACGACGGACTCCACGTCATCACCGGCACCACTGAGAACGTGAGCTTCCTCTTTCACTCTGACCGAAATGTGACTCTTGGCATTTACAATTTGTCGTGAGATGAAGCCGTCTCCTCGTGTCCTCAAATGTCTCTCTCTCTCATTCTTTCTTTCTTTCTTTCTTTCTCTCTCTTTTTGCCATCTACTTCTATCCTCCTCTGTTTTTCTCTCTTACCTCTCTCCCCTTCGTGCTATCTCGGCCCCTCGTTTCTCTGTGTGTATCTGTGTCCCTCCTTCTCTCACCCCTTCTCCCTCTTTCGTCCCCCCCACCTCTTACATCTACCGCTCTACTCTATTCTTCTCTCTTACCCCTCTCCTCTCTTCCCTTCGCTCTATCTCTGCCCCTTGTCTGTCTGTGTCTCTCTGTGTCTCTCTTTCTCTCTCACCCCATCCCTATTTTCCCCCCCTGCCTCTTTCTCTCTTTCTTTCTTTCTCTGTCTCTCTTGTCTTTTTCCCTCTCCCTTGACTCTCTGTCTCTCTCTGTCTCACTCACTCACTCTCTCACTCTGTCCTTCTCTCTGTCTTCCTCCATTTCCCTCCCCCCTGACTCGCTTTCTCTCTCATTCATTCTCTCTCTTCTTTCCATCTACCTTTCTCCTCTATTCTCTCTTACCCCTCTCCTCTCTTCCCTTCGCTCTATCTCTGCCGCTCATCTCTCTGTGTCTCGCTTTCTCTCTCACCCCTTCTCCCTCTTTCGTCCCCCCGTGGCGCTTACTCTTGCTCTCTCTCTCTCTCTCTGTGTCTTTCTCCCTTTCCTTCCCCCCCTGACTCTCTGTCTCTCTCTCTCTCCTCAGTCTCCAGCCGACCTGTGCAAGAAGATCCACGCGGGTGACGAGGTGATCCAGGTCAATCATCAGACAGTGGTGAGCCTCAGAACGTCTAAACTATTCTCATTGTAGACTATTCTAAATTTCCCAGATGTAAGTACTTAATCTATGTCGAAAAGTAAACGTATTATTATTATCACCACAAAAACTATTCATCAACCGCAAATTTCTCTGTTAATGTCGACTATATAAACGATCCCTGCAAGTACTTATGTTACTATTTGCAGTACTACTACCATGCTTTTTTAATTACAATATCTGAATGTTGCCCTCTTAGACACCCTAGGGATTAAAAACATTAATTTCCAGATGTACAAAAACATTTCTTCTTTGTCAAATTTGTAAAAGTACCGTAACGTTCTCAATTCTCTCATACCACTGCTGCTTTTGAGTACCATTCTGTGTTGTTTTTTTAATCTTTCTCTGCTTTTTCTTCCGTTGTTTCGGGTGTCTTTTTTGTTCGTTTTTCACCAATCCTAATGCAGATCTATTGTCATTTTCTGCTGTGTGCTAGCCCTGTCCATCACATTTCCTTCAATCCAGTCTGGGTATTATTGGTTACATGTTGCTGCAGGCAGATTTTTAGATTGATTTTAGAATTCTTTTTAGGCATTTGCTTTGAAATTCATTTAGTCTCTTCTCTTCTTTCTTGGTGATCTTCCATTTTACTGCTTGAACAATAGCTCTGTGTTTTCCTCCCCAGCTTCTCCTCTTGTGGACCACGCTAAAAGTCTTACGTAAATAGCTTCGAAACTGGACAAAATGTGCTTAGAGCTTGATGTGCATGTGCAAGACTTTGTTCATAAACGCTTTAATTAGCGTTACTGATACTTTCACGGTTGGATTATGGACTTTTATAACTTAACCATGTTTAAAAGCAATGCATACATTTTGCCCATGCTTTTTGTAGTCCATATAGAGCTAGATTTGTGTGTGTGCTGCCCCCTCAGTGCTTTGTGAGCTGTGATTGTGTCTCTATGTAGGCTAATGAAGTTTGGAGCTGCGGCAGATTATAGGCCGCTTGTTGCCAAACCTTTTGAATTTGATATGATTGCCTCCTCACTGTTTGTCCAAGGTTCATTCACTCTTGTCACCCAAAAACTGAACAAGATGTTTAGTTTGAAATGTGAATTAATGTCCTACTTTCCCTAATGAATCACAGCTGACAGTTTATTGTGTGATTAATTGACGTGCCTCACCTATAAGAAATACTTTTTCTGTGAGGTTTGCACGTTCTCCTTGTGTCTGGGTTGGTTCCTCGAGCGATGCATTAAACTAAAACATGCAAAGTTAGATACTCCACGTTGCCAAGATGTTTGAGCCATTAAAAAAACTAATTTTATTTGATCTGAAACCAAGAATAAAACATAAAACTAGAACATCCTGCAACACTCTGCCACATTTAAAAATAGATTTGCGAAGAGATTGAAAGAACAAATTTCATTACATTACAAAATCATTACACTCCTGTCCCTCATGCTCAGCTGTGGCGCTGCTTTTATGTCTATTCGTGAGACTTTTGTTTGAGTCCAACTTCAAAAACCGGACAGACTCGCTGCTGAATTTAAAAAAAAAAGTGTGGATTTTTGCTCAAATAACAAAGTGATTGTTTGAAGAGACGGCATAATTATATGGAGGTAATAGCATCTGGGAAAATAATGAAGACTCTTGGGGATTGAAAAACCACTTCAGCAGCAGTTTACGCTCCTGCATTTATTTATTTTTTTGGTTGGCCGTCCTCGACTCCCTTTTGCGTTCTGCGTATTTGCATAACACAACCATTTTAAACTGGCCTCATTAGACTGGCTTTGTGGAGCGACACTATAGCGGATAAACACTGAAGTTATGCAATGTCAATACAACTTTCTCTTAGATCATTGGCAGAAAGGCTTATATAAATAGCATAATGTAAAACATCTCAACATAAACATTTATTTTTCTCGAACTTTACACCCACACCAAAATAGTCTGGGAATAGAATCAGAAAACTACTTGTCAAACTTCTTTCCTCTCTTTTTTGCAGGTTTTACATTTGCATTGTTTTCTGTTATAAAACATAAAGATTGCACAGCACAGTTAGATTTCAAGATAATTAAGCATTACATTGGCCAAAACATATTACCAAATAGTATTATTAATTAATTATTGAAAACTACAAGATGTACTTGTGTAAACCCTATATTGTATGTGGGTGAATAGGTCAGAAAGGTAATTGTTGTGGTCTGTTCTTTAAAAATGACATATCCTGTGCCTTATGTTCTGTCAGTTTGATAAATTAACTAAGTAAGATTACTTTATGCCACCTCTGTGATTAAAATATAACCCTTTAATCATCCAATTTGTAGATATCAGATATGGTGATTCAGTGCAGTCTCAGAAGAATCATTACATTTTAGTTACATCTTAAGGAAATATAAGGCTACTTTACGAGAAGAATACTATTTTATGTATCCACAACTACTGTGTATTGATCGACATTCACGGGACGGTTCCCCACAGAACAGGACCGTAATAAATCCATGTAATAAATGTAGCTCTATTTCTGTCCCATTTGGGTCCGTGAATCCCATCCAAAGTAAACGACCGGAGCCGCGTCCTTGTCCGCCCTCTCTCTGCCCTCGCTCTGCCTCTTCTGGGGGCCACAAGCTCGCGTTTGAACTGGGACAGAGCGATTGGGCCGACACTTGCTGCTCGTCATTATGTCAAGAATGGGGTCAATGCTCTGTCTTCCATCCGTGTGTGGTGGGTCTCCGCGGACTCTTACAGTAGACCAGAGCCGATGATGAAGCCTCCGAGTTTGAGACAGTGAAACCAGAGCACTGTTTCACTGGCTTTTCATCCCAATATGGCCCACACTGCAGATTTGAGCTGAACAGTCTATAATATGTACTAGTCTGAAAGATGAAAGATGAAGTAGATGTAGCTTGCTTGCAGTTTTTGTGACTATGGAGCTAAAGCTGCAGATTTCTCTCCTACATGGGCATACAGGTGTATTATTATGACCGCTGACAGTTTGAGTAGCTCTTCATCGTGGCGACTGTTAGCAAATGGGATAATTGAGGCATGGTGAATATTTTGCACTCAAACCTGATGTTTTAGGACAAAGAACAAGTGGGGGAAAACTGTGAAAGGAGGACGTACGTTTTCTAAGGATTTGACCAGATCTCGTGCCATAAGATTCTGTAGGATATAATTGCAGGATATAAGATTGTGCGCACATGAGGAAAATTGTCTTGTGAGATTTTCCTCCATGTTTTGTGCTTGTGAGTTGCATATTTTGAGAAGCTGTAGTTCCAAAAAGCTGTAATGCTACAATGACAACAACCAAACAGCACTATACATTATATTTCTTCAAAATCTTGTCTCTCGTATCTGGTCTTGTTGAAATAGTGTCTCGTTCCACCCCTAACGTGTTCAGATCATCTTTCCTCTGGGTTTACTTTAGACAAAATACTTAACATAGGAATACAAGAATACAGTTGGGTATCTTAGTTTTAATGCACAATATGACAGCAGTGAAAACCTTTTTGTTTTGTGTGCACTAATCCAACAAATGAGCTAATAAGAGCCAACACAAGTTATGTAATGTTGGTTCTGTTAAATAAAACAAAGTATCAAGCATTGAATTTCATTTACTGTTTGGTCATTTAGACACTTTGCAAAAAAATCTAATCAATCAATATCAAAAGGAGCCCAGCAGCCAAAAGCTTACTGTGCCTATACCATTTTTGATTAATGGGTATCATTATTTCTACAAAAATAATAAATATGTACAAAATGTTATCGACCAAATATGCCAATTAATTCCAAACAATCCTTACCGTTGTTATACTGTCAACCATCAACAACTATAGTACTGCTAACTGTCTATGCATGTATTTAGTGTATATATTTATCTACTTTTCCTTGGTGGTCGGTTGTCAGATTTCAAAATTGTATCATCTTCTCTTCTATCCAAAATGCAGACTATAGGCGTCACGTCATCACTGCATTGCTGGTTCCATTTCCCAGTCTATTTCTGTAGATCTTTGTCTAACCCCGGCCTCTCTGCGTCCTCAGGTGGGCTGGCAGCTGAAGAACCTGGTAAACGCCCTCAGAGAAGACCCATGCGGCGTCATCCTCACTCTGAAGAAAAGGCCCCAGAACACGCTCAGCTCCACCCCTGCACTGCTCCGGAACGTGCGCTGGAAGCCCCTCGGCCTGCAGGTGCGGCCGCTTTTAGTCGCGATGATGTCATTCTGTTACTGGGAAAAAAATGACATGTTATTATTTGACGGGTGGTTATGATGTCCCTATATTTACACTACAGTATTAGTATCCAAGACAGAATGATGAGAGCATTGGGTAGGTGCCATAATGATGACAATTTAACGACCTTTTGAATGGGGAAAAAGTCTTCAAAATGTTGCATAAAACAGGTAGGGAACAATAATTAAGTTTATCGCCATAAAAAGGGTAGACACTGATTGATTGTGGTACCTTTTTGTGTCTGCGTGATAACCGCCAACAAAGATAATTAGATCATTATACCACCATAACGTGCAGAACAAAGCTGTAAGTACTTTAATAGTTTTGAACACTTATTTATATATGAAAGTATATGTACTCATTTAACTCACTAATCACAATTAATTTGGTAATGATAATCCCATTCCTAATCACAGGAAGCTGAAACCCATGATTAATAGAAATAATATAAGATAGTGGGCCCCGATTTTATGTGTCCGAGTTCAGATGGGCAAGATTGTTGTTTGGATTAACCTATAAGAGAAGCGCATTTGTATCAAAACAGACAATAAAAAGGGAAAATAGAATATCGGAGGACTTTAAAACAACTCGAACTTCTGCAAAAGCAATGAGTGATGCCTGAAGTGAACGAGTGAACGCTGTTAACTATTCTGAGGTGAGAGAAGTTTGATTTTGTCGTAAATGATTGATAGACCAATGAGGTTGTCCATTTCCCAGGCTGAAATAAACAAACCTGCTGCACGGCTATTGCTGCATTCATGTGATCTCGGCAACTCGTGTATATATACTCATGTACATGTGCTTTTTTGTTGGTTTTTTATTATTAAAACATTTGCAAATAATTCAAATTACCTTATTTTACGTTGTTATTATGTTGTATTGTTTGTAGAATTTTGAGGCAAATCATGAATTTAATCCTTTTTGGAATAAGGCTGTAACGTAACAAAATGGGGAAAAAGCGAAGTGCTGTGAATACACTCTGGATGCATTAAGTAGGCAATCCTTAGACTTTCAAAAATGAGACCTGTTCATGAGAGCTGCACGTAAAACGATAGGTGCAGCAGCAAAAATGAACACACATTTTCAGAAAAGATAATTATATCCTTGTTGTTTGAATGGTATGTATAAACCCTTATTGTTGGGATGGAATAGCAGGAGAGAGAGTTGTTCCTGGCAGGTTGTGTACTAGTAATTGAATTGTATAAGACGTCTTCTCAAAATTGATTATAATATTGAGCTGAATCTTGGCTTAAATGTGTTTAATTTGTGAGGTTGAAAGGTCAGTGTGAAACAAAATCCATCTCCCTTGCTGTCTATAAATCCCTAACGGTGTCTCGGGATCTCAGTCCAACACTTCTGCCCGAGTCTCCAAGTTGAAATTGTGTTGATGGAGGCAGCTGCGGGAGGTGGTATTGTTCTTCTGGTATTTTCACTTGAAATATCCAAAAGGAAAATCAACAGACTTAGATTTGTTATCCTGACTCTAAAACTGCTTAGTTCCAATGTGATGTATGCCAAATTAGGTTGTCACGATACTAAAATGTCAAACGAATCGTATATTGAATATACTCGATTCCCGATTTGCATACTACAATGATAGTAAAAAAAAAAGGGTTAGGGTTATTGTGATCGATGTCGCAATATTGGCTGATAATTAACATCGCAACAACCGAAATATATCGCAATGTACAAAGATCCCCCATCTAAGTGAAATTTACAGTTTTTTAAAGTTTGATGTGCATTTTTAAATGTAAATTGAATAATGTCCTAAATTTGACTCGAGTTAGTCTTGTTTATTTGTGATTTTTATTTTTTATCGATTCTTCAAATTAGGATCTAGTTTTGATACTAGTTTCAGTATCGATTAGTATCTGCTTTTCGGTACTTTTGACAACTCTAATCCCAAAAGTATGTATTTGAATTAAACTGTTGCTATTCAGTCAAAAAACAAATAAATAATGAACTAGTTCAATTTTACCCAATGCTTTTGTGATTGAATGGCATCAAGTTGATTTACTGTTACCGCTGTGACTTTGTGAGCTTCTATAGAGAGTTGTTGGTGTCATTTGAAACGGCGCACCATCCCGAGCGCCACCTGCCTTATCCTCAGCGGGACGCCCCTCTCGCTCTCTCGAGCCCTTAACTGATGCAATGACACGCTGCTCTTTACGCATGACTGTACCGCAGATTCAACAAGGGAGCAGGAAATTGAATTTTGACCTCCATTCTGTGGCTCTGTAGAGACACACACTGTATATTGACACACTTCTGAAAGGCCCATTCACTGCTATGGAAATGCACTCGGTGGCACCGTGCTTTGTTTTGACTTGAATTACATGGAGAGCCGCCAAACATCAGAGGCCTTTTGCAATATCATACACATTCATCAAATACCTTTTTACATCGCAAAAAAAGAGTGGCGGGATCAACGTCGGATACGTTATGTACATTTATAAAATACAACTTTTAGAGATAAACTGCTGTTATGACAGTCGGCTCTAGTGTAGGTTGATATTGCAACAAAAATAAAGAAAAAATAAAAAAGGAATATAATTGTTCCCTCCTATTGATCAGTCACAACTTTGTGTTTTTTAAATATTTTTTAAACAAATACAAGGTGGATTTGGCCTGTGTTTAATATTCCAGTTAGTCCTTTTTTATGGCATTGATAAATCAAAAATGTTACCTTTTATTTGTAAACATTCTCCATCTGGAAGCCTTCAGTCACCATATTTGTGAAAAAAATATTCCAAAAAGCTCATTGTACAATAGAAATACAAATTTGACTTGTCGACTAATTGAAAAATAATTGCTGACTAGTTGACTGCTAAAATAATTGTTAGTTGCAGCCCTACTCAAAATGCAAATGAGTGGGTTGACGACGAGAAGAAACCGTTATAGCATTTCGTTCAAGAGCTCTTCAATGTCTATTTTGCACAATATGTCACCATGTTGTTGTCTTGAAGCAACAACAAAACCATGGCTAGTGCAGAAACAACTGACCAAAAAGAGTCGCACATCCCATTGTGCAATTAAAAAAGATACAAAGCAGTTTGTAAACACAACATCATAAAAGTATTCAGTCATAACATCACATCTGTGGCAGGAATTGGATGTTTGTAGCATGTTTTCCTCAATAATACATCACCATATTCCTTCAGCGCGTCAATAACTTGATCTTGAACCCGAACTTTATGTGAAAACGGAAACCTTGTTTGAAACTCAAAGTGAACGCTGCTGTAATAAGGTAAATTTAATCCCTGTCTCGCATGAAAGCCTATCTGCACTGGTCGAATAGTGTCAGCTGAAGATATAATAACACGACTTGAACTTTCTGGCCCAGTAAATATAGTGCAGAGTAATGCAAGGTCACTACGGGTCCATCTGAGGTCTTAGTTTATTCAACCTTTTGCCCTCGAGGCCATCTCATCCTCAAAAGGACTAAATGTTTAATGTACGCAGATATAAAAAATGTGCAGGGCCTATTTAAAGAACCGGCGCTTCGAGGCGTGGTCACAGTCTGGTGTTTTTATCTATAGACAAGCCCCAGACCGGAAAATATTACACAAGGTTACCAAAAGGCAAATGGGATTAAAGCGCCCGCTCTCAAACTTCGGCTTAATGTCGAGTCTTCAACGTGTCTTTTTAAAAACTGCTTTAGTCGTGGTGTTGTCTCACTTTAGACCTGGTTTAAATGTAGACCTGGGCTAGTCCTGCTTAAGATCTGGTTGTATACGGAAGGCCTCATTGGTTGTATCTTCCAATTGTTACATACATGGCCTGAATTTATAGATAGACTCAAAAATACACTTAATTTATTAGAGCCCCTTTTGGTTCAGATTCTACATTTTTGTCAGCCTGAAAATGTATCCGGCAATAGAACATATATTTTTGAATAGTATTTGTTCCATAAATATTACTTTATGGCTTGAAAAATCAATTATGAGATATATTGGTTAAAAACAAACAAACAATTCATGATTTAAAAGTTTTTACTGACCTCTTAAGAGTGGAGTAATTGTTGCTTGCTCTCACAAAAAAAGAGAAAATTGACAAATGCTTAACACTGGCATCAATCATATTTCTACTAACTTTTTGAAGGATATTTAATCGATATTTGGTTGATAGTTATAGGTTCTGCTTCACACCCCTTTTCAGTTCATATTAATGTTTTAGAGTCTTCACATTCAGTGTTAATGCGTCTCTGTCTGCAATCTCTGTCTGCCTTTCTTCAAAACTGTGAGGAAAATCAGCTGCAGTGTAACGGGGAATTATTTCATGATATTGCAATTTTCATATCGCCCCGAAAGCAGCTTATATATCATGACCACTAGCTCCACTCACAATAGTTTCAAATTAGGGTTTACACTAAATGTATTCATTAGCATTACATTTCCATATTTCATTTGTCCATGAATTGTCCTGCAAACAGACAAATATTTAATGCTCTTCAATATCAAAAAAGTCCAAACGGCTAAATCTAAATGTGACTCATGAAGGCCGGACTTTGTCATTTTCTCCGACATGGCCGAGCCAAAAGCAAATATGACACAATTTGAGGGCGTTAAGAGGCAGAGGGTGAGGGCTTGTCTGTCTTGTCAGGCCCAGTGTTGCGCGGCTGCTATTTATAACCTCACATAGGCCTAATTCATTTACATGGCCAGGGCAAGCTTTCATCTCTGCTCTCCGCGTGCTCGGATGCCCGTGGTGTTTTTGTTTATGGTTCGACAGGAGGATCCTTCCACTGTTTTGATGTTAACGATTTGTATTTTGTCAGCACCTTTGTCTTTTGCCTTGCCTTTTGTTCTTGTAGTCAGCACTGGGAGATACAAAAGAATGCACTTGTTATTTTGGAGATATGCAAAATTAGAATATTAATGACAAAGTATACATAAAAAACGCTGCAAAAGAGCAATTTACAAATGAAAATAAAACAAGCTTGCAGTGTAATCTTGGTGATATTTCTACACTTAATTGTGGTTAATCTTACAATCCATTCACATTTGTGCAATACTTCAACCACAGACATGAGTACGTATTATAAAGTAATAATTTTGTTTTCCTCCTCAAAAAGCGTATCGTAAAAGCAGACCTTTGTGACCGCTGCACGCTGTTTTCATCCACGTTTATCACTCGCAAACTTCCCAAAAACAACCACGTTAATGATTATAAGACTTCTTTTTGATGAGAGCTGATTGGCTGTCCAAGTTTGGTCTTTCCCGTCCGAAGAAGCTGTTCTAAAGCTGTGCTAGTGGCAAAAAAAATCATGCAATTATTTGAACTGTCTGTCAGGTTTCATCGGTTACACCATTTTCTCTTCCCACTTGGGTTTTATTTGACCATCATTTCATTACTATTCCAATTTGGCCACAGTGTTCGCCGACTCCTCTGTATCCTTGATTCAACCTCTGACATTTTGATGACTAACAATGTGCCAAAGGGTTTATGATATATTTGATTACCAAGTTTAAAAATCAGGTATCTCAGCTTTATTATTGGCCTGAGCCAGTAAACTGGCGAGGGTCATTGTTCTTCTCCGGTTTCTCGCTTATTATTATTTTACCGACGAAAAGTACCCAGCCTGGCGAAAAATTTGATAAAATATGCATTGCGAGAATGTCTGACCTGAACCAACTCGACAGCGCCGCCTAGAGAAAAAATGAGAAGCATCACAAAATTTGGAGCAGTGATAGCGCTCACTGTGACGACTCAAACACACTTGGCAACATCTCTGTATGACGGACAGGAAGTTGGCCATTTTGGATCAAAGTGGCGCCGCAACATTTTACTTTTATTTTTCAAAAAAGTACTTGTCCCAGGTTTTTCGTTCGATTGAGCTCAAAACAACACTTTCCGCATCTAGAGACATTGAAATGTAATAATCAGCCAATTTTTTTCTTAACTCCTTACGGTCTCCGCGTGGCACGCCGTCGAAAAACGCCTTAATTTCCTGTTTTTTCTATGACATGTCACGGCCACATTCACTCACTAATGCGTGTTTATGGCCTGATTGTAAATAATTAATAACCATATGACAAAATTACTCTATAGCGCCCCCTCCCTGTTATGTGAAAAGTAAACAGGGGTTATATTCTCCTCAGGATGCAATGAAAAATAGTGCATTACAGATATTGTGTACTTTTCACTAATGGCCAGCAGGGGCGCAATTAATGCTCACAAACACATACAAATAATTCTGGCGCAAACACGCTTCATCTGATTGGGTGAAATGTTGTACAGTTTGGCCTCTAGGGCCCTCCACGCAAAATAATACAAAAAAGCCTTAAATACACACTAAACATTAGCACAAATGCACCAAAGTTGTCAGAGTGAACTAAAATAATTTAAATGTCAATCACATAACTATAATTTTCTGGCTGCTCAAATAAAGGCTGTACAGCGCCCTCTAGGGAAAAAAAACATAATAGTAAATGAGACGTGTCAGTTTTGGCCTACGCTCATGAATTTGGGAACTGTGGTAGAGATCAATGAGACAAGTGAAATATATTATTGGAGCATTGTTTTATCACAGACAGGAAGTTGGTCATTTTGAATCAAAATGCCACCATCACTTTGACATTTTATTTTCAAAAATGTACTTGTCCTAGGTTTTTGGTCCGATTGAGTTCAAATCAATACTTTCCAAATCTACAGACATTGACATTTAATAATCAGCCAATTAAAAAAAATATTCTGTACAGTTTTTGTGTAGCGCCCCATCAAAAAAAAAAACTTTTTGTATGATTTTTCAAACCATCATGCATCAGGCTAAAAAGTTTAAATTGTAGCCACTGGTGTGGTATGAAAAACTAAACGGAATAAATTAATAAGCACATGGGCACTCACGACTATAGCGCCCCCTACAGTTCACTTAATAGTTCCAAAAATGTCCCATTACCACGAAATTTGGGGAGACGATTTTATACATAAAAAGAGGCAAAAAACTCAATGGGACCTATGTCTCATTTTGTACCATTTGGCCTCAAGAAACAGGATATTTTCCATACAAATCCTATCAGACTTGTCAGATCTATATAGAAAGTCAAAAATAATTTTGTGCAAAGTGAGTGAAAATTGCCACACACATTGGTCAGGTCAAATCACTCTATAAAGTACATTACATCGTATCTGCCGTGGTTCTCTAAACTGAAATTCCTCTGCTATTTGTGAAAGTTCCGCTAACAGCAACTAAACAACTAAACACTTCGTGTGGCACGTACAAAATAAAGGCCTCTGTGTTTTATAGATTAAGAAGCAGTTTTATTTTGACATGGCCTGACAGTGTCGGATGATTTAACGCTGCCTAAATAACAAATACAGACAAACAGAGCTATCGTTACGAATATGTTCGCTTTTTCATGTTTGCTGTGGATGGGCAGTTGCCCATATGGCGAGGGCCATCATCGCCGCTTGTGGCTTTAATTAATATTACTCAGCCTTATTTCGAAGCTAATATTCTCCTCAACTATAAATATCCAACTATAATATCTATTCTTTATGTTAAAAATGTACATATTTTTGATCATTTGTAATCAAAATTGATCACCAAGAACAGTGGAGGACAAATAAAGTACACAATGTAGAAGTACTGTAAAGTAAAAATGTAGGTATTTGTACATCTATCATTTTTACAGTGAATACTTTTATAAATATGTGTAAAATACTTTTCCTTTTTAGTCTTAAAGTACTTTTTCTGGTTACTTCAAATGTCGTACACTTTCTTTGACGTTTGACTTTGCTTAAAGTAATCCAGTCATTGCGGTTAGAGGAATAGCTGAAAATGTTTGGTAAAATGTAAAATATTATCACACACACAAACAGTGCCCATTTTAAACACGTCCGGGAGCTTTAACGTTTGAGGTACAAGCAAAAATATGAACTGCTAAACTAATACTAGAATCAAATCCATTTCAGAACTGCTTCTTTATTTCTAGAGGTTTAAACAACTGCAGGGTTACCTATGTTTGTACATAATAAGACAATATATTTAGTTCTTTGCTTACGGCATTTTGTTGCTGAAATAATAATTGCAGCCTTTGCGATTTCCTTATTGCAACTTTCAAATAGTGATTTCAGTTTGATTGCTATTAATCTGATGCTTTTGCCTTGAGAGAGAGCGAGTTTGTGTTCTTTTAACAAGCTGCAAATCATCGCCTTCCTTCCAGTTTCTGCCTTGTTAGATCCCCACTCAAGTCACTCCATGCGTCTATTGTTTTATTGTGCATGGATTGTGCAGTGGGTTGTGGGGATTGTGTCTTTCCCTGATGCGCCGTGAGGTAAAAACGTGTGCCCGCTTGTGTGTGTGTGTGTGTGTGTGTGTGCGCGTGTGCGTGCAGAAGAGAAGAGAAGAAAGCATTGTTTTAGATTTGTTCTCTCTCTCGGAAAAGACTGGGGCTCTTAATTATTCATAGCGACTACAGGCACTGAGCTCCACTGGCTCCGAAACTAGAACTTCTACTCAGCAAATACGCAGCTAATACAGTGGAGCCAAAATGTCCACTGAACAGACTGGAGCGCACATTTCCAAGCGTGGCCATGTGCAGCCGGCCCATCTGCAGACTGTTCTGAAAAAGGATGTTTTATCCACAACAAAATGATAAACTATCTCATTCCAGATATAGATTAAAAAAATTGTATCGACAACTATATATAGATAGGGATGTAATTGTCAAACTTCTGATATTTGTGTTGCGATGCAGGGCTTGTTTAATTCGAAAGATTTGTTCATGTTTTGTCCTATTTTGTGTCGGTCAAGGATAGATATCGACCGATATGGGATACCGATTGTTCAGAAGCCAGATAAACCGATGGCCGTTCCTTAAAGAATTAGATCCACAAACCTGCTTTACTACAATCTAGAAAAGACAGCAGTGTAGTCACCTTTGTGCAGTTGCCTCTTTGCGCTAAAATGTTCTAATAAAGCTGTATTTGTATTCTTTAGGCAGCTGTTTGGCCCAAACAAAATACTGGACTCTGTTAAGGCCAATAGCTGATACGCTAAAAAGTGCAAATAAAGTCCAGATATGTCAGCCAATATATCATTAAGTGAAGAAGTACTTAAGATTTCTGCCCCCTATTGGCAAAAATATACCAGATACAATCATGTTTTAGTTTAGGCTTAGGTTTAGGACTGTTTTCTCAGGTGGTACTCGGTATGACAAGTTTACAAGTAACTGTTTCAGAAGATTTACGATTTGTATTGTCTGACGGTTGTGCAATTTTGCAGCGGCATCAAGACCACTGCCACAGACACAACATAAAGCGAGACAAAATACTGTCAATGTGTCCTCGGGCAAGACACTTCACCCACATCGTATCGTAAGTATAACTGTGATGTGTGGAGGCAGTGCAGGAGGTGGTCAGAGATGCCATTGGTAGGCAGCCGTAGCTTTTATACTGGAAATACAAAAATGCTGGATGCCCTGGAGACGCTTCCACATAGGCCATATAAACACATGGACACTATTACCGATATAGATAAAGAACATTCTAAAAGTATTCATTTATTTATTCATTCATATTTGTTCGAATGAGAATCTATTCATATCTGGGTTTTGATCTTTTTTACAACCCTAAATTGAGGTGTAATTTGCATTCAGAACCCATAACACAAAGTATATATTGAAGTTTAATTAGGGAACACTTCATTCTCTTCCACTTCTGTTAATTGTGCGAAAGTTGCATCTGTTTTGTTCGTTTGCTCCGTGGAGAGAAGGGAGAAAGTAGGTCACTGCTCTTAGTGAACCTGACTTTGTACAAATCGGAGAACATGCCACAGACGACATTTCTCTCGAAGCCTGGATCAGAAATCGAGCCCAAACATGGCCAATATTCAGACGTGGATTATAACCCAATCCACAAAGGAAACAATTTATCTCAGCAAATGATCATGAGACCGGTGCCAAATCTCATCCATGAAAAATCTCACATTTCATCCAAAAACATGGAAATCCATCTGTTTGTGTCTGGAAGATTGCATTAGCCCGACAGTGAAAACAAAATCCACAAAGGGGGGGAAAATAATGGTGTCAATTATTTTAAAAAGGTATTCACGTTGCAATATTTTAGTTTTGGTTTATTTCTGATTTAGTCTTGCATTTTAGTTGTGTCATGTAAGTTTGTTTAGTCCTTGAACGTTTCTGGTGGAGGGAAGACGCTGTTTTACCTGGAATGTTCCACTTATCTACAGGTGCATTTCTTTCTAAACAAATACCATGAAAAACATGCATTCTTACTGTGAGTGGGCTCGCC
Source organism: Chaenogobius annularis (assembly GCA_015082035.1). Classification (NCBI taxonomy): domain Eukaryota; kingdom Metazoa; phylum Chordata; class Actinopteri; order Gobiiformes; family Gobiidae; genus Chaenogobius; species Chaenogobius annularis. The sequence goes on along the minus strand of BJKM01000239.1, from coordinate 37,145 downwards.
TCTCCTCAGATCTGACCAGTGACTTGGCCCGGTCGCGTCAACTGCCTGTCTCAATGGAGATAGGTACTTTTAATCCCATACGGTGGAACATTAAAGGCTAAGCAAGAACATCTGGCGAGAAGCACGTAGCTGAACTCTTCACCAGAAAAGTTACACAGTGCTCCTTTAAATGTGATTTAGACATTGTTGTTACATTTTACACAGCTCAGTTTATAGCTTGTCAATTAGGTTTGTCTGAGTAATTACCATATTGACTCATTGTTCATTGTGAACTCAATATGTATCGTGCGGACATTTGCTTTTCATGAGTGGAGAACTTTCTTCTTTTTTTTTTTCGGTAACAACATTTGAGTTTTAGATGTGTCAAATGTAATGTCCACGACTCGTTATGTTCTAAAATGTCTAACAATATTCACAATTTTCCATTCAGAAAAGATTTTACATGCCGCTTTTGGCATATTGTGTCTGTGGCATGAAGCAGTTTCAATCGTTTACCGAGCCGTTTTCTGAAGCATTTTATCTCACTTCAAATGTTGTTTTTGTCACAGGTGTAGCTGTCATGACGGTAAACTGTGATTCTGAAGTTGTTTTGTGAACGTTTTGGTTTTATTTCATGTTTTTAAAAGCAACTAACATTGACTATGGAATGTCGTGAGGGCAAATACATCCTTGACGACATCTTTTCTGTCCACGAGCTCCATTTGCGGGACATTTTGAAACATCACTGAGCACGAGTTGAATCCGTAATATTCGCTGCCGGTAAAAGGCATTCCATGTAAAGTGGGAAAACCCTACATTTTCTTCAAATATTAAGTCTCTATAATGGAAATTTTCTGGTTGATTCCACTTTTTTTCAAAGGACTACACAAGACAGCTGACATAATTATTTTAATGGTCAATTACATGATGGGAAAGTGCAGCAGTTCATTGCATAAAAACATGAGCATTTCTCATTTAAAATCATGAATCTGGGTCAGCGGAGACCGTCCAGCTCTTTATGTTAATGCTCTTTTTGCTTCCAAGTCTCTCATACATTTATGCAGTTTAATATGCAGAAGTCCCATAGAAAAGGCCACGTGTTTCAGCAGAACAGAGCAGGACTAATACAGAGATCAGCCATCACTTTACGACCACGGACAGTTTAAGGGGTTTATCTTTTCACCAGCGTTAGATTAAAGAAGCCTTTTCCCAACACCACAATTTCACACTCGGTGTTGTTACGGGTTCGATCTGTGGAGAGGCGAGCCCAGTCACAATACAATACATGTTTTGCATGTTTTTTTAGCAATAAAAATATGAAATAATTGCGAGAGATGCAAGATTAATGCCATACTATGGAACATGGCAGACCCCCCCACCAGAAAAGTTACAAATTGCACCTTTAATGTTGCACTGTGATCTTATACTGGTTTAGATAAAAATGAATTTCTTTCTAAAACTATGCAGGAAAGGCCCAACATTGGCCTTTTTATTTTACTGAATTGTATTTCCTTTTTTAAGTAATGATATTTGTTAAATGAATCAAGTTTTATACTAGTTGATGCTAGTTTTAGCATCAGGGCATAGCTTTTTTTGACAGCCCTTACATTTTTGACATCTTGAAGTGGTCAGTATCTATCAAATCGTTGTTAAAACTGGATGTCATGATGTGAAGATGTGAGGGAGGGTTTTTCTGAGCACAAGAAGCGTCATTTTCTTATTCATTATTTTCTTCTACAGCAGTTGACAGACAGTATCCATTTCAAAATGATGAAAAGTTAAGACGTAGCAATTCATGATGATGATGATGATGATGATGGCGCTGCTGACGGATGCCCTGGCGTTCTGGTGCTCTTTGTTTTGTCTGTTTTTGTGTGTCAGAGTGCTCTTACACTCGTGGAGAGCTTTTAAACATTTCTGACCAACAGTACATTTTTTGTATTGTCTGTTTTTATTTAGTATATTTTGCTATTATTTTCTATTATTCATTGTTGTATGTTGCACCTTAACGCCGAAGTTCATAGTTTGTGAATTCTGCTTCTGATTCAAATTTCAAATGTAATATTACATCTTTTGAGCGGAAAAAAGCCCTCAAAACGCATGTAACCGAAACTCATGCACTGAATGATAGATTAGAGAGAGAGGGGCGCATGTTTGGCCTCTCTGAAGTGGACACAGCGGGGGTCGAATGGCTTAAGTGCTGTTTTAACTCTCCGAAATGCACCCGCTGATCTGGACGTGTTATTTATTTCCACTTCTCTCCACTTCTACACCCCTTTTCCAGGCCAGCGGCATCAGCAGCAGCAGCAGTGGCGTTGCACGGGCTATAATGACTAAATTACTGTTTTGCTCTCAGCTCCAATCAACACGCTGCTCAAGCTTTCCCTTTATCGCTGTGGCTTGTTTCTGTTTCTTTTGGGCATCGTGCTGCAGAGATCGGGATTGTGCCGTCACATCTCAGATAGTTTTCAGTTAAACAATGAACAATTTAAGATGCTAAATAGTACTGAACTCAGCATTCCTTCAACGGTATTCCGACACAACCAATGTTTACTTTTTAATCTTGTTTTTGCTAATGCATCTCTGTGAATGCTTTCCACGTCTGACCGTTCACGCAAAGTATTCCACGTTCTATCCTGACCTCTGTAACGCTATTATTTAAATCAGTAATGAGTAAAAACTAGCAATATTTCTTTTGCTTTTGTTTTTAAGTAGAATGTAAATTGTCAGATTTAGCTTTAGACTACAACGCATGACATAAAACACACATTCTTTAAAAACCAAATGCTTGTATTTAGTTACAATTGTTAAAGACATTGTAAGTTTAGAAGACAACAAAGCTGACATATTTTACTAAAAAGATACATTTTATGCTATAATTTTGGTTTAATTGGAGAACTGCGTACACAATATTACTCTTACTCTCTCTATCGCTGCCTTTGTAGTTCTGTCCTATTTTTTTCCTAGCTCCTTGGCCCCTCCCCAACTTTTCCCCCCATCTTCTCGACTCGTCTTCATTATTTATCATGAGGCCGTCTCACTGTAAGCTCCGCGCGCACGGGGAACACCGGAGAACGGGTTCAGAGGAGCCGCGGTGAAGGGGGCGGGGAAAGAGAGAGACCAAAGTGGTGCGAAGTCGAAATGAACGGCTAAAAGCGGCACTGCTGAAGTATTTTTGATTTGTTTCGAGATAATTGAGCTACAGCAGAATGTGGAGTTGAGAGATAGATTGAAGAAAGGGGTATTGCGACGGTTGATTTGAGCAAAAGAAGATAAAACATGTAAAATGTTTCAAGCAGGAATATAAAGTGATATTTCTGCCCTTTTTTTAATGATGAATTTATCATTTTGTGCCATCCTTTAATGTTAATTCAATGACATTCATGAACACGTTGAAGCTCATTCCTGATGGATTTCCCAAAATAATTCTGAATATAATAATTGAGATGATCCAAAAAAGTATTCAGATGTAATTTTGTGTCAATATCGACCACCCCTAGCAGACTGTATCATGAACATTATGTATAACTCATTGTTAAGCTGTCGCAATTATTTTCTGTTAAAGACACTTACCATGCCATCATATATATATATATATATATGATGGCATGGTAAGTGTCTTTTAACATTACATTTATATATAAAAATGTAAGAAAACCTGTTATTAACCTGTCCAAGAGTGGTGAAAGAAGAATGTTTTAGATTTCTGTTCAATTTTAACTTGTACTATTGAAATGTTTATTTAAAAAATGACTTATAACACTCCATTCATGTCAACATCCGCGATGTTAAATGAGCCACTGAAATAGTTTCTTTGTTCTGTAATGAGCCTTGTTGCTGCCGCTTGCTTTATTCAGATAACTTCCACATTATTTTCTTTCTTCCTTTGAGCATAAATCACTAAATTTAAGAATCTAAGTAATATGAAGTTTTAGTATTTTTAAACTTTTTTGAATCCAAGCTGAACTTTATTTGATACATGAGTGATTATCATTTAAACTAGAATCAAACATTTTTCCTTTGGAGTTACTATATGGATCTCTTCTATCCTAAAGTGCATTGACATTTATTCTTTTTCCAGTGTATTTACTTGTTCCTTGTCTGAGTCTCATTGTCCACACATTCATTAAACATGTGACATTTTATATTTCAGTTCCTTTGACTAAATGACCCTGATGAAACAAACTGTGACTTTAACTAAGTGACTTCCACTATTCTCACAGTGTCGTGCCTCTTTCTCTCTCTCTCTCTCTCTCTCTCTCTCTCTCTTCGTATCTCATACACAGTGCACATTTAGGGCGAGCGAGGGAGAGGGTTGTCATGGGAACAGACATGGCGAACTGCATGAGCGAAGAAGAAAACGAGAATTAGACCTAAACGACGAGAGAGTGAAGCGTTTGAGCGCGAGAGAAGAGAAAAACATTGTTTATACTGTACGAAAGATGCAACCGACAATTCATATAGTAATTACAAAACATTTGGATCGTCGCTAGTTTAAAGCAGTGGTTCCCAAAATGTGGAGCAGAATATTTGTGGTACCCAGAGGTCCTCCAATCTTTGATCATAAGAGAGAATTTAATCATGTTGTAGTCCTGGCTGAGATCTGCATTAGTCCCTTTTTCATCCTAATTTAGTTCATGCTTGAATTAGTTTAGATTTTTCCCATATTGTAGTTTTCTTAAGCCCACCTCTTACTTCATTTTTTAGTTAAGTCTGGAATAGTCCTGATTTAGCCTCAATTTAGTCCATTATCCATCAATCAAATGTACTTACAGCACGTTTGAAAACAATTTTACAGCCTCAATATTACAACTGCAAATAATCAATCAAGTAAACCTATAAAACACACACAATCACACAAAATGTCATAAAAGTTTCAATAAAGTCTCCGCTCAGTGTGTCAAAAGCCATGGGTAAAAGATGAGAGATGATGCTACTGCATTTCATCGGCAAATTCAACTTCAAATGGATTCACATATTAATAAAAAAGTCTGCTTAAATGATTTCTTTGTATCTCACCATGTTGGTCCTAAATCAGAGCGATGTATCTGTGAAAAGATGGCTCCCACTTCGGTAGAAATACTGTCTTTCTTTCAGGATTTCTTGTTCAAACAAACGGCAGACGCAGTTTCACAAATAATTGCTTTTCTTCTTCCCCAATGTGGTCTTATTTGTTTTGCAGTGAGGAAGTGAGAGATCATCCATTTTATTTTTTGCGCTATCTCACCAATTATCAAGTTGCAGGGCTGTGTCTTGATGGTTGGATATTGATTTTTGTTTAATTTCTTTTGTCTCGCCTGTAAAAGAAGAAACTGAACATGTGAGCAGGATTTTGTGGGTGATTTTGACAAACGGACAGATGGAGGGGAATGTGGGAGAGATCGGTCTGTTTTGTCCAAATGGTTTATCAGAAAGGCAGGCATCGACGGAGCAAAGGAGTGGGCTATTGTTTTAAAATCTGTTTGGTCAAATTTCTGAATTTTTGAAATAGCTGTCCATCTGTCCATCTGTAAGTCAAAACTACAAAATTAAAGTTGCGCGCTTAATTCAATAGAAAGATACTTTCTGAACATTCTCCATGCAGATAGATGCGTTTTATGCCACACTGTGGAATGTTGTAGCTAATGGAACAACATTTGGAAACAAACAGAAGCAGGATCGTTTTGGCTAAGTACAAGTCCAGTTTGAGGAAATATACAAGCCCACTCACAGTAACAGTGTTTTTATACTTTTGTGCTTCAAAAAACATGCTTTTGTTTTAGTCAATTTTTAGGCAAAAAACTTCCATGCTGTGATTTTAAGTTGCTCCTAAAGAGTCTTTCTGGTGAAATTGTGAACATAATTTCCAATTTGAATATTCAGTTTTTATTTCCTAAAACACCTACTTTGCTTTTAGGGCTCGGCGAGATCAATGGTCAAAAACTTCACGTTAGGTGTGGCAGTTGTCCATAGCATTAGCAAAAACTGTATAAAGTTAATGTTCATTGTTCAATAGGCTTTCAGGGCAATAGGCTATAGAGAGAATCAGTTAATCAAAAATACAATTTGTGCAATTGAAATAGTAAAAGTCCCACCTCGTGACTGAAAAGGACAATATGAACAAAAGCACTTTGATTGCAGTTTATCTGTCTGAAATAAATGCTGGCAAGAAACATTAGGACCACTCCTCTGATGATGCTTTCTCAACTGGTCCCTCTGTATTCAGCCTCATGTTCTTTGAGTGTGTGAGTGGACTTGACAGTTACATGTGCAGGTGAGGTCGGGTGATGGTGGGTGGATGCGAGGGAATGATTTTAATTGTTTGCATAAAGCACTTTTCGTTGCAATAAAGTTAGATTTTTGATAGATTTTCTTTCTTTGTGGGTCACGGTTTTGTTTTAGAAAACGGGTGTTTCAGGTAAAATGTATCTTGAAAATATATTTTTTCTGTCCTTCCGCAGCCCATCCCCACAAGCCCCACGAGCACCTCCCCGACCCCCGGCGGGACATTGGGGATGTCCAAAATGGACGCCCCGAACATGCAGGACGTGTACATCTTGTCCCCTGTGTCTGGACTGTACGGCACCAGGTCATCACGCTCCCTTTGCTCTCTCAGATGCTGATAATGAGTATTACATGACACTAATCTTCACCTTTACCTCCAGGGAGGAGCTGGGCCTCATGTCCTGCGACGACATCAGCCGCTACAGCTCCCAGCCGAGCTCCAAAGGCTCTGAGGCAGTGAGCTACTACCTGGACCAGGAGAGCGGACAGTACTTCTCTCTGCTGGAGGGAGAGGGACCCCCGGGACCCGATTATGACCGAGGGCGAAATACTGGGGTCCGCAGAAGAGACAAGACTCCCACTCACGGTAAAAATAGTCTCTCTGCATCTTTTAGTTTAACCGGCATGCTTTCCTCCAACACTGTATCTGTGACATCTGTTTATTTGGTAATACTTAACCATGACTACACACTGGATTGAATAAATTATTAGAGGCAGGATACATTTTGTCACATCCCTGTTGACATTGTGTGTTTTCTGAGCTTTTACTTTAATAGATGACACGGACATCACTGTGGACAATTTAGATAAAAAAAGAGTATCAAAATATATGTTAAATATTCCCATCATATTCAAATTTGGCAAATACTATTGCAGCAAAACATAAACTAACTGTATTTGCAAGTCAGGTATTTGGCCTTTCTCAAACTCTTAAACCTCAACTTAACAAACACAGTGTTTACTTGTTGTTCACCAAAATTTCACACAAGATTTCCTAACCACAGGTGTCATAATGAGGCTTTATTAGTGTGTGGTTACCATTGTCCGTTCATTTTACATACACGCCCTTTGTGTTGATCACCTCATGCTTCTGCTTCATATCTTAACTGCGAAACACAGATCACATGACACAAACTCTTTGTCCGATCACAATGTGTGTTCTTCACTGTCACACCGCCCGCTTCCTCTGGGACTCTCGAACGAAGAGTAGGACTGTGCAATTACTAAACTTTTAATCATATAGAAATTGAATCGTTTTAAATCTACAATGATCAGCTTGAGGCCTTTTTATCAAGCCAGTCCTCTATTATCAAAGTTCAAGCTTCAAAGGAACGAATCTTACTATTTTTAATTATTTATTTGTTATTTGTCTTGTTTATGTTTATTAAATTAATATTGAAATCCATTTTTAGTACTTTTAATTCAAAATTGGGGAAAAATATATATAATTATTTTTGCCATAGCTTTAAGTTTGTAAGTTCACAGTTTGTTTGTTTGTTTGTTTGTTTGTTTGTTTTTTCATAAAAATATTGAGAATATTTAGAAAAAGTTGAAGTTATGTTGAGAATTATGTTTGAAGTGTTCTTAAAAGTCCTACTGCTCAGAGACGGGAGCCAACTTTTAACTTCATAAAGGTTTATTGAAGAAGGAGCTTGATTCCCGCGGCGACTGAATGGTTATATTTTTCCACTTTAAAAATAGATTTGCCAAAAACTAATGACTGAGGACTCAGTTGCCCCACATTTATAAAATATTTAAAGATGTTCTATTTTGGGGCCTCTGACATCACAGCAGTGTGTTCTTCTTCTGATGTGAATGCAATGTGCCTCAGCCGCTTTCCAATTTCAAAAGTTTAATTGTGAAGCTTTTAAAGTTTGTTACTAACTTATCTTTTGTCATAGAATTCCTCTCTAAATTACTGCAGTACAAATACAATATGTACAATTAAGAAATCATCTGACAAAAATTACTTTTATCTTGGCAATAGCAGTAAGAATATTGTTAATTGGTATATAATATAAATTACCTGTTTCTATTACCACTTTACTGATCTTATTGTTTAATAATCAGATAACCCAATAATTCCATCTGATGTTTGGTGTGTTTTTACCTGCACAAGAGAAATCGGATTATCAAAAACACCCAGTGACGCGTGTCAGAATCAGAAAAAAATTTAACTCCCAAACTAGAAATTAGCTTTGGCAATGGAACGCAACATAAAACAATGAATATTTATAATTAAATATTGTAATGAGTTATTGTCTCAGTTAATTAGTGGATTTTAGAGTAACTGTCGTATTTTGAAGTCAAAGTAACATGGGTTTTAAAATAAGTCTTTCAATCTTCAAGAACTTTTTCTATTTCATTTTAGTTGTTTTTAAAAAAGTATATGTTTCCATGTTCCAAATAAAAATAGGCTAACTATGTACACAAAAATGCACAGTTAACATGATAACTCCAGAAATCCGATAATGATCAGTTGTCATAGCCTCAAATTATTGTTGACTCATTATTGTTTCAGTAGTATTTAGTTATAGACTAAAATGTGTTATTTATTTAACCAGGAGAGTGCCACTTCAGGAGATCTTAATGTGGATGTTTTTGATGTTCAGGGCACAAACTTAACACCCAAAGAAACACGCTCAGGGAACCTCCACACAAGCGCTCCATCAAACACTCGCGACCCTCTTGCTGTGAGGCTGAAGTGCTAACACCTATCTTGCATTCTAACTGTCTCCATGCACTGTGTACTAGTCCCAGTCCGCTGTCTCCCGTCCCCTGACCCACACACGCACACACCAATGTCCTCTTGTCCCAGTGTCTCACCACAACACTCCCACCACAACAAGTCCCACCCACCTCCAGCGTCTCTAAATGCTGATTGGTCGTTCCAGGTGACCACAGACCTGTTTCCATGCCTCCCGAATATAACTGGATGGCCGAGCCCAAGGAACCCAGCATGGGAAAGAGAGGGAGCAGAGGTACACGTGCACACACTTCAACACCGACCCCCAAAACGAATCAGCCAAAATATAAAATCAAATCGCCTCAGACCGGCCGCCATGCTTTGCTCCATTCTCAACACATCTCATCTGCGGTTCTTCATGGCGCTTTGGTTGTCAGTGGATACATATCAGCCTGCTATGTATCTGACACAGCGGCAAATCGACATAAATGTAGCCAAATGCATTTATACAGCTGCTCTGGAAAGGTGGGTTTTGCTTTGTAACTATTTCACTGCATAAATATGTGCTAAATTACTGTATCGACTTATCGTTCAGTAAATTATTGAATGTTTTTGTATTTATCATGTCTGCATTTTCTTTGCGTTTGTGTGGACATTTTTGGTATTTATTTTGAAGTACAATACAACATTTATTTCCATGATTGAACTTTTTCTGCTATGTTTATTTAAAGCAGCTCTTTTTATTTTATTTTTAAATGGTATTTCACTTTCAGAGTGAGAAAGGTTTAATGGGAACATCCTGCTTTAGGTTTAAAGTGTCAGTGGCATAAAGTAGTTTCAATATTATCGTTTATCGTGATCTTTTCTGTAGCAATACATCGCTGTAGAAAATGTGTTGTCATGGCAGGCCTGTTAAATGATGTGAATATAGAATTGTGAGTTAATCTTAATTTATAATTGGCGCTTGACTAGTTCAAATTTCTGTATTTATCAAACATGTATGATTTGACTTGTTTTGAGACAGTTTGAAAGGAGATCAAACTTTCCCCAATGGCAGTTTTATGTTCTTATTGAAAGCTACATCCTCAAAACTGTCAGTAATGTCATAAACAAACTTGTCCTATAACAATGAGAAGATGAGGGCATCACATTTTTGCCACATATTTCCAAATTGATCCTTAAAAAAAGGTTTTGGCAGAATAAATGTATCAAGTGACACTGCACAGATATTTCCTCTGAAGTCATAGCGTCAAATGTCCAAAATCTGTAGTTTAAAATCTCCCTTTAAATTGTCAATATTATTACTTTATAAAATAACCAATCATTGCTTGAAAATATTATCTAAAATCAGATGAATTTGGTTCCTTGTTGGGTAAATTTTTCTTCAATATATACACTTTTAAAAAATATATTTTGGTAAATGAATGTGTAGTTTCTTATGGGAATTATTTGTTTTTTTTTATCTTACTTTTGTGGTGAAAGCATAGTTATTATACTTCTCTCCACAATGAATGAGCCAGATGCACTGCTCGCCCTACATAGTGTAGAAGGTTAAATCTGACAGAAAGGATGGCTACTTTTCAACTCTGTATTCTTTTGACGGAGCAGCAAATCAACAGTGATGTGTGGAAATGGCATTTATACAGCGGCTGGGGACACATTGTTTTTTTCAGTTTTTTTTCTGTGACTAATTCTAACCTTTTCAACCGTTTTGAACCTTCTCTCCATCTGTATTCAGGCGAGGATGCTCCACTCTGCCGTCACAAAGTCTATGAATAACATTAAACCACTGTCTGTCTCGCTCACCTCGCTGTGCTCTTTTCTCACTGTTTTACATTAAAGAATATGGATGGCAAACAAATTAGGCAAGAAGATTTTCCCCCTTTTCAAGTAAACTTTTAGTGCGAGTTGGTATTTGAGATTTCCGATTTGGCATAAGCACTGAAAACAGATAAGCCCTAAATCTCAGATGCTACAGATCTAAAGCCATCTATCCATTTGGATTTGGTGTGTAATACTCAGCCGTTTTAGTGGGTGGAAATTGTCGTTTGTTAGCTTTAGTTCATGTGAAATTCTTGACTATTTTCATAAGATAGGCCTACGGCAAGTCAATTTGTTTCGATGTTGAGTGGTTAAGGTATTCTTTATCATTTAACTTCACTCTCTATATGAACAGATTCGTGTTATAAGATTTGCTGGTATTTTGTGTCAGTGTTTCCATAGAGGAGACTATGTTGGTCCCACATAGTCTAATTTTTGCGGCCATAGTCTAAAAACAAACAAAAAATTGTATTTAATACTTGTTGTATTGTCATAAACATGTAGAAGTACCTATAATGAATTTGTAATCAGTACTATTTTTATCAGTGCTTTTATCATTAACATTTATACTCCAAAGAATATTAAATAAATTTGCTCAAATATGGATTGCTTGTGGCACCATAGTAATACAGTATAAATCTGTGAAAAACACTAATAGTTTTATTGTTGATTATTGTACGTTGTAACTATGTTTTATTTGCTCACTTGAAAATTATATTCTCAAGGAAGACAACGGTTTTACTCTTGAACTAAACGATATAACAACCTGGCTTATTGTGCAGGCTTATATTTTTACATATACTGTAGCACAAGTGTCTTGACCGAGGTTTTGAGCAATCCAAAATGCATATCATTATGAATATTTGTATTGGTTTAAGTTTCTTTCTCTGTAGCCTTTTGTAAAATGTTCTTTTGTATTCTATTGTATCTATGAAAATGTATGTTCCTTAACTTGTTGATTTTTTACTTTTATTTGTGCTTGTTTTTTCTTAAACTCGTCCTATTCTTTCTCTGTCTCCTCCTTCCTGTCCCACAGATTCTGACAACTCGCTGCTCCGATACCTCAGCGATGACAAAATCCTGGTGATCGAGGAGGAGCCCGAGGGCCCGGGGCGAGAGAGCAGACGAGACTCCACCAGACGCTCCAGACGCAAGAGCAGAAACCCCAGCAGCCCCAGCTTTCCCCTCAGCCCCTCCCTGCTGTCCTCCACCCTGCGCCTGGACCAGCCTCTGGACGCCCTGTCGGTGAGCAGTAGGAGTAGTAGTAATAGTAGTAGTAGAAGCAGTAGTAGTTCTCCTCCACCCAGCTACTTTACGCTCTATGTATGAATGTTAGTTGCTGTATGTATGCTGTGTGTAGTAGTAAGAGTAGTTGTAGTAGAAGTAGTCTCTTGTAAATGAGTGAGTAGACTATTATACATATAAATCTTTTTACCTGGCGCCATAGCTTCTTAAAGGCACTGTACATAATTGTTGTGTCTTAAAAAAAACTACTAGTTAATTTTAAACAGTTTGCAGCTGTGCAAAACTTTTTACGTACTTTTCTGACCCCTTGAACTTTCATCTGAGCTTTGCTGTCACAAAGCTAACAACAACTAGCGTGCTAAAAGCAATTCAATTCACTTTATTTTTGTAACGCCCAAAATCACTATAGTATTGCGACAGTGAAAAACAGATTAAACAATGTTCATAGGAAATTAGCAAATGTCCCAACATCCCCTGTCCTTAGACCCTCCTTCTCAACAAGGAAAAACTACAAAAGGGGGAAATAGGGGAGAATCACAGGGAAGGAGAGATCCTACTCTCACAGACGGACAGACTGACGCACTTGATTTTGCAGATAAACTGTAAGCAAGAACCACTCAGGAGGAGAGAGGATGGTTCATCTAACAAGAAAGTTCATCCAGGCAGATGGAGAGCCGTTTATCTAGAGTAGAGAGCGTTCCCCCAGGCAGTTGAGTAGCACCCAGAGCTACAGGTCAGCATCGGTAGTGTCTGAAACAGTAGGAGAAAAAACGTGTGAACAGCAATAAACACAGGTGAACTAAAATATTGAATATTGTGAATAGAGATAGTAGTCAGAAGCAGAGGATAGAGCTCAAGTGTTCCTGGGGCAGCTGGGAAACTGTAGGGTATTTTTCTGTTCCTAACTGGCCTGACAATAAGCGATTTCAAAGAAGAATGTTTTAAGCCTGGTCTTAAATGAAGAGACTGTGTCGGCCTCTTTAACATGGACAAGAAGCTGAGTCCACAACACAGGAGCTTGGTAGCTAAACGCTCTACCTCCTACTGTGCTTTTAGAGACTTTTGGGACCACCAGAAGTCCAGCATTTTGAGAGCGAAGTGCTCTGTTTGGATGATAAGGTACTATAGCATATTTGAGGGAGGATGGGGCCATGTCATTTATGGCTTTGTAAATCAGGAGGAGAGTTTCAAATTTGATTCTAAACTCAACAGGGAGGTAGTGAAGAGATTCGGGCACCGGCGTAATGTGCTCTCTTCTATTAGGTCCTGTTAGTAATCTTTCTGCTGCGTTTTGAACCAGTTGAAAGATTTTGATAGAGCTTTTAGGACGAGCAGGGAATTACAGTAGTCTAATCTAGATGTAACAAATGCATGGATATGTTTTTCAACATCACTTTTAGGCAGTGTTTTTCTGATTTTAGCTACAGTATATTACGCAGATGAAAGTAGGCTGTTTTACAGGCTTGATTTATATGAGCTTTGAACAAGAGCTCTTGGGTTCATCGATAACAAACCCAGCTACTATGGTCGAGAAGCGGGGTAAGCCCTTCACATTGTGGCCATTGTATTTACTGGCACTAGGAACCCTTCATTCATGTGTTCATTCCCATATAATTCACATTAATCATATTAGAACATATACAGGAAAGCTTTACCAGCCTTTGGTCTGAGAAGAAGTCAGTATTTTAGTTTTAGTGTTGGATAGCTTTGGATGTGCAATATCCAAAAAATACAGTACATTGTGGCTATTTCAACTTTATAAGAGCAATTTCTTCACTTAATGATACTTTTGGCCAAATTTTCAAGGATAATTCAAGGTGGATGACAAAATGCTCCTCTCAAAGACGCACCGAAGCACTTAAGATATTACAAGTTTCTTTTTGCATATTGCATTACACGCACCATTCATTTTTTCACCTATAAGTTACCAATTGAACGTCTCTGTTTGTATGTCATGATATTTACGCTCGAGCCCAGTATGTAATGTTAGGTTAGGTCACCGTCTACAGGGATTCGCTCGTATATCTGCGTGTGTGTCGTCTAGAGGAGAAACAGGGCGATGGAGTGCGGTTTGTTACTGTAGCTTTGTTCATTAGCAAATGACAGTTTCCCGATTCGACTCCCCCGATGTTACGCCTCTGATAAGGAGAACGCACAGGAGGAGCACACAGGTGCACACAGGACAGAGCGCATTTAAATTCAAGGTTGAATTCAAACTCATACTGCCCCCGTCTTCCCGTAAGACCAAATATGTATTCTTTATTACACAATACTAGTAATCGTGGTATTGATGCTCTTTCCACATGTTTTTAGTCTGTATCACAAAACTGTACAGTTCTTGCATTGTCATTGTTTTTATTTATAACAAATGATTTAACCATTGTATTTATTGTCAGTAATAGTAAAAACTGACACTGCTGCGGCAAAACCTGAAGTTTAGACCTCTACAAACACGTTCTGAAACATATAGTATTCTTTGTAATATTTAGCAGTTCGGTCCTTTCTCAAATGCCACTGCCCCTGGACTTGTTTGAAATTGCATTTATTTAAAATATTAGTTGACAACTTTTTTGCAACCTTGCGCCATTACATTTATCATGTTGTACAGTCTTATTTTATTTGAATAAGCATTTGGACAACAGTAACAACAGCTACTTCTAAATGTTTTTAAAAGAAGCTACACTCATTTTTTTCTTGCATTGCACCTATTTCTGTTTAGCTATCATGGTGCACAGACAGTTGTTCTCATTAGTATTCAAGGTGGACGACTCACGACTCCTAATGCCCCCATATCCTCAGACAAGTCTGATTACAAATACAAGTTTATTCTTGACAAATACAGTTCTCTCTTCCTCTCACTACCCCCATCTCTTCTCTCCCTCTCCTCCTTTCTTCCTTCACTATGTCTCTTCATATATATATCTCTTGCACTCTCCCCTTGCCTCTCTCTTCCTTTCCTCTCTCCCTCGCTCTATATTTTTCTCTCTCTTTCTCTCTGTCTCATGCTCTACCCCTCCTAAACTCTTTTTCTTCCTTTCTTTCTTCCTTCCTGTTTTCCATTATTTCTGTCTCTCAACTTTCTCTCTCTCGCTGTCTCTCTCTCGGTCTCTCTCTCTCGGTCTCTCTCTCTCGGTCTCTCTCTCTTTCTCTCTCTTTCCCCCTTCCTCCAGTCCTCTATCTCTCCCCTGTCTCCTCCTCTTTCTCTCCTGCCCCTTTCTTTTCCTCTTTTCCTTTTCTCTTTTCTCTTTTCCAGGTTTATTTCCTCTTTCTCTCAACTCCAGCCCTTCTCTTATCCTCTCTCGCCTCTCCCTTGTCCATCCCTTGTGTCCATCCCTCTCCCTTGTGTCCATCCCTCTCCTTCTCTTTTTATCTCTTTCACCTCCCTCTTAGTTTCTCTCTCTACCCCTTCCCCCTCCCCTCACTCTCTCTACTCCTCTATCTGTTCCTTTTTCTCTCTCCCCTTCTCTTTCCTCTCTCGCTCTTTCTCCTCCTCTATCCCCCCCACATTTCTCTCTCTCTCCTTTCTCTCCTTCCCCTCTGGAGTCGATGTATGACTCAGCATCAGGCAGACCAATTACAAGTGCCGCTGTCAGACTGTGCTTAAAACCACACACACAAATACACAGTGTTTTAACAGCTTGGTCGCTCGCTCCCACCTGCCCCTTTCAACCCACCACTCCTCTCTCCGCTCTTCCCGCTCTTCCCTCTTTATCTCCTTTCTCTTCCTCTCTTCCCCTTCTTTCCTCCTCTCTCTCTAATGGCGCCGGTGACTCACTGCCATTGCACATAGAGTGTACTACAGTATGTATGCTGCATTGACAAGCATATGCTAATCGCTCACTTAAGCTGTGCAAGAGTTCTAAAGGAACTCAATGTACTATTTTTATTTGACATCAGTTTTGAGGTATGCAAAGTGCGAAATTGCTTTTGAGGATGGGTTTTGACACTGTGCGGTGTTTTCCAAATTTAAAACCACACAGAAATGACCAAAAACGGAAATCTAATCTACATGTGTTTGTTGGAAGACGAGCTGTCAAGACGATGGTACTAAGTGTTAAAGACCTACAGTCATTCTAACTCTAAATTCTTATAGTTTAGGTGTACATTTGAACGTCTTTTCAAAGAGTCTCAAAACGACATACACATCTCTATAAAAAGAATCAGCACCAGCTAGGGGGCTTAGTATCTTCCATCCTTATCACAATGGTGCAAAATAGTTCCAATCTAAATTGTGATAACATTATAGTATATATATATTACTTTGAAGTCAGAACCGTCTTGCAGAGAACTTACCATGGTATGTTGTTGAGCTGGACCTATTATGAAACAGAAAAGATAAGACCATGTATACATCCTTGTTGTCAAACTACTAGAAGTTAAATTTGTGATCAAGCATATTAAAGGTGCACTACGTAACTTTTCTGGTAGAAGTTCAGCCACGTGTTGTGATTGCTTTTGCCTTGAATGTAACACAACTCGGAAACATGCCACATGCAGAAGTTCTCGGTATAGGGAACCGCGTGAGGAACTTTGAGGGCTGGTGTCAGTTGAACAAGCTCCATCTGAACATCTCTAAAACCAAGAAGATGGTGCTCAATTTTTGCCCACGTTCCATTACAATTGATGAAGTGGAGGTGGTCTCCACTTACAAGTACTGGGGACTTCAGTTGGACTACAAATTGAGCTGAACACGATGTACAAAAAAGGGAGGGTCCTAAGGCCAGTCCTGGGAGACTGTCCTCCTTTAATGTCCATGTTGTTGAACATGTTCTACAAGTCTATTGTGTCCAGTCCTCTATGCACTTGTGTGCTGTGGTGTCGGCGCAAGTAAAAGGGACATTCAGAAACTGAATCGACTCATAAGGAAAGCTGGCTCTGTGGTTGGACTGGGCCTGAACTCTGTGGAGCACGAGGTGGAGCAGAGGACACTGGCCAGGATCAAAGAAATCCTGTCCATTCAAAGCCACCCCCTGCATTTAGTCAGCTCTGTGAGCATGAGACCCCTCTCACTGAGCTGCTCCACGGACTGAAAGAGGAACTCTTTTATGCCTCGTGCCATCAGACTGTATAATGCAGCCACCTCAGGGAAGGGCAGGAGAAGGGAGCTTGGACAGTGGCTTTGTTCAGTGCCTGTAACTCCTAGCACCATTAGCATTAGCACTTTATTTATTTAACTAGCTAAATTATTTTGGCATGTATAAACTGCCACTTTTAAATCTTTTAAAATGCGGTCTTTGTCATATATTATGTGTTTAATGTGTGAATGTAAGCAACAGAAGGCACTACAATTTCCCTCACGATCAGTCAAGTATTTATCTATGTTCCACACTATTGCATTATTGCATTATTATTGCAGTTTTGGTCACCTGACCAAGCCACAGATCAGGCCCTGCACACTGTAAGAATACTTTTTTTTTTTTTTCTGCAATAAACATAACTGTATAACTGCAAGGAAGCAAAATTGTATGCCATACTGTGGGACATTTTAGCCAAAGTAATCACCTTTCTATGGACCTTCCTCCTGAAATATAGTACATCTTTAACAGGCCTTCAATGTAATAGTTAACATTATTTTCAGCTTTATATTACTGAGTTACTGAGGAGCTGAACAGTATTACTCGTATCAAAATACATCCTCCTGTTTTGCTTTAACAATAACAACAATAGACAGTGTTTCCAACCACTGCCCTCACGAAAAGACTATTACAGGGACAATACAGTCCATCATGTCCGGGGTAAAACGGTGAATGGTGGAGAGATGGTTTATTAGTGAGGTTATTGTACAAACAAATGAGATCCTATTTATAATCCTGTGTAACCATGGAGAGCTGATTCAATGTGCTTTCTGTTACAGCGAGGAGTGGACACACTGCGGGCCGACACCACAGACAGGTTAGTGTGGTTTTGTGGTTGGAAAATGGTTGATTTGGGACAATCTAATGTAATTATATAAGATATATATTCATGATATGTGTGATTTTAGCAGGTACTCGGGGTCCAGCGGCTCAGGAGCAGCTTCTATGAGAAAGGTGAATGACAAATCTTCACTATCTTTTTTGAGATTGCATTTTATTTTAATAAAATGTCTACCACAAAGTCACAATGAAAGAAAAAAAAAGCATTAAATTGCAATAATAAACTCCAATAAAATGAAATGGCCCGTAAACCAGTTTAAAAGCAATTTAACAAAACAAAACCAAATTCATCACCACTAAAAAACTTGTGATTGATATTGTAGTAATGTGCCCACTATCTCTTTTGCCATAGCTGCCCTATGGCAGACTGATGTGCACCACCTTTGAGACACCAATTAAAACTAAAACATAAATCGATTGATACTTGCTTGAAGACACATTTATTAATTATAGGTAGGAAGGATTGTGTGAATTCAACCAACTGAGCTATTGTGACCCTGATTGCTTCTCTTTATATATTGCATATTGACAATGGTATTTAAAGGTGCACAAATGTTCTGTTTTCCCTGTTGCCATGGGAAAGCGGTACAAGAGCATAACCTGCAGGTCCAAAAGGATACTAAACAGCACAGGCTGTGAGATAAACACAGAACTGTCGAGACCAATATGAGTGAACTGTGTGTCTGATCTGATAAAGCACTGGGTTGTATAGGGAGGGTTTATATATTTTTGTAATTCGAATTTTTTTACATTTGCTATTTTTACACTCGCTGGCGAGAAACAACTTTTAATTTCCTCCTTTGTATTTCTAGTAAAAAAAACATGCAAAAATGACGGTAAAGTGATCTTATCTTTTTGCTTTGCATGGAATGTTCAACATAATGGCATTTAACTTAACTATCTCCATGGAGACAAGTAGGTTAGAGTAAGAATATATGTTTTTTTCTGAACTGGGTTTATCATTCAGCTCTTAGGTTTATTACAGGAGAAGGACACAGAACTCACCACTGTGAATTATATTCTAAAGTAGAATGGCAATCATTGGATGCACAAAGAGAACAGCACTGCCTTTTGTTTGTGTATAAGGCTCTAGTTGGCATTTTGCCTGATTATTTATCAAGTTTATTGCACATCAGATCAGGCATTCACAGTTTGAGGTCTCAGGACATTTTTGTCTTACAATCCCATCGTTTTAACAGAGACAGGAAAAAAGGCCTTTCAGCAACTTTTACTCCTGTTGAACAAAACCCAGAGACTTTTTAAATGAAATAATTGTATGTCTTTTAATGATTGTAAAGCACTGGTCAAGGACTACCCGCAGTGCCGATGCACTTGTTTTATTTAATTTGATCTCATATTGTATGTGTAAGTGTGTTTTTATGTATTGGTTAATTTTATTGAATGTTTTATCTGTGTTTTAGGATCCTGTGTTTGTTTGTTGTTAATTTTGTGTTGTGTTTTTAACAGGGTACCCAGGAAAAAGAGAACTTTTCTCATTTGGTTTTCCCTGTATAAATAAAATTAAATGAAAAATGAAAAAGGTATTGGTTTAGCTATTAAAAACCCCTGTAAATGAATAAATGCAAGCTCTAAAGTAATAGTTTAATGCTATAGTGTGGAACATCGGGGCAAAAATAATGATATCTTATTGGAGAAAAGCAAGTAGCAGACCCCCACCTGAAAAGTTTCATAGTGCACCTTTAATAAATCCTAGAAATACCACAAAAAATCAATTCAGCGCTGAAATAAACTGATTAAAAGACATGCTCATATAACTGAATGCTCTTCATGAGTTTCAGCTTCTTGTTTATGGGGGATATTTGAGGACTTTTGCCGATTCCAAATATATAATATTTTGTTTTGAATTGTTATTTGCTTTGGCATGGTTACATTTTTATCACACTTCCATTGGAAATTAGTAATTGTGATTGAGGACCATAACACTGTGGCGTGAGATGAATCAAAGGACAAAATGGACAAATACTGAAAGGATTTTATATATGCCAGGAAAGCCTTGTAGAGCGGATTAAAAACCTCCTATACAGGCTTTGTTAAACAAAGGTCATATACGCTACAGCTATGGTCGCTATTGTTAAACTAATCTTATTCTTCAAAGTAGCATTAGATTGGCCATTCCTTTGTACTAAACCTATAAGCAAGTTAAAAAGGAAAGCGCAGATGAAAAGCTGCCGATTTTACTCTTCAAAGTTGTTAATTTTCTTGTAAAATCCTTTCTGGTACATTTTAATATTGAAGGAAATGTTGCAACCAATCTGTTATCATTGCATCATCCCTCTCCTAGCAACTGCAGCGATGAAGATCAATTGTGTTCAAGAAAAGCACACGCAGCGGGGACAAAAACTGGAATGAAATCCTTTTAGTGTAAAAAATGTAATGAAATCAGCAGGTTATGTTGAAGCGGAGTCAGTATTTAGGTTACTATGACACTGCGTTTAGTCATGAGCTCGAGTCTCTCCTTCGAAACAGTTGTCGTGCTTCTGAGTCAGACGATTCTCTGTAAACACATTTATCAGACTTTGTGGCTGGAATAAATATCTACGAGGCGTCTGGGCCAATGTGGAACTATTGTTTGAGCACCAATATTTTAAAAGTGTGATGTAAATCTTCTGGTGGAGAGTCTGCCGCCTGCTCATCCCATGGCGATGTTGTTGCTTTGCTGGGATTATTCCACAGTGTGACGTTTAAACAGCTTGCATTTATTCAAATCTAGGGGGTTCTTTTTTAGCTCAAAAAAATCTTGCAAAACCGACTATAATTTTGCCTGGTGAAACATTGCAGGCTTAGGAGAATGGTGGACCAAAGACCTCCGCTAAAAGGTTACACAGCGCACCTTAAAAATGGGAAATAGTGCTGCCCGGTGGTCGAGTGGTTAAAGCAGCAGCACATATTCCATGCGCCACGTGTAGCCGGCCGCAGTGTCGTGAGTTTGAGTCCCAGCTACGACAATGTCCTCCCCTCTCTCTCATCCCCTTTTCACGATCAGCTGTCCTGTCTAATAAAGCCTACGGGCCAAAACATGTAAAAATTTAAAATAATAAGACTGTATTGACCTGTGGCGTGTTTATTATAGTCGCACACACAGCCTGGTAATGATATAAACTTTCTATCCCACTAAATGTTATGAGGCAGCAAAATAAAACATATTTTGAAATGAGTACACAGCACAGGCGCATGGTCAAATTTACAGCTCTATTTTCTACTTTTACGCTTCTATTTTCAATAATTAATGTATGATTTGTGGTGCTTGGTGAAACAAAACAAAAGCCATACTATATTTTTTGTGCGATTTGTCCAGCATGATGCTTTATGATTGCTTCATCAAGGTGTTCTGTTTACACTGGAAGGTCTATCAGTTAGTTTTATATTTATCAGAAGCACCAATTTTCAAGCTAATTTGTGGCGGGTGGTTATGCAGGTTACATATGTTATTGTAAAAATGTCCCATATCTTTAAAAAGTACATATGACAGCCGTTGCACTGAAATAAATAAATAACAAACAAACAGGTGAATCCTTTTTGATGTGTTTACCAAATGGCCTGAAATAGCAGAAGAGGTGACACAAACAGCAGCAGCCACACCAGCTCTTAGGCCCCCATTACAGGTGCAGGTGAAAATAGCTTTATCCCGTGAACCCTGAGTACCCATGATCCTCTCTGGTGTATGTCCGATGGGATAAAAATAACCAAAATGTGAAAAGAGAGCGACCGCTGCGCCCTCGAAACGTGGCGAATGCACTTACGCCAAGCAGAAACTTTATTGGTTTCATAACTATTTATAAACATGCTTTTTTTCCCTGTCTGTCTCTTCCAGTCGTTTCATTACACCTCCCTACGGACGAAAACCAAAAAGAAAAAAGGTAAGGCTGCGGGGTACACAGTGCTTGATGTGCGGTGGCGATAACTCTATTTGCTTTAGTAAAGTTGAGATTGTTGTAAAAAGAAAAAAAAAAGTGTCCATGAAGGTTGCTTGCAGTCCAGTCCCGTGGTCTGCAGCCGGTTCAGTCTGAGGAGAGAAAGAACCACTAAACCCTCTCTCAGCCGAAGAGTAAAAGCCAACTACCTCAGACAGTGTCTCCACGGTCTCACGGCGCCCAGACGCACTCACCTGCTGTTTGACTCTGCGCGCTGTCCCGGGTCACGGTGCTCTGGCCCCGGGAAGCGACAAACCTCGTTGGGCCCTTGCCAGAGTGAAATAAAATCGCAACCGTCTTTTATTTTTCCGATTTTCAACCAAAAACAACAAAACAAAATGACTGGATTTTTGTGGTTTACAAATGGGATAGAAATGCAAAAATACATGATATATATGTTTTTTATATATAAGAATTTGAAGAACTTTTAAAAAGATCGGTTTAAAAGGAAAAATATTAGCAATGGCAATCTCTACTAATGTGTAAACCTGCAGGTGGCTATATGCATTTTAATGAGGTTGATATTTTGTATACTGTACATTGTAATTAATAATAGCAGCGCTGTGTTTTCTTACACCTTTAAAAGTGCAGCCAATTATTTTGTTATTATATTTTATAGGATTGCCAAAAAGTCAAAAACCCCAAAAAACAAACCTAGATACTAATCAATGCTAACATTTGTATCAAAACTGGCAAAGGCCTAGAATTTCAGAACTAAATAATGTATAAGAATACATGGTCATTTTACAGAAACTACTATCATTTTGTATTGGAAATGATCTATTTTTAAAGGAGTTTTTAGTTATCAGTGTGTTTTTGAATATATTGAAATTGAGATTGAAATCGTAGCATCATGACAACACTTAAAGCGCAGAAAACAAACAAACAAAAAAGTAGTGATAAGTGATTTTAAATTGTTCTGTGAGGCTGTTTGATGTAATGTTCTTTTTTTAATACATCTTTTGCCTGGTTTTTCTTGTCCAGGCTCCCTGACGAGTGCGAGTCGGAGGAGGATCTCGTGTAAAGACCTGGGCCACGGAGACTGTGAGGGCTGGTTGTGGAAGAAGAAAGACGCCAAAGGATATTTCACTCAGAAGTGGAGGAAATACTGGTTCATCCTAAAGGAGTCCTGCCTCTACTGGTACACCAATCAGAACGTAAGGATTTACACTTGAACACTGTGAGAAATACAACGAATAATTCACAAACTACTGCAACAGAAACAAACAGAAGTAAAATACTCACAAAACATTTTCTCCGAGTTAAGCATGTTTTATTTTGTTGTTCAGCTGAGCAAATTGTTCAATTGTTCAAAAATGAAATAAAAACCAAAAGGATAATAGATTGTTACACTCCTCACTGGACAAACAAACAGAAACCTTATATTAGATTATTTTATTTCATCAGACCAGTGTTGTTTGTGGCCGTATTGACAAAATTGAACAAAATAAAACAAACACTGGTCTGATCAGAGGAAATAAAATTATTCTATTGTTAAAGAAGACAAATAAAAAAATGTGTAGAACTCTTACCTTTCTTGTTTTTATTCTCCAGATATGTCTCACATTCTGTAATAAATATTAAAAGCATGTTGTTAACAATCTCATTGATCCATCTTTACTGATTTAATGAAAAATAATCAAAAAATATCAAGATGGTTCTGCTCATTTATCTTATCTCCTATGATTTTACAGAATAAACTCAGCTAATCTTGATTCTTGACCTTTTCATGGTTTTAGTACAGACCAGGTGGGAAAAAAGATAACCTTTTGAAAGAAAGCAGTGAGATGTGTAAAGGAAGCTCATGACATATGAACCATATGTGTATATGATTAACTGTACAGTACGTTGCTTTGGAGGTCAAATTCAAAGACATGGTGCAGTTGCTTGAGCATGAAAATAACAACACATCTCCCTGGTTTTTTCGGCTTCCTCTCAACGTCCAAAGACATACTTGAGTTGTACCCTGCCTTAGGCCCAAAGGTGCAACCCCTAATGGGAAAATGTGGTAGAAGATGATTGAGATGGATAAATGAATGAATAGTTTAGATATTATTCCCCTGCATAGAGAGTTTGGACTAGTGTGTTTTATGAAGTAGAAATGCATATTTGATGGTAATGTCAATGATAAAGTGGAGCAATCTACAAAATAAACTATTACTATTTACTATTTTGAGCTCTAAATTCCAAAGTTCTAGTAAGTATAAACATAAGAATTGTAGACCTCTAGTCACGTGTACGTGATACAGTGTATAGACCAGGGCCATTCAGCTTAATTTTCCTGAGGGCCAGATTTCTCGGGGGGCCTTGGCCTCTGGGCCGGATAGGCTACTAACAAGTTCGAAACCAAGACTAACCCAGAATCAAACCAGGTCTAAAACAGGTCCAAACCAGGTCTAAAGCAGAATTAAATAAGGACTAAGCCAGCAAAACCAGCAAACCAGGTTTAAACTTGAACTAACCCAGAATTTAACCAGAAAACAGGACACTTTTTTTTTTGGAAGATGGGTCGCGGGCAGCATCAGATTGTTTGCCGGGCCTGATCTGGCCTCCGGGCTTTAAGTGGAATAGCCCTGGTATAGACTTAAAATAGAAGATGTTTAAGGATGATTAACATCGTGTAGAGATCCTTCTGAAAGTGGATCAAAATTCTCTAAAATGATAATGATACTTAATAATGAGACAAATTATCTGTGGCAATTATGTAGTCACTTAATTAAGAAATAAAAATAGTCATGAGTCCGCATCAGCTGAAGGACTATTGTGGCGTAAAGCCTCAGTATTTCTATATGTTCCTGGCACTGTAAACGACATGCTGTTTTGCGGTTTGAGCCTGAATGACTAGGATACTGTTCCTGTCTTTCTGCTTGACATTTTGTATCCTGGTCTGCCATCTGTGTCTCTCTTAGGACGAGAAAGCTGAGGGCTTCATCAGTCTCCCCGAGTTCAGAATAGACCGCGCCATTGAGTGCCGGCGGAAATTGTAAGTGTCGTCAAAATTACTAATCAAGAATCATTTGCCGCTCGGCGCTCTCCAAGTGAATGCGCGAGCACACGAGAGGCGGCTAACGCTAATGCTAATCAGTGTCTCTGTGTGCGTTTGATTGACAGCGCCTTCAAAGCCTGCCATCCCAAAATCAAGAGCTTCTTCTTCGCCACCGACTGTCTCGAGGAAATGAACAGGTGAATGTGAAGCTTTGTCTCTTCTCATCGTTATGTAATCCGCTTCCTCGCTTTAAATTCTGCCCATCGCATCCCCAAAACAAATCAATAATACAGCGGCTGCAAATGGCTTTGGATGTGTCACCGTCTTTCTAAACAAATTATATTCACAAAGGCCTCTGACATGAAATTAAAGGTGAACTGTGTGACTTTTGAGAATTCTCAGTGAGTCCCCAAAGAAGTCCAAACTACATTGTGTGATTTTTAATGAAGGGGAGGCCTGTTAATTGCTTTTATTAAATATTTTGTAGTATAACATCTTTATTAACCAGAAAATATTTGGAAAAACGTTATTGTCTACTCTAGGACTTGTTCCTGAAGTGTGTCATGCATTATGTATTCTCTCTTGGTTCCTGAGCGACGCGTAATATCACTGTGCCAGTATCTTAAAAGTGCTTGCAACAAGTTTTTAAATGTTTCGTAATTATGACTTTATTTGGTGGGATAGTACCTTTGTTAGATATTGATCATAGTTTTACATCGGTCAAGAGGAAGTTTGTGACGAAAAAGTTGAAAACAAAAGTTGAAAATGACTAAAACGAATCTCTTCAAATTTCCATTCAAAATTCCAACCAAAAAATTGGCGTTTTCAATCATTTTAGTTTTCAAATAATATCAACCTTTGGCCCTTGTTTAC
Organism: Chaenogobius annularis; assembly: GCA_015082035.1. Lineage (NCBI taxonomy): Eukaryota > Metazoa > Chordata > Actinopteri > Gobiiformes > Gobiidae > Chaenogobius > Chaenogobius annularis. The sequence continues at coordinate 11,444 of BJKM01000239.1, read as the reverse complement.
AGTACGGTTGCTAGGTAACAGTTGGGGGAATCTGCTGCCCATGTCCAACCAAGAAGTAACGTTGTAAAACTTTGCAAAAAATGTAAAGCGAGGGAAAACTAAGCATGACTTTTAGCAACATTTTTAGTATAACGACTTTGTTTTAGCGATATGAGTTGTCCGACCTATAAAAACACAGCAATAAAAACCAAAAAAACACAAATGTCCTCCTCACAGTCAGTCCAGACAGCAGTTAGACAGCAGGGTCCTTCATGCATATTTAAAAAGACTAAACCCGCTTTACACAGGGCTAATCCCACAGATACAACATGTACATGAATAAAGTATGAGCGACGTTTGGCGCTCGCTGAGGCCTGCGCGTAGACGAGAGTGATGTGACGAGGCCTGATTACACACACCTCTCCTCCACACACGCCGGGAGATAATTGAACCACAGTAATTAAGCAGCTAAATGTGACTGCCATGCTGTGTTAATGGACACTCGTGTGAAAATGCTGTTGTCTATAGTTTTTGTTATTCAATTGGAGGTGAAAATGTGGATAATTATGATGATGAAGGTGTGTAGAAGTGTTGCCTACAGTATATAGTATTAGGAAATAATAATAATTATACAACTTTATTTATGTATTTATGTATGTATGTATGTTTTTATTTATTTATCTATCTATCATTGGAACTGATTCATTATATGTTTTATAGTATTTTACATATTTACATATTTACCTGTGGAATTCTCTAACAGAAATTGAAATATACTATAATATAAAGTAATCAAAACAACTAAAAAACGAATTATTAACATAAAAGGAAGGAAAGATTATATGCACCATAAAGGGGACAAGTAATTAAAGATAAAATAAAATGTGTTAGAAATGAAGTATGAATGGAATACGCATAAAACTAAAAGTCCCTTTAATTCACATAAGCAAAGTCTTTCTAATTCTCGAAAAGCAACTGGAGGCAAAGGTGAAGTGGAACTTTAAGCAATTTCAGTGGAGAAACTTGGTTTTGCTTACGAATATCATAAAATGTGACAAATCAAGGTCGTTTTCTTAAATGAATACCATTCATCTGCATGCAAGTGATATCACAGCCTGGTTAGAAAATATTTACAAATTAATTTTATATTATTTGTTTATGTAAAAACTGATTACACATTTACCATTTTAGCGGTTCTATAGGACACACTTCATGCATAGCTGTCGATAATGTATTTGTGGAGACTATTTTTAGCCGCGTGTCCTTCAAATGCCGGTTTAAGTCATTCATTCTGATATATTAACAGAAGAATATCACGTCTCAATGTCACAAAGCGTGGTCACTGTTTGAATACAGATTGTTTAAAAGATGATGATTCATGAGATGACTTGACTGTTTCTTCTGTACGAAGCCGGAAATCTATTCTTAGACATGACCTTATTTAGTTCGCGTGGAGACGTGGGACGAGACGACTGCAAGGAAAAAAGGACAAAGGGGGATTTTAATTTAAAGGTGCACTGTGTAACATTTCTGCCACCTGCTTTTCTCAAGGGAAATGTTATTACTTTGCCTGGACTGTCCCACACTACACACATATTTATCTAGCATTATGTTCGATAACAGGTGTTTTTATTGCTCAAAAATGCCTTGAAAAACCTGCATTCTTACTGTGTGTGTGTTGACGCCTCTCCACAAATCTGGCCAGTAACTGTAATGGACCCTCAACCAGAAAAGATGCGCATTGCTCCTTTAAGAAAATACATTGGTTTTACTTTCCCCCGATGACAATACTCATGAAAAACATACCTGTAAACGTGGGTCATGTATCACACAAAAGGGGAATATATACTATAAAATGTGCCCAAAAGTGTAAAAATAACCCTTTATTCCCTTATTTGGAAGTCCTGTCTGCGAAGTCTTGTCTGCGTTTTAAATCTGCTGTTTTGCAACCTTTTTTGACCAATTTATAGAAATATACTTATAGATATTCTTATTTTCCTCATCTCCAAAACAACAATTGGTATTTATCAATTTTTCAATACATCCCCCCCATCTTTAATTATTAGCATTCTTGTAAAACCTGGATATTTAGTATGTATAATGCTGAGAAGCTGCTATATCTTTCAATCAAAAAATAAATAAATGAATAATAGTAATTGTATCTGCTACCACAGGACAATATATTATACGTATATGAAGTTACTTGCTTGAATCATGCATTTTTGTCAATACGGCCAACGCTACGATTACCTTTTTTGATGTCATTTTATTCTAAATTGATTTGTCTGTTTGCATTTTCAGATGGATGAACAGACTGGGGCTGGCTGCGATCGGCTACACGCCCGATGACCCAGTGCCACGTCCGGACGAAGGTATTTTATACAGCACATGCTTTACATTACTGTATGTGTAGTACTCGTAATAATAGTTCTAATAATAGAAACAGCATTAGATGTAGTAGTGATACCTTTGTTGTAATTTCAATCAATAATTCACTTTGGTCTCAAGTATATAATTTATAGATTTAATGTCTATTTTTCTTAATGAGCTTTTAAATCTTACTTAGTTTAATCCACTCCAAAATTATGATCTGAACTAATTTTTACTTATGTCAATACATTCATTTTAGCTTTGTACACATCCATGTTCTGTTCTTTGCTTTATTTTAGACTACTGGAGCGAGAGTGACCAGGAGGACGTGGATGGTTCCATGACGCTCAAACAGGACATCCCATCGTCCATGTGCGACACCTATCACCGCACGCCATCGGTAAGACACACTCTTCACACATTTCTGCTCCGATAGAATAATTTATCTCTAAAAGCACTGCAATTTTTCAGACCAGATCTCCAAACATTAATAAAACATCTGAGAGTGAGGTTTGTCAAGCAGCCAAGACCAGCGTTCTGTTTATTCTGCTGTCTGTGACTGTGCACAATGTGGCCTCTAGGTGGCAACAAAGCCCAGTAGATCTTCATGAGATACTGTATTATTTAACACAATAATAGTGCTTTTTAAACATTACTGTATTTTTGCCTTGTAATTTCTGAGGAAAATATAAACGTTTAAAGTTAAACATTAGGTATTATATGCACATGCACATGGAAACCTGTAAGAAGTCGTTTTTAAATAGCATAAATAGTTATAGTTGTAAAAATGTTATCAAACAACTAAGCAAAGAGTTAAGTAAGTTATCTAACAAAATAATATGCTCTTCAAAATGGCTGTATGTACTGTTTTAGATAATTGAATAGTAATCTGAAGTATGTTTTGTCTAATTAAGGCTTTACCCATACCAATATTTAAATGTCACTGTCAAATGTATTTTAAAAGCATTTTTCCCATTTAAATGTGCAAATAAAGGTATATATACTGTATAATGGGCATTGCGAGAAGAGACAAATATTCAAGCTTTGTTAAAAATAGTGGTTGGTTTAGTTTAGTATAGAAATGTACTGTTATAGATGAATGTGGAAAGGACTGCAGTAGTCATGCCAGTCATTCAGTTATCAAGTTATTTTAATCATCGTCATCTCATTGCTTATTGCTCATGTTTTTTTTTTGTACCTTCTTGCCCCTCTGTCTGCACTAACCGTAATGTTTCTTCACAATCTACCCATATCTGTCCACTTTTACATGTCCACTTTTCTCTGTCACTAACTCACCTGTCCCGCCCCAAAGTCTAACTTACTCCACACATACAACCACTTACCCCGCTCGGTCAGCTCCATGAGTCTCCTCCGCTCCACGCCTTCCCCCCGCCCCATCCCAATATCAATGAGTGCGTCCACTTCCCCTATCCCGCCACAGATGGTCTCTTCCACGTCCCCTCTCCCCTTGCAGGTCAACTCCTCCAGCCCGTTCCCGGAGCCCAAGCACGGACGCCACTTCTCCAGCGAATCCACGCACTCCCACTCGTCGGCCGAGGACCAGAGAGGAGACGGCATGGGCATGGGGACCGGGACGGGCAGCACCAGCACCCACTCGTCTGGCTGTCGCTCATCGCACCGCGAGAGACGCTCGTGGCAAGACCTGATCGAGACGCCGTTGACGAGCGCCGGGCTTCACTTTCTCCAAACGGCGCCGGGTGAGACAGACTACGGTCACATGGGGACGATGGCGGCCGACATGGGGATTTACGGCGGGTTAGGCAGGCAGGGGATGTCACCGGAGAGGCGCAGGCAAGCCACGCTGCCTGTCCGGAGACACCACGCGGCTGAACGGGACAGGGAGCGAGACGGGCCCTTCCCTTTGGAGAGGGGTCCGCACGCTCACAGCCACACGCACAGACGCTCGTCCCATAAGCAGAGGAGCCAGAGCCTGCCCCGAAACAGAGACCCAGTGCCCGGGAAGCTGCTCCACACCAGCGCCGCCCACGTAGAGGAGAGGAGCGAGGACGAGGAGGCAGACAGCCAGGCCGAAATGCTGGAGGCTGAGGAGGGTGAGAAAATAACACTGTGTTTGGCGCTGTCTGTCTAATTGTCCCGGTAGGTTACACAGGTAGAGAAAAATGTGTTAACTGGACAAAAGGTGGAGTGAAGACATTTCACTACTCATCCAAGTTGCTTCTTCAGTTCCTCTGACCGAAAAGATTACAGAGGCATGAACGATTTAGCTAAATCTGACTTGGGTGACAGTTCATACCTTAGAATATGTTAGTGTAGTTAGCGCCTCCAGACAGATATAAGGCAGTGACTCACCAATTCTCTTTTAGAGGAACTGAAAAAGCAACTTGGATGAGTAGTGAAAAGTCTTCACTCTTAAAAACGTTTGTCCAGTTGACAAAATTAAACTTTTACTGTGTGTATAGGAAATATGTATCTCCAGATGTTTACTAGTACTGTAGAATGCTGTATCACTTAAAGAGGGAATGTTCTACTGAATAATGTTGCAGGTTAGAGTTGACTAAAACCTGAAACTGTGAATATAGCTTTGCATCTAAATAAATAAAGACTGTTTGAACAGGAAGGTGTCTTATTGAGCGGCATTATTAATGCACTTATTCGTATTTGAAATTATTAAATCATATTATTTCACTGTAAGTTGCATAATATAATAGCTATAATATGCTTTGGCCAATTGTCTAGTTTTACAAGCTCTATTTTTCCCATATTTATATATTCTACATAAAAAGTGTGTTCAATTCCATGATGCATAAATAGATGTTTATGAAAAACAGTGGGGAAATGACAGTATTACATGAGTTAATTCTTTGTACCTGCCGTAGACCTGCGCGAGCTGCGAGTGGAGAGCAGAGAGAGGAGAGTGTCGGAGGGGCGCGAGCGGAGGGTTTCGGACGGCCGGGACCCCATGGAGAGCCTGGACGGCCTGGAGCAGCTGTACAGAGCTCTGGAACAGGCCAACGTCACGGCTTTGGGAGACCCCCGCCCTAGCAGCAGACAGGACCTGAGGCGCTGCTTCACCCACAGAGCCCGGGACCCTCTGCTCAACGACAGACTGCACCGAGTGAGGGCCCTGAGGAGCACGCTGAAGGTACGCACGAGGATGGACAACATGCCATGGATAAATGTTCACTGAATTCAAGGGGATGTTGTCTGGCTTTTAAAAAATGAGGGGGGGTAGAAAGTTTGGTATATAAACTATTACAGATTCTCCGAGATCATTTTTTTTTACAACAAAGACCTCTCTAAAATAATAAGCAATAGACTCATGCGTTTTGTAACTAGGGTTGCCTGATTTTCAGAGCGCAACATGCAACCAAGCCTTTGAAAAACAAAACAAAAGTCAAAAATTAATTCGAATTAAAAAATAAGCGGCTAGTTAAACACTGCGTTGCCACTGAATAATTGCACATCAGATACCCAAATTTAACAAAATATTTAACACTTTAAAATGTTAATTAACTGTTAACCGCCTGTATTCAGTGGATCTATTATCGGGAAACAGACACGGAATATTTACGATGTGTAAATGCCTCTCAAAGCAAAACTCTCAAGATTTGCTTGCAATTTTCCAAAGTAAAGAAGCTCAAAGTCGCTGTAAAGAAACGGACTTGGCCACTCTGCTTGTAACATTGTCACTTAGGAACCAAAAAGAAAGCATATAAATAAATCCTTTTCATACTTTTGGATTAAGTTAAAGATTAATATTGTTATCAGGCTTCAATCTTTCTTTTTTTATTTAGTATTTTTAGTAGTTGTAGTACTATTCTCTTTTGTAGAAACTTGCCAAATAGCATAACTTCAACTGCATATTAAAGTGCATGACGGGTTGTACTTCCTGGTTGGACATGAGCAGCAGATGTGGCATAGGTTGAGGTAATAACACAACTGTTACCTAGTAACCATAGTGTAAACAAGGGCTAAAATCCACAGAAATTACACAACGGTTATGATTTGACAAATACCCATACTTGATAACAGCTTTATTTGGTAAAATGACTGTTTAAACTGTTTGAAAAGTGTGTCCGTTGCGTGTGAATTGTTACTGCATTTTAGATGGAACGTCGCTTATTGATGACATCACAGAGGGATTCTGTTTTAGCTCTACTTCCTCTAATTTTCAACTTTCATTTTTTTCTATTTGTCTTTCCACCTGCAAATTGACTAATGTAAGACTATAATATTTATTTAGCGCTAGGACTTTCCCACCAAACAAAGTAATAATTAGAATATGCTCTTGACTGGAACATGGTTGTACTCATCCTCTGTCTGTGGGGGCTTTTTACCTCGGCCGTTCAGAGGTGTGAACCCTCAGGACGTCACAGTGCACTCCAAAACCCAACCACAAAATACGCATGTAGTAACCATGAAGAGGGTGTTGTTTTTACTGCATTTTCTCCAATGAAAGAGATTAACTTTAAATTGTGAAAATTATGAACAAAAGTATGTGGATTGGACCATTTAATAGAGCTGCACGACTTGGGACAAATGTCAAATTGTGATTTTTCTGGCTCTATTTTTATCAGATTTACGATTTATGTTTTTATAGGATTTTGTTAGCATTTTGCATCCAGCAGAAATGAAAAAAGACTGACATTTAATATTTATAAAAGTATCAAGTATTTCAGAACCTGTTTGTACAGCTCTAAAGCAGTCTTTTTATTTATTTTTTACAGAATAAGTTATTCATGGAGGAAATTATTGTACCTCAAAAATTGCAGCCTTTGCTATTTGCAAATTGCGTCCAAGCAAAGTGCCATTTGGATTCGATTGCCTACTACTTAAGTCTGCAAAATAGCTCTTTGATTAGTGGAAGTATTTGAAGTTTAATTGAGGTTCGTCTTCTTCACAGCACGTTCCATTTGAAAGCCTATCCTTGTACAGCTCCTTCTTGTCCTAATCCCGGTCGTGTCTGTGCTCCAGGCCAAAGAGTCGGAGCTGGCGGTGATCTGCGCGCTGCTGGAGGAGCCCGGACTGTGCTCGCAGACCTTTAGAGAGTGGAAACAGTGGCACAGCGACCTCTTCTCAGACATCTGTCAACTCAGCCCCGGGTCCAACGGACAGGACGACCTCTCGCCACTGGGGGCGCCACTCATGACCCACACACACTCCTTCATCGAGACGCACGTGTAACCAGAAGTGACCGGACTGATCCATCGCGATGATACATTGGACAGCGCTGCGAGCAAAAGCACGCCACCTCTTATGGATTTCTTGTAGTTTTGGGAATCAGTCAAACATTTTGGGTCATCACCAAGTAGTTTACATTACCCATAAGTGCTATTACAGTAGGGCTGCAACTAACAGTTACTTTAGTAGTCTATTAGCGAAATGAATATTTCTATTGTACATTCAGACTTTTTAAAATATATAATAAACCAAATAAACATTGAAATATGATGACTGAAGGCATCTAGATAGAGAATATTCACAAATGAAGTGTATTCATGAAAATCTGATATTTTTTTGGACATTTTGATTTAATAATGCCATTGTCATTGTTATGAAAAGGTCTATACAGGACAGATAATGATTATGATCAGCAAACTACTAAGTAAAACAAAAAAAACTTTTTATAGTCAACTAGTTGCAATTAGTCAGTTAAATGTTGCTGTCCTCTAAATACATACTGTCGCCTTTGCATTAAATTTGAATCTAATCCTTTTACCTGCTGAAATGCCAGGATTGATCATAATTTCTAAATCTCGATTGTTTTTCCAAATAAAAAAAATTGCCTTACAATTTGGTACATTACAAAAGTACAAAAATAATATAGTTTCAAGAGGTTTTGGGCCTTGATCGAACTGATGAATGATGGTGAAATGTCAAAACTATAAGAAATCTGGACTGGGTTTAATCGTGCTTTCTCACAGAGCTGCAGCCCGTCCGAGCCCTGGTCCCGTCTGAACCTGAGCATGCCCCTCACAGAGACACTCCTCTTTCCTGTAACATGTGTAAATACAGCGATGGGGGCGCGCGAGAGACGTGTTCAACTTTTGATAATCCCGACAAGGACCCCACAGGGTGCCTATTGCATGCCTGAACAAAAAGCATTACTCTTCCTTTGTCTATGTATCTCAGCATAAACGCCACTCCTCGCTTGTCAGGCAAACTGAAGAGAAAAAAAAAAACAATTGACTTTTCTTAACACATTTGTTTTTTATTTGTTTGTTTGTTTGTTTGTTTTGCAGTTTTTTTCTTTCAGGAGGTAGGGGGAGCTATGTAGCAGCAATACAGAGGAGAAACCTTTTCACCACAGCACTGTACTTTTTGTACTGATGAACTTTGCACCCAGAGCCAACACTCCTCCCCCGCTCCTCCTGTCCGTTCTGTAAAATTATGGGTTCTTCATCGCATCCGGTGTTAAATTAGGGACCTCACTGTTATTCTAAAGCCTGAACTGACAGGACTGTGCTGAGATTGTATAACTCTGTAAGACCGAGAAAGGTAGCTAACACGCCACACAAGCACTACTAGTTTGGTGCATAAAACTCAAACTGTGAACTGTGAAGGATTGAATGCAATGACTACTGTTCACTTTGCATTTTCTGTCTTCTCCTTTCTCCTATATTTTCCTACACTTTTAAGCTTAGATCCGGACCTCTTCTCTCTATGTATATGTGTATACTGATGTACAAATGTTTGCGTTTTTTTTCCACTACCACTGTGATCTGCTTCTAGAGGTAGCGGAGGGAAGAGCCAGAGTGTGTTGTTGACGTGTGCGTGCGAATCATTTTCATTTTATTTTTATTGTTTGTTTTTTTTTAAACCAAAGGGATAGTTTTAAGTTTTATAAGTGGATTCAAAAGGGCTCAGTGATTATATTTGGATAGAGGATAGCTGTCAGTGCACCCAAAGTGTCGCCGTAGCCAAAAACATGGGGTTCAGACTCTAGAAATGTTGCAGTATCGATTCACAATTTAGAGCAAAATGTGATATCTTATGAATGGCAAGAAAGTCCTCCAAATGTTGCATATAACAGGAAGCTAAAAACCAGTGGATAATATGATATTTTTTCCCCCACTGATGTGTCATAGCAACATCTAACTAACATGTTTAGTGGAGGTAAGAGCTACAAAAATGTGCCAAAAACATATGCCATCACCATATATTTAGTTATCATAGTTTGTTTTACTGAGCTGTTGATAAACGGTTGAATGTTAAAAAAAATAAAATAATAATAATTACAATTATTTACAAAAGCATTAATATATTGCCTGTGAAAAAAAAAAAAAAAATTACCTTTGCATTGAATTATATAACAGTATCTACAGTAAAATTTGTTCTTTCTTTCCCTTTATTTATATCTCGTAAAAGACAACACAGAATGACCCTATTATTGTCAAAGATGTCGAGAGTTCAGAGATCACAACACTAAAACGTAAAAACATGTAATTGATATTCAAGACAGTTCATTAAAAACAGTTCAAATGAAAAATACTTTGCCATTTTTAATTACTAAACATTGGAAATTGTGTGTCTTCTTCCTTGGTTGTGCACGGGAGATGTCCAGGATCATTTGAAAAAAATAGACCTAAATTTAACCATTACTTTTAATCTGGCTGTTTTTTGTCACATTTATCTTTAATTTGCCTTTCAGAAGGTTAAAAACAAGTTTCGTCAAGCGGAACACAAACTTGAAGCCTACTAACATGATTTCACCTTGTTTGGTCAACGGTCTCAATAATCGTTCCCAGTAATCGTCAGTCAGTCGTAACACTAACGTTTGAAAATAAATCGCGACGTCCCTTTTGTGCACTGACAACTAACTCCGCTGTAAAATCCACATTATTTACCAGTTGAAAAACCTCGTCGTTCCCGTTTGATAAAACAGAAACTGCCCCTTTAGCCTGTGAATGCAAGAGCTGGAGAGTGTTTTGTTATCGATCCAAAAGGAGTCACTCCACAAATGAGAATGCACTTTCTATATGTCTTTGTCTCATCGCGCTGCATCACAGGGTCCGTCATCTATCCAAATGTCTCAACGTTTTACCATTTCAGAAATATCAGGTAAACGCATTTGCCATCTCATTTTCTAAAGATTTGTGTACAGTCTACAAATATATTTTAAACATAGAAGAATATATCTCAAATCTATTTACGTTTTGTCGCTGATTAGATATAATGTAAAGTATGTAATCTATGCCAAGATTTTTTGCAGTGTCCCCCTTATCACTCCCCAATGCAGGTGTTATAGCAGTTTTTAAATCAAACCTAGGAGATGCCAAACCACCAAACATTTTACACTTTCTATAAGGTTTACATCAAGAAAAAGACTTTGAAAAATATTGTATAAGAAAACTCCTGGTAATGTGTTGCATGAGAAATGGCGGAATTTGACCGGACAGGGGTAAAAAATATTGTGAAAATCATCTCTTTTCTTTTTTGCTTTCCCCCTTTAAAATCTCCCTGTCACATTTGCAAGGAAAATTGTGTAGCCGCATGAAAAAATGCCAAAAAGTTAGGAATGACGTTTTTGTTTTAATGTTAATTTTTTTTTTATAGGGTGTTTATAGACACCACACTGCTACATGCAAAAAAGGGAGGCTCGCGGCTGCCCAGTATCTTTGCGGAATTGAGAGGGGAAGAATTTGTTACGTCAAAACTCATTATCAACAAGCTGTAATTCTTGTAATAGTAAAAAACTTGTCAAAAAAAACTCACATATTTACATTGGACTGGTTTGGTTTCCCTCATAGTTTCACCCACAAAATGAAAACGAATAAGACAAAGACAAGTCCTCAAGTCTTGACCCAGGTGCAAACTAAAGCATAAAACTAGTATTAACAGAGAGAAAAATGCAAAAAAAAAAATTAGGTGCACAGTGTATTTTTTTCTGGTGTGCGGTTCGCTTATTGAAATGTTCCACAGCATTTACATTTTCAAAAAAATGATCATTACAAAGTCCTACAATTTGCAATTACAGTGGGAGATAATGAATTAATATAGACATTTAAAAGAAAGCCAAATAGTAATAAATGGCAAAACTCTAACTAACTATAACAATTACTGAATTAACCCATCAAAAGATATTTATTATAGAAGTATGTTTTTCAAGAGAG